>OX276452.1:16743462-17368259 GCA_946251905.1 Cryptocephalus moraei
GCTCGCCTGTACGCATATGTAAATTTAGTTTCCACCTCAAATTACTCACTTGTGGTAAGTCATCCATATTTAAAACAAAATTGTATTGGATATAACTTTCCATATTTTGTTTTAGTTTGTCCTGAAGAAGGGACAAATTTGTCCCGAAAGCTCGACATTGATACAATAGAGTCTTACTCATAAATAGCCTTCTTATTTGACTACATCCTCACGATCAGATACTTCTGTTTGAAGTTTCGAAGTTATCTTATATATATATATATATATATATATATATATCTAATCAACAAAATAATTTGTACTAGTCTAAATAAACACAATATTAAATAAATGGAATAGTCCTTCCTTTTCTTCCACACCGATCAGAACGAGATTAAGACCCAAAAATAAAAATAATATAATATAAATCAAAATATAAGATATATGTATTAAATCATGTTTGTACATCAAATTGATATTTTTCAAAAATGATATCATTAGCGAACGAAGGAATAACGATTATGTCTCTGTCTTGTATGTATCCGTCCTGCACCTTATGTTCTTTTACCCGTATTAGTAGCACTCTTCCAGTTTATTCGAGGTAAAACGCGTCACTAAAAGTGGTAGAACCTTCTGATATTTTGATTCCAAATTGAGACTATGCGAAAAATGGTAGTTCAAAGGGGGTTGTTCACTGTAGAACATCTGCCATTTCAAATTTGAACACTGTCTGGAAGTCAAATACAAAATAGTAGACAAAACAATATCTAGGAAATTTGTATATATTTCAATGAAGATTTCCGTATCTGCCACCATTTTTCGTCACATTTAATCCGTCCGTCAATCTAATCTGTTTTATAATTGTTCGTGAATTGAATACAGATGAAATGGCAGATAAAAAATATCATTGAAAAATCGTTGGAATTTTCGCAAAACGTCGGAAAATATTCGGAAAATCGTAATCGGTCATGTGTATACTACCTGCGAATTGTTTGGTAAGCAATTTATAATATAAACAACCATGTTTACAACTGGCAGACACAAAACTAATTTGATAATTTTCACAATTTTCCTACAAGTATACCCTTCATTAACACCAGTTGGTCCAGTTTAAACCCCTGCCATTATTTAAGTAACCATTTTAGAACTAGCACTCTCAACTCTCATTATATAGTCCAGTAAATGAAGGAAAAAACCTAGGTTAAATTCTGCAAAGGGATGAATCTGGGGGCAATTGTAGGTCTCAACTGGGTCTTTCGAAGTAAGGAAAGTTGTAGATTCTCCGGGTCCCGGAACATGGTAAAAAATGGTCCTCAAGTTCCAAAAATCCGTTTTCAGCCTATATCTCCGAAAACATTAAGAGAATTTTTGTTTATATACAAAAGGAAGATCAGTTCATTAGCTACAAAAATAGTCGTTATGACTTTTTCCGAAAACTCGACAGTTTTCGAGATAACGGCCCCGAAACGAGCCCATTACTTGTTGCACCTGTTCTGAATCAAGGAGATCAAATTCGAGAAATGGAGACATAAGCGGGCGGACAAATTGTCCAATAACTCGAGTAGAGATGGATATTTTTTGATGATTCAAAATTCAGGTGAAAGAGAAAACCCATAGCTATGGTATACTGGGTCTCGGGCATCGTTTTTATTTTTCTTGAATATTGTAAACCCAGGATAAATTTTTTCTTCTTCGATACTCCTTGACTTTTAGAAAATTCATTCATATTTTAATAAATAATAGTAATTTAGTCGGGTCTTTCTTGAAAATGGGTCTACAAAACCTATCGAATGAGACCATAAAGGTTGTTTCATTTTCTTTCTTTTCCATCCCAATAAAAGTACCTTTGAATATGTTGATTTTTTGACATTTGTGGCATCAATCGGGTATTAAAAAATTATGAATCATCCTATCGGTTCGCAATGCACATCACTGGAATGCCTGAAATGCCCCCTTTTCAATGGTTTCTTCGTTTTTTATGCCAACTTCAACATTCTTGCCAACCAACTTTCAAAACTCCGGAAATGTCAAAACATCAACATATTCTAAAGTACTTTTTATTGGGATGCAAAAGAAAGAATATGAAACAACTTTATAATCAACTTCATAAAGTGATTTATGCACCAATCAGGACATAGACACCAATAGTTTGGTGAATTCGCTTTCGCATTTCGCACCGTGAGAATCCGGCTTTAGGCGTTAGATGAGTGAGACCAAAGAATATAATAATCTAAATGCGAGAACCTCAGTGAAAACAAACTTGACAGCTCTTAACTTCTTCATCTTCTATCCAAAATGGCTTTTTCCTTTGTGAAGTTAGCCAATGCAATAGCTCATAACTCTCCCAAGGAACAATAGTCTTCGAGGTGCTTGGAATGATTTGACTTTTGATAATGACATTTTATAGTAAGGTGCATTCACAAACACTATGAGATGAAATTTAAAAAAAACACTCGATAGAAATAAACAAAAACAAATTTACACAAGTAACAAATAGTATTAAGTGGGCCACAGAGTACTCAATCTGACAACGTCAGTTACTTCTGTATCTAGACATACAGAAAGTTAACGTGATATAAATAAACTTTACCATGAGAAAACTGCTATTTAAGATAACTTGTATTGGCTCGGCGGAGAAAGATCTTAACTATCAAACAACAAATTGTATCAACTATTCCGTAAATTATAATCTGTAACATATTATTATAATAGAATCAATCATAGTTCAACATAGATACATGTTGTATAACGGTGAAATGCAGTCAGAAACAGTTAAACCTTAAAATCCTCCAAAGGTACCACAACAATGTTTTCATTCATCATCTCATACATAATATTCCCTTGTATCCGCCAAATTATAATGTAATTGACCTGACCTCATATACCTGACATATGTATTTAACAAAAATAGCCCAGAATATAACGCAAAAATCTACTCAGACTGGAACCCCACCTAAACTTTAGATTTATTAAATAGAAGTTAAGAGGAAAATTTAGATCTCGATAATTATTATGTTGAATTTATCTATTCATATGTCAAATTAAAAGTAAACGTTTTATGTAATGTCCCCTACTTTTTAAATGTAGAGGGATGGTAAATATGAAGGAAGACAAGTAAAGAAAAGATTAGTGAGTAAAAAAGCTGGAAACGTTTTCCTCCGAAAGTGAAAACCACAAACGAATGAAACTTTGAATTTAGATTTTGAGCTACACCATAACCTCCCAAAAAACTCTTCAATAAAATCGGCCAGGGTAAAAGAATAGTTTAATTTTGCCATTTTTCAGTTTTTGGAAATTTTCTCAAAATATGTCCCAAAAATTTTATACAGTTTTAAATATTTGTTAATAAACTTCATTAATATTTTTAGCTTAATTTTGTTTAAAGGGCCCTTTATTCTGGTTATTTTTCGGTTATCACCAATTTTTTTCCAAATTCACTACAATATTTTTTTCCAAACTTAAGAGTATTTATACTACTATCGAATTTATACAAAAAGTGTAATAAGATTTTTGCTGTGTCTTCTATATAGGATACTTTGCACTTGTTATTTTTCGGTTTTTGGAAATTTCCTCAAAATCTACTGCAACATTTTCATTTAAACTTAGATTTTTTTCTACTATCGAATAAGTTCAATAAAGTTTTTCAATAATTTTGGTTAAATCATCTCTGAAGCGCATTTAACTCTTGTCGTTTCTCGGTTTTTCGAATTCTCAGCAAAATCTATCTGAAGAATGTTTTTAAGTTTTAAGTATTTATTCTATAATTTAATGTATATCACAGTTTAATGATATTTCTGGCTAAATTTTCCCCATTTACATGTTACTTTTCGTTTTATTTTTAAATGTTCTCGAAATCAGATCTAAGAATTTTCTGCACATTGCATAATTATTATACTGTCGAATATCTATACTGAAATATTAGGAAGTAGACACATATGAGACACACGAGACATGAGAAAGTAGACATATCGCTATTTTTTCATGACCTAATAGTTAATTTTCATCGATACGTATCTGATAGAAACTAATTATTTCTGGATTCGTGATGTTTGCGTTTAAGTTGATTGAAATAAACGATAGGAAACGAAGGTAGCGGTGAAAAATAAGAATATTCTATTTTAGTGCCAAACGCTTACTGTTTATATTTAATTTTTCATATATTGGCCTATTTCTTGTCTTAATTTCTCCGGTTTCCGTCCCTGGAAATGTGTTGTTAGAGTCAATAGACTGACGTGGACTAAGAAGAGTATTATTTCATCTCGCCGTCGCTTTAAACGACTCCTCCGCTTTCGCTTGTAACATCATTAAGCGTTAAAATTAGCTGCCTCTTCGAAATTAAAATGCAACGCACCAGGTGAGGCTAATTTGTGTAAGGAAAAAGGAAAGGAGAGCGAAACTCATATTCGTGCTTAGAGCAGTACACCTTCGGGAAGCGTCTGGAGGCGCTGCGACGCATGAGCGTCTAAAATCGAAAAGTTAAAAATAAACATTTTTCGCTATGAGTGGTAACATCCAACAACCATAGAGACCACGTCTAGTCTCGCTCATCGTACGATCCCAGAAACGGTCAAGGCGAACTTAACACACTCCGAAATAAGTGCAAACTAAGTGCCGAAGAATTGAAACAAATAACTGATGTCGTCTTTCGGTGCCTGACGCCGCGTCGGAAATTACACGGTAAATGTCCTATGCGCGCTAAATTTAGTCCATTCATTTCGATCTACTACTCCACGGGGCCCAACAATGAAATCCAGTGCGTGCTATGTGTAGATAACTATCATGTTTTCGTCTTTCAAATTGCCCGGATTGCGGCCGAGGTCCAGGAGCTTCACCAATTCCGAAAGCGGCAACACCAGCGAGACGTCTTTGTTATGCAAACCGCCCAAGACCCCCGTCGGGTCGCCCAAACAGAGACACGGGAGAAAACGTAAGCAGGAAAAAGTTTAGGTTTTGACGTTGAGAAACGCCCCGAGGAAGTAACAATAAGGCCGAGAAAGTATTCGTACACCTTTAGGAAATCAGATTTATGGGTAACAAAGTCAGAATCGTATAAAGGGGATATCATATTAGAAAGAATTTCCAGTTTAAGTGTTTGGCATGATAGCTGATTATATAACCATTTATGAACGAAGACACCGTAAGTAAATTAATGACACGTATACAGGCTGTCCCAGTAACCTTCCAAACGGATTCTCCAAATGTTATACTTGTCTTGACTTTGTGTTGATTAAACATAATTAGCTTAATCCTAAAATGTCATAAGCTCTTCGAGGCGCCTTTAAGTCAATTTTGTACATACCCCAAATACTACAACACCAAAAGCTTAGACTGTTCACGTTGAGCAATCGACCGTTTTGAGTTAGATTTTTCTGTTGTAATCACAATGGACTGAAATGGGGGACTAGACAGGCTTTTCTATTTATATAATTTTAATCTTTAAATTTTTAACATCTTTTATATCGTATTTGCAAATTGTAATCTAACAATAATGTACTCTCGTTTGAAAGCGCCATGATACATCAGTTTCGAGAAAATCTGATGTGAACTTTTAACGTTTTTTGCGATTAAGCAATTAATTTATTACATTTCCAAGTTGGCTTTGGCAAATCAATAAAATTTGATAGTTGCAAAGTTGGAAGTGTTTTAAATTCAAGTCAATAATAGTATTAGTCCTGTTAAGAGTTATTCTACTTGCTTTATTAAAAGTGGTTTAATTTTGTAATGATATGCGTTCAATTTATGGTGAAGTCCAACGTTACCCTCGTGCAGCAGACGATGATACGCATTAAGATTTTATTAATGACAAGTCACCTTATTAAGTGAAACTGGCTAAGTACTTCATAACAAAACAGACTCTGGTATGTAAGTTTTATAAGGTGTTTGAATGCTAAAACACAATGATTAAATGGACATAATTTTAAAGGTACATTAATTGAAATGGACTATTATTCGATTGTACCTTTGTTCGAAATATGTATCAAGATTTCCACTACCAGTCTATAGTTTCCACCTACCCGTTACTTGTCGTTGTTTCTATAATGGATTGGTATTTCTGGTAGTATATTAGATAATTAAGGAGTAAATGCTTGTACGGATTTAAATTCCTTAAGCCCTGGCGCCTGTTATTTGTGAAATATTTATTTACCTTATGTGTATTGGTTTCAGCCTACTAACACAATTACCAGAAAAGGTGGAAGATGTACTTGGTACACAACCTGATAATAATTTCGTTTGTTTAATGGATACTAAGGACCTATAAACATGAACATAAATGAAGCATTTATTTCCTTTGCATTTACGAACAAATGTACAGTAATATGTAGAGGTCGATTACTAAGAAAAGAAACACCGTCATAAGTGCGCAGAGACGAATTTTAGTTTGTTTACCGGGGTTGTCTAGCAACCGTAACGTCACCGCTTGACCTTCATGCTCGTTTATTAATTTGGTTTGTGGAAGTGGCGTAGCGTAATTATTAGCGTTATTTTTCGTTTTATTCGGTGGTGTCGTTAATGTGGCGATTTTGGATTGTGTAGTGTTTAAACCTTCATTGAAAAAAGAACATACAGAACTATTAAAGGTATGGTATAGTCCCAAGTATATTTATTTGAATTTATTATATCCCTAACCCTTAATTCAAACTGATGCTGGTAAAGAGAGATAGCTGTATGGTGTGACGTATACCTGCGCGAAGTTGATGACGGTGTTTCTTCTCTAAGTAACAGACCTCTACATAAGATATTACGAATTACATTAAAATATTTACTGCCAGTTAAGAAAGTCATTGTGTCCCCAAATTTAAATTGTGTCAATATATTTTTTATTCTTCCACCAAGAGCAACATATATTTTTTTTTTGTGGGGGGTGGTCGGAGTTGAGACACACCAGCTTGAAATTATAACAATTTTAATACTGTAAGAAATTGTTTCCTTTCAATACATTCCATAAAATTCTAAATTATAGGGTGGCTAATTGAGAAGTGACTCTCAAACGCTATGTGCCAGACTTCTGTGTGGTTATCTGTCTTTGGCAAATTCTCTTGAATGGCACCAAAACAATTCCATTCAATGTACTTTTCCAAGGAAAACGGCAATTTTATTCTGCGATTTCTTCGATGTAATCCACTACTTGATTAATTCCTTTGCTGATAGTTTATCAAAAATAGTATTGAACGTAACCGGATAAACGATAAAGCTGTAAAAAGTGTTTCTTTCTCGTGTTTTGTGTTTTTGTTAAATTATAATTTTTTTCTTTTATACTGTTTCTGAATTAAAACACGTCTTGTTTAACAATTCATAATTTTAAAAAACTTATAGGCAAAATTAAAAATCACTAGAACCAACTAAAATGTGAGATTTACAACTGCCAAATTTTGTTAATAATTTGCTAGAGCTTACTTGGTAGGAGAGTAAAATAATTTCTTAATCGCTAGAATTTCAACAATTTCTAATTAGATTTTCTCGAAAACGGTACGTCAAAAATTTTCAAAAAAGTGTAAATTATATTTGGAAGATATCTTACAATTTACAAGTGTGATATAAAAGATGTTAAAAATCTGAAGGTAAAACAAATTACAACTGAAAATATCGATAAAGTTCTTTATCCGAAGTCATTTTGACAGTATCGCGTTATTTGATAGCACTATTAAACATTATTGTTTGTTTGCTTATTATCGTTACTGTTTTTACTGTTACTTGTTGGTTTAATTCTTTTTAACACTAACCTAAATTTGATAAATATTTTACAATTCAACACTTCATATTTATTACTTATTTTAATATATTATTACTTATTTATACTTGTTACCTTATAGTTTGACTTTAGTGCTTTTACAATGTATGTAATTGGATTCAATTACACATCGAAAGTAGAAAAAATATAAACGAACAAAAGTTATGTAGATTGAATGAAGACTATTCTCATAAATCCTAACGATTTTATCAAGTAATTTGAATTTGTTTAAACGGTACTCTTTCGTCATAAGTCCAAGATGTATAGTAATTTTCAATTCGCCTAGCACATTTCTCGGATAATTAAACTCTTTAACGTTTTCTACATCAGCCTCATTAATATTCACGTTCACAAGTAAATTCTGTTCCAAAATCTTATTATCGATTTAAGTACTCATAAATTTTGTTTTATATGTGTTAATTAGCAGACGGTTATTCACCGAGCAAGAGTGAATTCTAGTTAATTCTCGGTTTATGTTAGTTTCATTGACATAGTATCCTAAAAACTATATTATGGAGTCATGTGTAAACAATTAGTAGAATTATCGACACAACTTAGACTGTGGTTTAGTAAATGAAATAAAAATATTAGAACCTAACAATGTTTCTTGGGGCACTCCGTGTGCATTAATTTAGTCTTGTGGGTGAAAACGATTTCCTAAATTAAGTGCATTGAGTCACTTCGAATCACCTTATCACTACACTTTTAAAGCGTTACGCAAGCTTAAGGGTGGTATTCAGAAACGGCACTTAAATATTTCTTAAGTGTTCCTTAGCTAAGTTAAGTTTTTTCTTAACTTAACGGTAAGGAGCGATTTGTATTCAGAAACGTCACTTAAATAAATCTTGGCTGAGAAATTTTTAAGTCGCTATTTTTTCGTTTCGTGTCAAACTCTGTCAAAAACATAACCTACAACCTATATTTTTCATTGTTTATATTTGAGATATTTGGTTAATTGTTAATTTGTTGAGTCCTAAAGGTCCTAAAATTGAGGAGTGTTGTGACTGTGTAACTGAGACGGTATACCTGGAATTCCAGGAAAACAATAGGGAAACGTCGGGCGTGTATTGAAGGGAATATGGTTATTTAAGGGACAGATGGTAAAGGCATTAGGAAACTTCCCGGGAACGAGCAGGGGCCCAGCAGGAGCCCCTAGCAGGACAAACTCGAGAAGGAGCACCCGATGCGGCGAGGCCGACGACCCAGTACACCTTCAAACGGATCCCAAGGCAGCCCAGCTGCCGATCCCAGTCCCCAAAGATAACGATGGCCCCGTGTCCACCAGGACGAAACGGGCCTACATACATGACTGATTCACGGTTTTTTGCGGTTTCCTGTGACCTTAACCAGAATTGGCAGCCACCACCGGAGAAATCGAGAGGGCCGCAGCCTTCCCCCTCACCAGCATGCTAGGACCATTAGATGTAGCACAAGATGATATTGTAACATATGCACATATGTTTCAGATGACGCTTAATAAAGATATTTAAAAGTAAAAAGTATTAGGAAACAGGTAGTGTTCAAATCACATTAACGAGAGAGAAATACACATAAAGGACCACTTTAGAAGAATAGGGGAAAGACGAGTTAAATGATAGCGATGTTCATTTCAGTAAATTTAAAAGAACAGTACCAGTTCTAGAGGGTAGAGATGTGGGTAATTGTAAGTAGGTATAAAGGCCCCACTGCCTTTTTCTACTTATTTTTAATCGTGCGCTTCAAGTTAGAGGACGTTGAAATGGAGATGAGGATTAATTTTACCATCAGTGAGAAGGCGTTGCTTAAGGAGCTGGTGGCAAGGAATTGCAGCATTGTTGAATGCAATCGTTCGGATGTGATAGCTGCAGACTCTGACTGGACTCTGTTGTGACGAAAGTTGTTCTAAAGGAGTAAGGGGCATTCCTCGTTAATCTTGTACCTCTGGGATTTGTGTTATTAAAGGGAGAATAACATTAACCACACACTCTTTCGTAAATCGATAGCGCTTTTTAAATTCGAACTCGTCCGATTTAAAGAAAGGCGTTTCCCTAATGTTCCTTCGGGCACGTACTGGGCGGTGAATTCTTTCGAGAAACTCATCGAAATCTTAATTCTCATAATAATATCGCTCAATTCTCCGATAGTCATCGAAAGCGTCGTTCTCATTTTCAAACATCTTCAAAACAAATAACGAAATAACCTCTACTTTCATCGACCTAACCTCAATGTTTCGGCTAAGGAATACTTAAGGTACCTATCGAGCTACCTTAAATATTTCTTAAGTATTTTTTAAATGTAAGACAAAACTTTACTAAGGAGGATTCAGGATTAGAATTAAGTGGGGAATGACGTTACTTAAGAAATACTTAGGAATTATTTTAAGTTAAGATTTCGTTCTGCTAAGGAAGGTTTCTGAATACAAATTCCGGACTTAAGGAACCATTTAAGTTAAGAAATATTTAAGGAACGTTTCTGAATACCACCCTAATTCTCAGCAATCACGCAACTTGTTCACATTTGAATCAAAATTGTTACTTTACCTATATATATTTTCATGAACTGAAACTAAAAAATATTCCAAACCCTCGAAACAAGGAATGATATAGATAACAAGAGAAGTATTGAAGAGTTGGTGGTTTTTCAATATTCCGTGCGATAAATTTTTAGTACCAAGTAATGTTGTTCCAGCCGCTAGAACAACTAAATTTTTTAACAATCCCGAAAGCATTTGTTGCCCTTCGTCCATTATTAAACAATTACGATAATATCTATTTCCTTACAAATTTACACGGATGTCCGTCCTGTTCGTTGTATTGTTGAAAATGGAGTTGAAATTCATGATCCTAGTTTAATGGCATTGATATCCAAATATTGACCTAGATATCCCTCAAGATATATTCAATTCGATAAAATATATCGTAGATAAGCTATCACAATTGACACTCATTCGTTACATTTGTTCCAGCAGTCTTATGGTTTATTCAGAATAGGTTTGCTGCATCTGAACCAAAACTTTAATGGTTCATTGACATACATTTTTGCATATTTCGTCTGGTGTATTCTCGTCACGTTTAATAATGAAACTTTCTCATAGGCTTCGCCACTCTACTTTAAATCCTAACTTCTTCGTGAACAACTGCATTATTTTTTGGTGAAATCTTGTCCGGTTCTGGATTCTAACTCTATAAGTACTCTGTATATGCATAATATATACTTTGTACTTATATAAATTCAGGGCAATTAAATTTTTGTTAAGTAAAGAACGAGCTTTTGCCAATTTACTCTACTATCCATTGTGGACATCCGACTTCGGCCACCACTCCCCACAGAGAAGAAAATCATATCCGACTTCGGCCACGCGATTTTATCAGTAGGATTAGTAAGGATTATGGTAGATACATAGGTATTTAATATTTAATGCATTTTATGTGAGACTTTTACTTTCAGGGGAACTTTTTTCCTTGTGACTTTTTTCTGGGACTTTCTTTGCTATTCTTTTTCCGGAGACTTTTTTCCGGGACTTTTTTCCTTGGTAATACTTTTTTCCTTGGACTTTTTTTCCGGTACCTTTTTCCGGGGACTTTTTTTCCGGTTACCATTAATACCTGCTTAGAAAATTCCCGTTTAAATTACTGGGGTCCGAAATCACTAGCAAAGTATGTCACTCGTGCAATTGTAGTATGATAAGGTCCGAGTACTACAAATTTATTATCGATAACCTTAATATTTTTTGAATGTATTTATGTTGCAAATGTAGATATTGAAAGAAGAAACATTTGCTTTCTACACAAAGCCAAGTTATTAATTAGCGGATAATTGGTTAATACTAAAAATTTTTCAATGTCCGTTCTCAAAATCATTGCAATTTCATAGGTTAATTGGTTCACTTACAATTTGACAGCGGGACGCATTTCGGTTCCACAGACCCATTGAAACCCTACGCTCAGCCCTAAGCAATTCAGGTAAATGGTGGCCGAAGTCGGCGTACTTATCATCGTACCATAATCCTCCGCTTACGCTGAAAAAGGTTCGTGGCCGAAATCGTTTGCTCCGTATACATTCACTAACTGCCCTCTCCTTAACTCCTCTTGTCGCCCATTAACATGTTTGTTATGCTAATGTTCAGTATCAATTCATTTATATCACAATTATAAATGAAATAAAGCTCTTGGGGATACTTTTCCCATTAATATTCCAGTTGACAAATGTATAGGTGCCTTTGGAGAAGGAGTGTGCAATCAGAATGGAAAATACTTAGAGATTTCGTGACCTTTAATAAACTGAAAATCACTAACGGTTTCTTCAGGAAAAAAGACATTCATATGTATACATGGACGGCGAGAGGCCACAGATCAATAATCGATTACGTGATATTAAATAACAAAGTGGCAGGAACAGTAAGAGACACAAGAGTATACAGAGGCCGTGATATAAGTTCGGATCATTTTATCCTAGTGACGACAATAGATTTATTTGAGAGATGGAAGAAAGTAAAACCGTTCAAAAGTCAAAGTACAGACGAACAAGTATATAAAGTGCATTTACTCAATCAAGACAGCATTAGATACTTATATCAGACGAGAATGAATGTAGCATTGGGACAACTAGAAACAAAGGAAAGTCTCGAAGAAGAATGGACAAACGTAAAAGAAGCAGTGATAAATGTAGCAAACGAAGTCTTTGGTAAAAAGAAAAGATACAGGAAGCGAAGAGGTTTAAGAATATGGAATAAGGAAATCGAACACGCAGTTCAAGACAAACAAAGAGCATATCTAAATAAAATTAACAACCCAACAGAAAGAAATAACGAAATTTATAGGCAGAAAAGAAACCAAAGCAAAGAAATAACACGAGAAGCACACGAGGAATCATGGAATAGATTCATAGGCAACATCGAAGCAGATATACATGGTAGACAAACTATGGCATACAAAGTGATGAAAGCACTCAATAAAGAAGAAAAGGACCAACTAATTATTAATAACATAGAACAACGAGAATGGATAAAACATTATCAAGAGTTATGGTTCGAAGAAGGAGCGGAAGAAATCATCTTGGAAGAATATGATACGAAAGGTCTAGACGAAATAACTATGGACGAATTGACGGAAGCTTTATAGTTTACAAAAAACAGAAAGGCAACAGGTCTGGACGGTATTAATGCAGAATTGTGGAAATACGGTGGTATAATATTACATCTGAGAATATTACATATTTTTAACAAATGTCGGAAGGCGGGTAAAGTACCTATTGAATGGAATAGAGCTAAAGTGATATAATTATTCAAAAAAGGCAACAAGAACAACTGTGAAAACTATAGGGGTATTAGTTAATAGACACAGCCTCTAAGTTATATGCTAAGATTCTAAACAACCGTCTCAAGGTCATTATGGAACACTTAATAAGTGAAGAGCAAATGGGATTTCGAAAGGGCCGATCTACTATAGACGGCGTATTCATTCTTTAACAGATTATTGAAAAGCATCGGGAATTTAACAAGGATACACACATAGCTTTTGTTGATCTAGAAAAAGCTTTTGACAACGTTAATAGATACAAACTATGGAAGATCATGGGAGAAGCAGGATACCCGAAACATTTAATAAGAAGAATACAAAGTTTGTACAGGAGCACCAACATATTAATAGATCTTAATGGCCAACTAACAGAAAATATCGCTACAAACAAAGGAGTCAGGCAATGCTGTTGCCTTTCCCCTACTTTATTCAATATATATATATATATATATATATATATATATATATATATATATATATGAATGAAATAATTCGTGATTGGAGGACAAAATACAGAAAGGGAATTTGGCTAGATCAACATACACGTGTCGATTCAATACTTTACGCAGATGACCTGGTATTGCTATATGAAACAGAAGATGACTTGCAAAGAGGGATTTACGCTTTACACCAAGTGTGTAAGAAATACGACATGAAAATCTCCGTGGAAAAAACAAAAACTATGGCTTTTTCGGGAATACATCCCATAAGGACAAAGATTGTGATTGATAATCAGATACTGCAACAAGTTAATAGCTTTAGATATCTGGGATGCAATATGTCGTATAGTTGTAGTAATGATATAGAACTGAAGGTTAAC
Organism: Cryptocephalus moraei; assembly: GCA_946251905.1. Lineage (NCBI taxonomy): Eukaryota > Metazoa > Arthropoda > Insecta > Coleoptera > Chrysomelidae > Cryptocephalus > Cryptocephalus moraei. The sequence goes on from OX276452.1 coordinate 16,757,267, forward strand.
AGATTTTCACGGGTATGTGGAACAATAAGTAAAACTCTCAAAAACAAAACAAGAAAAGATACACAATTGAAATTTTATAAAACCATTGCAGTGCCAACCCTCACATACGGAAGCGAAATATGGACAACTACAAATAAGGAAGAACAACGCATACAAACACAAGAGATGAAATTTCTTAGAAGAGTAAAAGGATGCTCCAGAATAGACAAACTCAGAAATGAAGACATTAGAAACGAGCTAAGTATATTTAGCATCAACGATAAAATTAAGGAAAATAGAAGGAGATGGAAAGAACATGTTGATCGAATGAATGCAGATCGCCTACAATTTAAAGTAATGCATTACAAGGTTCGGGGAAGAAGAAGCGTAGGCAGGCCGAGAAAGAGATGGGTACCGTAACAGGCAAAATATGCCTAATACTTGTAGCGAAGAAGAAGAAGAAGAAGAAGAAGGGGATACTTTTTTGGGACGAAACAGAACGGTTTGCAGGCAATCTATATTATACCAATAACACTTTAATTATTTTTTGAACCGTTTCAAATAAAAATGATAAATATGTACTGTATGCACCTATGTATCTAAATATTTAAAGTGTTTGCAACCATATTCCACGTTTATGGTCATGTACTAAAAGAGTGAAAGCAAAAAGCTCACATGTTATATATGAAAGGATGCTTTGAGTATGAACGTTCCAGAATAAGCACTGCTGATTTATACAGCGAATAGTTGTGATAGGAAAAATGAACGACCATATGTTATGGCTATGAGTTACTCTGCATCCTTTCGAATTTAAAATAATGACATTTTTTACTTAGCACTTTGTAATCATCGTTTGTCATTTACTGTGTCATATATCTGCGTGGGTTGTGAAACGGAATAAATAAATTAATATATCGCTGATCGTATCGTGTTTTACGTGCTGCCTGTTATGTATTTCATCACCATCATAATTGTGGCTTTATCGTAATTTACTGCCATTTTTGCTGTCCTTGCCGTTCTTCTTCAGCTATTGTATTATCTATACAGTTTTCTCAACATACCTGTTATCACAATGACACGCACCGCTGGATATGCCACGGGATTACTGTTTCCTCTTTACCGTTCTTTTATTCTCATCGTAAATATTTCAAGAGGAAAATGAGATATTTCTATCGCATTAATTTTTCTATATCGAAGTTTGTTGTTTATGGTGATAGATTAATGCAGTTTGACACTTTTCACCTCAATAAAAGAGCTGACTGACTGAATTTTTTATCAACGTCCAGCCCAAAGCCATAAAAATGGATTGGTATCGTACCATTATCGTGGTGGATGTTACGAAAATCCAACCCTAAAGAACTGAAGGTATTTTCAATATTTTGATTTTTTCAACAAATTGTTGTAGGTAGTGGAAAAATCATTTAATTGTTTCATATAACATTTATTGATTCAAGGACTTATATTTTAATCCAGAAATATCCGAAATTCCACCCTTAAAAGAAAGAAAAGGGTATTTTCTGATTACTAATATATATCCCATATCAACGATATAAAAACAGAAAGTGAAGCAGTAGAAAACAAATTTCCATCTTCACCAGTTACAATTTTTAACACAACACAGGTATTTTTTAATTGTTATGGATTATAAAATAAACAATGTTCATCCAAGTAAATTTATTCACTACCTGTACTACTTTTACACGTACATGCCCAGGTATCTTTTACTAAATTCTAAATTAAGTGAATTATCGAAGCCATTATTTGCAAGAAAATTGAATCCTAAACAACGAATTTAAATTCGGATATTGGATTATATTGTTTTTGAGAGCTTGAATATCGAAAACAATATATTTGACAATTTGTGAACTGAGCTGCTCCTAAAAGTTTAGAAACTTGGTAAAGTTGAAATCCAAACTTAGTTTTCAGCATGATTACTGGGTTTGGAGAATCTATAATAATGAAGCCAGCTGTGTATTCGTGTGTATCTTCGCGTTGGAGTACACGAAATCACAATCATCCTAATTTGTAAAATTTTCCATAGTGTCTCCTCCAAAATGAAACTGAATTATTCTCACGTAAATTATTATCCTGGGAACTTCTGTCTAAGGAGCTTTACCTTTTTTAAGATAAACACGGATTGTTCTATTCGTAATAATAAGCCGTCCTGTAGTATATAATAAAAATAATAACAATAATATTAATAACAATAATAATAATAATAATAATAATAATAATAATAATAATAATTAAAGGACTTTATTGAGACTAAATATTTTCAGTACTAAACTTCATGAGCGAATGCATCTAAGAAAGGAAATGATTTGCTGAACTTGACGCGTATTAATTAACTGAAATTTACAAAATCTAATTTACGAAGGGATAGTGGAAGTGAAATATGAAACTGATCTTGGCGCTAATAGAAGAATTCACTGGCCCCAGGAGGAAGATCTGTCAGTATAGAGACCAACCAGGATAACTCCCTGTTTCAATGGAAGTCGAAACCATTACAATTAAGCAAAAGCATTACAAATGAGATTGAAGTTGTATCGGAATACAACAACCCCTGTACAAAAACGTATACTACGTGAATCAATGCAGACAAATTGTTACAATAAATACTGTTTTTTGCATCTCTTAAAACTCAATGTTTTAACGACTTTGATGTCATTTGGCAAAAGAATACATGAATTTGCAGTACTGTAGGAAAAATAAAGAAAAATTAAAAATGCTTTATTATGCGATATATTAATTTTTGAAAATCTGGAACAACTCTCATGATAGCATCTTCCCTAATGATAAGTTGTTTGTCATATAAATATGTCTGAATTTTTCTCCAAGTATTTAGATGTAAGTATGAATTCAGTTTACCAATTATAATTTACTTCATATCAACAATGTGAGTTTCAATGTGATCATAGTTAGGTAAATTGTAGATTAGCCTACAACAAAAATTTTCAATCGATTAATCTTACAGCTCTTACTATACCAATAATTCATAGATAATATTGTAACGTTTTTACCTATGCGAGAATTACTACACGACTCGAGTGTTTTCTTACTTAATTTATTTAAACCACTTACACGCTAATTTATTTGTACACTTACACTACACTTAACTGCTAATACTTAATCTAATTTATCTTATTTCACTTACTACTACTTAACTAATTAATTTATATTGCACATACTACTTAACTAATTAATTTAGATTACACACTGTTTATTTATCTTACCGCCGGCTTGGCCGACATCCGTCGACCAGTCTACCGGCGACTGTTTACGACTACAGTCGACAGCCGTCGACTTCCCCCGTATCGCTCTCCATCTGCTATTTATAGCCGTATGGGAAGTACAGAAACTTCGAGAAGTTTCCGGTCCTTTGTTCGGTAACCTTCTAGATAGTACTAGAAACTCGAACGGCTTTCCACGAATGGCACCAGTTCCCCGAACCTATCTCGTGCGGAATTCTTTGAAGTCATTCCGAAAGGCGCTTAACTTTATGGCAGGCTATTATGGTTTTTATTTCGTTACAATATGGTATATTAAAGTGCATTAATTGAGACAAAATCAAGCATTCGCATAAATTTTTCTTGATGGCTATTTTATTATAATACCATGATAAATACATAATACAACGTGTTTCAAAATGATTGTCATTTAGTCGGCTGTGGAATTCCCATGTAAAATATAGAAAAAACGCCTTGCGAAAATAGGAGTCTCTACTAGCTATACATAACCTCAAAATAACCTAATTAACCTCTTTTAACTTCTGGTTTTTCTCTGTCAAAAGAAAACTAATTCTAAGTATTTGTCTATTTGTAGTATTTGGCATTAGTGCCAGTTTCACAACAAATTTTCGAAGTGACACTTGTTGTCAGAATTAGATATGTGCAAATCAATAGTGTGCGGCACATCATAAATTACATGCACAGAAATTCCAAAGCCAGCTAGATGACAATCATTTTGAAACACGTTGTACTTTTATAGACGGTTTTATATATAGCCTTAAAATCTAAAATTGTTATCAAGTTTTACTGCATATTTCCCTTTAATAACAACTGACAAAAATTATTTATCAGTATACAGAACCATCCTCACTCTTTGTACTGGGAGGTCCAAACAAAATTAATTTCGATTTCTCGCGATTGGGATAAAGCAAGTTGTTTTCACAATAATGAGGATGAACTACAAGTCAAGATTTATGAATTTATACATTCGGTAGCTAGATGGGATTTATTTCAATAAAATGACATAAACTTTTCTGGAATCTGCAAATGACACATATTGAGGGTGACTTAGATGAGTCAAATGGGTATAACAGAAATATTATGTAAAAAGTTAGATACAATTTTAAGGTTGTATGCCACATAGCAAGTTACCTACATTTAACTAGTAAAAAGTGGTGGATAATTAAATCGAACACTTTGTAAAAGTCTAACAACTCTAACACAGTGGGTTTGTTTTAATCTGACGACCTTAGAACGTCATCGCTAACATTAATTAGCGCTTAAACATTGCTAAATCCTGCCGCCTTGATGCCAGACTGAAACGGTGGAAGTATATAAAGATCTTCCAAATATTTATTCAGTTTTCGGTAAAAATTGTTTTGTACAATATGTGAAACTGTAGCTAATATACTGATAGGACTAAGACCTGTACATAATGAACTGTTGGATACTTCAAGCAGGGGAATGACAATAACCTCTTTCAGATTGTTAGGAAAACAACCAGTTTCTATGAACCTATTAATAACTCGTGTAATGCAAGTGCCTATTACATGAATACAAAATTTGATCGTTTTGAGACAGATTCTGTCAGATCCAATGCGTATTTGATGTAATTCCTTTCATTATTTTTCACATTTAACTTTCATCTGTTATTTCAAATGGAAAACTCCATTGTGAGTCACGTATGTTATTATAACAAACAAAAACGTTTTCTCTACAGTTGTCAGTATCATTCCGGCAGATTGATAAAACGTATTTATTTATTTCCGTTGAATTGTTTAGTCCCTCCGGTAAATTATGAGAAAAGTTTTGTTGAATGTTCATCTTTTTCGGGTTTTTATAAAAAAGAGAGTAAATATGCAGCTTTCTCTCTGCGCAAACAAGCAAGGGAAAAGGTTTTTACGTTCCTATATTCGCTCAAATTTTCAATGTTTTCTTAAATTTATACATTAATAAGGCACGATCTCTTTCTTTAAATATTATTTTCAAATTTGACGTAAGCCATGGTGCATAAAACTTACCCGCGCCAACAGTCCGAGCAGTAACATTAATATTGACCATGTTCATAACAATCTTATTTAAAGATTGTACCTTGTTGTCAATATCATATATGAACACAACTTGGTGCCAATCCCTATTTACAAAGTCGTTATGACACTTATAAAGGCTTTTTAGTCGGAGTATACATTGTTATTAGAGAACGGCTGTGGCAATAAAAATTTTTTGAGTAATCAATTTTCGATTAATAATAATAATAAATAATAATAATTAATAATAAAATACGTAAGAAAGATCATTGTGTTGCCTCCATTTCCTCCGCTATTGCTACGTTAAGTTAAGACTTAAGTTGTGGCAGCCATTATTTTCCATTTCCAACGTAATAAGAAATTGGAAATTAAATATGGATTTGGTTAGAATCTTGACATACGAAATGGGTGCGGCAACTTTACAGTCATGTTTCGAAGCTCCATACCAACTGATACCTTAAAACTTAGGCAAAACATGATTCTTGAAGGCAAAGTTTGTCCCCGTTTAGTACACAATAAATATAATTAATTAATGTACGACATGACGGTCAAAACTGTTTAACTGATTATAATTTATTGACGTATTCTACCATTCAGAGTTTACTATCCCAATTTAGTAAAATTCCTATCACAATTTAGCAGGCACAGAAGTGTTTCCAGAGTGTTTTTCCCTTGATTACCTTTTTTTTTTGAGAGACGGTGACAAAATTTTACCTGCGTCTCCTAACACTTAAATTAATTCCTGCTTTGCAAGTTACATATCTTACCTGTAGGCCTGTGAGAGTCTCGCTGTCTGGTAGCTAATGTTTATCGAAAATATTCAAAAATGTGGAGATGGAACTGCACAAGGAGATTTTTTAAATCGTTTCAGAGCGTCGACGCTCTTTTTATTACGCATTAATTAGGTGAACAGTCTATAAATAAATTTGCTATTATTAAAATTTAAATTTTTAATAAAAAAATTTTGGGTTTGATTTAAACACCAATTATTCATCCATCAAGGGAATGGTACATATTTGTAGTTCACTGTTGTTGTAGTTCAAAAAGTGTCCAACAAGTTGAAAAGTTACAAAATGAATTGACTATGGTTAGATTTGCTAATTGCACCATTAAATGCTCTAAGGTGACTATTCGATCTCTGATAATATTTTATGTACAGAGAGTTTGTTATCAGGATCTATTTTTGTTGGTTTTATTTCATCGAATGGTTATGAGGTCTTGCGGAAAGAAAGAGATGGTCGTGGTAGTGGCATAATTTTATTGTCTTTGTTAAACGTGAACTTAAATGTGACGTAATGTGATCAAGCTAATTTGGAACGCTTTGGGTTGAAGATAAATATAAAAATAAATCACTTACTGCAGAAAATTTGTACCGTTCACCGATGAGAAATTTTATCAATTCAGTGGAAATAATGTACTGTCTTTTATAATCCCCTCTTATGATGATGTATAATGTATAGAGTAATCATGAAGGTAATCTTCTTCTTAGTCCGCCGTCTCCCTACGGAGGTTGGCTATAATGGTGCGTGAAACCGCACCCCTGAATATTTCTATGGTGGTCCGTCCGAACCATCGACGCATATCTTTAAGCCAGGAGTTCTGCCTTCTTCCCACAAATCTTTTGCCCTCGATTTTTCCTTCAACGACAAGTCGGGGGATGAAGTAACTCTCTCCTTTCATGACGTGGCCTATGTACTTGAGCTTTCTTTCTTTGATAACTGCCATTAGCTCTTTATTTTTGCCACTTCGTCTGAGTACCTCTTCATTGGTTATTCTATCTACCCAGGATATACGTAAGATACGACGGTACACGTACATCTCAAATGCATTGATGCGGCTTTCCATTGTGCTGTTGAAGGTCCAGCTCTCGCAGGCATAGAGAAGGACTGGAAAGATGTAACACCGCAGTAGGCGTACGCGAAGCTGCAGATTCAGGTCTCGACTGGTAAAAAGATTCTTCATAGAAGTAAATGCTCGCCTGGCCTGTTCCATTCTTGACAGGATTTCTTTCTTGGGGTCGCTGGCCTGGTTAACAATGGCGCCGAGATATTTCACAGATGTCACTTGTTCCACCCTCTCGTTAAGGTAATGGGGGATGTTAATGTAAATTTGAGGAACCCACGCATCAGAGTGTCTGACTGTTTTACTGTACATAATTTGACACAAATTATTATACAACCAAAGAAATTAACTGATCAGTTATCACTCCCAAACTTCCTTCTTCTTCTAGTGCCTATTCGTTTCGAATGTTGGCGACCATCCTGGCTATGATGACTTTGTTGACTGCTGCTTTAAACAGTTCTGTGGTTGTTTTTGAATATCATGTCCTTAGGTTTTTGAGCCATGATATCCGTCTTCTTCCGGGCCCTCTCTTTCCAAATACTTTTCCTTGGAGGATGGATTTTAAGAGTTTGTATTTGCTGTCATTTCTCATTGTATGTCCGAAATATTCCAGTTTCCTTCTCTGAATCGTTTTCATCACCTCTTTTTCCTTCCCCATTCTTTCCAGTACTTTTTCGTTGGTCACTCTATCTACACATGATATTCTAAGGATCGTTCTGTATAGCCACATCTCGAACGCTTCGAGCTTCTTTTGTGTTGCTTCGGTCAATGTCCAGGATTCCATGCCATAACCATAGCCATATGTGGAGAACGCAGAATCGCAGGAGTTTTACTTTGATATCTAATTTGAGGTTATGGCTTTTGAAAATCTTAGACATTTTGTTGTAGGCATCTCTTGCTTTTTCTATTCTACATCTTATTTCTTGTGAGTGGTCCCATTGTTCGTTTATTAAGGTTCCCAGGTAGACAAGTTTGGATATCCGTTCTATTGGTATATTTTTAATATATAGTTGGTAGTTTTCTCTCTTCTTTTTACTTATGATCATAAATTTTGTTTTATTGATGTTCATTTCTAGCCCATATCGTTCACTTACTTCATTCACTTTGTTCATTAGCTGTTGTAGACCTTCTATACTATCTGCAAATATGACGGTATCATCTGCGTATCGGATATTATTCAGTCGTTCTCCGTTTACAAGAATTCCATTATCATCGTTTTCCAGAGCTTCTCTAAATATCTCTTCTGAATACAGATTGAATATCAGAGGGGAGATAATACACCCTTGTCGTACGCCCCGCAGAATGTTAACTGCCTCTTTTGTTTGATCTCCAGCGTTGATTTCAATGGTTGCTGTCTGGTTCCAGTACAGCCCAAGTAGCACACAGCATTGGCAGAGCATTGGGAACATATTGGTCCAATATAGAATGTTATTCCAATATCGTACCAGTATTGACCCAATATTGGCAAACTAGATGTAGCCAATATCGAACCAAAAATATATTGCCAATATTTACCCAATATGGTTAGATTAGATGTAGCCAATATTAAAATCCAGATTATTGGACCAATATCGGTTTAATAAATTTAGCCAATATTGAACTTAAGATTAATTACCAATATCTATCCAATATTGTTACCCAAGTTCCAGTCAATATTGAACTTAAGATAAATTACCAATATTTAACCAATATTGTTATGCAAGTTCAAGTAAACATTGGAAGCCAGTTCATTGGACCAACATCCATTTAATAAATTTAACCAGTATTGAACTTAAGATTAATTACCAATATCTGTCCAATATTGTTACCTAAGTTCCAGTCAATATTGAACTTAAGATAAATTACCAATATTTAACCAATATTGTTAAGCAAGTTCCAGGAAATATTGAAAGCTTCCTGATATTTATTGTCATGCGCATGTCAACATGTCATAAATATATTATTATAATGTTACATTTCAATAAAGACTGATTATTGTTTTTAAATAATGGGCGAATCAGAATTAAGAACATTTTGCATTATTCTCTCAAGGTTGTGCATCAATATTGGGCAAATATTATATATTAACATTCATTCGATGTTGCATTTTAATATTGGCAGGATATTGCACATATTGGGCCAATAAAAATTTGACCATTTTGCAATATTGCGCCAAGCATATACAAAAATATTGGTCCGATGTTGTTTTTCAATATTGGCAGAATATTGTACATCGAAATTGGACCAATATTGATAAACAATTTTGTAACAATATTAAAATACAATATTTAACCAATATTGTTTCACGACCTTGGGGCAATATTGTCAAATGTTCACATTTATTATTGGCCCCATATTTAATACCTATAATCGCCCATTATAACACAATATTGTCATAATATTGGTACAGTATTGGTGTGCTACTTGGGAGGTTTTGTATAATTCTGAAGTCTTATCATCCATTCCGGTGCTTTTCAGCACTTGTATCATCTTCTGGTGTTGGACTTTGTCAAACGCCTTTTGGTAGTCTACAAAGCAGGTATAAATGTCGCAATTCATGTCCCTACACCGTTGGAATAATACTTGTATACTAAACAGTGCTTCCCTTGTTCCCACTCTTTCATGAAGCCAAATTGTGTGGCTGCTACTCTTTCTTCACACATTTTGTATATTCTGCGATGGATAACCTTAAAGAAAAGCTTTGGTAAATGGCTCATTAAGCTTATGGTTCTGTATTCTCCGCATTTCTTTTCCCCTTGTTTCTTGGGCAGCAATATAAATTCAGAAATGAGCCATTCTTTCGGGATGTTGCCGGTGTCATAGATATTGTAAAATATTTTGCAGATCATTTTTATTGATTCTTCATCCAAAAGCTTAAGGAACTCTGTCTGTATCCCGTCCGGTCCTGGAGCTTTGCCTTCTCTCAGCGATCCTATGGCTGCTTCTATCTCGCTTGTTAGTATTGGTGGTCCAGTTTCTGTTGATAAGGAGGGGGGTCTCCTCTCTCATCGAAGAACAAATTCTCTATGTATTCCTCATAGAGATAAAAGAGAGAGGAGGTAACAATTAGGGAGAGGGGGTAATAAATTTTGTAGACGGAACCGGCCATATTGAGAAGCCACTTTTCGAACGCGTGCTTGGGATTGTTATTGCTGAATTGTGCAGTGGCGGATCTATGGGGGGAGCTACAGTCTACCACTGGGAACCAAAGTTTAATAATTAATAATAAATACATACATATTTTTATATAAATATACTCACTACTTAACTGAATCAGCTCTTCCTCTCCTTCCTGGTTTCCTGCTCGTTCTTTGTTTTCCTGGTATACCTGGAGCACATTTCTTTTTTGGTAATTTTCTTTCTATTAACTGATTAATCCCAAAATCGGAAATTTTTTTGTTTGTTTCCGTTTTCCAAAGAATGTACAACAGCGTAAGGTTTTAAAAACTGATGTAGGTAATTTTGTTATGAACTATTAGTATAAATATGAGTTAAATTAATCAAAGAAAAATAAAAATGAAAATTCTTTATTTAATTCGTATTGAGCAACCTTCGTATTGTTTCATATGTTAGCATTTTGTGACATTTTATGGAAAATAAAACTGCTTCATACAAATTATGATTTCATAATTTTAGTTAATGTAATGCTACGCCATTGGAGAGAAAGATTTCTTACAGGAAGTCGGCCATATGCAGAAGCCACTCTGGTCTGTGCTTTGGTCTATTTGTTCCAACCACATTTGTTAACTCCTCTATCTTTTATCTCTATGGTATTCCTTCAGAAATTTGTCATTGACCTCCTCTACCACTCTGTTAAGTGAATGTATTTTCTCTTCCGTGTTTCCGGCTTTTTCTTCGATCTCCCTACAGTTCTCATTCCCAAACTTTACTAGGTTCAATTTCTCTACATTATTTTGACTTATGTGGTAATAGTAGTGCTGTTGATGTGGGTGGTCTTTGTGACTATAAATTGGTTATCGTGATTTTAAGTTGGTAAGCACAACGTAATAATTTATAGCGATGTTAAGCTGTACCTAAACTGTACCCGCAGCGATATCTTCGGACCAACTGGAAATATCATATTAGAATTTGTTGCCTCTTTTATGGATTGTTTTCTTTCAACGCAAAATCAATTTATTGCTGCAGCTTGAAACAATATTACACTAATAATTTCGTTCTCGAAAAACAATGGCTAGGTTACTTTTGGTTTAGGCCTCATTCAGCAGCATGTGCTTTGAAACACATGTAGGTATAAGATTGATTTTTGTTGCTTAGTGTATTGCTAATTAATTGCTGTCGAACGGTATATAGATCCTGCTCCAAAACCATGCCATATTTTCTAACTCACCACACCAGTATGGCCTATAATTAAAATTTTCACTTTACATTTAACGTTCATAATTAGCAATATAATAAACTACACAGGCAGTCTTGCACCTTCATTATATTGCAGCTATTGCTGCGGTCACTGCAGTTTGTTAAGGTTTGAGCTAGAGTAGCCAAAGGTTTTGGAACGGTTGGAGCAATAATATTTTACAAAATTTCGAAAAAAATTGTGGCAAAGTTGGCACAGCAAAATGATGAATTGGCGGCAGGTTTCGTCGCAGAATGGAATTATCATCGAAATGCTGAAACATGCTTTCAGTACCTTTTTAAGCCTGTTTTGTCAGTTTCTTCGTCTACTCTAATTTACGATTGGATGGATGCATTCAAAGTATGTACCAAGAATTAAAAGATACCAATATCTTCAAAGAAAACAATTTACCAATGTGTTTTAGGACCCAATATGTTTAGTCAAACTTATAAGGTTATAAGTCAATTTTGATTTACCAAACGTTCAATCAGTTTGGTGAATTGCATGCAACTTGTGAGCTCGAATTTTAAATACCTACCAACCCCACATTAAATATGCACGAAGTGGTTTCTAGCAAAGGTGTGTACTAGTTTGAAATAAATAAACCAAATAAAATTCCGTCTGTAGCAATCACGTTTCCCCGTTTTCAACGGTTTGGACGTGAACCGCGTTTCAACCAACCATGCTCCATTTTTTCAACACTCTTGTGTTTAAATTCTCCCCATATTTAAGGAATCTGACAGTCACTTGGGTAACACCGCGGCTCCATCACGAAACCTACGAATTTGTCGAGTAACATAACGAAATGCGCGTGGCGTCGAATCCTTTCCGAGGAGAAAACCCTCCCGGAAGCGTGTGCTTTTCCACGAGTATGGCGAAGCACTCTTCCTACTTTCCTCTTGAATAATTTAAAATTCCATTATCTTTTTCACTGCCGCCTCTCTTTCTTTCTCCCTCTCTCTCTGTCTCTCTGCCTACTTCACGCTCTTTGTTGACGCTTTCGAGGAAAAGAAGACGTACATACGATGAGTTCAGTTAATCTATTAAGTATTAAGGTGATATAAATATTTAAGGATCGCGGAAGTGTGAATGAATGCTTGTTTTAATTATATTACATTACAAAACCCTAAACGATGTGGATAAATTAAGATTTCAAGGACTGATTTCGACAGTGATATGTGTCACATCATACTTCGAACTATCACAGCACCTTCTTCATGTTACCTTCCAGTTGTACGCAGAGAACGGTTGACTTGCTGCTCATATCGATGAAGTTAAGTTTCATGCGAAATCTACCGGTGAACGGCAAATTATATTTTTGGAAAGTGGAAATCACAAAGTTGTTGATCACATAGTGTCCCTAAAATAGTTACATAAAAATGTTGTATATAATATTCTTTACAATATTTTTTAAAACCTTTAGCCATGGGCATCGGTCCATGGTCATATTGGTGTATTTGGAAAATTGTTGAATGCCCATTTTGAAGCTGTTTACGTAAGTGCTACATGCGTTAGGAACAAGCGGTAAGAATGGTACTTTTGTCCAGCCGGCGCTAGTGAATCTTTCTAGTTCCACAGAGGTCTGAAAAAATATAATCTACTTTAATTTAGGTAAAAATATTTAAAATCTGAGCGGAAGATTGTGGGTACAAATTTTCAGTTGTGACTGTGACCGATAATAATCGGTAAGCATATGGTATGATGGTTTAAAAATTGTCTCAAATTTAATAATTGGAGTTGGAATGTTCCAAAAAATCTTCTGTATAACAATAGCAGAATAACAATACTACTACAATTCTATTTTTCTAATTAACTTTGTAATTTATTAACTTGCAATGCGTGCTTTACTTAAGCATGCAATTAACATAAGCATGATTAGTGCAATGTATTTCACAGAATACCCAAACTAAACTATGGATTACACTTTTGGACACTGCTGTGAAGCGATTAAATTGGATTTGATGGCCTACAAGCATATCTAAGAAAACAGAGATCAACATTTATAACGAAAATATTAAACCATTCTGATGTGCAGTGCAGAAATTTGGTATTTAATCGCACGAGAACAAAGTAAAGTTAAATCTGTTGAAGTAAGCGCATTAATCAAGTTCGCGGATTACATCGAGTGATGAATGTGAGAATCAGGTAAATTATGAAAGTTAGGGACGCTATGAAAAATTATATAGTAGCACGACAACTGAGAAGAAAAGAAAAATTCGGCCATCTGAGGAGGATGGGAAAAGGAAGCTTACCGAAAGTAAGTTTAAAATGGTTTCCCAACATATCTACGAAAAAGAAGAAGAGCCAGTAAAACATGGAGCGAGAAATACAGATGAATGAACATGAAGGGAATAACAGTATACACTCGAGGAATATCTGGAAACAAAATTAGGGATCAGAAGGCGTCGCCAAATGATGTGAAACCGAATATAAATATGAGTGTTATAATATTCCCAGTGTGAGTTTGTTAAATTTATTTAATGTTTTATTTATAAAATTTATATAATATACATAATGAATGCTGTTACTGACAATTTATAAAGACAATCTTAACTTGATGAATAAAAATTTGTGTTTATTGAAATTATGATAATCTCTACGAAAGTTTAAGTTTTAAAATTAAAGTTAAAACATTAACAGGTGGGCATGGTGTGAAAGAATTAGAATTGCAAAGATGCACGAAGGATCCCTGAATTATTGACGACACTACGAGAACTATTCTAAAATAACAAAACAATGTATAGAAAGTATATTAGGAACATGTGTTGTTTGTTATGGATCCAAGCTCAAGGGAGAAATAACATGCCGACTGAATATCTTGGCAATGAGAAGAGGAAGTGCAATAGTACCGATGCTCTCAATCAGATGCAGGCAAAGGAAATGATTTTAAATAAAATCGAAATCGGAATCTTCATTGTTTCGGACACGTTACAAAATGTTAAAGAATAGTTATTCAACAGAAGTGTATCATTTGGATGCAACCTTAACCACCTTGCCAATTTTATTGTAACGTCATATTCCAAACAAAGAAAAGGAGACGTGTCAATTCCATTAAGCGTTTTGCATCATTACTTTACATCATTCAATAGACCTTTTTTAATTTGAAAAACTTTGAAGATTTACCCTCCTATACAATAATTATAAAGACTGTTTGTGACTTACTCCTACGTTTTCATCGAAATCGCGTTTCAAAATGAAAAATCCACTGACGGCCTTTGTAGTTCTATTAACATTACTGAAATTGATACGCACGACGCTTTCCATTGGACCTTTGCATGCTTTGAAATTATCGGCTTCGAAACCATAGTCTCCTCCCTAGAAATAAAACAATAATGCCTTTCTAACGATTTTTATTATGTTTTACCGAAATTATTGCAAACAGTGTTAGAGCTTCAAACGCGAAACACACAAATTTCATGTTTTGGAAGTTATGATTGTCGCTTTCGTGGCGGATAGTTTATAAAGTGTAATTATTATTGGATTAAACTATCATTAAGATTTAACGCCGATTGTAATGTGTTTTATTCTTTTGTGGTAATCGGGAAACTAGCTATTTTTATAAACATTTGATAATGCGTGTTCATAAATGCGTAAAAATGTATCTGAAAAACGTAATTAACATTACAACGTTATATATTGAATAATTACACTGTTTTCTAAGTTCTTAGAAGCAATACTGTTAATCACAACAATGAAATTAAATGTATAAAACTGAAAAAGTATGTGTGTTTGGTAGGTGTATGTGTCACAAACTTCAAAGTATCATAAATTGTAGGATTACTAAGAACCTGAAATCAACGCACATATAGAAAAGCTTTGAAATTTCCCCCCAATAACGGGGGTCGGCACTAAATGACTATTTCTTACTATTTCTATACTCTAAAGCAATTTTAGCTATCATCTATTCAGACCATCTGTGCATTTTCTAAAGACGTACAACGATGTCGGTTCCCAAAGAAATACAATACATGAGAAAAAATAATATGTTTAGGCAGTAACTGTGATAAGCGTAATAGTATTCATATTAATTCTATTGCTGAAAATGTAGACATGATAGAAGTTGTTTATAAATTTCAATTTGATTTACCACAATTGGTTTCTGAACTGAAAGCAAAAAATAATACATTTGTTAAATATCCTCTGCACTCAACAGGGATATAAATTACGATAAATTTAGTACTTATTAAGGGCAAATGTTATAATCACAGACCATGAATATAAATAGACCCGGTGTTCCCATTAGAAACTGATGTTTGTTTACATGCCAACATAGCCGACAGGCGCGGTGTAAAGGGGGAAGGAAATATGGCCGCCGTTGACGAATTTTGACAGCGTACAAAATAGGTATCCATAGGAGTATCAATAATAAGGGGCAAAAAAGAAACAAAATTAAGAAAATAATTTATTTATTTAGATCAAAGGGCAACGAAGCCCTTTACATGTTAGGTAACAAAGGTGCGAAATAACAGACAAATGAAGTATAGAAGGACATAGATTATCAAAGTCATCATGACAGTAATAATGCATACAATAAGTATAGTCCAAGACACATCTGTCAGAAATTTGCTTTAGATTGACATAAGAGGTAACCGCAATGTTTTTACACGAATACTTCGGGAATAATGTCTAGAATAAGAATTGACTTATTCTCCAAAGCGCAGAGGTCGGGAACATTATTTAAAATGCAACAATTTAAAAAGAAATTAAAAACGCGTTTTTCCCGACTTGTTTTGCTTCTTACTTTTTAAGTATCGAATTTAGAAGAAAGATGAAGAGAGGAAAAAGTTGCAGAATCGCTTTTTACATAAAATAATAAATTCAAAAATTTATTAGCGGTTTTGCCAAATAGTAATAAACAAAAAATCGGCCCAAAAAAGTGTTTTTTTAAACTTATTATTTTAGGCACTTTAGAATGTAGTTAGGACTTCCATATCACCGGTACACAATGTTGAAGTTATAATAAAAGAATCCCGTAAATTTCGTTTCGATCGGTATATTAGATTTTGCACAATAATTTAGCAACCCAGAAAAATCGAAAAGTATTGAAAATTTTCAAAATGTTAATTTTTTTCCATTATTCGGTTTTAATAAAACTAGCGGTCATATATAAGAGGGAACAAGCTTTTTATATACTTTTGTCAGAACTAAAAAATATTTATTAGAACGGTTACAGTCATTGTTTAAAGTTGGTGTCGTTTTTTGTGCTTATAACCAAATAGATTATCTCGGCGAATTTTTTGTTAAAAGAAATTCTGAAAACATAGCCGAAAATTACTCGGAAAGACGCTTCTTTTTATACATAATAAGTTGCTATTTTGCTCATTAGCTTCTGAGATATAACACCTCAAAGTTGTTTAGTGTTTAATAAAATGGTTAATAATGGATAATAAAATTACTATTTTTTCTCATATCTTAAGAAATAATTGTTTCTCACCAGTAACCAGTATAACATTTTTGTTGAAATTTACATTAAAAAGATTGAAATTTAAATTAAAAAAATTTCACGTTTTCAATTTTGACAAATTCATAAATTTCATATTTCTATTAAACACAGTTACAGGGTAGACATTAATTACCTAGTAATACTTTTAGGTTCAAAAACTTGATGCATCAGTAATGGAACAGCATCTCTCTTTAAATATCTAGCGTTGTCGGTTGCACCTATTTTAGACACAAAATCATCTTTATTGATATGTTTTGAGCAAATATAGGACGATTTTGTTATGTTATCATTTTCGCTAAGTCCCAAAACACAAATCCAAATATTTCTTTTAATTGGATCTACTGGAAACCTAAAATAATACTGATAGAACGCCACTGAGATGATACATAAACTCAAAAAATGTCATTATTAAATCTCTTTATTTACCTATGAAAAGACAATCCCGAGGCTTTCCCTGCATAAACGTTGCATATCTTGCACCTATTAACCATTGTCAACTGTTTTCTATTTTTATCAAAATACACACACAGATCGCGTACACAACGAATTCTGTAACGTGAACGACTATGACGCGATGTTACCACTCATAACAAAATTAGATATTATTTTAGATTTACGTACAACTGACCAACCACAGGCGAAGTAGGCTGGATGTATACGTAAATCGTAAGCAAAGAATTCGTCATCTGCATTCATGCAACAGCGCAAAAAACGCTTAGAATGTGCTAAGATCTTGGCAATACATTATTTTGTAAACAAACGGGTCTAGTTATATTAATGGTCTGTGGTTATAACACTTGCCATGGCATAAAAACGGCATTTTAATAATGCTTGTTGTGTAGTTTGGAAGTATTTGTATAAAAATTTAATCTATATGAAGTATATATATCCATGTCAATTTATGTACATTTTAATATTGCACATGAATGTTTGTCCCATTTGTCAGTTGTTTTTAAATTCATTACTTTCCTCTAAAGAGTGCAATCAACCAAGAACGAAACTTTATCGCACTAATTATTATTTTAGAAAGATCCCAAAAAAGATTCTCAAGACTAAGGAAATTTAGCAATGGTGTAAACAAAAGGAAGATACATATACGAAACTATAGATTAAAACGAGACGGAGAATAAGTATTAGAACACAATAGATGCCCACGTCTGTAATAGAATACGGTTTTAGTTGAATAGTCTTTCCAAATAATATCCCATAATAACATAATATCCCACAAAATTACTACTTTATGTCCAATCATATCTGAATGCGCGAATAAATAAATAGTCAGGTGATGACAGAAGAAAGTGTGAAACATATCTCGAAATGTTAAGGAAATGTGTAAAAAGTATTGATTACCCTTTCGACCCACTTCATGGCACTGCATAAGTCAGTTAATACTGATGGTTACCGGTTGTACCTTGAACTAGTGACGGCTATTGTCTATCTATTAAGTAAGAAAATTCTGTTATATGAGTTTGATAATATTATTGTCTCAAATAATCCTGTTGATATTTCACTGTTTAGAGAGAATAGTATAGTCAATTGCATTTTTTTTATGTATAGTATATTATGAATAGTAGTTTAGATATTGAACCAATGAATCAATTTTCCGAAATGGAATTCAATACACTAGATTCACTAAATAGTGAACTAAAAAAGTTTAAATATGTAATAATGCATGTAAATATAAGAAGGTTATATTCCAATATATCTCTTCTTGAGGCTTATGTTGATAGTCTCGACGTAGAGCCACTTATAATTGTTTGCTCTGAGACATGGTCACTAATGAATCCAAATCTTTATGAAATCAAAAATTATAATATTTACTATAATCATGGTTCAATTAATGGCGCAGATGGGGTTGTGGTCTATATAAGAAAAGAGGTAGAACACATTACAGAAATAGTTGAAGTAAATGAATTTAAATATATTAATTGCTTAATTAAACTAGACCTTAAATGTGAAATTCTTATTACTTCTATCTATAGATGTCATGACTTTAGCAAGCATGATCTTATTGAAGTTATGAAACAAGTTACTAAGAACGCCAAATGTAAGCAGCACTTGATAATAGGAGATTTTAATGTAAATATTTTAAATGGCGATAATGAAGCTGAGGAATTACTAAATAACTGTTTCTCCTCTGGATATATACCTATGTTTAAATCTGACACTCGACCAAATCCTAATGGGGGGACCTGCATTGACAATATGTATGTCAAAACAGACCTAAATCTAAATGCGCTAAAATATACACATATTCTAGCTGACCACTATCCCCTCTTCTGTGCTTTTAATCTTGAAACTAGAAAACCAAGTAAAAAAGCTCATTGTTACAGGATCAATTATAGAAAACTAATTGAGACAGCTGAACTAATTAATTATAATACCTATGATCAAATAACTAATCCACAGGATGGAATTAACCTTCTTATAAGTGATATTCAGGATTGTATAAAAGTATCCACTAGCAAAATAAATAATAAAAATGTTAAGCGAAGAAAACCTTGGGTGACACCTGCCATTTTGAAGTCAATTGGCCACAAAGAATTTTTGTATAACTTGTATAAATATAGCAGAAATAATGCGACCCTAAAAAAAAGAGTATAAAATGTATGAAAAACGCTTGAATAAAGTTATTATACAAGCTAAAGTCAGATATGAAATTGAAAAAGCTGAAAATGCGTGCAAAGATCAGAAAAAAATGTGGACCTATATTAATAACAAAATGGGTAACGTTGCAAAAAGCAATATTATTGGTAAAATTGTAGCTGGTAAAGAAAAGACCATAACTGAACTAACTGATATGGCTAATGCCTTCAATGTTTTCTTTGCAAATATTGGTCAGGACTTAGCAAGTAAAATAAAAAAACTCCCTAATGCGCGGGTGCAGAAAATCGTCCCGAACAATAGATCTATTTTTCTGACTCCTACTGATGAGTATGAAGTAGATAGAAAAATACTTAGCCTTAAAGACAAAAAAGGAGGAGTAGATAACATTCATAGTCGTAGCTTAAAAGCAATTAGGCACATAATTAGTCCACTGCTTGCGAAAATATTTAATCTGTGTATTAGTCAAGGTATTTGGCCCGATGCTTTGGAAAGAGCTGAGGTCATACCTGTGCATAAGAAAGGTGATAAAATCGTGATGGACAATTATAGGCCTATTTCCTTAATATCTAATCTTGCAAAGATTTTTGAGAAAATTATACACAATAGATTCTATAAATTCTTAATTATGCATAAGAGGATAAATCAAAAACAGTACGGATTTTTAACAAATAGAAGCACCACTAATGCACTACATGATGTATTGAATCAAGTATATGAAAATATTGATAAAAATAAATGCATTATAGCAACGTTCATAGATTTAAGCAAAGCTTTCGACACAGTAAATCATGAAATATTGCTGAACAAGCTTCAGTCTGCTGGCATAAGAGGTGTCACTTTGAAACTCATGCGAAGCTATCTGAGTAATAGAATGCAAACGGTCAGGATAGGAAGCGTTTCTAGTCAGCCTGCTAAAGTTAATATTGGAGTACCGCAAGGTACTGTTTTAGGTCCACTATTATTTCTTGTATATATTAATGATATAATTGAAAATTGTCCAGATTTGTTTGCATTTGCTGATGATACAGTTGTTCTCAGCATTGAGAATAATTGGACATTAGCTGAATCGAAAATGAATGTTTATCTCTCTGAATTGAATACTTGGTTTGCAGTTAATAAATTAACATTAAATATCAACAAGACTGAATCTATGTCTTTCGGTTGTTATATTGACAGTGTACCGCAAAACTTAAACATCAAAATTAACAATATAGAGGTTAAAAGAGTGAGTAGTGTTAACTATCTTGGTATAATAGTAGATTGTCACCTTAAGTGGGACTTGCACATAAAGAAAGTCATCAACAAAGTAAGATATTTTCTTCATATCTGTTACAAATTACGGTATCTCCCACTTAGGGTTCTTGAGGCAATATACTATGCTTACGTGTACAGTGAGTTAAATTATGGTCTAGTTGTTTGGGGTGGAGCCTACGATGCAGATATTAAGCCTCTAGTTAAGTTGCAAAGTAGATTTATTAAACTATTGAAGTCAACAAAGCTATTAAATTTAGAACAATTGTATATAACTAAATGTATTTTGTATCACTATAATAATTTAAGTGTGCAGTATAATACTTCTATAAGTATTACAAGAAACAAAGCAATCAACCTACCGAAACACACGAAAACTATAAGTAGGAAAAATTGTATATATAGTGCTACAAAATACTTTAATGCCCTACCAAATGAATTAAAAATGTTAACCACGAGTACCAAAAATAAATTTAATAGAATATCTTCTTACATTAAAGCAATCAACTTATAATAAAAAAATATGTATATATATATATATATACAATAATATAAACTTAATCAAGAAAAACTGTATCTGCAAATAATTCCACAATTCAATGCCTTAGATTTAAGCTAATTTTAAGTTCTATTATGCAAGGGCATGTGCACCCTTGCATAATACTGTATACTTTAGCTCCTGCGCACAGAGGGTCTTCCCTCTCTTGCAGGCTTAATTGTATATGGCTAATAATAAATAAATGAATAAATAAATATTTCTTCGAAAATGTCGACATATGCTCTACATTTATAACAGGTAGGCACAAATTCTGTGGTGAATAAAACTACTATTTCCCTATAAGATAGGAGGGGGGGTGGTATATTGTAACTTTCCGAGGGAGTGAAAAATAGGGGCAAATTTATTCTTATCTGTTTTATGCTAAGTTATGTCTCGAATAGTTAGAAACTGTTAATTCTGCACGGTTATAGCTGAAGCCCTAAGAAAGCCCGAAGAATTTAAAAAAAAACAGAATATTATTCACCAAGATAACGGAAAGTGGAATGAAATTTATTGAACAGTGCCAGAATAGATAGAACCTTTAATCTTGACACGCTTATAGCTCAGGCCACCGAATAGCATGAAAAAAATTTAAAAACTCCAAATTTGAGTTACTCAGGCGGTA
This sequence comes from Cryptocephalus moraei, assembly GCA_946251905.1. Taxonomy (NCBI): domain Eukaryota; kingdom Metazoa; phylum Arthropoda; class Insecta; order Coleoptera; family Chrysomelidae; genus Cryptocephalus; species Cryptocephalus moraei. Next base: position 16,779,139 of record OX276452.1, read on the forward strand.
GAAAAGGGGGTTAAATTTATGCAACATTTACTCAATGGCTTGGAACAGGAAACTTGGTATGGTTTATAGATATTCATGAATTTCACATTCTTAGGGGGTGAAAAAAGGAATAAGTTATGTCGACCCCCGAGCGAAACCGAGTACATCAGCTAGTAACTTGACAAACGAAAATAATTTTTAGATAACAACTGTCAGTAGTTATTGTTAACAATTACTGTACATAGCGTCAGCTTAAATAAAAAACTTCCCATTGAAGATTATCTGGTGAGAACTCTTGTCCTCCTCTCACCACGCCGAATCCCATCGGAATATCCTTCCGTCAGGTAATTCGATTCAAACGGTAGCCATCGATCGCGCCAAAATTAGATTTTAGAGAAAGTTCCCTCAAGGAAGTCCGATACTCACTTCACGCATTTTATTTACTTAACGATATTATTAGCCGACCCAATGTAAACACTCGGTAGTCAATAAAAACGCACTTCTCTCGTGGCTACCTATAAATATGTTTATCGCTATTTTTAATTCTGGTTTCGAAAACTAAACAGCGTCGAGGTTTTGTTCGGGGAGTCAAAATGGAGATTTTTTTTGTTTGCGCGTCTGTGTTATGTCTATTTTTAAGGTTCCGTAGTTGTGGGTATTATAGGAGACATTTGATGATATCGTAAATTTTAGCTCTGATATTCCTACACCGTTTTGTTATTTTTATATATTATCAGAAGTTTTATGTTTCCTCTTGAGAACGTAACATGTCATCAAAACAAAGTTGTTTATGATATAGCGTTGGAGAAGTTTAGTGCACATTTAAACCATATTCACAACAACCATCACATATTCCCTTTCTAAAGCTTTGACAATCAAAAACACTACATCAATAATTATAACTATCTAATACAGCACTCCACTGTTATTGTTTAGTAATTACTAGCTACCCCTGTTGTGTTTTTTTTTGTTTAATTTTGAACGTTGATTCCGTTCACTCGCGTCATAAACTTTACTGCATGCTTTAGGGGTTGATGTTTGCGGTGCTTTTAGAAATGAGAGAGTAGCTTCAATCTGAACTACATCACATCCAGGTTTAATAAATTCATGAATTTTAATAAGCATTCGAAAAAGTACGTGTACGGGGGAGGCATCCCATGTATTCTCTCGTGCGTGGAAATGTCGATTTAATAAACTTACTTTGAGAAACACGGCACTTTTCAATTACCGCAGCGTTTTCGGTTTAAATAAAAAAGACATCCACAGGTCAATTTGACTACACGTGTGGCTGGGTCATATTTATTATTTTCGTTTAATATATTTACCAGGCAGTTCTCTCTTCGGCTTATATTAATTTGCGGCAATAAACCCTCGTATCAAATGCATGGTTATTTCCTAATTAAACATGATGAGAAGCTGTGTTGTAACAAGATAATTGAATTACCTTTTACTGGAGGGTTTTTTTGGGGATGAATCTTTGATTATTTGCTCCACGTTCACGACCACAAAAAACTTACATAATATTTTTCATCAAAGTTACCCTCACATCCCCGTTAGTCTCTCAAAGCTTTCCCAGTATTACGCTCTATCTCATTAATATTTTTAATATTTACCTTCATTCAACATCATAAAAGAGAGACGAAAGTCAGGCCTAATGAGAATATAACAGTGTGATATTAATGAGATTAAGCGTTTAGAAGTTTAATTTTCCCTTATTCCGTTGCTTTCCTTTCCTTTCCCCACATAAAGATTCGGAGTAGTCTATATTCGCTAAACGAATGGTCGTAATTACATTAATTTTCCGAAATCATGGCCAAGAACCGGGATTTTAATATTAGTATAAGGATTTCGAAAATAATTAATGGATAGTGAATCGAACGGATCGTGGATTAGTGCTATCCATATGTTTATTAACTTCATAAAGTGTTTATTATGACTATTAATTTTAATTACCGCTATCGCATTCTATGTATAAATGAGCAATATGATGTAATGTATGGCGCTGCGGTTAATACCAATTTTTTTTTTAATTTTTCAATATAATCTTCTTGAATCCACGTGTTTGTTACAAGGTGGGTAAAAGAAAAGCAATCAACTACAACACAATCACATATAGTCATATAGTTATGTACTTGGTGCTACCATAGTATGACAAAACCATCTGATGAAATTGAGCTATAGGAAAGCATTAATATTTTAGTAAAAATTCAAGCACTAAGTAAAACAGTAAGAATAATTCACATGGCCGTCAACAATCACCTTCAATATATTAATGCAACACCTCATTATATCCTATAAATCAGGATATCGTGAGCCCTTCCCAGCAATTTAGGTGTTGTTCACCAAAGTCAAAGAAGAGTTCACCTATTTATGTAGAAATTAAGTTATATTTCAGTGAATTGGGTGGGACGGTTAAAGATAACTAAATAAGTGTCGTGACAATTTGGTGAAAAAGCGTCCTAATAAGTCACAATATTATGTTAAGTAGTATGAGACCAGCTAATAGGTCACAAAAGAGCATAAATTACCAACAAGGTAGAACAGGGCCCGTACTGATACATAACTTACATTATAATTATACTTAATTATAACTTACATTATAGCGTTCTAATGTGCAATAGTTGATGAAATGAATTGAAAAAATTGATGAAATATGTACGACAATACGTTACACTTATTAGGTTGCATTTTCGATATATGACCTATTAAGTTAATTTAGTAGATGTCACGAACACTACCTAAATAGGTGACATAAGTCGAAGATTTATATTTCACTAAGCAAGTGGTTGGTCAATTTACACCAAAATTTTTTATCTACTTGGTGTAATATGGCACGTTATGGCATTGTGACCAAGAGTTCAAGATTATTCAATTTTAATACCTATACTTAAGTTGTTAATCTTATAGGTGTTTTCAATTTACCTAGCTTGTGTGTACCAAATTGAAATAGAAATTTCACCTAAATATTTTGAAAACAGTATGGTGAATATGTGTTACCAAACAATCCAAATTTACGTAGGACATCCGTACTCTTTACTTTTTCTCCTTTACGTTTTCTCCTTACTTTCAATACAAATTTAATTTTGGAATAATTCTAGTTTCCAAATTAAACAAAGAATTATTCCAAATTTTAAGGACACAACATAATTGATATAGTAATCAATCAATCAAGCTGCCTATCCACTCAATGGATGTTGGCGACCACATGTTGGAAATAATCCCTGTCTCTGGCTGCGCTGACAAGCTCTTCCATCGTTCTTAATCCGGTCCAGTGTCTGATATTCCTTGTCCATGACATCTGTTTTCTCCCAATTCCTCTTCTGCCGTATATTTTCCCTTCCAAAATTATTTGCAGCAACTGGTATCTGTCGTGTCTAAAAATGTGACCAAGGTAAGCCGTTTTTCTTCGTTTAATAGTTGTCAACAATTCACAATTCTTATGGACTCTTCTTAATATTTCTTCATTGGTTACTCTGTCTGTCCAAGGTACTTTTAATATGCGTCGGTAAGTCCACATTTCGAAAGCCTCTAATTTATTGATCATGTTTGCTTTCATAGTCCACGACTCCACTCCGTACAGAAGTACTGACCAGACATAGCATTTTGCATATCGGATTCGTAGGGTTATATTCAGGTCTCGGTTTCTAAGAATTTTCTCATATCTCATGAACGCTGTCCGTGCCATCTCAATTCTGCATCTGATTAGTCATTATAGTCATATCAGAATGAGTATCATTCTGATATAGTAATATTCGGTTTAAACAACATATCGAAACACTAAACTACTATAATCATATTGTAACGTTTATTTTATAATTTATTTACATTAATTGAACACTAATTTATTTAACACACTAAACTACTTGTACACTAGACTAGACACTACATAATTTATTTGTACTGCTCCGCTTTCGGATCGTATGTCGCGTTCACTTCTGCTTCTCTAGTTCTAACTAACTCCCTCGATCACAAGCCCCCTTATATATACACCCCCAACCATAATCGAGATCATTCTCGAACCTTCTAGAACGCCTACGCAGCAAATGTTCATGCACCTGTCTTGTACGCGTCGTAGTTATTCTTTTGAAGGAGTAAACATGTGTTGCTTTGTTTACTTCTCGCATTACACTGCCCCCGCCTTAGAGACGTTTCGTCTCGGAACGTATCCCTGGTAGGCCCATGCAGGAACCTGCAGTTAGCCCCCCGCTTACAGCGAGACGTGGCGTCAAAATAACAGGGGACCGTCTTCCCGAGTCGACATGGTGCAGGCCCAAAACAGCAGATTAAAACTTCCACTCCGGTATTCTTCAACACTACTTCCAGCATATTCCGGACAACCCTCCAGTCCAGCTGATCTCGTCCAGCACCTAACTTGGGGACAGCTAGCTTCCTGATGTCGAGCTCCAGCAGTCGGTCTCGTAGCCTATGCAAGGTTCGCCATACATTGTGATAACATGGTTTAAGGGACCCGATCTCCTTCGTAACCAGATAAAAGATGTGTCTTACGTTGTCACGTAGTTCCAGAACCTTGCCAATTTCCGGGAGTTGCGCTCCGAGATGTTCCAAGCGTCCGTACTTCTTCTTGAAAACCGTGGCGATACCTCGTGACATTACCAGGTCGGCGGACACACAATGGGCCAACGAGTATTCTTCAGGTACGCTGAACAAATCCTGTTGTTTTTCACAGGTTACCCCATACCGTGCTTTTCCGGTACCCCCGTAGGCGCTCATAAATTCTTCGAAGGAAAGTTCGTTCTCCTGCGCCAATGTGTTTCTTACTCGGGGAACCTCCGCCTCATCGTGCGACCCCTCATAGGGTGCCAACCGATTGAAGTGCACCACTCTCGGCTTGCCATTTGGTAGTTTGCTTACCCGGTAGACCACGTCATTGATTCGTTTCTTCACAACATAGGGACCTTCCCAATTGGTCTGTAACTTAGGGGACAAACCACGTTTCTTCTGTGGGTTGTACAGCCAAACTCGATCTCCCATTTGGTAGCCACCCTCTTTAGCGTTGATGTCGTAACGCTCTTTGATGCGATCACTGGCGATATTTAATTGGTACCGGACTTGATCGTGAATCTCGTTCATCCTTTGCCGCATCCTGGAGACGTAATCTTCCCCCGAAACGTCCTCGTCCGGTCTAGCGCCAAAGATTAGATCACAGGGCAGTTTAAGTTCTCGCCCGAACAGGACTTTGGCTGGAGTTTGTCCTGTCGACTCATGAACGGCCGAGCGGTAGGCCATCAGGAAGAACGGCACGTGTTCGTCCCAGTCTCTTTGATGTGACGAGACCATTTTCGCTAGATAGCGGTTGAGGGTGCGATTCATTCGTTCTACCATGCCGTCAGACTGAGGGTGAAGGGCCGTGGTTCTTGTTTTTCGTACCCCAAACTTCTCACAGATCTTCCGGAATAGGCCACTCTCAAAGTTTCTTCCTTGATCCGAGTGTAATTCCATGGGTACTCCAAACCGGCAGATCGTCTCCTTCACTAGCACATCGGCCACTGTCTCTGCCTCCTGATTAGGGAGAGGGTACGCTTCTACCCACTTCGTAAAGTAGTCCATCACGACGACATCACGACAAGATGTATTTATTCCCCTTTTCGGTCTCAGGGAAGGGTCCTGCTATATCAATAGCGATCCTTTCGAAGGGGCTTCCGACGTTATATTGTTTCATGGGAGCTTTCGGTCGTCTTTGTGGCCCATTACTTGCAAAGCATGTAGTACATTTCTTGCACCAGTCCTTCACGTCGTCTGAACAATTGATCCAGTAGAAGCGCTCCCGTACCTTCTGCAGCGTTTTCTTGATCCCTAAATTTCCGCCAGACGATCCGTAGTGAAGGTGCCGCAAGACCTCCGGGATTTTACTGGAGGGAATTACCAACTGCCGTCTTTCCTCCGTCCCGTCTTGGCTCTCCAGTACGCGTTTTAGTAGTCCATCCTCAACCACTAGCGAGTCCCACTGTGCCCAATAGCTCTTGAGTTTTGGCGAGCCAGGTGATACATTTTGCCACTCAGGACGCTCTCCTCCCTCTTTCCAAACCAGGATTTCTTTGAGAACCGGGTCTTTTCCTTGCTCTTGTCGTAACGAGGATGGTGTCCATTCCTCGGCGACCACGGTCGTTCGATAGACTTTCTCGGACTTTTCCTCAGCTCTATGACAATGAGGACACTCATCAGGGCATGGTCTTCTCGAGAGTGCGTCTGCGTTTCCATGACTCTGTCCTGGCCGATGTTCTATGACAAAGTCATACTCCTGGAGCCTCTCGATCCAGCGAGCGATCTGTCCTTCGGGATTCTTAAACTGGAGGAGCCATTTAAGAGCAGCATGATCGGTCCGGATCAGAAACCTCCTTCCACACAAATATTTATGGAAGTGCTCGATGGACTTGACGATGGCCAATAATTCACGCCGGGTGACGCAGTAATTCTTTTCTGGTTTGGAGAGTACCTTGCTGAAGTATCCAAGGACACGTTCTTGTCCCTCCTGGCGCTGCGACAGAACACTTCCAATTCCCACATTGCTCGCGTCGGTGTTCAGGATGAACTGTCCTTCTGGCAGAGGAAAACTCAGCACTGGGGCACTGGTCAACTTCCTCTTCAGCTCGTCGATGGCAGACTGGCATTCCTCATCCCAACAGAAGTTTCGTCCTTCTTCCGTGAGCCTTATCAACGGCTTAGCGACGTCGGAGAACATCCGGACATATCGTCGGTAGTACGTGCAGAGGCCCAGAAAACTCCTCAACTGGTGTTTATCTACCGGTATTGGCCACTCCTTCACCGTACTTGTCTTGTCCGGATCAACGGCGACGCCCTCTCTGCTCACTACGTGCCCTAAGTATGAGACCTTCCTTCTGAAGAGCTGACATTTCTTAGGGTTCAGTTTCAGTCCCGCACCTTGCAGTCTCTGGAAGACGTCCTCTAAGTTTTTCAGATGTCCTTCGAAGGTCTTGCCCATCACGATGACATCGTCCAAATAGACTAGGCACGTTTTCCACGTCAGACCCATTAGCACGCTCTCCATCAGCCTCTCAAACGTCGCTGGGGCATTACAAAGTCCGAATGGCATGACTGTAAAATGCCACAGGCCGTTACCGAAGGTAAATGCCGTCTTTTCCTTATCGGCAGGGTCCATTTCGACTTGCCAATAGCCGCTTTTTAAATCCAAGGTCGAAAATATCGTGGATCCAGCAAGGGTATCGAGTGTGTCGTCGATACGTGGTAGCGGGTAGCTGTCCTTTTTGGTGACACTGTTCACCTGCCGGTAGTCTACACAGAATCGAGTAGTCCCATCCTTTTTCTTCACCAGTACTACCGGCGAGGCCCATGGACTGCTTGACGGCTCGATGACCCCGTCCCGCTCTAGGTCCTTGATAATTTTCTCGGCTTCCTCCCGTTTGGCCAAGGGTAGTCGTCTTGCTGTTTGTCGAATCGGTCGTGTCTCGCCCGTGTCAATTTTATGTGTCACGACCTTGGTCTTTCCCAGCTTTCCATTCTCGGTGGTAAATATGTCCTGGTACTTATTTATTAATTCGTGGGCCTTTTGTTTCTGTGTGGGCGAGAGAAACGCACTGGTCTGGGAAAGAATTTGTTTCAAGTCCTGCGGAGTGTGTTTGGACCTTTCTTCCTCACTAACGCCCCTTACGATGGCTGATGCGGCTATACATGTGCCCAGCTTCGTACCCTTCTTGATGGTGACCGGGTACTGATTGATGTTAAGTAGCCGCACAGGCACTTCCCTTGAGAGAGTAACGAGCGCCTTTCCTACCAGTACCCCCCGAGCCAGTCGATTGTCATCGTTTTCTGGTTCGATCACGGCTGGGATTCCCTCTTCCACAACACCCCTCAGACAGGTAGAGGTGATCGTTTCGCTTCGTTCCGGGAGAATCACATCTTCTGCCATTATTACGTCTAACACAAAGTTGTCACGATTGTGTAGCAGTAATTCTTCTTGACCGATCCTCAACACTCGGTGTCCGAAATCCAACTGGAATCCATGATTCCTCATGACGTCCATCCCCAGTATGACGTCTTCCTCAATTTCGGCTATGAGAACAGGATGGTCAAACTTTACTCGTCCCAACGTCATGCTAACCGTCGCTTCACCGTGTATTACTGCCTTCTCCCCAGTGGCAGTTCTTAATTGCCACCTACTTGGCCTAATCTTCCTACGGTCCCTCACAACTTCCGAGCGTACGATGGTCTTCGTAGCTCCCGTGTCCACAAGCATGGCGTGGGATCTCCCGTCGATAGTGCCATCGACGTACGCGCTCCCCAATTGGTGGGAAAACGAGGCTATCCTGGCCCGGGGGTTTCCACTGCTACGGGTCGACGTTCCCCCTTTCTTATCGACCCGCATTAGTTTTCCTGGGCCTTCGCCGGCGCCGCTGTTCTGGGCCGCTTGCAAGAACTCTTCACATGGCCCACTTCGCCACAGTTCCAACAGCGAACTACCTTCTTCTTCGCCGACAGCATCTCCATGATCTGCTGTAGGACCCTTTCCACGAGTTTCTCAGTGTCTACTTCCTCTGTAACCGCTCGAACACGGCCGTGACCGCGGGAAGCTTCCATGGCTGCATCATGCTCCAGTGCGATGGCGAGCGCGTCCATTAATGTTTTCGGTCGAGCTAGTCTCAGGGCCCTCTGCAGTTCCTGGTCCCGCAGCCCGCTCACGAACGTCTGCACTGCGAGGCACTCCATCATCTGTTCCGGTGCCGTGGGATACGCCAACCTCACTAGTCTGGCTACGTCCGCTTCGAACTCCTGCAGGGTCTCGTTCGATCTCTGACGGCGATTGGACATCTGGGATTGATGGACTTGCTCCAGATGTGTTTGGCCGAACCGCATTTCCAATCGCCTCAGCAGCTCCGTGTAATTCCCGGCTTCCTCGGTGGATAGCGTCTGAAGAACTTCCAACGCCTCTCCACGTAAGGCTACCGTTAGGGAAACAGCTTTCTCGTGAGGGGACCAAGCATTAGCTTCCGCTGCTGCCTCAAACTGCTTCTTGTAGCTGGCCCACGGAATTTTTCCATCGAACGTTGGGGGCGTCACTCGATTGATGGATATCGAGTTCTGTTGAACGACCGCCTTTATTTCTTCCTTCGTCTCGCCGCTACTGACTCGCCTTAGTCGTTCTTCCAACTGCTTCGTCTTCTGTTTAATTTCGTCTTCTTTCCCCTCGCCGCTACTGACTTGTTCTAGTCGTTCTTCCAACTGCTTGATCTTCTCTTCAATCTCCTTACGCTGAGCCTCCATCTGGTCGGTGATTTGAGCAGTAATATGAGTAATTATGTCTTCCCTCTGGCCGGCGATTTGAGCAGTGATGTCTTCCCTCTGGGCGGCGATTTGAGCAGTGATGTCTTCCCTCTGGTCGGCGATTTCTTCCCTCTGGGCAGCGATTTGAGCAGTGATGTCTTCCCTCTGATCGGCGATTTCTTCCCTCTGGGCAGCGATTTGAGCAGTGATGTCTTCCCTCTGGGCGGCGATTTGAGCAGTGATGTCTTCCCTCTGGGCGGCGATTTGAGCAGTGATGTCTTCCCTCTGGGCGGCGATTTGAGCAGTGATGTCTTCCCTCTGGGCTGCGCTTTCTTCCCTCTGGGCGGCGATTTGCTTCGTGATGTCATCGTCTTCGAACTCGAAAACTTCCGGGTCCTGGCCATTTTCTTTCAAAAATGCTGAGAGCCGGTCCTGGAGTTCAGTCTTCCTCCCTCCTGTTTCCAATTCCCGTTCCTCGAGTTCTTTTTTTAACTCGGCCACTTTTAATTCGCGTAACTTCTTCATGATCCCACTTCTGACACCAATGTAACGTTTATTTTATAATTTATTTACATTAATTGAACACTAATTTATTTAACACACTAAACTACTTGTACACTAGACTAGACACTACATAATTTATTTGTACTGCTCCGCTTTCGGATCGTATGTCGCGTTCACTTCTGCTTCTCTAGTTCTAACTAACTCCCTCGATCACAAGCCCCCTTATATATACACCCCCAACCATAATCGAGATCATTCTCGAACCTTCTAGAACGCCTACGCAGCAAATGTTCATGCACCTGTCTTGTACGCGTCGTAGTTATTCTTTTGAAGGAGTAAACATGTGTTGCTTTGTTTACTTCTCGCATTACAATATATTACACTTGATAAGGTATTTAAACAAATTGTTTCAATTACGATTATTTTTTGAGTCGCGTTACTTTTTCCCTTGTAGCCCCACATTGTGGGGCTACGAGGGGCTACGAGGGAAAAGGTTGTGCTAAAACAGTCCAACGTTTTTACAACCACATTTAGCACTAAATCCCTGTTTGCAGTTGCAAAAAATTGTGTTGAGCAGTTTTTCCGGCGCAGGTGGTAGTAAAGTTTGAACTGGTTCTAATGTATTGTCGACCAACTTCCAAGCCCAGTCTTTTGGGTCTAGCTGATAACCAAGCCACACTTGAACTTGGTAATATACCCATAAAAGATATTGATGAGCAGCCGCTCAAGTTGGAGGAAGACAGCACTTCTCGAGTACTAAGCCCTTCAAAAATTTTACTAGCATGAATAAATTATATCAAATAAATGCGGCCGCACTATACTCATACTACTATCACGATTACAACTCTTCTAACATTTTGAATCGTTATATCTCAGAAACGGTGGCTCTTAGGAAAAAAAGTCCTGGACATTTTTTATAGATAATTATCTACTCTACAATTTTACTCTGAACTAATTTTAAGACAAAACTTACCGTTTTGCTGAAAATCGCGAAAAACCCGTTTTTGTGACGTTTGACCCCGAGCAAATTTCATTCCAGGTGCCGGATCGATGAGGACTTTTTAGATTTCATTTATAATTGTCTTTTGAACAACACTACCAATTTTCAGCTGGGTGGGAATTTTTGAACCCTCACTCCTATTTTTTGGTCTAATTTGACCGGATTAAGTAAGTATAAGTTTAGAATATCATTCTCAATTTTCACCATGAAGTACGTTTTTGATCTAAATCGATATATTTCTATGACAAACGTAACTTCACCCAATAGGCCATAATATAAATTCACCAGATTTACTAATTCTTTACATAAATGTGACATGAGTAATAGCACCATTTCGGACGATTTGTCGCTAAGATTTGGTAATTTTCTACCAAATTCTATAGGTGAACTAACCTATATAACTTAAATTTCTAGTAATATCTCACCTAAGTTGTTAGTCGGGTTTCCTTTATAAGTTACTAATGTGATTAGATTTCTAATTGACCTGCAACTTTTTAAGGTTGCAAATCTAACTTGCAAACAATAAATTCTGATGTAGTTAAACATTTCAACAATTCAGTAAATGTAACTGGCAACATTGAATCCGCAGTAGTGGTCATGCCTAAAATTTATAAGTCTGTTGCAATCTCAAGATGTTGACGCGGCACAGAATATGAAACAAAAAATATGGATATGTTGGAACAGAAAGTAAGGTCCGAGCATGTAGAACATGTGTAAGAGGCGTTACGAGGTTGTGGATTTAAGCAGGAAAGCCCAGTTGCATGGTAATATTGCAACAAATAGTAACCATCAATTCTATTAGCGAAAATGCTGTGAGAAACAGATTTATAAACGAACAAAATAAGAGAAGAGAGTAACTTTCTGTGTCAAAAATTTATGAAAAACATTTTATTAAAATAGTTTTCGCCTCAAACTTTTAAATATAAGCATTTAGATAACCATTGAAGTTATCTATCACATCCAATCAGTATGTACAAAATTTTCTGTAATTCCTTTATATTTGTTCAAAAACTATGTAAATAAGAACGTATCTTAGTCCGGGTCCACACCAAGCAAACAAAACTGCGACAAGACAGAAACTTCAGTGTTTCAAGACAAAGTGCAGACAAAGTGGAAACATTTTTGCGACTTTTTTGTCTCGAGACAGTTTTGTCTGCAGTTTCAGAGACTCCAGCCCGATTCATCGCAAGTCGGTAAAGATCAAAGAAAATTTTTGTCTCGGAGACAAAACGCCGCATTTTGCATTGCATTTGAGCTTCAACCGTTGCTGCCGGCTGAAATGAGGAAAGCGAATTAAGATTCAGAGTGTATTGACAACCGATAGGCCGGAATTCCGTTGATCAAGGCCTCACATACTTCTGACACAATTTTGGACATTGCTTGTACTCTTGTACAGACACTTTTGAGAGGTACATGATACTGTGATAGGAATCACCCGTTGCCAAAAATCATTGGGTTAGTGCAAGCCTTTCGGTTACACTTATTGCATTCCTAAAATTTGTATTCCTCTTGGCACCTGCAGGACCCACTAGATTGACAAGCAACTCGAAATCTTCGCTCGACATTATTAAAAAATTCTTCTTGTTCACGGAACTGCCAGATGATTACACAACAACTCAACTAACTGAAAGAGCTTTCGAATTCATACTGGCAACTCGACTGTTTCGTAGTTGTATGTACCTACATGTTTTAATTTTTGTCTCTGTGGTGTGGACACCAAGTCTCGTGTTTGTCTGTCAAACCTGAAACTTTTTTGTTTTCATTTTGTTGTGTCTCTGTCTCAAATTCCTGTCTCATTTTTATCTGCTTGATGTGGACCCGACATAACGTAACGTAACGGTCGTTTATTTTATTATTATTACAGTTTTGTACGTTGTGCATTGTGTATTTTGACTAAAGCGAAATGATTTAGATTAAATTATTCTTGTTGTTTACACAACATAGGCAACTAACAATACCCGAATTAATATTATCCCCTAATACGATTACTACTCGGACCGCTACTGTCCAGATGCCGATCGGGCGACTTCGGGACGGAGATGCGGCTTGCATGGAACTCAAGGCCACGGTACTTCTTATGTGAAATGGAGTCTAAAAAAACTACAAGTAAAAAATAGTTTGTTCGAAATTCACAGTGTATAATCTCTACTTCAATCTCTGTTTTCAATGGTAACTGAGTCTAAAAGTAGGATAACAGGCGACTCATAGGAGTTTATATGAATCTAGTCGCGAATAAACTATAGATATGGAAAATTTGTCCTTTTTCAAGATCAAAAAGGTCTAAGAATTACTTCACCTAGTATTAGAATTAAATAAACAGCAAATTATTTTTGATACAATGTAGTTACGATTATTTTAGGAAATGCCTACACCTTTAGCTTTGAAGAAAACCAGAACTTTGACGGGTTGCCCCTTTGACGCACGTTTCCAAGTCTGTAAGAAAATAAATTATACAATTTAAGGACCTCAAAGGACTGAGCTGACATAAATCACGATTGTAAATTTCTCTCCGAATGCAGCTCCGTTATTGCGACCTCCCAGAGACAGTCGGACACGTCCGAGCCGTCCGAAATGAAAATTCAACAGTTTTCTCTTCAAACACTAATCTCACCCTTTTTCCGCGAAACCGAATTCCCAATTCCTCCCCGGGGAGATCTCCGTCCACTACCGAAAGGGGATACTTCCCCACAAAGCGGCCGTGAGACCATCCGAATCCTGATTTATTGTGAGGCCCCAATTAGCAGATAAATGACAAGAAAATTAAGTCGGACCTCTCGTGTAAGTAACGCCGGAGAGCTTTGTGGGATCTACGAATTCATTTATTTGAAGGCCGACCGAAAAAGGGCCTCCACCGTTTTATACAAAAGAATGCTTCGATTGATGCAATTAAGGGAACGAGGGTGATCGGACACGATTTGACTGTTTTCAGTTGGAATTTTGTATAACTTGCAACGTGTTCAAGTGTGACTACGCTTGAAGTCCTATCAAAGTGATTCGGACGTTTAAAGCTTTCTATTCTACTGAATTCAGTAAAAGTGTTTCAATTGTCATCAAAGTAATTAAGATTTTTTTTATTGAATAATTCATTGTAATTATGATTACTAACAAATAAAATTTTGTATTTATATCAATCCAATCATTTTTTCTTGGGTACTTTTTGTAAATTTCAAAATTTTGATAAATATAATATGAAATATTGAAATTCTAGGTAACAATGAAGTCCACTTACAATTTTTAAATGCCAAATCTCAACACATTAGCACAATTTTTTAATAACTTTTAATTTCAAACATGGTTCTTAAGATTACTCCTCTCAATTCCTTAAAGCAGTTAAATTGCATTAGAATTGAATTTTAATTATTCAAAGCTTGTATTTACGGTTATTTCGGTAATATCGTATTTCGAGGAGCGAATTCTACTACGTATTATATTTTGTTATTTTCATAGTTAATACATTCAGGTGTCTAATGATAACATTTGCAACCAAAATAAAACTTTTGGATGCATGCTGATGTCTATAAAGGATATTAAAACAACCTAATGATAATATGTTAGATACCTCCAATTTATACATAATTTATCCGAACACCATAGATGAAACTGAACTAAATTTAAAAATTGTGTCCTAAAAATATTTCTTTTATAATCTAATACAAACAATCTGATTTATAACCTATAGATTTTTACTATACCGTTCTCAGACAAAAATTCGACCTTTAGCGTTCGATAGCTTGAGTATTTTCTCTAATAAAATTTAAATTTAGACTGTAGTCTCGAAATATATCGCGATCGTCCTAATTGTCACATAAAACTGAACATGTAGGTCTCATTGCATATTTGTTACTCCTGAGAATTATAAATCAATTATAATTAGTATGAAACCAATTTTTAAGAAAAACGAAGGACAACTATTATTACAAAAATTATTACATTGCGTTAGACAACACATAATTTAATTACCAAATGTATTGTAACGTTTATTTCTAATTTATTTACACTGTTCATATTTATACACTACACACTACTTAATTTACTGAACTAATTAATTTATATAACATACTTAACTTTTTAATTTATTTGTACAACTCGTTTGTCCGTTTTTCGCACTGTTTACTCTTTAGCGGATTCACGTCTAATCTATTCTCTCCGACCGCAAGCCCGCTTATATACATATCTCAATTGTATTCGCGAAGATTCCTTAAAGAACCCGATCCTGCTTTTCTCTAATAATGTTTATCTAGAAACGCCCAGAACGTAATAAATCATTCCTTCCTTAATAAGATTTTGCCGGAGCCGGAACGTTGGGGATGGTTTTTTATTGCGCACTTAACGGAGCGCTCTGAAATGACCGCCGAGGTCCGATAAGAGTAAACACGTTGAGCGCTGCTGTTTACATTTCGCGTTACAGTATATTATGCTACATTTATAAAGAGAAACGATTAAAGCTCTCTTGTTCAGACACAAATTTTATGGGTTCTTGAATATAATAAAATAATTATACAGTGTGAATGCACGTTATGGAATAAAATTATTTTTGATGTTTCAGAAAATTATGGAACTGCCGGAACATGTCAGTTTTAATTATGAAATGTAGGTCTGCTAAATTAATACTTAAACATACAGGGACTAACAAGGAGATGAATTTTTGAGTGCCAAATTTCCATGAATAAAAAATTTATCCAATTACATGTTCGCTGACAATATGAACCGAAAGAATTACCTTTTGGGGATACTGGGTATGTCTAGTATGAAGCAAAGAATTGTGTTGGGTCCAATGCCAACAATTTGGCCGATTTACATCTCAATTTAACGCGAAAGTAGATTCTTCAGAGAAAAGTATGATACAAGAAATATCTGATTTCAGTCCATCGTCTCCATTATTTCATTGGATCACCTTCTGTTAGTTCCTAAGTAAACATAATTTTCTAGGGAGGTAACTTTGTAGACGCATTATTTTGCTACTCAATTTGACGTTAATTGAGTGTTGCATCTCTTGTATTTTTCATAAAACTTATTGACAACATATTTACCTTAACATAATTCTTTATGAAATTATGCTCTTTCATTATTGGTTTGACAGATGACTATGAATTGTGTTTTAATTTTAAACACAGTTCCTTACAATACTTATGACAGATATGGAGATTAATTCTACATTTTTTTAACCAAATCACAGCAAAATTCAAAACCTTAAAGTTATTAACACGGCGCGCGACGACTAAGAACAAAACAAAAAGTTTTTACTCCAAACATTATACTTTTGTTAAGGATATCATGAGGGGCCCATTATTCTAAGAATACATATACATTAAACCTACCCCTGTCCCTCGTAATTTAATGGTAATCTTTACTAGAGTCCGAGCTGAAATTATTACCCGAGTTCGCCCAATTTATGTCTGGTAAAGTGGAAAGACCAAAGAAAGTTAATTCTAATGGCAAAATATGCACATTTGTGTACGGATACTGATGATCCCATTATTACATCGAAAGTAGTGTAATGATATTCGTATTATTACACTACTTTTGGTAACATTTAATTTTGTTAAATTGGTACATCAGCCTGTCACGTAGACGTGCGTAGACGTCAAGGTTTAATTACTAGTATTTCAATAAATTTCTTGAGCAGCTTTGCGTATATCTGGGGGTGTACAGGTCATTTCTACATTTTTGTCTTCCATTTCTAGCATGTAAGTAAGTAGTTATTGAATTTGTCCTATGACAACTAGATTTTCAAATTCAAACACGAAACGTCAATGTCAGTCACGTCAGTGTAACCAACCCACGCAAAATTCCCTAGTGTAATACGAAAACTTGAGCAGCAAAAATTTAATGACTTAATAAAGCAAAGTAGATAAAATAGTATATTACACCCATTTAAAAAGACGTATTGTCACCCTCGTTCAATTAAAGCACTCCTCGCTTCGCTCGTCGTGCTTTAAAACTCTCGTGTGACATTACTCCGTCGTATCAAACTAGTATAATAATATACTATTATTTTGAATCTAGAATAGTGATATTTACAAACGCTAAAATGTCAGTTAATATTTTGAATTTACCAAGTATTCTGAGAAAGAGTCTATGTGATGTAGTCGTGATCGTAAGTCGTTAAAATCATAATTAATTTAAATTCGAAAGTGGTTAATCTTGTATTTGGGGAATATGCTACACCCCTACAGGCTGTGATTGGATTACTGATTACAACTAGGAGAGTAGGCGTTAACAATTATCTTCTTCTCAGGCCCTACTTTCTAACATATTTTGAAAAGGACGATCCACTAAGTGATTGACTAATACCCTCTTGTCAATTGTAGCGACTTAAGATTACCAACCACTATCATAAATAATAACGGTCATAAACAGCATAAACACGTATGGTCAGAGTTAGAGCTGTTTTAACTGGGTATTGTCTTAACCTGTTATGGAAGAAAATTTGAATACGTAGTATTTTTGATAACGTATACCGATCTTCTACTACTGATTATAAATATTGATGTTAGAATGATGTTCCTGGAACGTTTGAAAAACGTGTGTATTCACGTCGGATATGAATTCCCGTCGTGTTCACCGCACCTCGAAAATCCAGCGAGGGTGTCGGCGATGATTAAATCATGTTCGGTAATCGCGTTCGACAATTATACAATTTTTCACCGTTACGCATATGACAATATTTCATGTACGTTCCAGGCAACTCGGAATTGGAATCATGTCCGAGCATCGCATCCTTCCGGCCCGGCTCGGTGGCGTTGGTCAGCGACCAGCTCATGCCCGGCGACAGGATATACAGCGTGAACGGGATAACGACCACCAGGATGAGGCCTGAGGAGGTCAACACACTCCTCGACAACGTCGACGGAAACGCCGTTCTGGAGATCGAGTACTCCTTACCGAGCTATGGTAAGCAACTTTTGAAAAGCCAAACTTCTATCTATTAATGTTGATAAATAGAACGAACGCCTCTTGAACCAGGAAGGTTTAAAGTTTATATCTTCGCGTTTATACAGGGGCTAAAGAAGGCTCGTATACCGTGTAAATACCGAGCGCAAGGTATAAAATTGTCAGGCTGGTAGACGTCGCGTCGACACCAAGTTTTCCCTTATTTACAAGAACATTTCGTGAAAACTACGTGCCATCGTTCTCGACTTTTTGGGCTGCACTAATACTTATCCAACTATCTAATGTTATTTAAAAAAAAATGAGGAATAAAACAGTATTTCATCAATCATCTAAAATCCTTACGTTTTGGATATTCAGCCTATACTTTACAAATACACTATACTTTTATTTATTTAATATGTCAATATCTAGAGGTGTTGTTTTTCTGAGATTTTACACACATATCGATTTCATGCCATAGAAGATATCCTGGGAGCTTTGGTATTTCATGTAATAAAATAATTTCTTGAATTATCCCACTTAAAGTTTACGATAGCTTAAGATGCAGAAAAAAACAGTTATAACGCGTTTCACGTGTAGTATAAGGATTCTACAGTAGTGAAGCTCTTGATCGGACTCTTTCATCTTTCTCTCTACATTTTGGTGACATTGCATAATAAAAGACTACTCGTCGTCATCATCGTCTACTTCACGGGTTAGGCCTTTTGGCCTATTCCGATCAACTGCCCATCTTTTCATGAGTCGTCGTACACTACGCCTTATTGTTGGTCTATAATTTAGTGCCTATCGTGGTAGGCGATATAGACTCCTCTCTGAAATTTCATTTAAGCAGCTTCGATTTGTGACACATTCTATTTCTTGATAATCCAAGTTTCAATTCTGAATAATAGAAACGGAACTGCCATTGTTTTGTAAAACTTAAATTGTGTTTCATGTCTATAGTGTTTTGCTAGAGTTCTTCTGATGGTACCACAAATTTATTAAAAACCATTAGCTTGTGTTTGATATCTCTGCTGAATTCATAGGCTATGTCACATCCCAGGTATTTAAAATGACTCATTTGTTCTACACATTTATCATCAATGCAAATTTTGTGTCTTATCGATTTATACCTTAAAATTTCATAATTTTTGTTTTATTTCTTGAGATTTCACAATTGTATTCTGTGGCCGTGATATTAACAAGATGTGCAGCTCTTTGCAAATCATCCTCTGATGTTGCGAGGATAGAGTGATCGTCTGCAAAAAGAAGGGTCTTTATATTTGTATTGCGGTGGAGTTGAATTCCTTTGGGAGCCATTGTTTTTCAAACTCTGATCAGATCGTCAATATACAAATTGAAGAGCAAATGCGACAAGCAGCAACCCTGTTTAACACCTAAATATATATCGGTTTAGAGACCTCGTTTATGTTTTTTTTATGACTATGCCGGTTTGCCTGTATAGACAGCTTACTACTTCAATAAGATATTGTGGGAATCCTTTAGCAGTACATTCCAGAGTTTGTTCGTGTTGACCCTATCAAATGCCTGTGTATAGTCCATAAATGCTATGTGTATTTCTCGGTTATATTCTTGGCGTTTTTCTGTTATTTGCTGTATTGTGAAAATGGAATCAATGCATAAACTGCCTTCACAGAATCCGTTTTGTCCAAGCATGGTTTCAGAGATTATTTGTGTACGTGTAGTTATTATTCATGCATAAAGTTTATAACTGGTATACAATAAGCTTATCCCTTTGTAGTAGTTGTCTCTTCTGCCTCCCTTCTTAAAAACAGACTTTACTTCAGCTACTCAACTAATCTTAGCTTTAATATATTAACCCTCAGCTTTATAATTGTGTCTGTACCAGCAGTTTTCCTATTCTTCACATTACCCAAAGCTTCTTCTACTTCCTGTAATGTGATTACTCTTAAAGTTTACTCTTTAAGGGTAATTAACCTAGACCATTTTTTTCCCAAAGTGCGAATGGACAGTCAGAGAATATCAGAACCGCATTTATTATTTTTGAAATAAGTTATAAACTTTCCTTAAATGAGAAAATTCCTTTCAATAGAACCAGAATTATAACGTTGTTACTATACATAACATTTATTAGTTAACAAATCATCTAAAACTTCTTATATTAAAAAAACGGGAAAAACTACTAACAAGTATACTTAACAAAAATACACTTTGAAATAATAAAACATCTTCTCATAGGTATGCCTATAACCAAATTTTAAAATTTAGAAGTTAAATTTTTAAACGAAACATTAATATTGTGTTTATAATATTATTACACTTCAGAAGATTTCAAACAGTTGTTTAAAATCGGCATTTTAATCAATAGTGATATGTGATTTAAAAAAATCGGGATTAAAATTTAAGAAAAAATAAAATCAGTATCTATATTTCAAAGACATATATATTCCTAAAACTAAAACTTTCAAATCCTTCTAATACAAAAACAATATTTAATTTAATTTTGCTGCTTTGCACAAAACCAGAACTTTTGAAAACATCTTGCTAACTCTCATAAAAGACTTAAAATTGAGAGTAAAAAAAAATACTGTAGGATGTTTATTACACCAAGGTATTATAATACTTAAAAGAATTATTTCCCTTTAAAAGTATTTTCTTAAAACCAAGTCGACGACACAACACACGAACAATTAGAAAACCTGAATTAGGGTAAAAACTGAGCAAAATTTAATGTTTAAAAAATGAACCAAAAAATGTCAAAAAAATTAATTGGATCACTTACCAGTTAACATTTATTTATTAACAAGTTATAAGGCAACAAATAAGTTACAAGTCACAAACACAAACAAAACAGCTCATGAAACAACGTAGAAAAATGAGGGGAAACAAAAACACTACAAATTATGACTTGAGAGAAATAAATAAGAACATCTCAAAATCAATCCGACAAGACATAAGAAAATTCAAAATGGAAAAGATCGAAAAAACCATTGAAAACAACAGAAGTATGAGGGTACTTAGAAGAACATTAAACAACGGAAAACAAGAAATAAATAAGTTTAAAAACAACAAGGGAGAAATATCATCAAATAGAGAAGAATTTCTGAGCATAGTAGAAGACTTTTATAAAGAACTATATAGAAGCAGAAAAGAAAAAAACAAAACAAGGGAAAGCTATCAAAAAGAAAATGTTAAACCAAGGATCAGAAGAAGTCCCGGATATAACTGAAGAGGAGATCAATCAAGCAATAGCCAAAATGAAGACGCATAGATCACCTGGTGAAGACGGCATAGTGATAGAAGCTATAAAGAATGGGGGACAAATACTAAAAAGACAGATACAAAGACTCTTCAATCTATGCCTACACGGAGAATCAATACCCATGAAATGGAACAACGCAATAATGATTCTTATTCACAAAAAGGGCGACAAAGCAGATCTCGAAAACTATAGGCCTATCAGTTTATTAAACCACTTGTATAAACTCTTCACGCGTATTATAACGACAAGACCGGAGAAAAAACTTGATTTTTACCAAACAAGGGAACAAGCCGGATTTCGCTCTTGTTTCGGAACCAACGATCACCTACAAACGATCAAACTGCTTATAGAAAAGACTGTGGAATATAATAGACCCCTTGTATTAAAGACCCCTATGTAATAGACCCCTTGTTTAAAGGCTTTTGTTGATTTTCCAAGGCTTTCGATAGCATAGAACTAGAAAACATCATCGAAGGTTTGAACGAATGCCGCATTGATAGTCGATATACCAAACTCATATATAACATCTATAAAAACGCAACGACAACTATACAGCTACATGAAACCAGCAAACCCATAAATATTGAACGCGGCGTTAGGCAGGGAGACACCTTATCACCCAAATTGTTTATAACAGCACTAGAGTATGCATTCAAAAGACTAAAATGGGACAATAAAGGCATCACCATAGATGGAGAAAATCTGAATCATCTTAGTTTCGCAGACGATATAGTTCTGATCGCTGATGAGCTTGGAGAAATAAAGGAGATGTTAAGAGACCTGGATGAAACATTTTCAAAAATCGGTCTTAAAATAAATTTAAAAAAAAACAAAATATATGACCAATCTCGTCCCAAGTGAGAAACTCTATATATCAGACCAATGTGTGGAACTTGTAGAAAAATACGTATATCTAGGGCACGAGATCAGAATAGATAGAGACAATCAAACCTGTGAGACGAGGAGGAGAATAACGCTGGCATGGGCAGCATATGGTGCTTTAAGAGATGTATTTAAGAGCAACATCCCAATAAGCATGAAGCGAAAAGTCTTTGATCAATGCGTACTTCCGGTGATGACATACGGGATGGAAACATCAACTCTTACTAAAAAATCAGCCTCAAAACTGCAGGGAACACAAAGACGTATGGAAAGATCATTGCTCAGGGTAACCCTTAGAGATAGAGTGAGCAACGAAGGTGTTAGGAGAAGAACGGGAGTTACCGACGTAATAGTTCGTATAGCTAAACTAAAATGGAACTGGGCGGGTCATATCGCGCGACTGCACGATTCTAGATGGACTCGCAAACTCCTAGAATGGAGACCCAGACTAGACAAGCGCAGCAGAGGCAGACCACCAACGCGCTGGACGGACGATATAAAGAAAGTTGTCACAAACTGGTTACAATCAGCCAGGGGCAGACACGAATGGAGAGAACTAGGGGGAGGCCTATGTCCAACAGTGGACCTGAAAAAGGCTAGATGATGATGATGATATAAGTCAACATCGTTCGGAAGCGAAAATATATTGCAAAGTTTAAAGGTAATAGGCCAATGATGTATAAATTTAGTTTTATTTACAACTTCAAAAGTGTCATCCCGCACGATTGAGCACTTATTGTGACCAATAAGGTTATCCTTATTGACCTGTTATCACCTGTATTCGCGCCCTTTTGACGTAATAAACGTCTTATAAATCGATATAAACCTGCACTTTCCAGAAAACATTGTAACGTTACGCCAGACCCATGCGCGCGAGCGAGAGTGAGAGCGGTTGCCTTGCGACGCATCTATCTCTCTTCCACTACAGCGTCCGAATGAAAGCTCGATTTGACGATCGGGTCGGTTCGCGAGCGCGATGGAAGGGGTAGGCGAAAGCACGTTAGATAAAGTTATCTGAATCTGAATATTTACTGTGCATACCATTGCTTATTACTATTGCATAAACAATAACAATTGTGGCAATAAGGTAATTAATTCTTGCATACTAAGAGTTTGCTTAGTTATATAATCTCATATATTTGTTCTTGGATCATTAAAACAAAGTAGCATCGGTCAACGTGTGCAGTAATAATAGGTTATGTTACGATTTCGACTAAAAAATTATGATGAGTGATATAAATGATCGTATAAAAAGTCGACTGCTTTCATTTAGTATTCAATGAAATCAATTATCCTGTGTAGCAGTTTATGTAAGGTTCAAGATTAATAAATTAATTTTTAGTTAATTAATTAATTAATTAATTAATTAATTAATGTTCAGCTTCACACACGTCATAACGATGTGTCTAAAATGACAAGTTGGACCGGCCAACCGCAGTGCGAAAAGATCTTCTAAAATTTAAAACATCAATGATAATTTAGTGATAACAATTCAATGCAATTCATAAACGTATACAATTTTTCAACAATGTTTTCTTATGACGTTATCACGTAAAATAAATTACCCTCCGTAAACCAACTTTACAGACAACCAAATTTTTTAGAATACATTCATCCTAATTTGTAAGATTACCTAGAATCAAACATATTACTGTCTTTGCAAAAGATTAATAGTGATTTGACTACAGGCCTGTCACTGCATCATTGATCCTTACCGGGCTCTTACGAGTCTCCACTCAACGGTTTTATGGTGCGCCCTATCGATTACTCCTACTTCATTTCTAATTCCTAGCGAGCTTCGTTATCTTCTTTCCGAGCCTCTTTACTGTTCAGTGCTTATACCGTGTTCCACGTTCATTAATTCGGATTCCCCATCCTGTACACCCAACTGGGTCGGTCTTGGAAACATTTTCGTCGCATTTAAAATAAATTCTATTTACATGATTATGTACTCCAATATTTGGGTTTTGCTATGATTAATAATATATTTCCACTTACTAGCAGTTACATTTTTAAACTCGAAATGAATTAAATTACAACACTCAAAAATTAAAGATTGCTGTTAACGCATGAAAGTTATTTTGTAATTAAGCACACAGCAACTCAATGGAATTATAAATGCAATATTATGGAGGTAGGCGTTACACCCTATGTATTTTCCCATTTCGTTAATAGGAAGTTTTTTGTATTCTCTGGTATTTAATACCTCCAATAATTTCATTTTTACATAATTTCTCTAAAAATCTAAAACATTTTTCGTTAAAAATTATGTATTGAAATTTAAACATTTTAGTAGAACTACCTGTATATACATTTAGAAGTATTTGTCTGCCAACATCTAAATAAAAACTAGTTTTGTAACTCACTGATGTTTTTTTTTTGTTTTTAATAAGATTGTGACTGCTACATCAAAGTTGGAAAATATGATTCGTCATTAAATTAATTAAATTAGTTAAATGGAAGGAATTAAAATACCACGTCGTCGAACAATACACAAAGAAAGAGATTAAACTGGAGGCACAACTAGGTAGTCCATTAAAGTGAAGATATTAATTGCCGTCTTTTATCAAAGTGTTCCAAGAAAATTTAGTAATATTCATTAATAACTCCTCGTAATTTAAGCTCCACCCTGTAAAAGACGGGTAGAACATGTAGCGTAAATAGACGAAAAGCAACCAATAGCCTTCTTGCTTAATTAGAATCGGAAATCGCAAATCAATGAAATTAAAACTGGATAACAATTTTGAGTTATGTGCATTGTAATATTTCTTCCAGAAGCTCATTTTTGCGGTTTTAGATAAAACTGTCACACAACATTTCAACTTTATGATCAACCATTCTATTTTTGCCCATTGTATCATGCAGCACGCAGATTCTGGTCTTGTTTACAGCAGCACTGAAAAGAATAAATATCAATACC
Source organism: Cryptocephalus moraei (assembly GCA_946251905.1). Lineage (NCBI taxonomy): Eukaryota > Metazoa > Arthropoda > Insecta > Coleoptera > Chrysomelidae > Cryptocephalus > Cryptocephalus moraei. The sequence continues at coordinate 16,803,799 of OX276452.1, forward strand.
ATTCGTGTAGCTTCCTGGAATATATTTCTCCAACATTTCGTCTGTCCATTATGTAGTCAATTATGTCAAATTGAAGTGCTTTGTGCTTTGTTTCCATACGTATCTCTTGCCTTCTAGTTGTCTTGCCTCGATCGTAGTCATTATTTTCCTGTGGTTGTCCATTATCCTTAAAACGCTTCCATTTTGCACCATCTGCGGTATTTTTACATCTTCAAAAATTGCTCAATAAATGTGCCGCTAAAGCATTTGTACCTAATTTCCATCAAAGAGTCATTGACCACAAAATTAACTATTTTCGTTTTACTTCCGGTTAAGATTTTCGCGATCAGCAGTTAGGATGTTTAATACAGTACGGGCTAGTACTTTTCCTTCTGATTAAATTTCGGATTAAGTTTAAGTTAATCCAATGATTTTAGGAAGCATCAAAAGTCGCTTCAAATTAATATTTCTAGAGCAACCCGCATATGACCAACAAATATAGATGTTTGATAAATTGATATTCAGTTGTTAGACCGTCCCAATTTATTCTAGATATCGAACATTGTTTTCATTACGACATTAAAAACATGAAACATGTAGGTACACAGGGTGTTAAAGGACAAATGTCACATACTTAAAACGTGATGGTATGGCCCAGAATATGTAAATAGTCTTAATGAACAAGTGTCCAAAAACGCTTAGTTGATGAGGTACATGGCGTTAAACTTTTTGAAAAAATAATAAAATTTTTTGATATCTTCAAAACTAATAGACAACCGAAAATTTAGGTTAATTACTAATTTGGTGCGCTGATTACAATTATAGTATCAAAATTAAACTGTTGAAATGTAAAGTTAAATGTGGTTTTTATGGGTTATTCAGGGTAAAATATACCAAAACTTTTATGTACGTAACTGAGTACTGATTTTGACGAAGGGTTATAAAAAAAAGCTTCTGACATAAAACTAGTATTTTTGTACTGTTTCGAAATGAGCAACAGTTTCCAGAAAATTAATGTTGAGAATTTTAATGTATTACTGAAAAATTTTTTGTTCTCAAAAAATAAAGGAATCACACACTTTAAGAGAGTTTGGCTGGACAGAAATAGGCAGAAATGTCATACTGAGTGTAAGTTCTAAGAAGGACGGCTTTGGAGATTCGGAACATTTTACGTTATTGATAGCATGAAAATTTGCAATAATGCATTAAGGTTGCCAACAATAATTTTCAGAAAACTGTTTTTTTTTTAAATAGAAAAAGAGTACAACTTTTGTGTAAATACTTCATTCTTCATAATTCTACGTACAAAAACTTAGGATATCATTTCTCCTCCAGCCACCCTCTAAAATCACACTAACCATTATATTTCACAGTTTTGATTTTGATACCATAATTATAATCGGCGTTCCAAAGTTAGTATATTACTAAAAGTTGGTTTGTCTACTGAAAGTAGTTCTGAAAATAGTAATAAAAATTAATTATTTTTTTAAGAAGCATAACGACCTGCATGTCAAAAGTGTGCATTTTCGGATACATATTCATTAATACTTTTCTACTTGTTTTGAATCATAACAACCCCCCCGTATAATATGTGACGCTTGTTTTTAACACCCTGTATATAATAATAATTATGCTCACAAACAGCACAAAAACATTTTATGGTCGTCCATAAAACGTCGAAGTTGGGCATTTCGGACGTCCGTAAATCGTCCGCTTTTGGTCCAAATGACATCTTATGGGCGTTTTATGGACGTTTTTTGTTACCAATTCATACGTACATAAGATGTTCAGAATTGGTCCATTTTAGGTCGAAAAAGGATGTTTATTGGACCTTTAATGGACCTTTTCCGGCTATTTTTAGACAGCACAAAAACATTTTATGGACGTCCATAAAATATGGAAGTTGGACGTTTTCGATGTCCATAAAACGTCCAAGTGACGTCTTATGGACGTTTCCAATTAGTCCAGAATTAGTCTATTTCAGGTCGAAAAAGGATGTTTATTGGACATTAATGGACCTTTTGGGCTATTATATTTACTTTTTAAATACATTTTTCAGTAGGTAAAATCTATGACATATTCAGGTAATTGTCAGAAATATTTTGCCTATTTATCATTTTGTCATCTTGTAGTGAAAATTTGTAGGTAATAAAATTACCTACAATTGTGTAGTAGGTATCGAGAAAATTGTGTAAATAATTTTATTAAGTAAGGTTTGAAAAAAATAAAAGTTTGTGAGATATCAAAATTATAATTACACAGAAATGTCTGTGATTTCATCCTTATATACACATAATATAAATATGAAACAATAGTTATATAGAAAAGAAAGATAAAGTAAATTAATTAAATAAGTAAATTATAAAGTAAGTAAATAAGTAATAATAGTAATATATAAGTAAAAAAGTATGTATATATATATATACACTCGCATAATATATAGTTATAATATCGCTATAATATAGACTCGCAAACAAACTGACTAAAATCCAAGACGACACAGCAGAGAGAATGTACCAGGCAGTAAAATCCTGCATACACCAAGCTGCTAATGAAGCTCTGGGCATTCTACCCAAAAAACCAAAACAATACAATAGTACACTCTGGTGGAACGATAAGCTTGACGCCCTTGTGAAAGAAAAGAAACAATTACATAGACAACGACTAGAAACGAGATCACCACAAGACATTAGGAACTATCAGGCAAAAAGGAAAGAAGTTCACAGGGAAGTAAAGAAAGCGCATAATGAATATTGGGAGACAGTCTGTTTAGAAGTTGACAATTATATAGGTAACACACGAACAAACAAAGCTTGGAAGGTAATCAAAAATATGAGAAGCCAGACAAAAAATAAAATAAGAATGAGTCCAATCAATATACAAGAGTGGAAGAATTATTACAAAGACCTACTCACAGAGCAAAGAGTGGAATTCATGATGGCGCAAATGAAACAAAATGATAATACAATTGACAAAACCGTCGTGAAAGAAATAACATCGTCTGAAGTCAAAATAAGCATTCTGCAGATGAAAAATGGTAAAGCACCGGGCCCAGGGAATATTGCCGCGGAATTGCTTAAAGCGGCCCCTAGTCCACTTATGGACCTGCTAGCACAAATATTTAATAAATGTCTACTAGGAGAGCAAGTCCCTAAAGAATGGAAACGGTCCATTATAACATCTATTCACAAGAAAGGTAGTACACAAAAATGCCAAAATTACAGGGGAATCAGCGTTATATGCACAGTGGCAAAACTGTACGGGCGCATCCTGAAAAACCGAATCGAAAATGAATTCAAAGAATCTGAAGAACAAAATGGTTTCAGGGCGGGCCGGTCTTGTATAGACGGTGTATTTACATTAAAAAATATTGCAGAAAAAAAAATTGAGAGGGGGAGGACTGTTCATATGGCATTTGTGGATCTCCAGAAAGCTTACGACACTGTGCCATTAAACAAGTTATGGCCTTGTATGGAAAATGAAAATATCTCCAAAGTCTATGTCCACGCGGTGGAAAAGTTGTATAGTGGTTGTACTGGTGCGGTAAAGACAAATAATGAGGTATCCGAGGACTTTAAAATAACAAAAGGGTTAAGACAAGGCTGTACCCTAGCACCACTGCTTTTCAAGATATACCTGGAAGGGGCCCTAAAAGCTTGGAAGAAGAAGTGCGGAAGCATGGGAATACCTGTAGGCGATAAAGTGATTTTCACTTTACTATTCGCAGACGATCAGGTGGTATTGAGCACTGACCAAGATGATTTAAATTACATGCTTCGAAAATTAAAGGATGAATATGAAAAATTGGGTCTTGTTATAAACATGCAAAAAACAGAATACTTGATAGTAGGTGATGAAAATAACAAAAGCGATATACATATAGGAAACGAAATAATAAAACTATGTTCATCCTTCAAATATCTGGGCGTTACCATCTCTTCCTCGGGAAAAAGCACTGAAGATATACTGAATAAAGTAGGACAAGGGAGAAAAGCAATCCGTCAACTGAATTCTATACTTTTGAGCAAAAGTATTAGTGCCAAAACCAAGACGATGCTCTACAAAACAATTGTCCAGAGTATATGTACATATGGTTCCGAAACATGGGAACTCAACAAAAAAGACCGCCAAAAACTCCTATCCCTCGAAATGGATTTCTGGCGAAGAAGTGCGAGAATATCTAGACTGGACCATATTAGAAATGACAAAATACGAGAAATCATGAAAGTGGAACAGACCATCATAGACACTATAGAACAAAAAAGACTTATATGGTACGGCCATCTTCAAAGGATGGATGAAGAAAGGTGGCCTAAGATAGTGTGGCAGTGGGTACCCCAAGAAAAACGCAAAAGAGGAAGACCACCTAGGAGTTGGAAAGCCGATATAGAAGAGTCCATGGCAGCCAGAGGACTTCAAGAAGGAGACTGGCAAAATAGAAATTATTGGAGGTTGAGATGCGAGAAGCGGCAGCGACCGTAGCTACCTCGCTTACATATATATATATATATATATATATATATATATATATATACAGGGTGTTAGGGGTTTGACTGCGTTTTTTTTAATAGGTGATAGTATTTATCAAAACAAACAAAAAAAACCTTATATAACATATAACTGGTGTCCTAAAACCAACCGTTTTCGAGAAAAAAATTAGCAAACTTCTAATATTAAGGTGTGAAAATTCAGTTTTATTAAAGAATGTCACATAATTTTCTACATGAAATGACTATAAGGTGTATTCTTTTAATGTGTTTATGTTTAATTTGTAACAAAACAATCTTTTCTTTAAAGAATACATTTTTTTCCCAATCAGTAGATCTCGATAAAATGGCTACGATGTGGTGTGGCAACACCGCGAAGGTATCGTTCGCGTCGTGACATGAGAGCCAGACAGTGACACTAGTGACAGTGACAGTGTGCATTTTTGAATTCGAAAGATAAGTGTGATCGTTACGGTTTCTTTTCGGTGCGTGTAAATTTTTCGGTTGTTAAAATGTTCAGTATACGTGAATATCACGATATGCTATTAATTTACGGGGAGGCACGTTGTAGTTGTACAAATGCACGTCGTATCTATCACGAACGATTTCTTCAACGGCGATTGCCTAACCGTAGAACATTTGTTGAAGTGTCTCAACGTCTTCGTGAAACTGGAAGTGTTGTTCCTCGTCCGGAAAACCATGGTCCAGATCGGCAGATCGATGTGAATGCGGAGGAACATATTTTGGATGCAGTTGAAAGGAATCCGAGACGTAGTACACGAGATCTTGCTCAAGAAATGGGAGTGTCGAACTGGACCATCCATAGAACTCTACGGCAACAATTATTGTACCCTTACCACCTACAGCGGGTTCAGGCATTGTTACAACAAGATCTCGCCCCCCGATTAAATTTTTGTAGATGGTTTCTAACTAAATCCGACCTCAACCACCTGTTTATTTCAAGAATTTTGGCAACTGATGAGGCATGCTTTAGTAGAAATGGCATTTTAAATTTCCAAAACATCCATAACTGGGCAGAGGAAAATCCACATGCCATACAAAGATCAAATTTCCAACATCGTTTTTCTATTAATGTTTGGTGTGGAATCCTAGGACACCACCTACTGGGTCCTTTTGTTCTGCCAGCCAGATTAACAGGAGAGGCATATTTAAATTTCTTAAAGAACATCCTCCCAGAACTGCTCGAAGATATACCTCTGGACGTAAGAAGAAATATGTGGTTTTTGCATGACGGAGCTCCTGCACACGCGAGTCGACGCGTAGTGCAATATTTAAACGATAAGTTTGAGAATCGGTGGATAGGTAGAAACGGCCCACATCGCTGGCCAGCCCGCACACCAGAGTTAAATCCACTGGATTTCTATTTATGGGGGCACATGAAGACCTTAGTTTATGCTACGGAAGTGGAAAGTGAAGAAGACTTGCGAGAGAGGATTTTTGCCGCTGCCCGTCACATTAGAACGAATCCGGGAATATTTCAGCGAGTGCGCGAAAATTGGATCAAGAAGTGTCGAGCGTGCATCGAGAACAACGGTGGACATTTTGAACACATGCTGTAATAACCAGGTAAATATTGAAAATTACAACATATCAATAACAGCATGATCCTTTTCTAATGCTGGTAGTGGCCCTGAATTACTGATCGCTATTGATTTACCATTTATACATGAAAGTGTAATAATTACATAATTGAATCAATTGGAATCACTTACAATTATTTCGTTTACTATGTGTCATGTTTACCGAGAGCCAACACCAAAAACGTCAAGTTTACGTTTCCTTTCTTGTCGGTGTTGCCAAGTTGTGCTGAAATACCTTGACAAAATAACTCGACTTTTCTCGAAAACGGTTGGTTTTAGGACCTCCGTTATATAAGGTATTTTTGTTTGTTTTGATGAATACTATCACCTATTAAAAAAAAGGCAGTCAAACCCCTAACACCCTGTATAAAGAAAGTACTTAATTAAATATATACAAATTAATATAATAATTTTTAATTAAGTCGACTTTTGAAATGTGGCATTCCCTCGTCGATTTCTTCAAATTACTTTTCTCTTTTGAATCTTTTAGCCATGCCTGAATCGACACTTCAGTATCTCTACTACTGGCAGATATTTCAGCTTTTTCATCTGCACCTAATATAAAATGAGAAGAAAATTTTTTAGATAAAAATAATATTTTATTTTCATAAGATACATTTGCAGAGAAATAAGAGATGTTGTTACCACTTCTTAATTCTAATTGCTCGTAAAAAATTTTATTAATAATTATTGTGTTGAGTAATTCTGAAATAACAATTTTATTGAAGTTAGAAATATTTAACAGATATCAATGCTGTTGATGAGAGAACATTAGGTAAAAAATGTCATTAACAGTTAATATCATAAATAATAGGCAGTAGAAAGAAATATGCAAAGTTTTAAAAAGCGGGACTGATTTCGAAGACATTTAAAAAAGCAAAATAAACAGCTTATTGGTGGGTGCTGCTATATTAATCCAAGTAATAAGACTAAATACAAAGTTTGAACTGTTTGTAATTTAATTTTTCGCGAAAGCTGACACACAAACAAGAAACGTCCATGATTATTCCTTTCTGTTCTAATCTGAATATATTTTATCACAACATATATTAATAAGTACAATCAAGATAATGTAGGTAAATAAACATCTATTTCCTATTTAGTTTTGACGAAACTAAAGCACTATTAAAAGCAGGAGCGCTAATAAAGCACTCCTCGCTTCGCTCGTCGTGCTTTAAAACTCTCGTGTGACAATATTCCGTCTTATTAAACTAATATAATAATATACTATTTGCCTTTTATAAACACGAATAAAGTATACAACCTAAAACAAAACAGTTTGCAATTATCTTGAACAGGACCGCTAATTTACCAAATATAGTGGCTCAGTAAATAGTACCACATGTTAAAATATTGAAATTAAATGTCAGGATACCAGAGATTTGATGATGAACATTTTATTCTACAATTGACTAGCTTTGTAAAATTTTCAACTTAAGAAACTCTATTTCACTCTATCTCCTGATATCTCTGACATAAACATGGTTCCTTAAGAAAAATGTGTTTAAGCGAAACTCCAGTAATACTCCAGCAAAATTTTAAATGCACTTTTATATTTGAAGCAGTTTACTTCATTTATTTGAAAAGCAGTTGATTTTTGAACGTTACTTTTGTCGCCAAAAGTCATATTATCTATTCACTAGTAAACGAGAGTTACATTTTAGCCTCCCGAACTGTCAATAAATTGATTACTGTAATGAGTGAAAGTGAAATACGAAAGGGAAAGCGTGCGAAATTAAATCGAGGCTAGGTTCCTGACATAAATTTGCAGATAACCCTACTATCATCCTATCTAGTTTTAATCTACAATCTCTCACTTTCGGTGGTAGACTGTAACACCGAACCTAGCGCTAAAACAATTTTTGAGATGTGCATATTACGTATATACCATATTGTAATTTGGCGTATTCCATTGCATAAATTCCTTCATTTCCCTTACGTCCACATATTCGTCGGGCTTCCCTTTCATTTACATTCGGGACCCGACCAATTTCAGCACTCCCAAACATACTCCCAGACTCCCTTTCACAAACATACGGTATTACTTTGTCACTATCGCAACAACATGCTCGCGGTTTTCTACTAACACATCCTTACCTAATGTATTCATCTAATTTGTAAATCATATGCGGTGGCTGAGTAGAAGTGAGGGAGCAAGAAAAAGAGAGAGAATGTGCGTGTGAGAGAGAGAGAGAGAGAGAGAGAGAGAAAGTGAGCCAGCCCGCCTCTGGTAATTAACAAAGTTTCTTATCTCCTAAGGAGGTTTAAGGACAGAGAGCTCGCATTAAATAATCCACCAAAATTTCGAATTAAATTCCGAGCAATTATTGTGCGCTGCTATTACACCTCTTGGGAAAGAGTGTGCTGATGTTTGATTTTTAACTACTCCAAAAGATCTTGCAATCCAAGCAAACAAGTCGGTCTAGCAGATATGTTAATTTTAGACAAAATATATAAAGTTAAAGTGTGATATTCGTTAAGGCGGAGTATATTCTAATTCTTATGTGCTACCAGTTTAACACTACTCTTGTCGCAAAGGCTGCAGTTGTCGGAAGAGACATTAAACACTGATTAAGAGATCAGGTTGATCGACATTAGTCAATAAACACTCAAAACAGTAATTGGAAACAGCATCGTTAATGTATTTTTCGTTTCAAATTTATCGTTTTACTGTGCGAGTTATAAAATTTACGCGGTGATTTTGAAAGCTTCCACTAAAATGAACATTTTATATTTTTATAAGAGATAAATATGAAATATCGAATAATTATGTAAAAATTACATAGGTACGTAAATTAATGCTTGGGAGTCCTCTTACATCTAAATCTGAAGTGTTTTCATTATTGATATTTAATAATCGATTGTCTCTTCTAAACTTATCAATTTGAAAAATGTTTGCGTAATCAGAATGCTACCTTTGAATGTCAGTGCGTCTATTGATTGGTTTGTTGTAAGATCAGCTCCGCATGTTCCCATCAGATATACTAATATAACCATCTAAATAATTACAGTGCGCGGATAAAGTATGGAGTACAATTTATTGCAGCATATTGAATGTCAATAAGAAAATCGCTCGAACAGGTCGATTTTAGTATTTAAAATTACACGTTTTCTTGCAATAACATCAATAAGTGACGTCATTCGTCTTGGGCTAATTACATCATCGTATGTCTTTTTATATGGAAACAAACATTTTCCCATTTTCTCCCTTAATTTTGATTGATTATTGAATTGCCTACATATCTATAAAAATTTCGAATTATTAATAAGTGCAATATCTTAAACATTTCAAAACAAAACTTTATTTAGCAAAATTCTCAAAATATTTTTAAACGAACGTGTAGATGATAACACTATCGAAAAGTGTACTTTTTAAAGGTTTAGGTTGCTGATAAATAATTGTTTTATATCCACCAATTTGCAGATGAACAAGAGTTTTATATTAGCGTTTTTCAATGAAATGTTGCGTAGACATTAGAAGAGTATTCGAAATAATTTATTTTAATTCATTGTGATAGACGATTCTGTTATGGCGAGCTAAAACAATTCTAGCAGACAATATTCCTAGTATACGTTTCTAAGGTAAATGCACTATTTGAAAAACAAATGTACGGGAAGACAAATCTGTCATCCAAAGACCTAGAAAACAAGGTTTGTTATTGCCAGGATTATCAAGTGATCAAAGTAGACACTAGAACCTTTCAAAGAAAATTCTGTGAATAAAAACTAAAATTTTAAGCGATGAAATTGAAATAAAACGTATGAACTGGCGTGAATCAAGTTCTATAAACATTGATCAGATAGTGCCGCAGGTCTCTCAAATGTGTTAATGTTGCAGTTAATTTATAGTGTTGAGTTTTATTTATAACAAACGTGGAGCAAAAAAAAATAAGGATTTAGTTTACTAGTTTAAATTTTGTTTAGTTTCTATTTATTGTACATAATATGAGATGATAATACAATGTGTTTCAAAATGATTGTCATCTAGTCGGCTGTAGAATTCCCATGTAAAATAAAAAACCCGCCTTGCGAAAATAGGAGTTTCTACTAACTATACATGCATAACCTCAAAATAACCTACTTAACCTCTTTCAACTTCTGGTTTTTCTCTGTCAAAAGAAAACGAATTCTGAGTATTTGTCTATTTCTAGTATTTGTTTTGGCTCTGAAATGGGCCGTTAATTACCAGCAGTACTGATTGCCAGTTTCACAATAAATGTTCGAAGTGTCACTTGTTGTCAGAATTTGATAGGTTCAAATCGATAGAGCGCGGACATCAAAAATTACATGTACAGATATTCCAACGCCAACTACAGAGTGATCAAGTAATACTGTTTAAGTTGGCAATCCTACCTGAAGGATTTTTTTGTCTAAGGGTTTGCAAAGATATATCGGAAATCTCAGTACTCTGCATGACAGCGACAGCTAAATAAACACAAATATTTTAGGTTATGTGAATTTATTTACGATTAAAATAACCACACCAGAAAAAACTTCAATATTTTAAGGTACTGCTCGAATTGAGCGCCATTATGTTCTAAACATAAATTCACTCTCCGTTTTAGGCTCTCGAAGACATTAATTAACATCTGAGGAGACATTTTACAACTTCCTCGATAATGGCAGCTTCCAGTTCTTCACGTGTATGTAGAACATTACTGAACACCTTGTTTTTAAGGTGCCCAAAGAAACAAAAGTCTAGAGGTGTCAGGTCTGGTGACCTACTTGGCCAGATTCCCGTACTTATGACTCGATGGTCAAAAACTTCCCGCAAATATTGCATTGTGGCACGAGCCGTATGTGCTCGAGACGAATCTTGTTGGAAGTAGCCACTTTCGCGCTCCTCTACGGTTAATTGGACAACAAATGGCTGGAGAATGTGGCGAATGTATCGTTCTGAATTAACGGTGAAGTTAAAAAACACAGGACCAATTACCCTCTGCCGTGATACAGCCAGCCAAACACCAACTTTATTAGGATGTAAAGTTGTTGTTCTAGCAGCATGTGGATTTTCACTAGACCAAATTCTGTAATTTTGAGAATTAACATAGCCATTGAGATGGAACCAGGCTTCATCGGAAAAAAAGGTTTTATCCAGGATGTCATCATTGTTCATTTCCTGATTGAACCAGTTACAGAACTGGACGCGTTGTGGACGGTCAGGAGGATTTAGGGATTGGACCATCGAAAATTTGTACGGGTGGTATTTCAATTTGCTCTTCAACACAGTGGAACAACTTCCATATGGTAAATCTAATAAATATGGTAAAGTGACGAAACGGAACACGGGAAATTAGGAATAAGTGGAAAATGGTGAACTTTTGATAAGGATCAAACCTGTTTGGAGGGAAAGCTTCCTAACCGATTTGCGAGGACTTTATTGCAGTCGGGCCCTGACGTCTTGCACCACATTTTCAGTGAGTATGGAGGGTCTACCAGGTGGCTTTCCTTTCTTCATATTGCCTGTATTCAAATATCGTTGAACTACACGCATGCAGTGTTGTTTAAAAACGTCGATAGTGAACACAACTTCAGGAAACATTTCTTGAAATTGGTGCAAAGTGGATTCCAATGAGTTTTGCCATCCAGAAATGGGATCATGAACTGCACTCCGAAAATAAGCCATACCAATAAAAATATCTTGTTTTAATGTAAATAGTACCATTTTTATATTGTTATAATAAAAATTTGAATCGCCGCTCAAGTGTCAATGCACTCACTGTCAAACAACCGGAAGTGGTCCCAGTTATACCATTTTAAAGTAAAATTTAGGATTGCCAACTTAAACAGTATTTCTTGATCAAGTTGTAGATGACAACAATTTTGAAACACATTGTACATACCCCAAATGAAAATATGGATTTTGCCTTTTAAATTTTACTTTAGTTTATTTGTTTTTCTGTCCAATCTTTTTTTAAATCATTGTTGGCAGTGTCATAATTTAGAGGTTATAGAGCGGGTATGGGTTTAAAGGCTTATTAGTCTTCTTAATTCACTGGAAGATTGTCACTCTCTAATTTGCTTATACTAATTTAGTTGCTTAAATTTGTTCACTAATTGATTTAAAAACTGTTTGAAAGACAAAAAAATGTTTCTTTTGCTATACTTTATTTAAACATGAATAATTTTAGAGCCAAAGCATGTCATCAAATACGATCACATACAATACCTACACAGTGGTATGCTTAGCAAAACTTGGTAAATCTCACATGGTTCCTCGCAAAAAAGAAGAAATAAGCAATACGATGGAGTCTGGAAATCTCTGCTCTAATATAATATTTACGTATATCTTCTTATGAAGGGAGTCCATCTTCGACGATGGAGGGGGAAGGGAGTAAGATTATCAGATAAAGTCTCAAATTCTACACCAATATAATGAAACAAAGATCTCAGATGATATTCAAAAGTACAAAACATCTAAGTTTCTTTGAGAAAATCACAGTAATATTAGTTCAAAAACTAAGACTTGACAAACAGAAGTAAAACATCCTTAAGGATGTGACAACACCACATTCAGAAGTTGAAAACCGTTAGATAACATACAATTAAAATTACATCCTTAAGAACGATATTGGAAAATACTCATGTAATTTTATTATTACTTTTATTTTATAACGTGAGATAAAATTTTAAAAACAGTTTATAAAGAGTAGCTGGGTTATTTGTTTGAGTTTGCCAAATGTTACCTGACATTCTGTGATAAATCTTAAGTAGCTCATTGAAAACTGCATTCGATTTTATTAATTTTTATGGAAGTAATGATTGCAAACAGGCCTCTTATTTAGCCTTGAACACAGTATACCCTGATTACGAAATTCAAACGAAAATTTGGATATAAGTAGAAGCAAAGTAGCAAATTAAAGAAAAATTAAGTACACTAGAACGTGACAACGAATAAGAATTGGATAAGAATATTGGTAGTTTTTTTACGATTTTCTTGTTTATCATATACTCCTGGAATTACTACTCCATTCCTCCCGACTCGACCTGTATAAGGTGTGAGGTTTCCTACAAATGCCATTGAGTTGGTATTAGGTATTACAGATATAAGAGAATTAATTACTGTCATACACTTGACAGACGCATGTTAAGGCATTATAGTAGTATAACTATACTACGAAGTTAGCAGCAATTGTTATGAACAGATATAGTTGTGACGGATTGCATTATTTCTCCATTAATATATGAAAAATTACCACGTTTGCAGTCAATTTTCGGGAATAAATTTTTATCTCAAATTAATCGATTTCCAGCGATTTAAATATCAGAAGTAAACACAGTCTATATGACAACCGAACTCTTTTCATGACCAGCGCATTTCAACAGAAGCAAATGCTTCGGGGTATCCGTTTGTTTACTATTGTTGACATTCATGATTCATATCTTATTAATTCATATCCATAGATCCAGTAATTGTGATTCATGACGGAACTCGTCTACGTCCGGTAGGTGTCTAACAGTATCTTGATATGAGTAATCAAAATGCAAGCATTAAATTTTATTAGACTCTGGCAAATGAATATTTCCTCCTTGCGGAAATTTCAAAAATGGAGCGTACGCGTCGAATCTTGTTGAATACATGTCATGGTTTAAACTTCCTAAACTGGTGGTGCACTTTGGACTTTGAAAAGTCCTCGAGTTGCTGAATTATTCAACAGATTTAAGTCAAGATATTCTCGCTTCCTTACAACGTCGTTGCTTATTCATGAAATCTTTGTTTGAATGGGAAGAAAATGAATAGGAAGGGAAAAATACATCTTAGAAGGCGAATTGTTTAAGGACCTTAATGATGTAAAGACGATAGGAAATGAATTTATCGCGAAATTGGGTTGATTTAAGTTTTTGCTTGCCGGTCGGGAGCGATTTTAGGGATTTGCCGCACGGATCCGCCGAAACATGCTACTGACAGTGCAATTTCGTTTTTTTTTTTTGAATATATATGGAGCGCATCCAGCTAGAACGGTCGAGATTTGGGGTTTCGATCGAAAAAGGACGGAAAGCGTGTCGGTTTGAAGAGGCGCGAATTTTACAGAATCGAATTTTCGGCCTCGAATGGCGCACACGAATTTAATCTGGCACGACAAATCCGAGTTTTTAGTATTAATCGCTCTCGCCCTGTCACTACAGAAATCCAATTAAAATTTTAAAAAGGCTTATCGAATAACACCGATTCCGTGCAGTACGTGAATGAAATTTTAATCAAAAGTATTTAACTTTTAATTACCATACTAATGACTTTTTTATCAATGCGATGAGTATTATTCGTTTACATATTTTATTTCTATTTATGTAATTCCAGCGTCCCAAAACTCACTTTGCGTCTCTTCCAAAATCACCGAGGTGACAATCGAGCGGATCGACGGATCACTCGGTATCACACTAAGGGGCGGATTGGTGCCGGATCATCCCCATTTGAGCAGGCCACTCGTCATCACTCAAGTGCGCCAGAACGGACCGGCCCACAGGTAACGAACCAAACAAATTAGACATTCCATTTCCTGAAAATAAAATCACAAATCTGATTATGATGCCGTTTTAATCTCGAATAATAATATTTTCAATATTAACGAATCTCGAGCTCAGATCCTGGCAATTTTAATTAAATCCAAATGACTTAAAGAAGAGTCTTAGGCGAACAAGGCATCTCAATTTCGTCTAATCTCTTTTCATCAAACTTTCCTTTAATCCACTAATTCTTAATAGGATTTCGAGTGGAGCGAAACATTGACACTCGATGGTTCCGCAAGAAATGCTGGATTATATGACTTTGCACTTTGAATTGCTTTCGTCAGAGGTGGAAAATCGGAACGATTTGAGGGTAAATGAGAAAAATCTCGATCCCATTATAAATCTTAAATTTGGCTAATGAAATTTTATTCATCGCGAAAATATCCTTCGCGAAATACCCTTTCGCATCCTTCGCGAAATATTTGGCTTGTTTAAAATATTTACAATGCCTACTTGATAATAAATTGTTAGAGTTAAAACAAAAGCGTTTAAACTCTTTAACTTTTTGTGGGAAGTAGGAACTAATTTGTTAATACTGAAAATAACAAATATCAAAGTCTCTCCAACACAAATGAAACAAATGAAGTTCCATGATGATTTTATTTGCGAAGATATGTTTCGATACCTCAAAAAAGGTTGGTGAAAGAAGTCACACACATTCTCAAATGTCGTAGTTTTATTAGCCCAATCGAATTAGCTCCAAAAAGGGGCAAACCTTGCAAAAATTTTTGACAGCAATTTTCCTTCGGAATTGTTTAGGGGGGGGGGGGGTCACTGGCAGTCTAAATTTAGATTGCCGGGGTACTAGACCGGTTGCGTCATCCGCCATCTTGAATTTAAGGGTGAACTTTTGTTTATTAAATAACTCGTTTATTTTCAATTTTACACGAAAAAAAAACCCTGAAACGTGTCGCGGGACACGCGTTAGGAACTTTAGTTCCTTTTAATTAACAACCAATTTTCTTTCAATTATTTCTTAATAAAACTTTGTAATGTTTAACGTGAAACAGCGACAGTAAGACGGGCATTGCATATAATACACAGCATTGGTTCTATAAGTAAGGCAATGGAATATCGTTCCACGGCTCGGTGCGTCAAGCGCGTGGTCTCTCTACCACCCCCCCCCCCGCTCTCTCTCTCTCTCTCTCTCTCTCTCCCTCACTCTCCCTCACCCCCCTCTCTCACCCATTCTCTCCCACTCTCTCCCTCCCCCCCCCACTCTCTCCCTCCCCCCCCCACTCTCTCCCCCCCCCACTCTATCCCACCCACTCCCCCCTCTCCTCCCCACCGAGCCACTACGAACGCTACCGAGCCGCTACGAACGCTGCCGAGCCGCTACGAACGCTGCCGAAGTAACGCTTTCCGGTAACGCATTCCATTTAACGGTCGTTAAATTGCCGGCGGTCTCGTTGCGTCATCCGCCATCTTGAATTTAAGGGTGAACTTTTGTTTATTAAATAACTCGTTTATTTTCTTACACGAAAAATATTTATTACAAAATTTGTTTAAAATTAAATTTCCTACATTTTTGGTCCCTATCATTTTCTTCCTAGGATCGATATTTTTCGATTTATACCCGAAAAGTGGGGTGAATTTTTGTTTATTGAACAACTGGTTTATTTTCAATTTTACGCGAAAAATTGTGATGAACAAAGTTGTTTAAAATAAAATGTCCTACAATTCTAGATGCTATCATTTTTTTCCTAGGATCGATATTTTTCGATGTATTACCCGAGAAAGGAGGGGGTGAAATTTTATCATTGTCTTTTCACGTTTATTGTCAATTTTACGCGAAAAATTGTGATGAACAAAGTTGTTTAAAATAAAATTTCCTACAATTTTGGTCCTTATCAATTTTGCCGTAGAATCGATGTTTTTCGATTGTGGGGGTAAAATCTTACCATCGTATTGTCACGTTTATTGTCAATTTTACGAAAAAAAATTGTTATGACTAAAGTTGTTTGACATCAAATTTCCCACAATTTTGGCACTCGAAAAAAAATATTAATACGAAAACATCAATAATAAACGCGATAATACAATTTAGGTACACTTAGAATACACTTAGGTTCACCCTCACCTGTTCTCAGGTATAAATCGAATAATAACGATTCTACGAAAAAATTTATAGATGCCAAAATTGTAGGAAATTTGATGTCAAACAACTTTAGTTCTGACATTTTTTTTCGTAAAATTAACAATTAACGTGACAATACAATGGTTAAGATTTTACCCCCACCTCTTCTCAGGTATAAATAGAAAAATATCGATCCTACGGCAAAATTGATAAGGACCAAAATTGTAGGAAATTTTATTTTAAACAACTTTGTTCACCACAATTTTTCACGTAAAATTGACAATAAACGTAAAAAGACAATGAAAAGATTTCACCCCCTCCTTTTCATGGGTATACATCGAAAAATATCGATCCTAGGAAAAAAATGATAGGAATCAGAATTATAGGAAATTTTTGTTTTGAACAACTTTGTTTATTACAATTTTACGCGTAAAATTGAAAATAAACGAGTTGTTCAATAAACAAAAATTCACCCCCTTTTTCGGGTATAAATCGAAAAATATCGATCCTAGGAAGAAAATGATAGGGACCAAAATTGTAGGAAATTTAATTTCAAACAACTTTTGTAATAACTAGTTTTCGTGTAAAATTTAAAATAAACGAGTTATTTAATAAACAAAAGTTCACCCTTAAATTCAAGATGGCGGATGACGCAACGAGTCTGGTACCCCGGCAATCTAAATTTAGACTGTCAGTGACCCCCCCTAAACAATTCCGAAGGAACATTGCTGTCAAAAATTTTTGAAACGTGAAATCCTAATTCGATTGGTCTATATGTCTGATGTAATTAATGGAATACTTTTTTTCTTAATACAAATAATGGATTGAAATGTGGCATTCGCGTCTAAAATAACTGACTAAAATTGAAAGAATTCGTAAACTATCTTGACGATTTGTGAGTTTATCTTGTCGAATGTATTTTTAGTTACAGTGGGGTTTTGTAAACTTAAAAATAATAGGTCGCCCCAACGACAATCAAATTGAATTTTAAACAGTCTACGTCTACAGCGTTTTACAACTATTCCATTATTTCCATTATCAATTTTAACATTTATTGTAAAGAAATCTATGAGCACAAGTTGTTAATATAGTTGACAGGTGATTTTTTTGTAACACCGGTTAATTGGAGTAAGTTTTAATAAAATTTGCTTACGAATTAACCCAGTAATTGGGTAATTCAATAAAAATATATTTGGAGGTAAGAGGCCATGATTTTCTAATGGACAATAGATTCAGATTTTTTTTAAATAATCTTTGTGTCTTTTTTGAAAATAAACCAACATCCAATTATAAAAAAATTAGAATTCTTTCTTATTCCAAATAATATCTCGATACTCTATTTTCAATATATGTTCCTAATGAGGAAACATATCGAGGAAACATACGAAGGTGATTGCAATAATTCCTTAAATTCTAGAGAGTTGAAATTTCAAAATCAATTAAGAAAGTATTTATTTTCCAAAAAATATCTAAACTTGGAATTTTAGTGCTTTGATCATTAGTAGGCATGTCGTTGTTTCTTTCCTTTTTAGTCCGGCAGCTGGCGACACTTTTTATTGTTCCATTTCATAACACTTGATTTATCTTCTATCTTGTAATATTAATATCATTGATCAAGAAAATTAAGTCCTGCCACCTCTTTAGCGGGACAACGGTTGAAGGCGGTATGCAAAACATGTTGAAAGAAAAAGTCTAAATGTTTAAAATAATGAGAACTGAAACTTTATGAAATTTTTTAATAACATTTAAATAAGTCATAAAACGACCTCATGCCCCATTTTCAGTAGGAGTATATACCCCTGCCATAATTTGTTTTACTTATGTAAAAAAAAATTATCAATTGATTTAGTGTTCCATTAATAATTATGATAACTAAAAAACATATGCTGCCAGTCATTTGAAGGGACCTGGCTTCAGAAGGAGCTAATGAAGTAATAGGGTCTTGACATAATTGAAGAAACGAATTTGTTTCAACACGTTAGATTCTTTTTTATTTATTTATGCACAAAAAATATGTATTATCAAAAAGTTTATATTTTCGTATTTTATATTTTCGTCGATATATTCGTAGAGTTTATGTTTTAAGCCTTTAAGGCCCGTATCCACCAATAGCACCCTTAACCATTTGTTAAGTAACTGTGGATTAACACTAACTAAAGGTTTACATTAATACCGTATCCGCCATTACTTTTTGTTGTGTAGTTAGGAAAGTCCCTGTTATCTCCAGGCTACATTCTGGCACCCCGCCACAAATGTCAAATTTTGTTTACATGCAAAATTAATTAGAGATTTACTTGTGGATTTACGAAGTTCATGAAAGTTTTACGAATTCCAAATTTTTTGCTGACATAAATCCAAAGAGGTACTCTAAAAAAAGTTACATGTGGTTTTAAAGAAAGATGTATTTTGGACCAGTTTTCAAGTTACACAATGTTAAAATCGAAGGATTAACAGTAGCTGATTCATTGGAGAGACTGGGATGTTTTTAATAAAATATTCAATATTAATAAGAAAATCAGTCGACAAAACATATATGCTTCGTCCAGTCAGAGTTGGAACGACAACAAAAACACTTAATGGCTTTTTAAGTAGTGAAAAGCCGTCCCGCCTGGTCGTCCATGGGCGTATCATTACAGATAATATGTCTAAAAATGAATTCACTTTCAAATATCATAAATAAATGGCACACACATACACACACCACTGCTTTCTCGAGTATAAGTGCCTAAGAAGACTACAACTGCTCCATAGAAGAAGAAGAATATACAAACGAAGTGCCGCTGTCGTAAAAAAAATTTTGCGACCCAATGGACCCTTTCATTCTTTATCTGTAGATAACCATACATTCACATATACGATTTCACTTGGGCGACTGCACAAACACGAACACCTGCATTTTAAAATATACCAGTGCGTTTCTGAATAAGCAAAGAAATAAGTCCCATGGTTTTGTATAGGGATAACGGGCTCTTTTCGAATGTCCTCGGTAAATTCAGATTTTATTGAGTGCTCCAATTGCTACTGGTTAGAGTATACCTACATATGTATAATTAGGTCATTACAGCATTTAATTAACAAATGAGGTATTTAACAGTATACCTACTGGAAATGACCTATGTACCTTGTTAATTACAGAACTTTATAATATATTCTAACTTATATTCTATTAGTGTACTCCAAATGCTTTTCTACTTGCTCCTATAATTCTGCTACCGTTGGTTTGGTCAGTCGAAATCTTTTAAAGAATCCAAAGTCAGGAATACTATTAAAATACTCGGGCCTTTCCCACCGATTTCTGGAAAACCCGTACTGCACTATATCGAGGATGTCTAAGTCATCGTCAAATAATTCATTTTCCATTGTTCAGCAATTATAATTATTGATATTAAAAGATGATATTTATTTATAAAAAATCAAATTGTTAGTATTTCAAAACCCTGCGTATTGCGTCCACTAAACATAACCTTTCTTTAAAACAACGGACTGTTTGTTATCTTAAACCAAAAGAAAACACCAAGTCTTCACCACCAATTTATTTTCAAAAGAGCGACCGGTTTCGACTATCTAGTAGTCATCATCAGGCTCGTAATAACAAAACATTTTAGGGCTCCCGCTGAACAATATGTGAGACTTCACAGATAAAACAGACAAATAGTTAAAAATTAAAATTTCTTCACACATCGAACAGGACAACATATGAGACATGAAAACAGCCCTAATAGTAATAACGTCCTCATCGCTCTAGGCGGTTACTACGTGGTAGTCCTAACGTGTGTTGAGCAGGACCAACAATCTTGTTATTGGTGGTGAAGACTTGGTGTTTTCTTTTGGTTTAACTACCATGGCCACCTTTGAGACACTGGACAACCTTCGGTGTTTGTTATCTTAACTGGCCAAAATTTGCCAGTTAAGTTTAACATTCGGTTAAAAGCAAAATTTTGTTGGTGGATATGAAAATACGTGGTTAACTGCTAGTTAAGAGATAACTGTCGTTTTTTAACATTGGTGGATATGGGCCTAAGAGTCAGACCAAATACGATGTGTTTTGAAGGCATCATTTTTCCATTCCAAAATGACATCTTCCGAAAACGATTTTGACAGTCTTTGGCATTTAACGTAATTAACATATCGCGGTCAATCAGTGTCTCGCTGGTAACCCTGCAGGAATCGATCATAAAATCGATTCCAGGTTTCTATAGCTCCGAGATGATACAAAAAAAGTAAAACTAATTGTCATGAAATCTTACAAAATGTAGTGTCGCCAGCACCCGGACTATTTCTTTTTTTTTATTTCCTACTGACAGAGGTGATATGCAGAGATGATATGTTCCAAGCACATGAAACTAAACATTTATCTACTGCCAAACTTGTTAAGTTCAAAATCAAGAGCCACTAAGTTACACCACGTTTAAATATTCGTTCAAGATAAAGGAAACATACATGATAAACTTTAACGGCCTTCTCCATAAAAATTATTCACGTGTTACGTGTTGACGTGTGGACATATGTTAGTTAATATAGTGTGTCCTAAAACGTATATGAATGCGTCATAAATTTGAACTATTCATAAAGTGTACATGCCTGTAAATGAGCACATTTTAACAAAAATGGCAAGAAAATTCGATATAGACGCAATAATGGGTAATTATTTTATAGCTTTCAAAATCTAGGATTAATGTCTTGTTATGAATATTGATTGCGGTTTGACAGCGACCATCAAAGTGTGAATAAGACTATAAAATTGTAAAATACGTCACCTGAAGATACAAAATTCTACAAAAAAGCAAAATATAGCGATATTCTCAAATCCGACAAACAAACTACCGTCGAAGAAAGCTAAGCACTTTACAGGCAATGTTATATTAATTTCTCAATCTCGTTTTAATTGCATATCACTCTTATCACCCCTAAAGAGTGCAAAGGACGTGCTGCCCTTTACACTTTGATAGTTCTTTCCCCATTGTAATTCATACCAAGTTTAATAAAGATTCTTCAAGCGATCCAGAGTTCTTCTGAATCATATAGGCATGCACACATTAAATTTTATTTGTTTTACTTTGATGAGCACTTATTAGTGTGTCGTTGTTTAGTTTATTTTATCTTGGTTTTTGGTTACGAGCCCATGCCAAAGTTAGTATCATTTTTTGTTTCCTATGAATTGTCCGTTTAATATCCATAACTTGGTTAATCAGACCTACCATAGTTTTTTGATATTTAAATAGAGGCGAGAGAAGTGCTACAACTTTATTTGTTTGAATTGAAAATTTTGGAACGCACTAGGCTGGAACAATTGATTTTTGGATAACATTATCGAGATTTGACAAACTGGAATTTCACAAGGCAATCTCAAATTCAGTCCCTATTCAAACTTTCTGTAAAAGCAGTAAAACAAAATTAACTTATAACGCTTGTAAAGTTCAGTTTATTTTTCCTCTTTAGAACCGGCTTAATACGGGTCGGCGATAGACTGTTGAAAGTGGATCACCACTCCCTGGTGAACAAAACACTGCTCGAAGCCCAACAGATCCTGAGGGATAACATGCAGTCAAACACCCACGGTATCGTCCTCACCACCCTTACCATAGAATACGACATCAGCGTCATGGAATCAGTTAAATACGCTACTGGACCCTTACTCCTGGAAATCGACAGACAAATCGAGGAAGATTTCGGTTTGGTGCTGACCAACTGCTGCGAGATGGAAACAGACGATATCATGACAGGTGGGAACTTAATATAATTTTTTGTTTTCATTACTAATATATCCTTAATAGCATTTAAGACCATTTTGTATACGTTTATCATATCCACGACCCTCCCAGCCTGAATTTCCTTCTGATTTGTGTTAGTCAAGGTTTTGTTTATATAGTCCAAATTATTTCCTAGCTGGTTACTACATAGACGCCATTCTACCTGCCAGCACCGCAGATAGGTGCGGTGCTCTATCAGTCGGCGATCAGCTTCTGGCTATAGACGATCTCTCCTTGGACACTTGGGGTGGTACCACTAGGGAAGCTGAACGTTTGTTGTGCGCAGCTACTAAGCTGCAAGTTGTCCCAGCGCACGTGAGGCGCAGATCCCAGTCGAGGAACTGTTATGGATCAGCAGGTAAGACAATCTTCGAAGTTGATTGGTTAATATGAAATACGTTTGAATTCGATACTTACAACGTAGATTCTCGTATTGGCCTGTACTGGCCTTCTACACCTTGTCTTTATGATTTTCAGTTTGAAAAATGATTAAGTAAATTTTAAAAAATCCCAACCAAGCGAGATTGAGTATGATACTTATAGAGATGATGTAGCTTAAATGTTACGTGGAATAGAAGAAATTGGAAAGCATGTATAAAAAATTTAACAAATATATATTTTTTTATTTAAAACAAATTAAACGAAATATTTAAGAAATAAATACAAATAGTGTTACTTATATAATTACTTCATAATCGTGCCAATATCAATAACAACCATGCACTAAGCAGAAGTTCAAATCAAAGCTAAGCAAGTCACAACTGTAAACTTTCGACAGAACCTTCCAACCTCTCCTGATTGCAAAAATATTTTGAAGATAGTCAAGTTCCTCGGCAAGAATTGTCCAAATTTGTTGCATCAAAAATATTAAAAAAAAAATACATTACTTTTATTATTATTAATAATATTTATTTTAATTACTAATATTATTTATTTTAAAATATATATTTGTGTATATTGCTAGTGCACGTCTACACCAAAATGAGAAACATTTTCATTCAAATTTGTACTTTTTCTGAACTATTACTGGAAAATAAACATTTTCTTGGATTTCAAAACTTTTTCTTTAATAAATTCATTCACTAATTTCTCGTATTATTTTTCCAGGGGCTTGAGGTAAAATAACTATTGGAAATTTTAGGACCTAATTGACAGTCGAACCTTAAGATGAAGGAAGTCTTGAAGGGCGCCTTTAATCGAAATTTTATTTCATAGTCAAAATCTTAAGACGTCGTCTTCTTATTTGTGTGTGCTCTTTTAGGTAGAATTCGAATCCATTATTTAAGTAAGCTATTGAAATCCCTTTGGGGTGTTTTTTAGTCATCCTATGCTGTCATTCTGGGGGATTTAAAGAGTGTTTGTATGTGTGAATGTATTTATTTATATTCATATCGAAAAAGTTCGATTTGGTACTTATTTGATGATGTAGTAGAAGAAATGGTGATTCCTTTCCCAAGAACCCTTCAGAGTCTTATTCTGTGGAAGAATTTATAATAAGGTGTAGGTTTATCAAAAGTAAAGGTACTTAAGTGTACACATTTTTCTGCATTTATTATTGAGGACTTTGTAAGGAATGGTAACCGGGGACTTCCTAAATTACCCATTTTTAAACTGTTGATCGCGTTACGCCTTGATGTAAGAAACGGTTTTCAGGTAAACATTTAAGAAACAGATACGAGTTTAAAAGTATTTTTAGCTAGTACACGAAGACCTGAGAACATTCAGTCAACCCATGATATGTGGGATATTAAAACGAGTGTCTGTTGGTTTTGCCCGATGTGAAAAATCAGGGAAAATTAAGACATTGAGTATCGAGAACATCTTATAACATAGTAAATGTGTCTAAATGTGTCAGGAGCGAACCCCGGGTGGTGAGAATTTTTTCTTGACGTGAAAATTTATATACAGTGCGAAGATACATCTTGAGGCGTATTACCGGGTTATAATTGTTAGAAATTCACTGTAAACCATTTTGATTTCTTCAAAGTATCAATACTCCTTTAGGAGTGTGACAAATGACAGTTCAAACTTCATGGTTTCCTAAAACCATTTCAATTCCTATAAAAATTTCATTTTCTTCGTTAAGAATTGGTGTCTTGAAAACTCCCCAACTTCCCTCTAAGATGCCAGTTCTATCATAAACTTCACGATTTTCTCAAGACAATTGTAGTTCCTTATAAATCTAAACTTCAAAAATGTCAGAACTCCATTAAAAGTACATATTATAATATTTCTTTTCAGAAGTAATTGCCACACTTTTAAAGATGTCGTGTGACTATTACAAATCTAACAAGGTACTAGAAATTCCTTAACATCCTTAAACTTCTGTACTCTATCCTCAAGTTTTTTCAAAGCGTCTTGACAGTGCTATTTCTATTTCAAATTTCATGCATTTCTTAGGACAATTGCGGTTCTTCTAAATACGGCATTTTAATATCTCCTAAACTTCTTTGAAAATGTCAGAACATCTTTAAAAGCATTCTCAATTTCACACATTCTGTAGGCTAATACCTGTAGGAAAAATACAACTGTAACAAATAGCTAAGATAACAGATCAGCCAATGAAATTATACAAATTAATCTAGATAACTTAGTTCATTGTTTAAATACTTACAGTCTTGCTTGTGCTGTTTGGTTATAATGTCACACCTTCAAAGAACTTGAGACTAGAAGGCGATATGGAATCCTTTAGGCACCCTAAATGTAGGAAATTCATAAGAATTATGCATGTATAAGAACTAGATAATATTCATTAAAATTTGTAATTATTCCACTGTTTATAATAAAAGGAATATAATGTCAAATTTTTAAAAATTATTCCATGAAAATGTTTTAAGTTCAAACCTGACACAGGTCAGATTTTTCAAATAAAATGTTAAAAAGAAGAAAGAAAATTGAAATAAAACTTTTATAGCTCAAGTCGACGATGGCTATATCCCACCATCAAAATTGAACAATATTGCGCTTCTTGCATTTTTATTGTACCAAATTTTATCTAGTTACATTTGCCAGCACCATTATTTTGTTGTACAAGCAATATAAACTTCTTCAGCTTTCTCAAAGGTCATTGCGTACTGTCCTATGTAATTTTTCCCTTCATACTCAACCACGGCAAAGCGTCTAACCTGCAAGCTACCAACAGGTAGCAACTTGTAGTTTCTGTTAGGGTGCTAGCTTGTTAAGCTATATCAGTCGAAAGTTTTTCTTACTTATTTTTTTTTAATTCTTTTCGCCTAAAAAGTCTATCAGCAGTCCAATTTTGCCTCACTCCTCATGTAGATCTGAATAAACTTTGATTAAACGCCTTGGACGTTCCTCCCCCTTCTCTTGTTGCTTAGTTCTTTTACACCGCATTGCTGAAATCTAGTTGCCGTCGAATATCAAAATATCAAATATTGAAATATCTTTCTTATTAGAATTATTCCATTTTACTTCCTTATCATAATATCTGATCTTCTAATCTAATCTAATCTTATACAATTATCTCAATGCATTATCACGTTACATACATTGCGATTATTCTTATAATTGATTTGGTGTAATACAACGTGATCAAGAATGACTGTTTGAGTTGGCAATGCTGAATTTCATTTTTAAATGGTACAACTGGTAATTTGAATTTGCTATTTCAAATTCAAATTTCTGGTATTCTTTTCAAATTTATTTATTTAAAATGGTTTTATTGAAATGGCGTACTTTCGAAACGGGATTTATAACCCAATTACTGGTTGGCAGTACTCTCTCGAAGCGACATACTAGCAATTTGAGGAGTTGTTTCAGGAGACTTTAGTCACTTTTGCTGTCTTTCTGCAACATTGCATGCGAGTAGTTGAACGTTATTTAAACACAGGGAGCGTAAGCAAACAAAAATCAACTGGTAGACCTTCTACTCTAAACGAGGATGTTGTCGAGGATATCAGAACGCAAAGAAGTCCTCCCAAATCCTTAAGAAAGCTCTCCCTTCAAGCAGGTTTGGTGATTATGCCTCCTATTCAACCAATTTTCATTCTTAACCATAAGACTTCCACTTTTCCATGTTGTTGTAATTCACGGTTTTACAGGTTTATCATATGGAAGTTGCTCCACTGTGCTTAAAAGAAATTAAAGTACCACCCTTACAAGATTTCCACCGTACAGTCATTAACCCATCTTGATCACCCGCAGAGAGTTTTATTTTGCAATTGGTTCAATGACATATTAAATAATAATGATATCCTCGACAATACCTTCTTTTCCGACGAAGCCTGGTTTCATCTCAACGGCTATGCGAATAAACAAAATTACAGAATTTGATCAGGTTAAAATCCTTATGCTATCAGAGAGACACATTTGCACCCGGTTAAAGTTGGTGTTTGGTTGGCAGTC
Source organism: Cryptocephalus moraei (assembly GCA_946251905.1). NCBI lineage: Eukaryota > Metazoa > Arthropoda > Insecta > Coleoptera > Chrysomelidae > Cryptocephalus > Cryptocephalus moraei. Next base: position 16,830,566 of record OX276452.1, read on the forward strand.
TCAAGGACGCGGGTGTATGGGCCGATATTTTTTAATTTTACCGTCAATTCAGAGAGATATATCCAACACCTTTTGAGGCCTTTTATAAACCAATTAACAGACGAAGAGCGTCAAATTGGATATTTCCAACAAGACTCTGCAAGGGCACATACGGCTCGTGCTACTACGGGATATTTATGAGAGAATTTTGGCGACAGAGTAATTAGTCAAGGCATTTGGCCAAGCAGGTCAAGATCTCACTCCATTAGATTTTTCGTTATTTGGGCTCTTGAAGGACAATGTCTTAGGAACATATTGCATACTGAAGAAGAGCTGCGAGAGGCAATAGCTCAAGAAGTGGCAAACATTACCCCCAATATGCTGGTGAATATCTTCGAGATCCTAAAAAGAAGAGTTAATTTATGTCTGGACCAAAATAGGGGATATTTTGAGCACTACTTTTAGCTATTTAATTAAATCATTGTTCCGTATTTCGAGTTTCATTTTTTAAGCGTTAATTTTTATTCACATAACCTACAATCTTATCGCTGATTGTTATGTCAAATTTTTGTCAAATAAACATATCGGGTTGTAGCGTTGCAAACCCTTAGGCAAAAAAATCCTCCAGGTAGGATTGCCATCTCAAACAGTCATTCTTGATCACCCAGTATTACATGAATACAACAATGTTATATCCTTCCAAAATCAGAAAAAAGTGTCTGCGTGCCGCTCTTCCAAAAATCGACATAATTGGCATTCTCGTTTACCTGTTCCGCATTTTAAACTCTTCAGGATTAAATACAAAAGAATTCCGAACGATCAGGCCTTGTATCCCTGTCGGTATTCGTCGCATGAAAATAAACAAAAAAAGGAAATTCCATTTCGTGTGTTCATTTGATGACGATTCACGCGCCATCGCAGTCGATCGTTCCCTGAATTTCCACGCTTTTATTAATATCACACCATGCGAAAGAATCGCAGTAGTTGTACTTTGATTTTATGTGATGCACGTGCCCTACCTTTAAGAGAGTAGCTTTTAGTTAGTCTTTCACGGGAAAGGAATTTTCGTTTAACACCTCAGTATTTACTAGCTTGCTTTGCAACAACTTTCGGCATTTAACATAAACTTCGATTACTCGTTCGGCAATTACTTCGGTAGGAGTTGTAAGAGGATGATGGAAAGCTAATTTGGAAATCGTAATTACCGACAGGAGAAAGAGAAAGGGAGAATGATTATGGGGAACTTCAGATTTGGTTTTAACGAGGAGGAGGAATCGGTAGCATGTGAATGCGGTTTATAATTTAGGTTTCCGATTAGGCGTCTTTAATAGGGTTGTAATTACCGATCATTCGTAGCGATTCTTTTGCTCCGATGGGCTCAGAGCAAACTCCGAAGGGGAAACGTAATTGCGATCGCTGTGTAATCGGAAACGGTTTGTGCTAAAGTTGGTCAAGCTTCCAATCTCACGTTTATAAATAGGAGAATTGTATAAAACGGATGTTTGACCCAACAACAAAAATATTTGTGGCACTTTTTTGTACAATTAATTAAATGAGAACACTTTGATAATCTTACTGATACCTATGTAGTAGAACATACATTCTTTCTTTCGTAGCCCTTTAATTGGTTTCATTTCTGGACAAACGCTTCCAAAAATGGTTCAAAATGCACTTGAATCCTGTTACCACCACACCTATTAGTCTCATAGGGTGTCTTTCTGGGGAAATTTGTATCTAATTACTCACAAAGGCTCGACTGTGCCCTTTTGTACTGTAACGCGAAATGTAAACAGCAGAGCGAAATGTGTTTACTCTTATCGGACCTCGGCGGCTTACCTCAAAGGAACGGCACTATGCTTAATTGAGCCTGCCGCCAACATCTTATTTAAGAAGGAATCATTCCCGACCTCTCTAGACCTTTTTATATAAAAAAAGAACGTTCGAGTTATTTCAGGAACTATCGCGAACACAATTGAGGTGTATATAAGCGGGCTTGCGGTCGGAGATTAGACAGATTAGACGTGAAGCGCGACATAGGAAACAAGCGAAAAACGGACCAGTAAAAATAAATTACATTTAAGAGTGATATAAATTAATTAGTTAGGAAGTAGTTAAGTGTGTTATATAAATTAGTTCAGTAATAGTCTAAGATAAATTAAGTAGTGTGTTGTATAGTAATTAGGACCGTGTAAATAAATTAGAGAAATAAACGTTACAGTACTAACTTCGGGCCATGAGTTTAGTGTAGGTACCGTCACATTAAGTTTAGAATTGTATCTCACTATGCGGTGTCTGACATAACTATTGTAACGCGAAATGTAAACAACCAGCGTAAACGTACTCCTTATCGGACCTAGGCGGCCACTTCAAAGCGGAGACGGCTCTGTTTAATTGGGCCATAAAAACTCTTGGAGAATAATCGCGAATATTCAATTAAAGAAAGAATGATCTATTAGCCGCCGACTAGTGAAAACAGTGCGATAAACCGACTAGCATTAAGTGTGTTATATAAATTATTACTTTAAGTAAATTAGGAAGTGTTGTGTGTAATTAGGACAGTGTAAATAAATTAGAATAAACGTTACACTATTTTCATGATACTTCGTCTGTTTATATTTTTCTGCATCATTATCCAATGCTCTCCACCCCAACACAGTACTGGCTAGATGTATAAAACAAAAGTCTTAGGTGTGCTTACGATCGGTCCTATTTACTAAATTAAATTTCAAAAGATTCCAAATGCCTCGAATCACTCTTCATGTAATTTATGTTCTTTGATTTTCTTTCCCAACATGTAAGTTTTGTCGTAAGTATACCGTCTCTTTATGATAAGTTATATTTAGGCAAAAAATAATCGCAGTATGTATAATGTATTCTGTCCCTCAGTAAATATGTTTTAACCCCTTTTTACTTTTAAATTGAGAAATGAAAGCTTCAATTTGAAGCATATATTTTGTAGACAAAGCATTTCATCGAAAATTTCCTAAAGTAGGTCTCAAATTTTACAAGAAAAAAGGTAAATACTCACTCACGAAGAATATCAAATAAAGGAAAGTTTACAAGTTGGAACCCAGCCTTTAATTCAAGCTCCAGAAACTTTAAAGCGCAAAAAATAAATTTTTTATTTACAAAAATCACAAATATAGGCGTCATTTTCAGCCCCTGCACAACCAACAAAAATACACTATTCGATTAATGCATGCAACTCTTATACTGTGTCAACTAGTTTTTATAACCGGTTACATAGCGCAATCTAGACACTTAAATTGATGTAGGGATTTTAAAGTTAGGAGTTAAGGAGAAAGAGGATCAAAAATCCTGTTTTAATTGTGAGACATATGTTTTACAATTCCGTGCTTTTATCGATCTGTAATATTTTCTTATTGTCATCATTAATTTTATTTACATATTATTTGATATAAGCATTAAAATACATTACAATAAATAAGTCAATACGACTATCACACACACAAATCATTTTCTCCTTAAAATTAGTCACACAATTTAATACTAATACCGACTTAACATTATGAATGTCTTGTTCACAGTGAATATCGATAATAAATATGAAGAATTGTTATTTTTAAAACACTTTTGAGACAAAATGGTGGGCTCCCTTTGAAAGCTCCAAGCGCCTATCATAAATCAATTCTCTTAATTCACAAACTACTCCTACGATTCTTATTATGTTATTTATGTTAATATAAGACTTACTAATTAAACAGCGTAAACTACAAGAAATAAAATAAATCATCACTTTCACTATACTTTGTTCTTGTGATTTGTAATTAGTTTCTTCAAAAGTGCCACTTTCTGTTATTTAAATTAAAATTTGGATCAATTACTTTTTAAAGAAATGTTGCTTCGAAAAATTGATCGCTGGTGTTGGTTTGTTTTCATAGAACATAACAGAACTCATGTCCATTGCCTTGCATGATGCCTCTGAAAGAAATGACTTGTGAAACATAAATAATTTCTTAATAGCAATCATCCCGTTTTTGAAAGAAAGAGAAAGAGGGAAAGAGAGTTTGTTCCTTCATTACATATCCGTTAAGACACTGGAGATTTAATTATGTTAAGTAATTACAACTTTTAAAAGTTTTGATTATATCCTTAACAGGGTACTTATATATCAAAATTAAAGTATATCTTCCCTTCCTTAATTTCCAGGCCAATACATGAGCAGCAGCCCAAGCGTAGCCGGTTTCAGCACTTTAAATTCCAGACGGTCCAGAAACAACAGAAACAGAACTAACCGACAGAGTTCCATCAACAAACTCTACGAGAATGATTGCGGTAAGTTTATATTAGCCGATCCAATTCCTCCCCGACTATTTCTTTTTATTTTCGTCGACCTTATTTATTCGTTTAAGAATACTTTAAACAACTAATTATTCGGCCGATAAACTGTTCGTAATAATTACGCCACCAGAAACTGAAATGTAAACTATTAAACCGTGCTATAACTGTAAAAATGTAAACGGCCGTTTTCTAATTAATAATTCATAGAGCTAGGATCCGATGTGAGAAGCTCCCCACACAAGCCTGTGCCCGGCGTTCTTAGCTATTTGAACTTGGAAAAGGAGTGTTTACATTTTTATACTGTGTTTGCTTATACTCCAGCAGATGTTTCTTATATTACTAGCGCTCGTAATTTTATCACACGGGATAATTAGAAACCCATGTCATGTTTTACGAAATTAACTACTAAAATGAGGTGATTACCAAGAAGCAATGGGACTGTAAACCAGTAAAGTTTTTAATAACTACCGAGTTCATTATTAGGTTCCACATGCCTAAATAACAATAAATTGATGAACAATGGCGGATGAACTAAACATTTTCCCGCCATAATATAGACACAACTGTTTTAATTTTAATTTCTGAATTTCACAAAGATACCACGCATATAAATCATAATTTTCGTAATGATAATTGGAGGGACATCAAGTTCAAAAGGGAAATAATAGAATTAGTCATTATTAGTCGTCGTAGATATAGATATTAATAACAACTTTTTCTTTAGTTATTATCCAAGTTAATGACCAAGTTTGTGTAGTTGAGGTTGCTGCTTTCAAGTAGGAGACAGTTAAGTAGTACGGGATACCCAATATAAAATAATTAGTATCTGTGTTTTACACAACACCGGCAATGTCTGACGATTCATTATAAATTTCTCGAAAATATTGTCCTGGAAATAACACAAAATTTGATATCTAGATACAAAAAGCTCTTTTATAGGGCATCATTATAAAGGGGTGATACCATATAAAAAAAACTATTTTTGACGTCGCAACTCAACAATGATAACTGCAAATATGTGTTGACGAATAACCGTAAGTGTTAAAGATAAACTCGACGATTCTAGATCATTCCTTCTCATTTATCCAACCAGCTTTTGTGGAGTTATTAATTTTTCACTTATTTTCAACGCCAGTTTAATTTTTTGCAAGCATCACCAATTAAAATTTACTGTCGACTAAGACTAAGACTAATTTTACATCGGCTAAAAAAAGTCCTTTACACTTCTTCCCCAAAAGTCGAAAACGAATATTCAGAATATATACTAACACTAACACACCGAAGACCTGACCTGGTCTGACGATTCCAATAATTCATACTGAATTATATTCATAGCCTGGCCGGATGCTACAAATTTTGATGAAAAAGTTTGTGAATTTCCCGACACTATTGGATAGATTCTCTATCAAACTCGCCGTATTTTCTCTTCCAAAAAGGTTCATTGGCAATAATTTTTTTTATATGGAAACATCTCCCCGTTATATTTACCTCGGACGGCTCCCCGTTCTGAAAATATACGGTCCCCCTGAGATCGTCGTAAATATTACCCTTAATAGACGTCCTATTGATATGAGTTTCATCGGGAATCTTAACGGCCCCGCTAAGCGCCGAATCGCCCCCATAAAGGACGAAATCGCCTGTAAAAGGGTAGCCTTATAAACTACCGACGGACTGGACGCGAAACGATCGAATCGAGAAAAGGGGAAAAGCCCGAAAAGTTGCCACGCAAAATTTCGACGAAATAAATACATCAAAGGGAGGTTTGGCCAATTAAAATTAATTTTAGAAATTGGTAAGCAACATAATTCGTTTAAGTTGTTTTATTGGCGCTTTTTTGCTTGATTGATTACTTTAAATATTATCTGCTGAAATATTACCGAAGAACTGTTGAAATATTAACTGTTCGATTGTTTGAGGTGCGTTCTCGTATTTGCAGTCAAATTTTTTATGCCAGGGTGTTCATTGCAGGGTGATGGAGTAAGTATGATAATATTCTTCTTGAGATCCTGATATATTAAAATAATGCATTAGATTTCTTGTGCCTTCACAAAATTCCTAACCTGTAAAAGCCAATCTTGAAATAAGCACCATAACTTATGTTTGTAGTTTGAAATGGATATTTTTCCAAGTTGTTTGTCTGTAAATGGCTGTGCATCACAAGTCTTCTTGCGACTTGATACATTTATATATAACATTTAGATAATAAAACTCGGGTAGTTACTTTGCTGCAAATATGGCCACCTTTTTCAAATTGTTTGCTGTCAATGTCTTCCAGTCTAAAAAGTATGTGTTTGGTACTACACAAATTTAATTTCGCCAACATATTAAACAAACATTTAGTAATTTTATTGTCCATACAACAGTAGCATCCATTTCTAAAATTGTGTTTATAGAAGTCTATCAAGCTAAATAGTTATTTATGGTACTGGTGTGTTATGTTGAAAATAAGTCACGCGAGAAGATTTATACCACGAGGCCGTCAGGCCGAGTGGTATAAATTCTCAAGTGACTTAGGAAGCATAACACGCGAGTAGCATACAATGTTTTATCCAACAAGTGAGAGAAATCTTTTTTATAATATAATAATTAATAGGCTTTGTGATCAAATCAAAGCTACTTGCGTCTCAGTACCCTATAAATGTCAGAATGACTTGACAGTGACTTTTTTACATTTTGGTTAAGGTATAATTAATTATAAACCAAATTAATTAAATTCACTAAATTTAACAATTACTTCAAATTCGAATAAACCGTTAGCGTTTTCCTTTCATTTCAATATCAATGTGAATTCTGCTTGTAATAGTAATAAATAAATAGAATACTACTTTAAATATATACGCGAGTTATAATCCATAACTCACTAGTTAGTTCTGGATTATAATTTATAACACACTAGTGTGTTATTTGATAGTGTACTTGTCTAAAATGACATTAATAATGACAGTCATAACTGTCATGTGTTGGATAAAGTATATTTAACGTATATAAAAAATAGTCAGTTGACTCACCACGGTAATCCTTGCTTCTGTCTCAAAGTAAGTTTTAATATTTTCTAACATCGCAAAAATGTTCATTTTGGCTACATATGCATTAAACAAGTTTTAAGAGTTATACTACTGCTGTTATTAAATACAAGTAATAAACAGCTATTACCAGTAATAAACAGTTCTTATTATTATAAACAGACTTCTTAAAAGCGGTTGTCTATTATTTTCTTTGTGACTCAAATTTTAAATTTTAATATATCGTTGCCAGCATAAAAATTACAAATTGCAACTAGAACTAACTCACTACTATTAGGACAGTGCCAGTGCATAATTATTTCCCCGTCTATGTGTCCCCAAGAGAGAGGTATTATAATAGGCTTAAGCAGAATGTCCATACATGTATATGTTCTGAAACGAGAAGGCATTTCCCATTTACCTAGACATTTGAAACTTGGCATGCTATTAGCTTTTGTCTCGAGTAGGTCCAGAAAAATCCATAAACTCCGAATTTTTGTTTCTGGGGGATTGAAAAATGGGGGAGAAATTCATTTTTGTCAGTTTCATTCTAAGGTACCTCTTGAAGACTTAGTAATTGGTACACGCTGCACGTTTATAGCTTAGGCCTCAGATTTTCCTGAAAAAATTAAAAATTCCCAAATTTCGGTTAGTCCGAGGGTGGTTAAAGGAGCAAAATTAATGAAACAGGAAACTTGGTTGTAGACTAGGTTCCCAGATGATTCAAAATTATCCGACAATTCCAAATTTCATTTTCAAATGGGCTGTAAGTAGGGACGAAAGTTACTTTTATGTGATTTTTACAAGAGGTACACTTATCGAACAGTTAGAAACTTAAAATTTAGCAAAATTGAACTCCATATTCTCAGGGAGTGGAAAAGGGGATAGAATTCTTACAATAATTAATAAATAACTATAAATAGGAAACTAAATGCGCTGGTAAATTGGACTGCCGAATCGTTCAGGAAAATACTAGTATTGATTTACTATACTATAAATTTCACTTTATATTGGGTTACATCGGCTGTCTTATCTTTTCCAAAGTAAGCATTTTTTAAAGTACTCCGCTTATAAAATCAGAGCACACCATTTACACGCTTTATTTCTTTTTGTCAGCCGTTATATCCTGGAATTTTCTCACGAAGCACGCGAGGTAAGCCGCCCGTATTCGCATCATCTCGGGCCAAGAATTCGAAGCAATGAATATGGGAAAAATGAAACGCAGCTAGCGGAAATACGCCATACATAAACCATCGGAAGGGTGTTTTTGAATAAAGCAAACTGAGATCCTCCACCGACCCGTTTAAGCCGTTGAGGGCCGTTCAAAATGTATGATTAACGATTAAAACGATTAACTTGCTAATTTCGTGTCGACGAGTGCTCAACGAGATACGCGCAAAAAATAAATTTGCCCTGATGGATGGGAAAAGGGAAAATATGATCTCTTGGAAATGTGGAAAAGGTATACAATGAATAATTGTTTTCGACTACCGTGCGTGGATTTGTTTTGCGCCTAAGTCAAGCTTTCCCAAGTGTCAGTGTTTTTAGTAACGCTTAGTAAAGACTCGAGAATACAAATTTGCTACGAATAGAATCAAGATTGTTTTTAAACCTGCGAGAAACAGTGTCATCTAACCATTGCGAAACAGACGATTTCCTATATTTTCGACCCTGATGATTACATAAATTCGTTCGCCATGCCGAAAATTTGAACGGCGGCCTGGAATTCCCAACATGGTGACCGATTTTGAACTCTTTATGATATTTGGCCTAGACTTACAGTCCAAGATGCAAATGTCAACTACTAAGTGAAGAACTTGTTCGCATGTGCTGCACTTCTCTATAGGTACCCAAAAATGTGTATCAGGTAAAATAAAGCTCCAAAACATAAATAACCGTATATTGTCTAATTATTATATAAAACGTTTTTCTCTTTACAATGTCTACACATCACAATTTTAGAATCAAATTTAGACGTCAAATTTAGAAAAGAACATACCTAATCTGTCATTAGTGTCATTACCACGTCCAAATTTGTTATTTGTTTCTACGAATATTTCTAGCTGTCTGTTGCTGTCATAAGATTTTGAAGTACCACTTCATCACGTCTCAAGTAATTTTTTAAGAACTGTTACAATAATGTTTTTTGCATAATAAAATTGCTCTTTGGTCGTTATATTTTGCGTCTCCGTCAATTGAAACAATAATGTGAAATCCGCGCGATCACAACATTCCGCTCATGCTGTCACAATGGAATGAATAAAGACCAGTACAAAATATTTGAAGGGTTTTCATTTGAAGAGCATTTGATTTATACTTATAGGGTCAGCTCCATGAGTGTCATATAGATGATCTCTTTTGGCGACCTTTCAAAAAGGTGTTTAATATCGCCGACATATCGTCCTACTTACAGGATATCGTCAGGACTCTATGAATAGTGTTGGGATAGATCTCCTTTAATAAGTAAGGGTAGTATTACCCTTACATTATTTACATTACATTACTTACATTAATATGTTGCAGCAACACAATGCTGGTTAAAGCTTAACAAACCTGTATCACTTGGTACACCAATGGTATTCAAAACTTTTCTTAGCGTAACTTTACTTACAAGACCCTTCTGTCTTGTGGGCCTATGGTATGTGGTAAAGTGTGTTCTTGTAAAAAAAAGTAGAAGCAAATGATATTCAAAACTTGTCTTAGCGTAACTTTACTTACATGACCCTTCTGTCTTGTGGACCTATGGTATGTGGTAAAGTGTGTTCTTGTAAGAAAAAAAAGTAGAAGCAAAACTGAAGATCATAGCTATTAGTTGGGAATGGTGGTTGTGAGATGATCAAATTGAGAACAGATATTATTGTTTTGCTGTGTCAATAGGTGTGAATAGAAATACGACGCCCAATGAAACGAATTGATAATTGTTGTATTGAGTGAAATCTACTTTTGTCAACAGGTTCTCTAATTAGAAGGAATCTTGCATGTTACATTGGTTATGTGTGAAGGTTCCAAAATTATTAAAAGAAACTTTGAAGTTTTATACACATAACTCTAATTTGGACACGTTTTGAGACAGGAATCGGTACTAAATAATTTTTGCGTAAAGTTAAAACAGTTAACAGGATAAATATTTCTAAACTGTAATGTAATTATAATATTATTTATTCAGATTATCTGTTTATCTTCTATAGATGTACACCAATTCCACTTCACAATAAAGTACGAAACAGGAGGGACATATTTGACTAATTTGACTATGCAGTAATTATGATGAGCGTATTAGTATTTTGATTGTGATTAATTCTATTGCTGAAAATGCATTTTCCTATTCCTATTTCCTATTGATATCATTGGTTGTTTTCAAATATATTAAATTGACAATCACAGTTGAAAAAAATATTTAGGGCGTGATAGAAGCTGTTTAATAAATTTCAATAAGATTTACCTCAACGAATTTCTGAAGTGAAAGTAAATGGTATTAAATTACCTGTTACCTCTCAACCTGCAAATGGAAAGAAGCTATTCTATTAGTTAAAACATCAGAACTAATAACGAAGCCACTCACAAAACTCAGAAAATACTAATAAGCCAAACGTTTCCCACCGAGAGCCACATACAATGGTAATTTAAAAAATGCTAACTCAAATATTAAAGCCTGGAAAAAAATATCCCATCGAGTCATGAATATGTCTACGTATTCTGTATCAGTGTTTCATTTAACCCTGGGGAGCTCAACAGAACAATCATCGTACCATAAATAATATTAAAGTATTTTTTTTATCAAAGGGTATTTCCCTTGCACTCGACATAAGTATAAATTACGATAAATTTATATCTTATTTAGGGCAAATATTAAACGCTTTTGACGGCAGTTTTAAAGATTTGGCAAATTCAATAATTTTTTTTAAATGACAATTTATTGCTCTGAAAGAATAGGTATCAGTGTAAGGGAGTTGCCTCCACATTGTGTAATAATTGATGTTTTATAGGAAATGTATATTTTGGCGAGAAGATTGTTAAATTTTTCCTGGAATAATGTTGACAAATGTGACAAATTATTAACATTTAAAATCCCATTTTAATCGAAATTGATGTCAAACTTCATTCATTATTTGGTTCTATATATTTGTGCGAAAGCACATTTTATCATGAAAAGTATTGGAAGAAAAAAAGATCCGGAATAGCTAATAATCGGTCTATGTGCGTTACTAGGATTAAAAGTTTCAAACTCAAATATCGAAGACATTATAAATTCAATAAAATGGAAAAGTTAAAATATTCCACGCATCTGTTCTTAATGACATAAGGAGGATTTTTTATAAGATATTTCCTTTATTTTGTTTTATTGTATTAAATTCATTGAATTTCATTTTAACAGTGCTTATTGCTTAATTTGGAAAAAAAAAATACATGTATATTATCTTTGTGTAGTATATGTTCATGAACATTGGACATATGTATGACATTTTAAGATTGCAAATAAATGTCCCACTTGTCATTGTATTCAAATTTATGACTCTTCTTTAAAGAGAGTAATCAATCAATAATAGAACTTCTGTCACACTATTTATTACTTTATAAATATCCCCAAAAAAAGATTCGCAAGACTAAAGAAATTTGGCAACTGCTCAAAAAAAATGAGAAACTAAATACGGCTTAAATTCTCTAATGATGCTTAACTTATGATAAACGGTTTATTGCATGCGAGCGAGCCTTCGTGTCCAGATTTGGTCTCAGAGGATGTTCACCTATGTGTATTTTTACTTGACCATAATATGTCTTAAGGGAGACTGTATATGGCATATTGAAAACTTGTCTGTTGATCATCTAACATTTTTTAACTATTGTGTTATTTTGTGTTAATTAAACTTAGGTCCAAAATTTTACATGTGTCTTTAAGTAGACTTAATATTTTATCTTCATGCTCAGTTTAATTTACCGGTTTATTAGGACTGAAATGTTGCATTTGTCTGCTTTAATTAAAACTAATTCAGGGTGGGTTTTAAGGTTTTTTCTTTGAATAACGTTGTTGTCTACAAGTTTGTCAGCCCTGGGAACCTACTCCATGATAAATATGTATTACTTTATCAATTATATTGTGTATACGCTCATTTGTGCAACCTCTGCCTCTAGCATGGAATCAATCTATTGGATATGAGAGAACGGCTTTTTTTAGTAGTGTGTATTTGTAGAAACTGCTCCCATATTTGAAACTTTTGCTTCTTATCAATTTTATTTTCATGGAATGTATCAATCTAAAATTATTCAAAATGTAAGTTTTGCAAAATTTTCATTATAACCGATACTGATAGAGCTTATTACTAAAATTCGTTGTTATGTATGTGGTTGGGGGTACCTGTTTCCCTAATTGTAACCCTTGTAGATTGAATCGATGATTCCAACATCCTATTCTACATTTCCTTCCTCTGCGTTCCTTCCGTATCCCTTATCTCATTTTCTCTGTCCTTGCGTGCGCTCAAGTAGTAGTAGCATCGAAGAGATTGTTGCTTCCATGGCTTCTGATGTCTACTAATTAGTAATAACAATAATGGTTAATTCTGTTTGTTGTATGCAAGTTCGTGTCGCGCCTCCTAATTCCGGTTAATCTAAACTGGGTACTCGATTCGCGTTTAGTTGATGGCGTTCTATATACAGTGGATTAACGATGTGGCGGGGGAAGTCGTGCAAGATACGAGACGATAGCGGTTGTGAGAGTGATGGTGGAAATTAATCGAAAGGACTGATGGGTTATGAAACGATCGTCCTGATTTATTCGACACGTGCGCGAAAAAATAACTGCCAACGTGACATATCGTCTCATCGAATTTCAATAATCGCCCCCAGATCTGGAAGGTATGGAGGGCCAACGAGACGAATAAATCAAACTTACAACGAGAATTAAACGAATCGGAGATATGTGAAACTTAATGTAAGAACAGCGGGTGGAACAGTTCAAGGGTTGCAATTAAAGCAATGTCAACTTGTAGGCTTACAGAGGTTATCAGATGTGAATTTGTGTAAAGAAACCTGTACCCGTTATGGCGCTCTCTACCTGTAAGAGCACCAAAAATTGCCCTGTTATATCACACATCAGCGCCCAACACAAACAGTTGAGTCGAACTGAAATTTTCGAAACAAAATCCTCACCATAACATATTACAAACTCTTACTAACGACTCATTTTGCGAAGTTAAGGCGATAAGGATAAGGGAATGAAAGTTGGTGAAATGCGAATTTTTGGGTCAACATGATCAATTATCGAAAAGACTTTTGCATCAAAATACAACTGAATCATTCCTCGAAAAACGGTTTATGGATTTTCCATAAATTTCCTTCCATTGAAGTAGGGTTTCTTGAATTAACTACGTTGACGTTCGCTTCATTAGATCTTTAACGCGATGACACAACAAACAACAGATAACACAACAAATACGTTCATTGTACTGAAATATTCATTTTATGTTTTCTCTAAAGGACACAACCCACAATTAGTGCTAATTTATTGTGACTCCAAAATTCATTTTTGTGAGTGACTACGGTGAGCGCATCTCACCAAAATCACCCTTTCTTAAAGGTACGCCCTTCTGCGACCCATGAAAAAAACGGACGTACACCAAAACGGCCAAACAAATTGGGGTTCATTTTTATTATCGCCCAAAACGGCCAAAGCTTGGATATGCTCTCTCTCATACCATAGCCCAAAACGGCCAAATTAAATATACGGTGTGACCTCCACCCTGTCCGACTTCCACACCTGATCGTTTATATAAGCTTATTAGAAAAGCGAACAGAAAATTAAAAAAAACTTATTTATTCAAATAAAGCGCCAGGCTATTACACATGTCATGTCATATAATTTATTTCCAAATACGAGTTTATATACACATAACATACCACAAATAGCAGATGTATATTATGTATAATGGATTTATGATTATGTATTTATGGATATTCTTACTACTCTATAATATAATATAGTAGACATGTAGGTAAATGAATATTACTTATTTACTTATTATCTATTGAATTGTGTTGTGTTAGGCATTTTATATAATTAAATCTGGAAATTGTGTTATTTTGATATTGCTTTATCAATCCATCAATGAATTTCTCCTTTTTAAGCAAAGTTTTATTTTTCCTGCGTTTTTCAACAACAGATTGAATTTTTATATATGTTTCAGATTGAAAATTGTTAAGGATGTCAATGAATATAAGTTATCAATGATGGATGTTTACTATAAAAATTTGAATTAAACTTCGCATGAAAAGATTCGCATGCGCTCGTGGACGATTTCACCGCTTTTTGAAATATACGCTTTCTTGAATTTAAAATTTTCATAAAATAAAACATTCAGGCCCTTATTTGATACACCGCGACAAGCCATTCTTTTAAGAAAACTGAAATTCTGGAAAGTGTCAAGTCCTACTTGATACTCTTCAACTACCCCTAACCGATTATAATCACCGCTGTCATTGCTGATAATTACCAGAAAAATAGTGCAATATACAAGACAGATGGAAGGGGCCTGGTACTGGTAGACAGAGAGGTAAATACTTCGTTCGGTTTTGGCCGTTTTGGGCGATGGGATGAACTCTATCTCATTATTGCGATTTAGTAGGTAAAATTTGGCCGTTTTGGCATACACCGAAAAAAACGTTAATAGACAATTAGGTATTTTCACATTTTTTGAAAACTGGCTAAATAAGAGATTATATGCCTATAAATCTTAGGTTAGTATTAAAAAAAATAATTAAAAACCTTCAAGCAAAAAAAGTCATTTGAAATTCAAACGCTAGGAATTGGCGCCAAAATGCCATCTGACGTCACACCGCATATCAACAGTGTAGTGAAAACACTATTTTACGACGCGAATAATACAAATTACTAGATTTGGTCGCAATTTAACTCCTACACTCCAGCGGAAACAACAATAAAGTCCAAAATCCTCGAAAAATCTATTTGTGGACTGCAGAACGGACCCGTGTTTATATGCGGTGTGACGTCACGATGAGCCGTCGTTCCGCTGGTCCTCGCACACTTACTGATTTTTATACCTGAAATACTTGGTGCTGGGTGGTGCTGGTGCTATTACATGATTTTTTATGATTATAAAATTTGTCTGAGGGTTCGTCCCGCGGTGGTCGTGTGGTTTAGGCGCTGGCTTTGAGTCAGGTGATCACTGTCGTCGTGGGTTCGAATCCCACGTAATCCATGGATGTTGTGATTGTTGCGGGAAGTGTGTAAAATGTATCCAAAATCCCGTTCCTATTCACGCCGGTAACCAGGCCGGATAGGATCGGATATCCTGTAGGAGGGTGGGACTAGGATACACACACCCTGAGTCGGTAGAGCACGGAGTGGATCAACTGGGGTGAGAGCCTTAAGGGGTACAACCGTGCTCGAGGACCGTGGTTCGGAGCCCACGTTAAACTGTAGGTCCCGTCCAAATTGGCCACAGCAGCGAAAAAGAGACGTTAACTTAATAAGACAAGACAAGACAAGGGTTCGTCCCTATGAATTTAGATATATTTCGTTTAATTTAAAATATATGGCAAATACCTAATCAAGTAAACTTTACTGAGATCTTGGAAAATACGTCATACAAGAATTTGTTTTAATGTTTCTTTGTGGTTTAATATTGTAACATCCTGGGGATGTTACAATATTTCACTTGGAGAAGCTGTCAAAATATACGATCAATTCAATACACTTCTTGCTAATTTTTTGCTTTGTGGTTAGCTCGATCGCATCCAAAACTCTGTAATTGTTAATTGCTAACGACAAATGATTATGTTCACCATACACAAAATATACTTGCCGAAACTTATTATGGCAGAAAACGACAAAGATGGGATTTAAAATTATATTTTTCAGATGTTGTTTACATTGAAAAGTCACCTGTTCATCTCATTGTGCGATTAAACTAACTAAAGTAATGTAAGCTAAGAAAGCTAAAAATTAGGAAGTTCAGGGATAGGAAATACAAGGATGGCTATTCTAGGCTAATAATCTGCCAGAATGTCCAAATGTTATTTAAGAGTCCATCGCCCGGCGAGAATTTAACGTTGCTGCGGGGTAAGAGACAAGGACGAGGTAGCGGTAGGCCTGACTCTAATTCTCCCTTCCACTACTTTTTAACTAGCCAGGACTAAGTTAATTTTCCCACTAAGTTTAAGTTCCCAAATATATACGATGGCAGCACATTACAGCGAGCTTTCTAGCGATTGTAAGGGTTTAGGGAAAACATGATCCTAGGGTAGTGTATTATCCTATTAAAACGAAATAGGGTCAATGAAGAGATAAAGGATCATTCTACATCGGTCTAGTAACAGAATTTTTAGTTTTCTCTTATTTTGGTAAAATTTTGAGCTGACAATAGTACGTAAAATAGGACATATTTAGGGGCGATTTTAAACGGACAAAAAGAAAATATCAAAAATTCGTTACTGAACCGATGTGTATCTGAGTTTTGCGCTTCGAGTGCTTCTTATTTGAAAAGAATATTTCAAATGATGTTAGAGGTATCATACTTCCCCCGTACCTTTAAAATCGCCTTAAATTGAACCGGGTGATGGACTCTTAAGGGGATCTGCTGGAAACCTAAAAAAATATTTATAACGCCACTGAGACGATACCTAACCTCTATAAATATCGTTATTAATTTGTCGCATTCAGCTTAGAAAGAATAATCTAAACACTTTTCTTCATTGCTATACACTTTGCAAATCGTGCATCTATTAACCATTGTGTCTTTTTTGAATATTATCTAAAATACTGCACGAAGTTCAATGTAAGCAGACAAATGTCACATTGAAAACATAGGAGTCAATGTTGCCCTTCCTATGGAAATTCAATATTATTTCTGATTTAACTAAAATGAAAGCATCAAATGCAATCAGTGTGCACGCAAATCGTAAGAGAGATATATTAGTCGGCAGTGAGTAGATCCGATAAAAGAATCATAAAATAAATGTTATAGCGTTACAGCTTAATAACCGTAAACAGATTTGTTACGTAGATCTTGCTTTATAAATCCATTAAAAACGAATTTCAAAGAAATTAGTTAAGAGTCCTAAACTGAAACATACGGAAGACTTTAAAGTATATATATATATACGTGTGAACGTTGAACGATATCATCTGATTTGTTTTTTTGAAATTCCAGGCGGGTTAAAGAGCGCATGATACTTTTTAAGCCAATGTAATCAAATATTAACCAAGTTTAAAGGGAAAAAAGTTTTTAGGGAAGTGAGGAAAGAATGATGGCTATAAGTTAAAATAGTACCGTCGTTGAAGGTCTACATGTATTTAGCTACAAAGTAATAAATAAAATCTAATATTTGTAATATAATGCAATATTTGTAAATGTAATATGTAAATGTAATATACGCATCAATTCCGTGATGCAAAACTATGAATAATTTTTGATTTTTTTTATTAATAAGGTACAATTATATACGAGGTAAAGGAAAGTTTCGAAAGTACATTCAAAAGAATGCTATAGCTATGCTAGCATAGCTATAATATTTTTGAGTACAACTATAGATACATCAATGTACAGTTAGAGAATGAATTGTACTAAACTGCAAGTTTATGATCAACATTGTGTTTTGCGTCCTCACTGTTGAAGTTAACATTCGTAGGACCTTCTTTTAACTGAGAACTTTTAAAATCTTGAATATAGTGATACCTACTGGTTATTAAACTAATAAAATATAATAAAAATTTTATTCTGCCGGCAATGCTGAAAAAGGGATTGCATATATGTAAAGAAGCTCTATGGTAATAGGAAATAAATGCAAATGCAAATACACAAAAACAAAATTTAGTATAATTTTCGCATTAAAATTACTGCTATGATGGTTAACCCTTCAAAAAGTTTCGTCCTTTATTCAGAAACACAGACGCGGGTACACTACGCATGTGCTAAATGATATACACAGGGAGATGGATGAGATATTGTCAGTATAAGTAAATCTACATTGGCTGAATTTGTTTAAACTAATTTCTTCAATATCAAATGTAAAGAAAATTCACATAAAACCTATTAAACGTAGGGCAAACAAAAAACAAAGACTACAACATGAGAATACCTAGCCGACTAGAAATTTGGTTAGGCATACCAGAAAACCTATCGGGTCCCGATCAGGAACTAGCGAGGCATGCTCAAACAGGATAACCTGACGATAACCTGATCTGGTCCCGATCAGGAAATGACAAGGCATGCCCGCGCAGGACGACCTGATCAGAATTTGATCGGGACCCCGTCAGGTACTGGCGAGGAATGCCCGGGCAGGATGACCTGACCATAACCTGATCAGGTCCCGATCGGGAAATGACGAGGCATGCCCGCGCAGGACGACCTCATCAGAATTTGATCGAGACCCGGTCAGGTACTGGCGAGGAATGCCCGGGTAGGATGACCTGACCATAACCTGATCGGGTCCCGATTAGGAAATGACGAGGCATGCCCGCGCAGGACGACCTGATCTGAATTTGATCGGGACCCGATCAGAAAATGGCGAGGCATGCCCGGTCAGGATCAGGACCCGACGGGACATCTGCGTTCTAGGGTGCTAGACGGGAATTCCCGGCAGGGTCCCGGTCAGGTACAGAGAGAAAATTCTAGTCGGGTAAGTCAATACACTTAAACACCATGAGGTTGAAGATGTTAGTAGTCCATTAAAATTACTCTGCTGACACACAAGTAATCATAGACACTTTCGACACGTTGGCAGTTATTATAGTTTTCGATATTGTGTACCGCATTTCTATCATTTTCGTATCTTTTTAATGTTTAGAAATCTTCCTGTAAAAATTTCTGCTCTTGTAATAAGCGTAGAAGTTATTCGCCTAGGACATGAAAACTAAGCTTATCTTCCCGTGGGGAGCTATTTTCACTAGCTCAAATAGCACTTCGTTGAATCAGCTAGTTACTTCAAAACGCTGTAATCTTTCAATGCACATTCAGCTAACAATAAAATCCGGTTTAATTTCAGGCAATTCCATTACAAAGTCCTCTGGCGCTTTTTATGCACGTCGTGTAAAATTACGTCGAGGATTTATGAGAAATTTTAAAGCACCTTAGTGTATGCATTATATCGTCAATATGAGGATTCGTTTTAATTTAGCTACACTTTATCGCCTCTCCACTATCCGAATGGGAAGTGAACACTGCGAATCAATAAAAAAATAATTAGAATTCGTTACGGATCCCGCAATATGTCAGCATATTTTGTTCTTATCATATAAAAAAAGTTGGATCTCTGTCGTACCTCGGGAGGATTCCGTTAATGAAACAAAAGGGCCGCCGGCTTCGAATAACGATTGTTGTTTAAATTTTGTCCTCGGAAGCTTATTCCGGGCTCTGTTGATTCGGGATGTATAAATTAATAGTTTCGGAGGTACGCGAGCCGGTCAAACCCCTGTTTTCCTTGTTACTACATGAATATTCAATAATCCGCGCCCGCGTTATAAGCAAAAACCAAAATGGACGGCTACACGCGAAATAAATTACACGGACGTTGTACGACAAACGTGGCGTAGGAAAAAATCCGTGTAATCGAGGAGCGAAGCTCACAAATTACGTTCGGGGGGCGTACGGCCGATTATAATTTGAGATTTAGTGGACGGCTAACTAATCAGGGCGGGTAATATAAAATGTTTCCGTGGTGGAAGCTATTAAAGATATATATTCCGTGTGAACCCGTGGAGCCTAACTTAC
The DNA here is from genome assembly GCA_946251905.1 of Cryptocephalus moraei. Lineage (NCBI taxonomy): Eukaryota > Metazoa > Arthropoda > Insecta > Coleoptera > Chrysomelidae > Cryptocephalus > Cryptocephalus moraei. The sequence goes on from OX276452.1 coordinate 16,850,571, forward strand.
ATTAAAATCAAATCTATTCGTGGAAAAAGTGGATTACTCAATTAAATAGTTCTAAATTTACAAATAAATATCAAATATTTTTTCCCATTTTCAAATTTGTTTCAAATAAATCGTGAAAGATTTAACAATTTCAAGTTGATATTGAAAAGTTGAAAGTTGACAATCAAAATTATAATGAAAAACTTGTTTTATTTTGATGAACGAAATTCAGCAATATGATTCTAATGTTCACATTAGGTAGCCAACGTGGTTTTGGCTAGTCAATATCTCAAAAATTCTTTTAGGTAAGATAATTTAACTTGGCAATACTCAATGGGAAATTCAACTCGGTAAATATGAAAAAAATTTACTTCTACTTACTTCATACTTCACTTGTAGGTTGTTTAGAATAAATCTTTTGTTACAAATTTTGTGAGGGTTTTATGATCCCAATTACAATTTTTGTGGGGTTTACCTCTTTTATAAAACCGTGATGTTATCAGCTTATGAAAAATGGACGTAAAAATTAAAACAGAAAAACAGTGATAATTAATAAACACATAAGTATACAGGGTGGTGAAATTTTCGATGCTCACCATTGTTATCTCGAAAACGGCAAGAGATACAGGATGGCTTAAATTAGAGAAAAGTTGCCTTCTTTCATGCAGATTATAAATCTGAAAAGAAATCTCCGATATGTTGATTGGTTCTTGAATTATAGCGGAAAAACTGAAAATTGCTTTTATCCAAAAATATTATTATCTCTTCAACCATTGACACTGTTGCAATAACACTTGGCAGTGTTATGTTTTTGATAACGCTGAGTCAAAAAACGTTAACGGAAATTTTCTAGATCGTCTGGATTTCAAGCTGTGATAGTCAACTTTTTTATTTCTTATCGGCGCCATATTGGATTTTAGTGCCATTAGATAGACAAAAAAATTAGCTTTTTGGATCCCTAATTCGTTTACACTAGCCATTTGTTTTTCTAATAATAAACCATTAGATACAAAAATTTATCAAGCTATCGGGTAAACAGCGTAGACCGTGAAAAAACAATTGAATCTATAATAATAAAACTGACGGTTTGTATGCAAGTGATGTATAGTGCCTAGTGTTTGTTAATTGCCAACATGTTCAGTGATGACGAAAAGCTAGATATGTACAACATATACATTCGCAGCAACAGGAATTCTGTATTGGCAGCTGAAACTTATTTAAATTTGTATCCAGAGAGGGAGCAACCCCACCGAACTATCTTCACGAGAATTTCCAGAAATTTGGTGTTTTGTGGAAGAGTCAGAAGGACACATAGGAAACATAGGAAACAAGTCAATGGTAACGAAGTGAATGTTTTGGCTCAATTACCGATAGACCCAGAGAATTCCAGTCGTAAAATTGCTGAAGAATGAGGTATTGCTTATTCATCTGTAAGGAAAATAATCAAAAAACACAAGATCCATGATTACAAATTCATTCATGTACAGACTCTTCATCATGGTGATGGTAACAGGAGGTTGGACTTTTGTTATTGGTTTCGTGACAAACTGTAACAGGATCCATACTTCCCAAGAAAAATCCTATGGACTGATGAATCTCTATTTACAAACTCGGGAATGTTCAATAGAAAAAATTGCCATCACTATGCCACAGAGAATCCACGTTTGATTAGACAAAGAAGGCCTCAAATTCGATATTCTCTAAACGTATGGGCTGGCATTTTAGATGATACTATTCTACGTCCATTTTTTATTAATGGACATCTAGATGGGCCTACCTATTTAAATTTTGTAGAAACTAATTTAAAAAATATGTTAGATGAACTGCCATTAATAATACTTCGTAATCTTGAGTGGATTCAACAAGACGGAGCTGGTTCTCACAACTCTCGCATCGTTAGAGATTATTTACATGCACGATTTCCAAATTCATGGCTTGGCACGTTTGGACCTGTTCGTTGGCCTCCACGATCACCTTGCTTGAGTCCCATGGATTACTTTCTGTGAGGCAAAGTAAAAGACGATGTGTATGCAACCGCAACCGAAAACATCGATCACCTTCGGTTCAAAATTCAAAATGCCATTCAGTCCATTTCAAGGCAGACTGTTCGGAAAGCAGTGGATGAAATGAATTTGAGGATTAATATTTCCATAGAAAATAATGGTGGACACTTTGAACAATTCGTATGAATTATTACAGTAGAACATAGAATCAAATTAAGCCTGACGTCTGAGATGTCAGAATGGGTAGAGAGAATGTATTAGAAAACACTCATGCACTCACTCTAGCACATTCGAGATACAATTAACTGTTTCCACCAATAGTGGACCACTACCTTTTTCCCGTGCGCAAGTCAAGGTCAGACGACAAGCTTATTTGGTTATACTGTAAATACGCATAAATTAGTTTTCAAAAAAAGTTCTATATTTTGAATTCATTTACACCTTTTTGAGTATTTAATTTCTTTTTTTTTTAAATAAATTCTCTAAAAATTTGTGGGTTTCATTATTATAGATTCAATTGTTTTTTCACGGTCCACGCTGTTTACCCGTTAGCTAGAATTTCAATTATTCGAGAAATTTTTGTATCTAATGGTTTATTATTAGAAAAACAAATGGCTATTGCAATCGAATTAGGGATCCAAAAAGCTAATTTTTTTGTCTATCTAATGGCATTAAAATCCAATATGGCGCCGATAAGAAATAAAAAAGTTGACTATCGCAGCTTGAAATCCAGACGATCTAGAAAATTTCCGTTAACGTTTTTTGACTCAGCGTTATCAAAAACATAACACTGCCAAGTGTTATTGCAACAGTGTCAATGGTTGAAGAGATAATAATATTTTTGGATAAAAGCAATTTCCAGTTTTTCCGCTATAATTCAAGAACCAATCAACATATCGGAGATTTCTTTTCAGATTTATAATCTGCATGAAAGAAGGCAACTTTTCTCTAATTTAAGCCATCCTGTATCTCTTGCCGTTTTCGAGATAACAATGGTGAGCATCGAAAATTTCACCACCCTGTATAGATCGTTACAGTTAATATTCCCATTAACTAAGTAACAATGTTCCATTGTTACTAAGGCCCATATCCACCAATAGTGCCCTTAACCATTTGTTAAGTAACTGTGGATTAACACTAACTAAAGGTTTACATTAATACCGTACCCGCCATTACTTTTTATTGTGTAGTTACGAAAGTCCCTGTTATCTCTAGGCTACATTCTGGCAACCCCGCCACAAATGTCAAATTTTGTTTACACATGCCAAATTAATTAGAGATTTACCTGTGGATTCACGAAGTTCATGAAAGTTTTACAAATTACAAATTTGTGTAGATTTGCTGACATAAATCCAAAGAGGTATTTAAAAAAGTTCCATGTGGTTTTAAAGAAAGATAGATTTTGGACCAGTTTTCAAGTTACACAATGTTTTCAGCCGAATTCAATACTCAATACAGTCAGTGTGATGTGGGTACAGTCTATCACCCCTATTACCCTAGAAAATCTTGCTAGTCGATAAAAAATTTTTTGGGTGCTCAATATCTGCATTGTTTGCAGCATATACACATGGATAGGCATTAATCCAGCTATAGCTCGAGGTACTTTATTAATGATACGAGATGCAGTGTTTTGAGCACATCCCATAAAATCTCATGATTTGGTACCCATTTGAAGCATAAAATCGAAGGGTTAAAGTAGCTGATTCATTGAAGATACTGGGTTGTTTCTAATAAAATGTTCAATATCAATAAGAAAATCAGTCTACAAAACACACCTACATATGTACAATTATGTCATTGCAGTATTTAATTAACAAATAAGGTATTTAACAGTACCTACTGGAAATGACCCATGTACCGAGTTAATTATAGAACTTTATAATATATTCTAACTTACATTCTATTAGTGTACCCAAAATGTTCTTCCACTTGCTCCAATAATTCTGCTACCGTTGGTTTGGTCAGACGAAGTCTTAGACGAAATCTAAAGAATCCAAAGTCAGGACTACTATCAAAATACTCAGGCCTTTCTCACCGATTTCTGGGAAACCCATACTGCACTATAACGAGGATGTCTAGTCATCGTCAACTAATTAATTTTCCATTGTCCAGCAATTATTAATATTTAGAGATTATATTTATTACAAAAATCAAATTGTTAATATTTCAAAACCGTATTGCGTATACTATAACCGTATAAAAGGGCGTATTGCGCTCACTAAACATAACCTTTCTTTAAAATAACGGACTGTTTAATATCTTAACTGGCCAAAATTTGCAAGGTAAGTTTAACATTCGGTTAAAAGCAAAATTTTTTTTGGTGGATATAAAAATACGTGGTTAACTGCTAGTTAAGAGATAACTGTCGTTTTTTAACATTGGTGAATACGAACTTAAGCTTCATTAATGTATAATTCATATCTGAACCAATTTTTGGTGCATAGTTATCTATGAAACTTACACCAAAATGCTATTTATTCTATGAATAGCATTTTGTCATTATTAGTGTCGACATCACTTGACAGATCTGATTACCGGATATTATATCCGGAACTCGTTAACATTGACATTTCAAAAGCCATCACTAAAATATGACTATGTACAGAGTGTCTGATTTAACATTTTAAAATTAATTTTACGTGACCAGATAAGTGAAGATATGTAAATTTTAGAACAATCTGGTGATGTACCACGTTGTTTAGAACTTTTATACACATTTTTCAGTACTGAAATGTATCGTTGAATGTAGAAGTAGTGAGAGATTCAGCCGTTAAAAAAGTGATGATATTAAAAGGCCGAATTTTCATGAGTGAGTTCATTTTGACGAGCCTCCTATCTGAGTTGAATGTATACAAAGTGTTTCAATATTACACCGACAAATTTTAACAGGTGATTCTCTAATTAAAAATACAAAAACAACTATTATAAATATAGTTCCGAAACTATAATATAAACTATATTTTAACTGTAAACTAAAAACTTCCGAAAAAATAATATGTGATAATATTAGCTCTTTAGTAATAATTTCGGTTATTAATCCGTCATTAAATTATAGTTATGTAAATAGTATGCTTATATTAATATTTACTAGTGAGTCGAAACGTCCAAAATATATTAATTCCACCTCAAAAAATCGATGTTTGACAGTTTCATTGGATGGATGCGACTTCGAGACTTCTATTATCGTGTAGTTCATCATAATAATTGTTTCATTGTTCCCCTAATGTTTTTATGCAATAATGAATAAATCTTATTTTTTCTAATAAAACGAAGTAATTTGTACTGTATTATTAGTTTTTACTTAAATACAAAGTGAGCAGGATGAAAAATAAAACATTCGTTCTCCATTTACGGCACTCATAAACTTCATGATTTTATGATTGATCGCGCCTTTTTGGCACAAATAAATTGCAAGTTCATGTAAAACACATAAAACACTAAATTGGACCACCATAACAGTGTGGTTAAAAGGTCTGAAATGGTTACAACAACTATAGAAACATTATAGAATGACCCGATCTGATATTTTTGTGAGTAGTTTAATAATTTTCAGCATTCCAACATGGTTGTTAATCTCCAAGTTTTAAAATTAGAATGTCTTTTCTTATAATTTCCATTTGTTAATAGGCCATCTTAGCCGAAAGACAATTGAATAATTGAAATATCGACGAAAAATACTAAAATTTTAAGATATGTTGCCGAAATGAAACTTAATTATATTAAGAGAAAAGACTGCGTTTATCACAAAAAAACGTTTTACTCCAAAATGAGGAAGAAGCGGTAAAGGAAACAGTATCATGCCACTAGAAACTCCAATTTTCAAATACACATGTACGTTCATTTATTCGAAAATAGATTATTATGAGAGTATTCGGGCTCGTTCCAGACTTTCTGAACCCACTATATAATAATCGAAGTATAGTATGTACTGGTTTCTCATTCATGTCTTCAAAGTAACCGTAAGCAAGTACGATAGAACGGAAAAGCGCTACGACTTTCCAGCAATAACTCCCTATTTTCCTTCGAAACAACACCCCATTGTTGTCGCTGCGATATTCTCCCACTTTCGCCTTCGACACTTCGAAATCTTAAATCGTAATCTCACTTCACGAATCCCCTCACACATAGACATAATCTTCGTCCTCGAGACTCAACTCAAACACAATCGTCGTATTACTATTATCATCATTATTATTCTGTGGAATGCAAGAGACATCCGAGTCAACATAAAAGATTCATCCCCCAGGCCTTAGGGTGACAATACCTCCCTAGCGGGTTGCCACCCTTCTTATTCTAATTCGCAGGATGTCCGTCGCAGACTGGAGCGACCGGGATAACTTGTCACTTGTCCTAAGTTTAAGAAACTGAACGGGAAGGGGTGGGAACGGCACGAGAGGAACTAGACAATTAACACGTTATTTATAAGTCTCTTGGGGGTTTTAGGCTCGCCGATTTAATGGTGATGGGGTTTTTACTGGCCACCAATTGTTTGATTGTCGTAGGACAACGTTTGGCTTTGGTCCCAAATTCTTATTGCATTGATTCCAAATTTATTTAGGGATCACGAGGGAATGTTAGGCTTTACCATCGTCGTACTTTAGTTCACTCTAAGCATATCAAAAATATTGAAATTTGGAATAGATTTTCTGGCTAATAGAGAGTCTCGTACATGTTTTAGATTTCAAAATTGAATTAGGAAATGTAAAACATTAACAAATTATCCCCTATTCAGTAGAAAAGAATTGGATGGACCAGTCAGAAATATATAATTTGGACGTACTCCAGATCCAGATAAAATTTCTCCTGAGGTCGTTATAGAAGCATATAAAGTTATTCCTAAATTATTCCTCGATCCATTAAATGACGTACTGTTATAACAACTTTTTCTCGTAAAAATGCATCTTATATGGACACATAAGGATATCGAAGGGCTTTCTGCGTTAAGGCCGATACCCCTACTACGTTCTTTAGTTAAATTATAGTAAAGAACGAGCAAGGAAGGCACTGATAGATATTTGGGACAAACAAACGGATTGTCACATTTACAGTTTGGCTTTAGAAAAGGGAAATCTACAGTCTCTAGTTTGAAGTTTATTGCCGACTGGGTGTCCACTCCTGAATTGAAATGGTGTGTTCTGATAACTCTAAACATAAAAATGCATTTAATACAGCTTCATGGAAGTTCATTATTTCAGTAATGGAAAAGAGAAGTATCCCTAAATATTTAATAAATATTATAGTGGATAACTCTTCACAAAGATCTCTGTCAGGCTTAGGAAGAAATGATAGAAATAGGTACAGGGATAGATACTCTTGGCTACCTAAGTCAAAGAAAATCTTTCGTTGAAGTTAAAACTGCAAATAATACTTTTGCGAAGATTTTGTATTGGCACACAAGCAACACAAGCAATTATTTTAAACGGTGGTAGAAAAAGAAGTAATCATAAGATTAAAATTCTATATATGAAAATTATTTCAATTAAAGCTTAAATATCTGAGTGGACATTTTGGTGATAAATTAATATTTACATAAAGTTTTCAAACATTTTACATTAACATAAAAAAGAAATAGCTTACTACTCTTCCCATAGAAATGGAATAGCCTACCTATTCAGCAATTCAAAAATTCTATTGCATTATTTTAATAAAATATTTTATTGGTTGGAAATGGTTCAGTATGTCTGCTAGATCAAACTTAATCATCATATTCAATTTTGGTCTAGGCAATATTTGCCTGTTCCGATTTCAAGCTGGTTGTATACTCTAACCATTAGCAATTGGAACACTCAATAAAATCTGAATTTACCGAGGACATTCGAAAAGAGCCCGTTGTCTCTATACAAAACCATGGGACATATCTTTTTGCTTATTCAGAAACGCCCTGGTATTTTTAAAATGCAGGTCTTCAGTTGCCCAAGTGAAATCATATATGTGAATGTATGGATATGTAAAGATAAAGAACTAGAGGGTCCATTGGACCGCAAAATGTTTTTTACGACAGCGGCACTTCGTTTGTATTTTCTTCTTCTTCTAAGGTGCAGGTGTACAGTCGATCAGTGAAATCGTATACGAGGAAGTACGCGAGACTCTACGGATACTGGATGGTCCACTGGACCATAACACAGCGGCCACGTGTGCTTTCCTTGTGATGTCTTCTTCGGCATTTATAGTCCAGAGAGCAGTGGTGTGTAAATGTGTGTGCCATTTGTTTGTGCGATTTGGAAGTGAATTCATTGTTAGAGTTATTATCCGTAATGATACGCCCATGGACGACCAGGCGGCATGGCTTTTCACCACTTAAAAAGCCATTAAGTTTTTTTTGGCGTTCCAACTCTGACTGGGCAAAGTATATCTGATCACTCCATCGTTTTATAGGTCGTCCAACATTTCTTCTTCCTCATAGTGTGTAGTCAAAAATGGCTTTGGGTAACATATCAGCTTCCATTCTCAAACCGTGTTCGTGCCGTTTTATTCTATATTCTTTTATTATCTCTGTCATGATTCTAACGCCCAGAATCAAAGTTAATAGCCTTATAAATGTGGAGCAAATACAAATAAGTATTGATTAAAAACATATGTGCTGTAGATTTGGATGTACGTAGCTATAAGTTTACTTGTACAGATAATGTTCAAAGGAAATTACCACATTAAGTACATATTTTATGAAGAATGATTTTTTTTCCAAAAATGATAATACGAAAGTGTTCCAACTGTTTCGTAAAATCATAATTACAATACTATATTTATAAAGGGATCACAAGTATTTTGTAATACTTTAAATATAAATTCGTTAGTACGTTCCTAATGCTGTTAATCTCCGTTTCTCAAAGTTAGTTAGAAGGTTACTCTATACTTAAGAGTTCATCTATCAAATATTAATGCCTCAAATTGCATTACTGCGTCGAGGTAGTGGTGGAGTACTTAATTGGACTAGTTCACTCTCCTCGACTAATTGTTATTAAATTTCATAGACCAGGGCGATAAGCGCAGCTACAGCGTTAGTAACGAATAAAATGAAGCTTTTAAATTTGAGAGGAATTTTTTTTAATTCAGCTGATAACTCTCTCGAGCTATACTAAATTCACAAGGGAGTTGTATTGTAAATTACAGTCGAAGTGGACACCTGACGGGCAGTCTGATGTATACCTAACAACTGAATACGTAATTGATAGGTTTTTGTAAAGCGTTTCCGGATCGCAATACAAATTTCAAATATCCGGCGTCGGTATCGATTTCTCATTTAACAAATTTCCCGGCTCCGACAAAGAATTCCAATAAAATTGATATCTGTCGAAGTACAGAGGGAAATTCTTATTTTCTCTGAATTCCGCGGGAATAATGGATTATCGGACATAATTCGAAGTTTACGGGGGATGTTTCGTAAAATACGACCGGCTTATTTCCACCGATGGGCTCGTTTGTTACGCAAGTAGTCTGCGTTTCTTTTGTAAATAGCCACCTAATGATTAATTGTGTAATGATTAGTTACTCAGTCGTTCTCATCAAATTGTAATTAAGTACACGATTTTTGGGTCATCCAAGTGGCCGCAATCGTAAAATTCAGGTACCTAGGTTTATCGTTTCTGGAAAAAAAAACTAAAATAAATTTATAATAATATATTATATATAAAGTCATATATAATAATGATACACGCTGAAAATACGTGCATTAAAACGACAAACAAACCTCAATAACAGGTATACAAAATTGTATCATTCGGATAATATTCCGAGAGCAAAATTTATGTCTACCATTACGCAAAAGGATATAGAAGGGTGATATAATTATAATTTATAAATATAAAGCAGAGAAAGAGGAGAAGAGGGTAGTAATGGCATTCGACACAATAGAAAACGTGACACAATGAAAATTAAAAGAAGTACAACACATGAAAAGTAAAGAATTTTACATTTTAATTAAGAAAAGCATCCAGTGATTCGAATGTGAGTAGAGGAAAATAGTCGTGCAAAACCACCAACTTATCAATGAGGCAAACTTATTAATGGGAAGCTAAAACAACAGCAGGAAACGTAAAGAATTATTCATTTTCAGTCTGTTGAAATCACATAAAATAAATTAGGGCTTCTCGAGACAATATTGAGAGTTACTCTAGGCTCGGCGTCGGTTACGCCCAGATTAATTTTTTCCACTCTCGCCTCCCAATCCTCTCGTGGTCTGACTTTTGAATACAAGAGTATTTAAAAGGCAGAAAACTTGATATGTAAAACAAAATAACCATGTCGTATCAAAATTCTGATATCGTGTTGTAAATAAATTAAAAACTATGCCTATCTATATGCATTAATTATTAAGGATAACTAATTTTACTAAATGAAAGTTCCACTGTATTTCATTATGAAATTGATATGAAAAAGTTGTGGCAATTACGATACAATATTCCTTCAAAATTAAACTAATTTAAAATTTAACAAACAGGTCAATCGGTTCAATAACTTATTTAAAGAGTATACCAAACATTATGTAAAAAAATATGAAATATCCTGTGTGTCGTGAAGCCCTAACTCTAATAGGCGATGCCTTATAAAATATTGTGTTTTCTAATTTGTTAGTTGAAGTAGTCACAGGGTATATGAGGTTTTTTGCTAAGGTAATATTTCCGAGATGCGATTTTCGAAAATTTTGAAAAAAAATAAACATAAGTTATACTAAAATCCCGACTTTGCCGCGTCCTTATATATTATATTGGTTGGCACATTTCTTAATCATATTTAATTCTTTAAATAGCAACTAACTCTTTTTCTTTAAATGAACCTTAAACTACCGTTTATACCTTACATATAATGGTGTCTTCACTAAATCACTTCAATAAAATTTTCTCACACCCTGTACATGTACATGTAAAAATTACTAATTTATGTATTTTCTGTGTACGTATCCATTTTATATATTAACAAAATAAAATATATCTTTTTCATCACTGCAACTAAAAATAAATATAAAACTATATAATGGCCTATTAATATATATTTACGTGCACATTTTACAGTTTTCATAGTGCACATTACTTACATATTCTAACGTTTTTTAGTTTATATGTTCAAAGCAATAATGCAAATTTCATCAATTCCTATCCCATGACTTACGAGCAAGATGTTATAGTGTAAATTACTGAACTTCATAAGATTAACTTAACCACTCAAATCGTTCGTGGCAATAAACGAATCCGTCCTATAGAATTTCGAGCGATGCCTTTTATTTCTCCAAAAAGTATTTCAAAAGCAAACTCCTGAACAACTTTAGACGCGATAAGAGTGCTTGTTATAACGCCAAACGTATTTTTTTTCTCTCCCTCAAAGCTTCTTCAAAAACACAAAAGCACACAAACTTCGGGATACATGCAATACACACGAGTTGCTATTATCCAACAAACAAACGCCCCGAGTCGTTCATTCCGCCCCGAGAACTGTCGTCTGCATATTTAAATTATCACGTCTCCTTTTCGCCGTCCTTTCAAGGATAAGACGTCAATTAAATCCAGGTCATAGCTGCACTTTAATCTTTTATTATCTTGTACTGTCAAGATTTTCTGTTTGAAATTAGACGGAATCTCACGTAATGAAGCGAAATCTTGATTGTTATTTCCATAATTAGCCGAGACTTAAACATCTTTATCATCCCTAACAACTTTCTGCGTTTCCAGAGGAAAAAGAAAATAAAACAACGGGGGATACGTAGATAAAGGAATTTGGTTTTATTAATGGATGAACTCTGACTGAGGCGTAAAATATTGTTTTTGAGGTAACACAGAAGGATTTCTAGATATATATACCCATGGAACAAATAAGTTTGAGTTAATATTAATGAAATATAACATTTTTCCGAGTTGCACCAACAAATTAATTTGGAATGCTTGAATCATGCTTTAATTAGTTCAGTTATAGTTAGCAGAGCATTGGCAGATTGTTTGATTTGTAACTTTGTTACATTTTGACATGTAGTGTAACCTTCAGTTCATTTTGTTTGCTATTACTACAGTCAGATCATATTTGAGATTCTTAACACTTATTTTATCTTGTGCTGGATATTTTCCTTATATACACTACAACCAAGCTATAAGTCGGTTTCTTTGTTGAATACGTTGTAATATTTTTTCCGTGTATTTGTAAAATTTGCCTATTTGTGTAGTATTACGCCATAATAGTACATATTGTCACACGCCTGAGGGCCTGGGGCCCAAAGGGACTGCTCTGGTTGGGGGTGGTAGCTCGGTGGAGACTAAAAAGAAGACATGGTGAAACAGACAATATTTATTGGAGCATTAAATATAGGGGAGAGAACATCATAACACAAAATTAAGGCAAATGAGCAGATGGCAAGAAGTGAGAAAAAGGTCAAAGGGAGGTGGTTGCTTACTGTTGGATGACGATGGGCAGCAGGCGCAAGGCTCCTCCAATTAGCGGCATGCCGAAAGGACGGGCTCTCAGACGGGCAGCGTGACGTGATACTTGGTGACTGACTGACTCCCTGATCGTTATGATCCCGCTGTATAAATATGTGCGGGATGTTTATAAACGTGATATCGTACCTGTCCGAGAGTCGTATCGTCCTTCGGTTTAAGGTCGCCTCGGTGCTGAATAAGCTTAGACGGCGACCTATTTTCGCTAATTGGGGCCGCATCGCGACAATATTTTGCCAAAATTCGAACCTATATGCACAATTTTATCACTAAAACTTGTGAAGTAAATATGAGAATTTCCCGTTCATTCCATTTGTCCTTTTAATCACAATACTAGTACAACTCTGAATACTGAATAGTAAAATATCAAGTAAATTTTCCGTTAGTTAAGTCATGTCGTCATGTCTTAACTCTCTAAGTGTAAAAAATGTCACGCACCTGATTGTGTATGAAAATAATGTTTTATGCGATACTAAAGATAGAAATTTAGCAGATATGGAATTTTATATTCATTAGCCAAATAATGTACATTTCAATAAAGATAAATATAAAGGGAAAATGTCATGTATAACTAGAACAATAGGGAGAAAAAATTCGAAATGGCCCAAAAATTGGCTTGCATGCAAAAAAGTCCAAAGGGTAGTTGTTATTGTATGCTGTTGTTATTATTGTTGATATTATGCAACTTGGTATTATTTCATTCCCTCCAATTAAAGTTCTCCAGGAATATATATGGAATAAATATACCAAGCACAATTTTTGTATATTTTATTCAAAACATCACAGCCGAATACATATTTTTAAACAATCATGCATAATCATAAGTATATTTTTTAATAAACACACCGCATGAAATCCCGAATTGTAATTGTAACATTTAAAACTCAAATGCATTACACAAATCACCAAATATTTAAGTTTCACGTTCCTTTCGACCAAAAAATTCTTGAAGGTTCAAGAGAATGTGTAACATACTGCACGAAAGGAATTTCCATTATATATACTCTTCTTCTGTTTACGATGTTCACATCCACTGGCAACACATGCACCGACAAAATTTATTTGTGGGGGTAATACGTTACCTACTATTAAAACCATAACTCGTATTGATATCGAGCACCGACTGGGAAAGTGGAAGGTATTTCGTAACGGGAGAAATTAATAATTCAACGGAGCCCTGTTTGCAGGGGAAAATTCCCCTGTAGTTGTCGTCTGGTTTTCTCTAGTTTTTAATTAATTTTCTACCTCCGGAAAAACCGCCACAGAATACACAATTAAACACTACACAGAACGACCCTGTTTGGTAAAAATGCGGTAAGGAAAATGAAAATTGCAAGAGACAATTCTGGCAGGGATGCGCCAATGTTATTTGCTCAATTGTTAGATTTTCAATTATACTAATAGTAAATATATCTAATGGTAAAGTTGCAACTTTCGGCCTGATGAATACTCCCAAGTTCCTTTACTTGTCGTCATATTAAATTTGTTTTGGATTATTTAAATTTGGTATTAACGCAATTACTTTCAACAGCCAGCAATAGTGAGAAGGATGATGATGAAACTGGTAGGTATGGTAGATAATGACGATAATAAAATAGTTTTATTTAAACCGCATCTTAAACTTTTATTTGACACATCTGAACAATTTGTGTTATTGGCGTTAATAAATAGTCATCTACTGCTTATCATATATTTTTTATATAATTTAATAGCTGCCGGGTCCTAGAAGCCCCATTCAATTCCCTCACAATTAATAATTGTCATTTTTGGCCCAACTGACACGTTTCTGCCTCCATCAAATCTAATCCTCGTTGTTTACATTACAATTTATCTCAATATGGAACGTTTCATTTATCGTCAGTCTAATCAAGCGCCAATTTGAAATGTTAATAATATGGAAATGCCAGATATACGGGTTAAGAGATATAAGCAAATTAATTAATTAATCAATTCCAAGGAGATAACAAGGCCTCATGAAATATCCTGAGTTTGGGAGGCAGCCAAATAGCAATTAGATATTCTGGATAAGTATAATTCTGATCCTCAGGCTTATTTCAGTGTATACATTTCAACAATTGGCAATTTCAACAATTACTATATAACACTAACATTATAAGGCTGAAGGGGTTCAATAATGAATGACTATAAGCAGCAAGGGGCTTTAAATGTTATCCTTGTAAACATTTTTTCGTGAACTGTGTTAATACGTGATTTCAGTATTTAATAGGAGCTTACATTCTCATAATAACTTAGTACCTCGAGTGATTTAAATTTAAAATTATTGAATGAATAGGGGTGCTTTCATGTCTGGGGCGAAAAGCAAGCGAAGTGTGCTTCAAACACTCTCGTACATTACCTACAAATCAATCACACTTTTAGGTAATACAAATTATGACTCATTTGTATTAATTTTAATTGTATTACGCGATAAATTTTTGAACAATAAACACAACAGAAACTTAACATTTCTTCATTTTGAAGGAACTGCCGGTAAAAACTCCTTACTGGCAACTTCTACTGCATAAGTTTTAATATCCGTATTTAATCGTGTCTAATTTCGCAGGAAGTAACTACTGTGGATGTCCTGGCAATATGGCAGGTGTATCTCATCCGGAGTCACTCAGCGTTACTTTAATAGCAGAAAGGGGAGTCGGTTACGGTCTCGGGGTCGCAGTGGGAGATCACATCGAAAACAGGGCGGCAGATATACTCATTTCCAGGATCGTCCCGGACTCCCCTGCTTACAAGTAAGTTTTAATTTTCAAGACAAGACAGTCTATAATAGGCACCTTAATGGAAACAAATGTGGTCCTTGGTTTTATATATACAATGTAGTCCAGCTAGATTTTCTAATAGTTCAATCAACACAAAGGGTCAGTTTCTGTTGAATGTCATTTAATTTAAGTCTTTGTACCTCTATTACGGACAATGTGTGTTTAATATTTATTAAGGACATATATAAAATAATCTGTTTGGTTATACTGCTAAACATTCAGGGTGTCACTAGAAAAGTGTTCACAAATTCAAGAGTTTGTAGTATAAATAAAATCAAGAAAAAATTTAAAGTGTTTAGGATATATATGTAATATATATGTGATATATATAATACACGTACCTGCTACATTTTTGTAAATAATTATGTGAAATTGAGTACATCTTTTACTACAGATAGTATCATTAAAAATCACATATAAAATATTGAATAAATTTACAGTGTTACTTTTTTTCGGAGATGTACCCCATTGTGCTCCGTCAAAGTTTTTCAAAGTACACCAATGTTGCGATTACTTTAGGAAATCAGATTTCTCTCTTTCATATCTACCTTTTAAAATTCTTTCATTTTTTGGATATATCTCACCGTTCAGCGGTTTGACAGCTATTTGAATAAAAGTTCCCTGGTATCTACTGCTCTACAATTCAGAGCAATGATAATTATTACGTAAACATTATTTGAGTTTTATAATGATTTTAAAAGGCAAAGTATATAATTTGCTAAAGGTATTCAATGTGGCCACCATCAACTTCTAAACAAGCTTGTGCTCTTCTCCAATGAACAATCCTCACGTTATTTTTACAGACTCGCATCAAATTTGTATAGCTTAAATGTTTGGAACACATGTTTAGTGTCATACCTACTTGGCACCAGTCTTTCTGACAAATGGGTAATTTTCAATTTATTTGTTAAGCCTCTTTATTTTTATTTTCTCATGTAAGGCACTCATATATGCGAAATATAGTAATCGGGAAGATTTTTCGAATTTGAGTTATTAAGATTTCTAGGCGTTTTAAGATAAAATAAGTTCAAATACATGATTTTTGAAGAAGTGTCTGTGTACATTGTAACGCGCTTGCTGCGGTTACTTGGGGAGATTTGGCGCTGGGACGGATTTCGGGAGTTCGGAAAAGGATTTTAAGAGTCGGCTTTACAGTTTTGCTCGGGCGCCAGATTTTTAAGGGTTTTCTCCCTCGGGAATATACCTGGGTAATTTACGAACTCAGGAGATTACCAGGGTTGTCCGTAGAAATGAAACACACGCTCAAAAATAGAAAATCCTAAATTATTTTATTCTCAAACGGCAGTGAAAAACAACTCGTACGACTAACACCTGCTGGCACTAGGTCGTCGAACGGAGATCGGAGAAGTAGAAAAACTTATTTACAATTATTTATGTATTTCGAAAAGGAAACACACAAATGTGAGAATGTCTAATTATCACAGTTGGAGAAAAATAAAATTTTATTCTACATGAAATCGGAAAGATCGAACATTATGCGGCGAAGCGAAAAATGCGGAAACGGAAAATTACAATACTTTGGCAAACAATAAAATTAAGATCTGAAAGATGAAAAACCCTCTAAGTATTGAAAATGGGAAAACGGAAAATTATCCTAACAATTTCACAATGAAAGAGAAATAGCTAGATACGGAGACGATAGGATAACGTGCAGCGTCTAATATTCGGTAATACGGCCTTTTTACATTACGAGAGAGCGATAGCGAGAGAGCGAGCGGAAGATTGTGGTGAATTAATTTTTCCCTAACACGACGAGGGATAAATTAATTCAAATCTGTTCGGAGAGACGGATATTTTGACGCAACTACAGATCATTCACATATATCGGTGGGTAACGGACAATTACATAACATATAACGGCGGAACGATCACAGATATATTTATCGGTCGGTGATACGCTCACAATTACATATAACAAAGAATTCGGCGGTCTTAAAATTAACGGCGGTGACGATCACAGTTGACGGATATCGGCGGTATTTTCACAGTTACATATAACAAAGAATTCGGCGGTCTTAAAATTAACGGCGGTGACAAGCACAGACAGACTTATCGACTTGTTCTCACCGTGGATTAACTCGGGCAGAGAACCCCGGAGGGCCGGAGGGAGCAAGTGTCTTATATAAATTTAGTCTTGATATTTAAACGATGGTAGATTGAACAATGCCTGATCGGCCGCCATCTATTTGAGATAGGTTCGATTTTATTACGATTAATTGTACGGTGGGTGGTCTACCATCGACTCTCTAAAATCAGCTTCGTTACAACATGTAAATGTACGTACGTGTAACTACCTTTTTTTCCGAAAGTAAAAACCACAAACGGTCCCAAATTTGAATTTAGACTTTATGCTACACTGGGACCTCGCAACAAGCTCTTCATTAAAATAGACCGGTTTAAAGGGATAGTTTACGTTCAGTTTTTAAAAATTTCTCCAAATTTACTCCATTTTTTTTTTTCAAAGTTTTTGTATTTATTCCACTCTCAAAGCATATATAATAAAGTTTAATACCATTCTTGGCTAAATCTGCTCTAAAGGACATTTTACTCGTCATTTTTCGGTTATTGGAAATGATCTCAAATTCCACTCCAATATTTTTTTAAACTTTGAATGTTTATACTACGTACTATCGAATATGTGTAATAAAGTTTATTAACGTTTCTGGCTAAATCATTTCTGAACTGTACTCTATTCTTGTTCGTTTTTTGTTTATCGACATTTGCACCAAATCCACCTAAAGAATTGTTTTTAAACATTAAATGTTTATTCCACTGTCGAATACTTGTAATAAAATATGAAAAAATAGTCCGATGGACATATCGAAAATTAGCGCATTATCATCATTAACGCAAGCGCATTATTTCGGTATTTCAATAGTAGTGGAAGCAACCTATAGTGCCAATAAGTCAACGAGTTAGTAATATGGAGACCTTCATAGTATACAAGGATATACAAGTACAAAAGATGATCAGAACTTAATACCTATGCCAAACTTGTTGTAGTGGAAGTGATAATCAAATTTAACAAAGTGACCTGTGGTCGTAATAAGCACATTTTCTCAGAGAGTAATGAAAGACACACTCACTTCCTCTTGACATTTAAAATGATCATCAGGATTTATTTATTAGTACCGCCAGAGCGCAAATTTTGTAAATCGTATTAACAGTTTCAAAAATCGCCTCTTCTTACGAAAAATGTAATTTTATATCCTTTTCTCGGATGTAATAACGTTGGTATCTTTAAGCCCAAGCGATAGTCATCAATGTATAAACATACAAAAATTGTGGAAATAATCCAACTTTCAAGTTACCTATCTACCAGATCTCTAATTATATCTGGAACGTTTGGAACAATTCCCCCCACTAAAATCGTCCTGGCAGATCACCTGACCTTTTTCTCATGAAACATTTATAAGGAGCAATCGTTAAGGGCTTCCCCTTAATTTACTCTCCCCGGACACGTACGTTCTCGAAACAATTTTCAGGTCCTCTTCCAGCCGCATTATAAGACATTTTCCTAAATCTACCTTTCCCATTTTGCGGGAACATCTCCCTGATTCGACTTGACCACATAAAACCCAACTATCTATAGTTCCGTGAATGGTAGTAATCGTAGGAATGAATATTCATGGGGGAAAGAGAATAGGAAGAGCGAAGCAGTTTTCCGTTGTCGAAGCGCGGGGAGCTCCAACGGGAACGGCTTATGCTTGTAATCTTTTCCGGAAATATTAACGTTGTAAAAATTTACGGCGATTCGAGTGAAAATTAAACCGGACAATATCAGGCTTTGCAATATTTAGCGAAATGAGTTATGTTGCCAATTAATTAAAACGTTTTCGGGAAAAAACTGAATTAGACGTAAAGTAAAACTCAACTGTTAAGTTACATATCCTCAATATGTTTCATACCTGCTGAAGTATATAACAATTTTTAGATTAGTTTATTATGCTACAAAGTTTTGGGATATCAAAGAGAATTTATGGGTCTGGAGGCTTGCTTATTTTATTCGCTTTCCAGTCGTAGCTAAAGAAAGGCTCTAGATTATCTTCCTGGGGATCGAATAAATAAATAACACGTCAAAATTCGATAAATAAACCGTGGAATATTTGCAAAGAAAACTGCTGATTAATATACCGATATACATATGAATATTAGCTTATATACTACTAAACTAAATAATTTGAATATCTTAGTATAGAAAATATGTACATAGGTACATATGTAAAGGATTAGGTATTACATAAAGTGTTTTCACCCACAATAAATAACTTTTTTTAAAACTCACCGAAGTTGAAACATCGTGGAGCAAGCCTCCTTTGCCTACTGAATTTCATTAAAATACGCTATAATATGTATATATCTTGACACAGAAATAAGGATGGTTTGAAATCAACACTACCCGTAAAGCTCCTACATGTATGTAAGAGCTTCCACATTTTATGCAATCTTATTAACTACTGTAAAGTAATTGTGAAATTAAATATCTTTCACAATGTAAAGGAATGTCTATCAGACGGTAAGGCGCAAAGACTTTGTACATATGCATGTAAACAACTTCGTTTTGGACCGACAAATATTCTAACTCATAACCTATGAGAAATTATTATAATTTAGGCCTCCATTTCTAAACTGATAATTTTCTAATTTGTTTTCTCCGATGTTTATTTCACTCTTTTCTATTTGCGGAAAAAGTTTTCTATTTTAAGAAGCGACTACGGCTACCTAAAACCTTTTTTCTGAAGCTATAACCGATGGAGGCTCACAACTCTAATTATTAGTACGTTTATGAATATGAACACACTGTTGTGAAGTAACAATTTTATTTTGGAAAATCTCCTAATATTTTTTAACATATTTACAACTATCAAACATTTCTAATAAAATGCCATAAGGAAAAGTATCCCGAACCTAAAGACCGAGACGTCTGGAGAATTATCAGGAACGTTTCGGAATGGAGCGTTCTCGGTATACGCCACATACGAGATATACGGGATTACGCATCTCCCTAAATTAATCCTTATTAATTGAGCTCACTGAGATGCTATATTCCCAAAACTAAAATACCTAACACTAAACCAAATATATATCTTGTATTTCTTCAAAATATTTTGTATAAGAAGGTACCATGGTATTTAACCTTTATTGCCCTTATGACAATAGGTTGTGATGGTAAAGGAGTTCATGGTAATCTCTCCTTATATAACATATCCTTAACAAGACCCCATAATTACTGTTTCGACGTTTCAAACTAATTCGGCAATGAAAGGAAACTAATGGCGTACAGCTTCTGTTTAATGGATATAACAGGGGAATAACCCGTTCATAAGCGTAGAGTTGCTCTTTAAAATAAAGCACTCACAATGAAGTTAATTGAAAATAAAACATTCGTCGAATGTTTAACTTTTGGTGTTTACCAAAAACCCATTGGAAATATATTTGGACAACCAATTTAATTTAAAAAGTTTAAAAGTGTTTTCATGTTCTTGTAAAAATTGTAATGCAGTCCAGATGAAGAATTATTACGAGTTAAGAGTTAAATAAGAAATAAATAAAGCAATAAACGATATTACAAGTAATGACATTAATTGTTAAAAGTCGTTCTTAATGTATGGACGAAAAGCAGACTGATCAATAACGCGAATTCCTAATAATTACATTTTTTTTCACTCTATATTATTACTATGGCCATTCTACAAATAATACATAATTTTGGTAAGTACTGATTTAGTGTAATTTTGTATTTTCATTTATTTGAAACTACATACGAATATATTCATAGTAAAATGTTTTTGTGGGTTTGCAAAAAAACCAAACTAGTACATTTCCTAAACTAATTTATTGTCACTTACACTACACACTTCATTTATCTTAACTAGTATTTATATAAAATATAAATCAGGTATTTCGGTTGTTTGTCGGAGGTTGCTCGTATCTCGACTTCGTATTCAGACTTCTGCCTTCCGCCGTTGATAGCGTCGTTTATAGCACAGTCTGTGACATTAATTCATAACCGGATGGGAGTGGTCAATTGTTGTAGGCTCTGATTAGTTGATCATGCCTATATTGTTTTAAACATTCAAAAAGTGTGCATTAACAAATGGGAGGGGTCCAAGGTTAGCAAAAACAAGTTTTTTGATTCTACAAGCCAAAGTATGCATTTTGGCGAGAAAGGTTTCAAATATAAGTTGTAGAGAATTTAAAACCATACAATTTAAGCTGCAGCACGATTAATTTTGTTAAATATTTATTGCAAAAATGCCAAAAAACCACTGAAAATGGTCATTTTTTGCATATTGTTTATTTATTGCAAAAATAATATGATTTAGGTTTTTATCACTTTATAAGCTAGCTTTTAAAATTCCAAACCTAAACAGCTTTTACAAAAGTCAATTGGTTAATTTGTTGTCGAGATATTGCTATTTGTTTATCCCAAGACGCATAATGTTCATTGCTGTTACGTCTTTTTGGATAAACATTTCGAGTTAAGAGTTAAGCACATATGATAGAAACAATTGTCAACCCCTTATTTATCGCTTTAAAAAAGGGGGTGATTTTTTTATAAACAAATAGACTTGGAGCCATTTTCATAACTTGAACAAATTTTTGACTTACAAATTCGGATAGCTGGATTCAAAACGGAGAATTGAAAAAAAACATCTTTTTTCGACCAATAGGAGCCTTTAAACGCTTCAATTCGGACGAGCGATTGCCAACTGCCATCCCCACCATTCTCACTATCACGTAGTCCGAGAGTACCTATATTAAATCCACTGAGAAGAAAACGAGATGAAACGAGAAAAGGTAGTTAAAGTTAGACAACACCTAATACACGTCGTTTGCTATTGGTGGAAAAGTCATAAAACTTTTGGCGGGAATTGTTGATGTACGGAGTCGGTTCAGTAAAATTAACAAGTTTAGTTGTCTGATCTATGGTTGTCTGTTTACAACCGTCCAGGAAAGTCGTTGACGGTAATAGTGGACTTTTAGTTGATGGTTTATTTTAACGTATCGCTATTATTATACAGAAAAGAAAGAAATGAACACCCTTAGTAAAAGATAAATTACAGTCAATTCTTAATACGACCCTGTACTTATTCGCTAGCTGATCGCGCGCTTTGAATTTCGACGTTTGTGTTTCATGGAAGTTTTCTTCTCGGTGGATTTACTTTATACACCTTTATTCTGCATATACTGCATCATACAGCTTTAAAAAAAATCCGACTCCTATTGGTCGAAAAAAGTTGTTGTTTATTTTCAATACTCCGCTTTCAATCCAGCTATCCGAATTTGTAAGTCAGAATTTTGTACAAGTTATGAAAATGGCTCCAGGTATATTTGTTTATAAAAAAACACCCCCTTTTTTAAAGCGATAAATAAGGGGTTGACAATTATTTTTATCATATGTGCTTAACGGGATATGAAAATTTGGTTATTTATGAAGAGAATAAGCCTTTGTGCACCTCGAAATGATTATCCAAAAAGACGTAACAGCAATGAACATTATGAGTCTTGGGATAAACAAATGGCAATATCTCAGCAACAAATTAACCAATTGAATTTTATAAGAGCTGTTTAGGTTTGGAATTTTAAAAGCTAGCTTTCAAAGTAGTAAAAATCTAAATCATATTATTTTTGCAAAAATAATGAATATGCAAAAAATGATCATTTTCTGTCGTTTCCTGGCATTTTTGCAATAAATATTTAACAAAATTAATTGTGCTGCAGCTCAGTTTGTAGAGTTTTAAATTCTCTACAACTTATATTTTAAACTTTCCTCGTCAAAATGCATACTTTGGCTTGTAGAATCAAAAAACTTGTTTTTGCTATTTTTGGACCCCTCCCATTTGTTAATGTACACTTTTTGAATGTTTAAAACGATATAGGCATGACCAACTAATCAGAGCCTACAACATTTGATCACTCCGATCCGGTTATGAATTAATGTAGTAAAACGTTAAAAAATAGCTACGTTGACTGGGTTATTATACAATGTGTTTCAAAATGATTGTCATCTAGTCGGCTGTGGAATTCCCATGTAAAATAAAAAAACCCGCCTTGCGAAAATTGAAGTTTCTACTAGCTATACATAACCTCAAAATAACCTACTTAATCTGTTTTAACTTCTGGTTTTTCTCTGTCAAAAGAAAACGAATTCTGAGTATTTGTCTATTTGTAGTATTTGTTTTGGCCCTGAGAAGGGCCGTTAATTACCAACAGTACTGATTGCTAGTTTCACAATAAATGTTCGAAGTGTCACTTGTTGTCAGAATTAGATAGGTATAAATCAATAGAGCGCGGCACATCAAAAATTACATGCACAGAAATTCCAACGCCAACTAGATGACAATCATTTTGAAACACATTGTACCTCTAAAATGCATCGAAAAATCACGGCTTGATGTCACCATCGCGTCATGTAATTTAAATATTCCTCCCATTTCGAAAAAGCCATATATGTCCTGTCCTATGGCATCTCGTTTGCAATAGTATATTATTGCTTACTAACCGTGACCTGCCGCAGCTTCGCTAGATTACTCTTTTGAAAAAAGTTACAACTGAGAGCTCTATATAATCTGCAACTATAATAATATAACTTCTTACCTACTACATTACCCAGGTCTACGTCTATGGTAAACGGGACTCACTTGTAAAAATAACGAATTACTATGCGAATTCTAAGATGTCAGGCACACTAAACACTTCTTAACTATTATATCAGTGCTCCATAGAATAAGTTTCAGTAATAGGAATATTAAAATAAACACCAAAAATCGATATAAAATATTTCTATCACAATCAACCATATAGGCATACCACAACAACCACTAAAATGACAGATGTTAGTGTAAGGTTGCCGCACTTGTTCGTAACCCAATTTAATTTTTTCAAGTAGGTACCATTCCTTGGGGCTTTCTTTTTCATTCAGTTTAATTATTTGGTCAACCTGAGCAGTTTCCTAGGTGTATCGTTGAACATTTATTTGATTATTGAATGGTTTCGTTAAGTGATATAATAATCAACAGCTACTTTGGCAACATCAAAAAAGGTTCCATCCTGTGAGATGTTGGAGCCATCATTCTACTGGGTGATCAAGAATGACTGTTTGAGTTGGCAATCCTACCTGGAGGATTTTTTTGCCTAAGGGTTGGCAACGCTAGAACCAGATATGTTTATTTGACAAAAATTTGACATAACAATCAGCGATAAGATTGTAGGTTATGTGAATAAAAATTAACGCTTAAAAAATGAAACTCGAACTACAGAACAATGATTTAATTAAACAGCTAATGGTAATGCTTAAAATGCCCCCCATTTTGGTCCAGACATAAATTAACTCTTCTTTTTAGGCTCTCGAAGATATTCACCAGCATATTGGGGGTAATGTTTGCCACTTCCTGAACTATTGCCTCTTGCAGATCTTCTTCAGTATGCAATATGTTCCTAAAGACATTGTCCTTCAAGAGCCCAAATAACGAAAAATCTAATGGAGTGAGATCTTGTGACCTGTTTGGCGAAATGCCCTGACTAATTACTCTGTCGCCAAAATTCTATCTTAAATATCCCATAGTACCACGAGCTGTATGTGCCCTTGCAGAGTCTTGTTCGAAATATCCAATTTGACGCTCTTCGTCTGTTAATTGGTTTATAAAAGGCCTCAAAAGGTGTTGGATATATGTCTCCGAAATGACGGTAAAATTAAAAAATATCGGCCCACACACCCGCGTCCTTGAGACTGACAAGCAAACACCAACTTTAACCGGATGAAAATGTGTCTCTCTGATAGCATAAGGATTTTCACCTGACCAAATTCTGTATTTTGTTTATTCACATAGCCGTTGAGATGAAACCAGGCTTCGTCGGAAAAGAAGGTGTTGTCAAAGATATCATTATTATTTAATATGTCATTGAACCAATTGCAAAATAAAACTCTCTGCGGGCGATCAGGAGGGGTTAATGATTGGACGATGGAAATTTTGTAAGGGTGGTACTTTAATTTCTTTTTAAGCACAGTGGAGCAACTTCCATATGTCTTATAATAATAAGACTTCATAAGTCTTATGGGTAAGAATGAAAATTGATTGAATAGGAGGGATAAGGACCAAACCTGTTTGAAGGGAGAGCTTTCTTAACGATTTGGGAGGACTTCTTTGCGTTCGAGTTCTGATATCCTCGACAACTTCCTTGTTTAGAGTAGAAGGTTTACCAGTTGATTTTTGTTTGCTTACGCTCCCTGTGTTTAAATAACGTTCAACTACTCGCATGCAGTGTTGCAGAAAGACAGCAAAAGTGACCAAAGTCTTCGGAAACAACTCCTGAAATTGCTGGTATGTCGCTTCGAGAGACTACTGAGAACCAGTAATTGGGTTATAAATCCCGCTTCAAAAGTACGCCACTCCAATGAAAATTTCGTGTTGTACCGTGAAAACCATTTTAAATAAATAAATTTAAAAAGAATACCACAAATTTGAATTGAAATAGCAAATTCAAATTACCAGGTGTACCATTTAAAAATGAAATTCAGTATTGCCAACTCAAACAGTCATTCTTGATCACGTTGTATATACTAAGGCCTGTCATTGTACGTAAGTACACCTATATGTATATGTCTATGCGTTCCAGGGTTGTTTCGACTTCGTTGATTGTGTTCCGCGTTCGTTTGTGACTTCATACGATTGTATATAGCTAAGGTTTTAATATTCCAATGCTTTTTTTCCAATTTCATAATTAACTGTCCGCGTTGCAAAATGCAATTTTAGTTTAAGAGTTCTGCTTCTATAAGTTATCTTAGTTTCGTTAAAATATTTACGGCAGTTTTTAGGTTTTTAAACTATTTTAAACTAGGTTTTTCTAAAGTAGTTAAATATCTTATTACAAAAAAATAGTTCATCTCGTTAGAGTATTACGTTGTGTTAAGCCAAAAATCATTTATCTAATTTTCACCCATGTCGACGTGCACAAAATGTTAGCATAGCATTTGATTGCTTTTACCATAATTTCCAAGATTTATCGATAAGTGGTGTAATGCGGTAGAGACTGACTTTGTACTCTTTGACAGCTCATTCTCTGTTTCGTCGAGACCCAATTTCTTGCTCGAACTATACTTCTTAACATCAATAAAAATTACTTCTATCCCCTGATTCGGAAAGATTTCATCCGGGCTCCCTCGCAATTCATAAATTTCCCGGACGCCTCCTCGGGAATAAAATTCGCAAATAAAAATCTCGTCGATCGCATCGATACGCCCCCTTAATCTTAATTGAAAAAATTTCATGGGAATCTGTGGACCTTAAATAAAATCGGCGAATTCTTATTCAGTCGACAAAGTGATTTCCCCACAAAAGTTCACATTTAATTTGGTAGTAGAGCGAAAATATTTCGTAATTTATGGAAAACGGTGCGCCCGCAATATATGTACATACATAATGAAAAGGGAGTTTTTTCACATTACGAGAGTTGTAATGTAATTAGGTACGCGAAGGACGGACGTAACAACCTTTATGGAAATAAAAACACAATCAGAGATCGCCTTAATTCACCCATTGAGTTTTTCTTTGATCGAAATTTCCACCCCGTCTGCAAAAAAATATTTTCGCCCTAAATGGCGACCAATAAGCGGAATTGCTTCTTTGAAGAAATAATAATCTTAAAATTTTCACGAACTCTACGACATTCGGTAAATGGACTGGGAACCTTTCCTCGCCGAAACTTATCTGCGTTTTCATTTTTCCTCGAGTAGTTCTGGATAAACGTTTAGCAAACGAGCCGTCCTAATTCCTGCAGCTCTTAACGGAATAGCTATCGAAGCACGCGAGAAGAAAACGCATCAATCATCGATTATTTAAAGGTAAACACAGCGTGATTATGTTTTTGCGTTGATGGCTTTTAAGCACAAAGCGCGGTTATAAAGCTTCGTTTAAGCGCAAATTCGAGCATTAATGAGGTTTTGCGCTCGGGGACGGAAGAGAACAGCCATAATTGTTGGGTATAATGAGAAACAAGAGGAGGGGTATGCTGGTGTCATCTGAGTATCAAACAAAACCTTGAAAGATATCAGAGAGTAGATACAAGAATAAGGTTCATTTTTCATATTTACTTTGCCAAGTCTAAAACCGTTAGTCACTTATAAGGTGAAGCTGAAAGAATGCGAGTACAATTCAAAAAAAAGTTGGAAACAGTTCACGTTGAATTATTACATATGCAAATGTTGATGCTCATTTTTTAACAGCACATTCGTTTAGAAAGAAAACAACTTATTTTAATCTATCCTAAACCGTTAAGTGATATTCACACAATGGTAGAAGACATTGCGCAAGTTTATAAAATAATGTCTTTCAGGATTAAAATAACTTTTTTATTAGATGAGGTTAAAAAAATAATGCAGCACAGATAGATAATAAATACCATTTAAATTTTTAAAATAAATAAATTTAAATAATTAACGCTTAAATAATTAATGACTTTTGAAAATTAGTTGGGAGTTGTAAAATCATCACTCCAAGTTTTAGGATACTAACAAGTTCAATAAAAGTTTTTCGACATAGAAATTTTTCACAAAAATATAGAATACATATTCTATTAAAATGTAAAGGGAGAACATGAAAATCCAAACATTCCTTTCTTCCTCATGTGAGGGAGAGGCTTATGGGCAATGAGATCGACAGAGTCAATTTTTCGAATTTGAGTTGTTATCATTTCTAGATGCTAGATTCCCTAAATTGAGAAAAAATGTTTTTAAGAAAATATCTTTAAATTTATGGGTATATATGTATGTGTACGTGGTGCCTTTTTCTTCGGAAGTTAAAAGTCACACACACAGTTTAAACTTTGAATTTAGACCTTGTACTGCACCAGAAAGTCTCAATAAACTTTTCATTAAATTGAACCGAAGAGGGCATTTTGCCTTTTATCCTTATTACTTGTCATTTTTCGGTTTGTAGAAATTTTCCAAAAATTTATTCAATGTTTTGCAATTCCACTGTTAAATATAACTACATAGTGAAAGTTATTAACAATTGTGGCTTTGCCTTCTCTAAAGACACTTTTCACTTGTCTTTTTTCGGTTCTTGGAAATTTCCTCAAAATTTTCTGGAATATTTTTTGCTAAATTTGAATATGTTATTCTACTATTGGATATATTTAATAACATTTTTGGAAAAATGGTTTTTAAATTGTACTTGACTCTTATCGTTTTTCGGTTTTTTGAAGTTTTCTCGAAATCAAATAATTTTTAAAATTTGAATATTTATTTGATATGCATAATTAAACTGAATAATATGTTGTTCTATATCTTGCCTGAAAGGCAGTTTACAGTTGTTTTTTTTGTTTTTTGAAACTTTCTTGAAATCCGTTCCAAGAATTTTCTTTTAATAATGAATGTTTATTCTACTATCGAATATTTGAAAGTAATAAAATTTGAGAAAGTGGTCCGATGGACATTGCTGATTTTTAATTAATTTGCCGGACTTCTGTTTTGTGATAGTAATAGCAGATATCCTGATAGTCTGGGTGCCCGCCGACATAAAGCGCTACTTATTAATAACCGGCTATAAGTTTTTTGATTGCTTCACAATACAGAGTCTACCACATTTCCTCAGTGAAACCGTTTGTAGTGGGGCGGTTTTCCTTCTAGCTTCACCGAAACATGTAAAAAAAAAATATTGGAAAAAAATTATAAATAACCATCAGCTGATTTTTTCAGTAAAGCTTAAAAAAACGATGTATTATCATGTTTTCACATTGTCCGACAAAATAAACTTGCCTAGTTTCCAGTCCGATGGTGAAAATCGGAAAATTTTCAATGACAATATATTTATTAATATCTGTCGGACAAAAAAAGAAACTTGTTTTTAAGAGACGTACTTACTGTGTGGAACATTTGTCCGACAAATATATTGGGCCAGATCTGCAGTCCGACAAAAAACATCAATTTGTAAAAAATTAAATTCACTCGGACAAAATATATTAATAACTGTCGGACAAATGAAAAATTGGGTTTTTAAGACCAGTTCTAAATGTTTGGTACTAGTGCCTGACAAATATGTAGGGGCAAATTTACGGTAAAATGTAAAAAACATGAATTTTTAAGAATATTGCATTACTACACGATCTTCATGTTAACAACGAAATTAATTAAAGTAATGTATATACATAAAGTAATATATAAATAAACATACTATAGATAAAGTGTAAAAAGTATGTTTATAGTTAATATTTTCTATTCAAAGAAATAGATCACATAATATAAATAATATGAATAAAATGTTATAAAAAGTTACAAAAATTTTATTTTTGAAATGTACATATCAATTTTTTTACTCGTCCTCCGTGTCTTCGTGGTCCGAATCTTCATCGCTTGATAAAGTGCCTTCATTATCTTTCTCCTCATCATTCTTCTCTTATAGTTCATTTTCAGAATCTGAAATAAAAATGGTTATAAAAAGTTATTAAAAATGTCACATTAAATCGTAGTACAAATTAATAATACTTGCAATATATTTTATTTTATTTTAATTAAGTATTAAACTTACCTTTCATTTGCTAAATACGTTTTTTTCATATTGAATTCCTTGTAGCAGGATGAATGATAACCAAGTACTTCATCGTCGTAGCTTTCCGGTAAAATCACATCACCATATTTGTGATTATTAAACCTACCTGATTTTAAATAAGCTTGCACAAATTCAATATATAAGGCGTAAATGTTTTTGTTTGTTCCCTTTTTGGTCCAAACCCAGGTTTATCACCCAATGAATTGCACAAAAAACACTCCATTATTTCTAATACCAAGATTATTATGCACGAGATACTTATAATTTATAATAGAAAAACGTGGTACCAAAAACAATGCTGAAAATCAACTGGCGTTTTGGGCTGTTTTGGAGTTTGGAGCCATGCATGTCACATACTATCTAAATAAGCGATGATGCCAGTATACCTGGCGTTTCGGAGTTGTTTAAACAATTTAAAAGCGCGCTATTAAAATAATTTGAAAAGCCCGTTTTTTCTGTCGGACAACTAATGCATTATGTTCTACTCTTTATTTAAAACCAGAAAATCCAAAAAACAAAATGTTATTAATAAATATTTTGTCATCGAAAATTTTCCGATTTCCACCGTCGGACTGGAAACTAGGCAAGTTTGTTTTGTCGGACAATGTGAAAACATGATAATACATCGTTTTTTTAAGCTTTACTGAAAAAATCAGCTGGTTATTTATAAATTTTTTCCAATATTTTTTTTACATGTTTCGGTGAAGTTAGAGAGAAAACGGCCCCACTACAAACGGTTTCACTGAGGAAATGTGGTAGACTCTGTATTGTGAAGCAATCAAAAAATTTATAGCCGGTTATTAATAAGTAGCGCTTTATGTCGGCGGGCACCCAGACTGTGATTATCCCAAGGTTTTTTTAAACTATTTACCACATGAGTTATATTCTACCCATTAGAATTGTGAAATTGTAACCGAAAGAAGCTCAAAATACTCTACAGATGCTTCGTCGTTGGTGTCAGTTGGGCTATTGTCACGGTCCTAAGAGCCTAAAACCCAGAGGGGTGCTCTGGTTGGGGCTGGTAGCTTAGAAAAACGGTAAAACTATAAACAAATTCAACAACATTTATTGGGGACTAAATGCAGGAGAGAGAGAGAGAGAGAGAGAGAGAGAGAGAGAAAGCCCGTGATAGAGGGCGGCAAAACAAAGTAATCATGAATAGACGGTTAAAAACACAAGAAAGGACAAAAATAACGAAATAGTGTACAAATAGATGGACTCGCTTCGCAGTGGGCGTCTTTCCTCACAAAAGGCAGCAGACGGGTACGTAGATTGACGGGCAGCATCACGGGATGCTTGTGTAGGCTTCCTTCGGGGTGGATTGATGGCCGACTTCACTTCAAACTGTTTATTCGTACTCTGATTTACAAACGTTCGCTCTCGACGCTGTCAAGCGAACCACTCTTCCTGACATATCGTGCGTGCGTTCTTCTTTCTCAGGGTGGTTGCTAGGACAACGGCGCTAACAATGGAGATATATAACTAGATATATATACGCTTACAGTTCGGCCAATCCTGACATTAGGCCGCCCCGGCCTAACGGCTCTACATCATTTACAATAAAACTAAAAAGTATACAATACAAAATGGTTTCTGCATTGACCTCCTCTTCTGATGCGTCGTCGCTTTCGCCTCCTTCCCTAGTCGTCCTCATCCATTTTCTCGTCGAGTCAGCTTGGTCCAGCCGCGCAATTATTTCCGCCTTCGTTCCGGACACGCTCACCCCGGTTATTCTTGCGAACCCCTTCAGTACCGCTAACTTAAAGGTGTTTGGATCGTTCTTTTCTGCCTCCATTTCTCCGCTCGGTTCGTTGTCACCACCCACGAAACCCGCCATTTGTCTTTCCACCGCCGTCCGTTCAAGCTACTTATTTGCACACAGCCGTCCGTCCAAGCTACTTATTTGCACACAGCAGTCCGATCAAGCCACTTATTTGCACACAGCAGTGACTCTCGAAATTTCCCGTGACTTTCGACACTTAACTTGATACCTCTCACTTTCGGCGTTTTAACTTCGGTTAAGAATCTTCACTTCTTATTAACCCGGATAAGAATCCCACTTCTGAAATCTGTAGGCTTCCTTCGGGGTGGATTGATGGCCGACTTCACTTCAAACTGTTTATTCGTACTCTTAATTTACAATCTTCGCTCTCGACGCTGTCAAGCGAACCACACCGACTGACACCTCGTGCGTGCGTTCTTCTTTCTCAGGGTGGTTGCTAGGACAACGGCGCTAACAATGGAGCACTAGATATATATATACGCTTACACTTGACTGATGTCGGTTCCCTGATCACTGATCCCTGACTCACTCATGGGTTCCGATTCCTCGTATTTATTCGGTTAATCGTCTTAAAAACTTCCCCTGCGTTGCTTGTTTTCATTATATACGTGGCTCGCCGGAAGATACTTTTGTGAGGTCAAGTTATGTTGGGTCGTGTAACTGCTGATAGTGCTTGTCCTTGTTCCGTATTGTGAGGTCGCCCGTCTAATACTATCTAGTAGTAGTTTCCCTGGTTGCTGACTTTATCAGACAAGATTGATGAAGGAGGACCATGTTTCAAACTCCCACTGTTTTTCTTGCGTTTATATGGTAACCCACTACTGCGCGTAGTACAAACACTTAGGGTGGGTATTATAAAACTTGTTTGGCAGTTAACTAGAAGTTAACAGTCAGTTAACTTGAGCTTTTATAATGCCAGTTTTATAAAAGTCCCATTAAAATTGAGGTTATAAGCACAGAATAGTTAGTTATTGACAGAAGAACTGTCGAAATTCGAAAAAACCATGAAGAGGGCACAACGATTATAGATTACCAGGATTGCTCAGTTCGCCGAATCTGCCTGGCAAACTCTGTGACGTCACCACCGATGCTGGACATAAGATAAGAGATTTATTCATTTTACTCTAGTAAACAGTAAGATTTATCATTGTAAACTGTACGGTTTACGTATGTACTCTACGTAATCCATATTTACGTACGATACCCACATTACGTTATCTACATTGTTACAATTATTATAACTGTGATGAACTTACCAGGAGATTGAATCCGTATATGAGTGCAGTCTATAGCACCAATTACATTAGGAAATCTTGAAATTCCGTAAATCTCTTTTGGCTTGGTAAATCTCTTTATCAGTCTCCGGCATTTTTATGTAAATAGGCGATAACAGTGCAATTTCCCGTGTGACAATTCTAATAATATTGCTAGCAGTTGACTTGTGAATACCACCAAAATCTCCAGCAACTACCAAGAATGAGCCTGTTGCATAAAATCTTAGGTTATTAACACTTGTGTCATTGGCGGTAGAGGATGATTTCTAACAATAGAAATAATTAATATACAAGCCTACAATAACTAAAATAGTTACTGCTGACCTATTAGTTGGTCTTTGTAAATTTGCTTCAATGTGCCCCATTAACAAGAATACAGAATCTCTTAATAATCGAAATCGATTTTTAAATTCTATTTCGTTCCACAAGTGGAAATGGTCTAACCGATTTCTAAATATCTTTTCTCGCCAAGGGTCTTTAACAATATTCACAGCATCTTCTTCATCGTCGGTTAAAAATTCCTCAAAAATATCGTAAATATCGTTTGCTAACATTTTTGACAATTAAAATTACAAGTCAAATGAATAAAAATCTATATCTTCTGTCCAGCATCGGAGGTGACGTCACAGAATTTGCCAGGCAGATTCGGCGAACTGAGCAATCCTTGGTAGCCTACAATCGTTACATAAACCAGAGGTTCTCCCCCTCTCTATTTCTCTGACATAAACACAATAAAAAAATGAGGTTATAAGCACAGAATAGTTAGTTATTGACAGAAGAACTGTCGAATTCGAATACAAAACATGATTTTCTACAAAGTTAACTTTAACCGATACCCTTTCCACCCGATAAAGTTAACTCCGACATTTGAAGTTAACTGGCGTATGTGACGTCATTCCCCAAGTTAACTTTGAGTTAACTGTCAGACAAGTTTTATAATACCTACCCTTAATAGCTGCGTTGATAATTAAACCTATTTCGGATGCCAAAGGCATTAGGATTATGATACCGTAACATAACTTAACTCGACTTGAACTTGAAGTTACGGGGGGTTAAAACCCGTTTAAACCCGTTTATCTAATGTATCCGTTAAGATCGAACTCCCCGAAGTGGCATGACGTGAAACATTGACGATGTTTCTTAAATAATGAAAACCAAACTTTCAACCCAAATTGTTTTCCTTATTGAAAGTGTCTTTCAGCTGCAATGATTCCGCTAGATTGCTAGATTACTTGGTTGAGTTTCACGACCCATCGCAGTTTACTGAAAAGCATTACTCTTTGGCCTATTTCTTAATAGAGACTCTGAAATTTTGAATTGCTCGCTTGCATATATCATGGATATCTGTGGTTTTTTATATTTGTGATTACATGGACAGCTTGTTGCAGATCCTCCTGTCAGGTCCCTTTGTTTGATTAACGCAAATAAATGCTAGGCATTTTGCTAGTAAGAAAAAAATAATATTTAGTGCTAATGAGTACTAAAACGTATCTGTACTTAATAAGTTTGACACAGGCCACTGCCTGTGTCAGTGTGAGTCTGTGTGATTAGTAAGAGCCACCTTCCAAATAGACTTAAGAAAAGAAAGGAAAATCGTGGTGAATGGGCCAAAAAACAAAATACCTTCTTTAGACATTCTCGAGCAAAACCAACAACAAATTCAGGAAACACTTAAAAATAAAGTGGAGCCATCAGATTCCCTGAAGACCATGGATATAGACCAACTAAATGAGAAGATCGTATCTAGTATACATACTGCTACTAAAAAGGTATTATTCCAAAAACAAAAAACAAACAAATTCAGTCCCAATACATTAAATCTTATCGAGAAAAGGAAAACTACAGAAAGAAACTCGCAGGAATATAAAGAGCTAACAAAGAAATTAAAAAGAGAGACTAGAAAAGATGTAAGAAAATACAATACAAAATTAATCAATAACACCATAGAAGAAAATAGAAAAATGAAGGTACGGAAATCCAAATTGTCACAAGGAAAACCTAAAATAATAAAATTGCGAGATAAATCGGGAAAGCTTACTACAGAGAAAGAGGATATAGCGAAAGTAGTAGAACAATTTTACACCGACCTCTACTCGACCATCCTTCCAAACCCAATCAAAGAAAAAAGACAAATTCTAAACATAGGCTCCGAGGAAATCCCAGAAATAACTCAAAACGAACTAAAAATAGCCTCAAAACAAATGAAAAGCAAAAAATGTCCAGGGGAAGACGGAATAACCACTGAAATTCTAAAAATAGCAGGAAGTGAGCTTTGGGAAGCATTAAGAATTTTACTCAATAAGTGCATCGAAGAGCAAAGGATACCCAAAAAATGGCAAAGAAGCGAGGTAATCCTTCTTTTTAAAAAAGGCGACCAAGCTGATCTTGATAACTACAGACCAATCAGTCTACTCTCGCACCTATACAAGCTCCTCACTAAAATTATAACAAACCGTCTAACTAATAAATTCGACTCCTACCAGCCAGTGGAGCAGGTCGGCTTCCGCAAAGGCTACGTCACGACCGACCACATACAAACTCTTCGTTTGCTAATTGAAAAAGCAAAGGAATACAACATCAACATTCACTTAGCATTTGTCGACTACAAGAAAGCTTTCGACTCAGTAGAACATTGGGCAATTATGCATTCCTTAGATAACGCCAGGATAGACTCAAGATATACAGGACTCCTCAAGGCTATATATGAAACATCAGTAATAGTAGTTAAACTAGATGGAGACCTGGAAACAGCACAAATAGAAGTAAAAAAAGGAGTAAGACAAGGTGACACCATTTCACCGAAATTATTTACGCTGGCGTTAGAAGACGTATTCAAAAGCCTAAACTGGGAAGGAAAAGGTATTCGAATTGATGGCGAATATCTCCATCACCTACGTTTTGCAGACGACGTGATTCTAATAAGTGAGGACCCATTAGAAGTGAAGACTATGATCGAACAATTACACCATGCTTTTAAAAAAATTGGACTCGAGGTGAACATCACAAAAACAAAAATCCTCAGCACGCAAAACATTTAAATTTCAATCGGCGGGAAAGAGATCGAAAATGTAGACGAATATATATACCTAGGGCACAAACTCAGAATTGATAGAGAAAATCAAAAAGCAGAAATACCGCGACGAATAGGTCAGAGCTGGGCTGCATTCAAAAAACTAGGATTTATACTTAAGAACAGAGATGTCCCCATGAACCTAAAAAGGAAAGTGTATGATAGCTGCATACTTCCAGTAAATACTTACGGGTTGGAAACAATGAGCCTCACAAAAAACAGTTTACATCGCCTACAATGCGCGCAACGAGCTATGGAGAGACAAATGCTGGGTGTCAGTTTGAGAGATCATATAAGGAACGAAGAGATCAGAGGATGAACCAGAATAACATGTATAACCGAGAGAATAGCCAGATTGAAGTGGCAGTGGGCAGTACACGTGGCCAGGATGGATAGCACTAGAGTATTGAAATGGAGGCCCTGGGAAAACAAACGAAAATTGGGTAGGCCAATGAAGAGATGGGCTGACGATATTAAAACCACAGCAGGAAGAAACTGGACACAAAAAGCGCAGGACAGAGATATCTGGAAAAAACTTGAAGAGACCTACCTCCAGCAGTGGAGGAATTACGGTTTATGAAGAAGAAGCAGAAGAAGAGAATGAGTACTAACATATTGCGATTTCGTTCCTCTCATTGACTTAAATTAGTAGTGCGCTCAGTCTTTTCTAACAATAGTTAGAGCAAACTGTCTTAGTTAGCACCTGTTATATGGTGAGCATGCGAGATCCTCCCTTTAAAAATAATTAGACATAAAAAAGATTTATGACAACCACCTAGGAAGAAATTCAGACAGTTAAGAAGTTTCAAGTAAACGTTTCCTCACATATACATACCTCAATTCTTTTAGATTTGTGATCGTGTTTGCTTCCAATCCATACGCCTCCTGACAATGGCCCGTCAAATAAACAGAGGACAAAGAATGGTGGTACGCATCTACATATGGCGACATGCATGTGCCAAAGTCTTCAGGCAACCTATGTCATAACGCCCTCCACACTATGTCCCAACTTAGTGGACCATTCTGCTGGGCCGATGTGAATAGGAGCCACAAACTTAAGTAACGAAAACATCCTCAAAATGTTTTAGAAAAGCGTTTTTTTTTCGGTTTTGGACGTTGTTGCACGAATAAAGTTGGTACAGAATACTACAGTACATAATACCAAAACAAAAGAATTAATGCTGAAGTAGCGACAAAAAGGATTCCTAACATCTAAAATAAGCTATAACTTCAAAGTGGTTCTAAATTATTTTCGCCACCGAAAAAAAAATATCAGATTTTTCTTCTTGGGGGTAAAAAATAATGAGTAAAAACAAAACTCAAGCTGTTAATATAATACGGTAATTTAAGACGTAAGGGTCTTAAATTTTGACTGAGAGTGTTTTTTGTATAACCTTTCGCCAAGTCCAACTTATTTGGCGATACCTTCTGGGGCAGAATTTACATGCTTATCTCGCTTAGCCTTTGAGATCAATCAAAGAATAGTCTTGAGACCTGAAACTGAAATAACGACGCATATTAGAAATTTGAGGAAAAATGTGTAGAACCTGTGTAGGGCGAAAGAGCGCATATAATATTTCGCACCATTTCGCCCTATAATTTTCCGCCTATTCATTCCGATTGTAAGTACGTTTTAGGTAACACTATCTACAAACGGGCGTTTGTCGTACAAGTACATGGAATTGAATGGTCAAGTTTCTATCAGAACCATTATTAGTCGAGGAACAAAGAGCCCGGTCTGCTACACGTTATAGTCCTTGAAAAGGACATTTCACACAACGTGCGAAAACACACTGAACCGATGTGTTCCGTGGGTGTATTATCTGCACACTTGTAAATTGATAGGTATTCAGGAAGACGACAAAGGAAATTGGATATGAGTGGCTCCACCTCACATTTATAAAAGAATATTTTAATTAAAACATGACTCGCGTAGGGAATAACCGGCGAAGTTTTACGTAATATGCTTTGCATACGTAATAAAATGAAAAATTTAATAAATGACGTTCAACATCTAAAATATTATTCAATTCCCTCACTTCCATATGTGCAATATATTTCATTTTAACCACATCCACATTTTACTTCATTCATATTTTCGAGCTTCTAATTCCATGGACCTACAAAGTCATGCAATTGAATGTTGTTTTTATCTTCATTATTTTTAATTCGTCTGCTCCAGCATAAACATGAGTTTAATTTACCATTTAAACCTCTTGTACATACGTAGCCTGCCTAGTCGTTTTTATTAAACATATTTTTTCGAGTAGCGTAACTTATTCTCCATGTTTAATTATTTGAAATCAAACTTTCTGCCTATAGAGAGCATAAACAAACCTCAATAAAGACACTGTAACAACATCGTGGTAATGGAAACAGTAGAAATTAGAAAAAGGCTCTAGTGGGAAATTTCGAGTTTCGGCATAACATTTATGTCCATTTTTCATTTATTTTCCATTATTGCAATGCTTACGTGGGTCCAAATAATTACACTACACAAATTATGCACTTAACTAATTTACTTAACATGAAAATTACTGCATAAACTTGTCACTTTTTTGTAGACTATTTATTTGTTTGCGCGTGTATCGCTCACAAGTCGTTCTGGATTTCAACTGTTTGCTCTCGCCAGCCTGTTGGCCTTTTATCTCTCTCGCTTACACCTTTGAGGTAAGGAAAGAAAAGTCCTGAATAATCTCGAAAGGAATAGAAACCTTCCCTCTGGGAAAGGCTCTGCGAATCTCGGAAATCACTATCTGCTACATACTGGCCGTGTTTGTTTGGACCCGAACCTTTCCGTTACAATATTTTCACTATCACAGTTAATTCTGGTGTTTTATCTAATTTCTTTAATCTATCAACGAGCGAATAAGGCTGAATTTAATTGAATTCCAAGTTTCTCAAATCTTTGGGCTGCTCTCCCTTGGGTATTATCCGATAATTATCTAACTGGTGTTTTAAATAACTTGACATTAATTGAATGAGACTAAAATTCAGTATTATTAATTCAATTATATTATCTTATATTCAATTAACTCAATAATTTAAGTCTGCCCTTTCTGCCATCTCACCAATTACATATTTGCTTAAGTTATTGTTAAGTTGTTATGATATCCAAAAATTGTTTCCGTTATTTTTTTCAAAGTGCAGATCATGTTTTATTAAATTTGTTTGATTTCTGACAATTTTCTCTTCTAGAGCGAAAAAATGAAAAAAAAATTCGTCAGGCAGAAATTGTCATGCACGTTGTGCATTACAATAATACTATTTATAATGGACAACAGCATCTTTTTTAAAAGGCAATTATCATCCATATCATAATGAAACTCTAAATTGCAACCTTTTACATTTTTTTTCCGTTTGGCAAGCCGGGATATTTCTGTTGCCATGATCCGCTCTAACGTTGTTATTGTCTTCACTGTGGTTAATATTGTTACTCATGCATAAAACGTCGAATCTTAAATATTTTTAAATAGAATATATATTACACTTCGCTTATAGTAACAAGACCTTCATTCCCCTGTTTGTTGATAAAAATACCTAATCCGTAAAGAATTAAACAACTAAAACAATGTAATCGCTCTGAATCCCTTCACAATTCTCTGTTATTACACGGACTTAGTCCACTAATTTCACTTTAATAGCCTTTACGTTTACTCCAACAATAACAAGCCCAATCCAAATTTAACTCAAGAATAATAACGTTTAAACGCTCGCCAAAAATAAGAAATAATACCATTTAAAGGAACAAATAATACGCACCGGGATGCACAGTACTATGCAATTAGCGATTGAATCTTAAGGTTTAATATTTAATCATTTAATTGATTCATGTGTGAAGTTGTTTCATTATTCAAATCAATTGTCAATAAAAACCATTGTGCTTATTTTGTGTCGAAAATTAGAGGCGAGCGGAAGCGGCTCTAAAATGGAATAGTATTAACCATAGCGAAGGAAGTCAAAGTTCTAGTCACCTTCATAAATAAATTAGACACTATTAATTACCTATGTTAAAAATTTTAATTGAAAAGAATTAAATAAGTTGCTAAAAGTTTTAACCCTGCTTTGGGTATTATAGTTGCAAATCATAGTTAGTGCACA
Source organism: Cryptocephalus moraei (assembly GCA_946251905.1). Taxonomy (NCBI): domain Eukaryota; kingdom Metazoa; phylum Arthropoda; class Insecta; order Coleoptera; family Chrysomelidae; genus Cryptocephalus; species Cryptocephalus moraei. The sequence continues at coordinate 16,890,543 of OX276452.1, forward strand.
AAAAATATTGGAATGAAAAATATCAATGAAGGGGTTTTTTCCAAATTTGTGGTGTCACAAACTTTCTTCAAAAAGTAATGAAGCGTATTTTTCGCGGTAATATTATCTAAAAATAATTCACTTCGTAAAATGAATTTTCATCGTTCAACCAACAAATTAATTGCTGCAATATTTCTGGTGCGAATATTATTGCTTGTAATAATATTTCTTCTGGAGGAGAATATGTTTATGTTGCATGAATTTTCTCAATGTCTTTTCGAACTAATTATTCGATATGATGCAGCAACGGTTTATCAGTTGTGGAATTCTCATTCAATTAATAAGAAACTTCTGTATTACCTTGTACATTCTATAAGTTTACGGAATAAATATAACAGAGAGAATTCATCTGAAGTTGGTTTACAATGATGAGAATAAAAGTTTAATTACAAATTATTAATCTTTTGTATTTTTAACTTTATAAAGCTTGTGACTTCATAGAGATAATTTGCTTGGAGGATTTCTTATAATCGTTTCTGAAAGATCCACACATTTCAGATAGAAGTACAAAACCGCTAGAAGTAAATATTGCTTTGTATGCAACTAAAGCTCTTTGGTGACCATTTCGATTATTTTTTTTTGATAAGAAATACTAATGGAATCTACTGGCACCTGTACTCAATTGCTTTTGAGTATACAAGGCACAATTTAATATATGTCAATTAAAAATTTCAAGTCAATATAGCACTTATAATACTGTTATTAATTGACAAAAACGTGTACGATTTTCGGCTATGCAATGAAAACGGATTGTAGTTATCAAGGGAGATTAGTTAATGTTAAACTTTTTTTTAAAACTTGCAGATACGCTGGTCTTGAGCTCAGCGCTGTAAGAATTAGACTTTAAAAATATACAATGTGTTTCAAAATGATTGTCATCTAGTTGGCTTTGGAATTTCAATAATTTTTGATGTGCCGCGCTCTATTGATTTGAACCTATCTAATTCTGACAACAAGTGACATTTAGAACATTTATTGTGAAACTGGCAATCAGTACTGCTGGTAATTAGCGGCCCTTTTCAGGGCCAAAACAAATACTACAAATAGACAAATACTCAGAATTCGTTTTCTTTTGACAGAGAAAAACCAGAAGTTTAAACATATTAAGTAGGTTATTTTGAGGTTATGTGTAGCTAGTAGAAGCTCCTATTTTGGCAAGGGGTTTTTTTTATGTTACATGGGAATTCCACAGCCGACTAGATATGACAATCATTTTGAAACACGTTGTATAATAGTTACATGCTTTATCTTATATGTTAAGAAGGTAAATTGAAGGTTTTAGTTAAATCTCCAATTTACGCATAAAAAGAAAAAGTATTAATTGTAGGTTAAAAATAAAAAAAACATAAAGTAACGCAAAGTTTAGCTATTTCCAAAGGCTAGACACTTTTTGGGTTTCTAAGAGTTTATTTATACCAGTAATTAATTTTTAACTAAAACACTTTTTTGTTTTCTATTACAACAGTAATGTAAATGAATAATTAAATTACAGTTATTTTTTTAAACAATACTCGAATCAAATATACAATATTTACATATAAGTACTAAGTACGATGTGTTTCAAAATGATTGTCATCTAGTTGGCTTTGGAATTTCTGTGCATGTAATTTTTGATGTGCCGCGCTCTATTGATTTGAACCTATTGTAAGGTTTATTTTCCAATTTATTTACACTAATACTAATTGTACACTAGACTAGACACTACTTAATTTATTTACACTATTACTAAACTAATTTATATAACACACTTAACTAATTAATTTATATCACGCTCTTAATCGTTAATTTATTTCACTGGTCGGTCTTTCGCTTATTTACTATATCGCGCTCACGTCTAATAATTCTCTCTCGTTCGCCGCGTCCACTTTTATAGTCCCCCATAGTGTTTTCTCGAATTTGCTCGATGTTTCCACAAAGCACTCGATTGTTCTTTTATTAATGTTTACGTAGAAAATGTCCAGAAGGTCATAAACTACTTTCCTTAAATAATAATCTGGGAGTATTCATGGAGCTGTCTTTTTTTATAGAATTAATTTAAGCGTTGCGGCAATTCTTTTGAGGTAGCCGCTCAGTCCGATACGAGTAAACACGTCTCGCGCTGTTTACTTTTCGCATTACACTATCTAATTCTGACAAGTGACACTTCGAACATTTATTGTGAAACTGGCAATCAGTACTGATGGTAATTAAAGGCCATTTTCAGGGCCAAAACAAATACTACAAATAGACAAATACTCAGAATTCGTGTTCTTTTGACAGAGAAAAACCAGAAGTTAAAAGAGATTCAGTAGGTTATTTTGAGGTTATGTATAGCTAGTACAAACTTCTATTTTCGCAAGGCGGGTTTTTTTTATTTTACATGGGAATTCCACAGCCGACTAGATGACAGTCATTTTAAAACACCTTGTATATATATTACTACTAATTATTACTTATTATTGTTATATTGTTTCTAATTAATATACTATAAAAAACTGTTTAAAAATCGTGATGTGTTCATCAGATGTGTTCATTCTTATATATAGGGTGTTTCAATATGCGTTTGCCAAATCAAAACGGGAAATAGATACGGTTAATTTAACAAAAAAAAAAAAAACGAAAATTGACAAGCATAAAGTGCCCTTCACAGAACATTTAGCCAAAAACGCTAGAAAACTTTTTATACATATTTAATAGTACAATAATTATTCAAAGTTTAAAAAAATTCTTGGAGTGAATTTCGAGAAAAATTCAAAAAACCGAAAAATGACAAGAGTAAACTACCCTTCTATCCTGGCCTATTTTAATTAAAAGCTTATTTTCACGTCCTGGTATGGTACACAGTCTAAATACATAGTTTTGACCGTTTGTGGTTTTTAGTTTTTGAGAAAATCCTACCCCAGACATACATACATACACAAACATACATACAGACAGTTTCCAAAAACATGTTTTTTGGACTCAGGAGATCTCAAAACGTTCAGAAATGCTAATAATTCAATATCGAAAAATCGACCCGATTACAATACTCTCATATGAGTACCTCATGAGAAAGTTAAAACCCAAATTCGACAAGTATAAAGTATCCTTCACAGAAGAATTAGCCAAAAACGTTAGAAAACTTTTTTTTACATATTCAATGGTAGAATAAATATTCAAAGTTTAAAAAAAAATTCGTGCAGTGGATTTCGAAAAAAATTGAAAAAACCGAAAATTGACAAGTATAAAGTGCCCTTCACGGAAGATTTAGCCAAAATCGTTAGAAAACTTTTTTATACCTATTTAATCGTACAATAAATATTCAAAGTGTCAAAAAAACTCTTGGAGCGAATTTCGAGAAAAATTCAAAAAACCGAAAAATGACAAGAGTAAACTACCCTTTTATCCTGGCCGATTTTAATGAAAAGCTTATTTCCACGTCCTGGTATGGTACAAAGTCTAACTACAAAGTTTTGACCGTTTGTGGTTTTTGGTTTTTTAGAAAATCCTACCACAGACATACACAGACATACAGACGATTTTCCAAAAACATGTTTTTTGGACTCAGGGGACCTCAAAACGTCCAGAAATGCTAATAACTCAATTTCGAAAAATCGACCCGATTACAATACTCTCATATATGAGTACCTCATATGAGAAAGTAAAAACTGAAAACCCATAACTGGGCTAAATAAAAGAATACATATAAAAATCCTCAATTAAAACCCTTTTCGGGAATAACCTTTCAGGTGCATTGTCGTAAGTTAGCAATTAATAAAAATTAACTTCGTCCTGTTGGTTGTACTTGTCTGTTAATTGTAAGATTTTTTTGAGATATGTTACCCCATTTGCTCTAGGTGAAACACTCTTATTGAAAGGCTAATACGAACCGTAGATGACTAATATATCAAAAAATGTTTTTGATAATCCGATTTTAATCAATTGGATGAAGTATACAGAGAATTTTGTTCTATTTCCTATACTACTGTATTATCCTATTCTATACCTACCACATGTACGTATAACAACAGTCTGCAATGAGTATTTTATTATTGTAAATCCTAGGTTAATCTTACTTCACAACTATTTTTCTAAAAGTGTAGAACCTGTGCAATTGGGTAAAGTAAAACTGAACTCATCATGAAGTAATTTGACGTTAATTTTCTTCTAAATGGCCGAACAAACGCATTAAATAAATTACCGCTACTGCTGTATTACTAATAAATTACTACTATTATCCTCAATATCACTTTTCTTTACTATAAAACTATTCAAGCTTTTAACACACCAACACGCTTCATTTAGCCGCTTAACTCATAGCCTTTCCCCTACTTTGCAGCATTTTCCATTACGACGTCCGATATTAGAAAATGCATCAATCATCCGGAGGAAGCAGCGCCGGAGGGTGTAGTTGATTGCATTAATGGGGTTATTTACGAAATTATCGAATGCCGGAGATGAATCTATTTCGAGACCGTCAAGTCCTAAAGTGGTGAAGTACAAGATCCCATGACATGCGTTCGAAATACTAATAAAGCTAAATGTACCACAGGGCCCGGATCTATTTCTGGTGGCACGAAATGAGAAAAATTCCCGAAGCGGAAAAAGGGGTCGGGGATTTTATGTCTTCAGCGTCGACGCGACATTATTAAACACTTTTACGAAGCTCTCACAAAACGCAAACACCACGGTCGCTTTTGGAACTGAGATACTTTCTACATTAAAACGTGTCGGCTTCAATTTCCCTGCTTGTTTCAGATGCGGCTGTCTTCAAGTGGGCGATCGGCTGATTTCTGTCAATCACCAGCCGAACCTTACCCTGCAGGAGATCAACTCCATCTTGGAGCTGGGAAACGAACCCACAGGTGGAGGGAAAGTCACGCTCCAGGTGGAGTTCGACGTGGCGGACACCGTCGTCCCCTCCAGCGGGATCTTTACCGTGAAATTGGCCAAGAGGGGAGTAGGACTGGGAATTACCATTACAGGTAAGTAACATTGATTGGAAATCAATCTTGGACTATATGCAAAATACATATTTGCTATAAAGAGGTACGTTGATAAAATGTTGATATTTTTGGTACTTTCAGATTATTTTGATCTAAATGAGCCAATACCAAAAATGTATATTTTACATAGTAGATAATTATAATTTCGAGCATAATTTTGGAAGACTGCATACTTTGGTATATATGGAATATTTTTCGTATATCGCGTATACTGATTAGAAGCTACAGAGAGAATTATCGGCAATTCGTCTAATGCAATCAATTTACACTTTAAACAATACATTGGTCTAGGTAAAAATGAGAATGAAAATTACAATTTAACAAGGTCCTGAACGAGTTCCTGGGAGTATTACTCCTCTATTTTACTAAATGGGAATATTAATGGAAATCCCACATTAAGAGATTTATCAGTGCCTTAAAATGGCTTATTCGGTATATGAATGCGCCTAGTGTGACTTACAAGAAACGCATAAAATTTTTAATTTGGTGATTGTTAGGTTTAATTTCATCTATGAAATACGGGATGCCCCATTTTTAAATACAATAATAACTTTATCGTATCCAAATAACTAAAGTTTGTTACAGTATTTCCAATAGGATATGATTTTACTCATTTAGGTACCATGTGAAAATAAATTCTTAAATTTAAAGTTTAAAATTAATAAAATTGAAAATTCTTAAAGTTCCCAAAATCTGGCGGCAACAATAAGACAAAAAGTGAAGCGGCAAGCGAAAATTGAAATTAATAAGTGTAACACAAAAAAATTTTAAGACACTAAAATAAAAGAAGAATATCGGGCACGCATGGCGATCGCAAACTGCTCAGGGTTATATGACATGACATGACAAATATATCGATACGTTTCCACGTATATACGGATTCGTTATGAAGGTATAATCTAACTACACATTTTACCTATCCGTATAATTATTATCGAACGTTTGAAAGATGTAATCTGTCTCATGGAATACCATTTTTATTTAATCTTTTAATTTTATCTTATTGTTTACAAGTATATGTAATTCATTATGTTCCTAAGATGTAGTAAACGTTTTTAATAAGAAAAAAATTTGTATACCGTAAATTAAAAGCAAAAATGATGATCTCTAATAGTAAAGAACGAAAATTGAGAACAATGTGAAAAACTTGCGCATGCTGAGCTGATTCGTAAAAGTACAGTCATTTAAGATTTTTGTTAAGCATTAATTTCTATTAAATGAAGCAATGATTTTTTATTTGTTAAAAATAAAATAAATTTGTTTGTTAAAAATAATAAACGAGTCCTTTTGTTATTTAATGATAACAGTTTCACCCTCGAATTGCTCAGAGTAAACGTATGTAACTCAGAAAATATTTATGTGGTAATTTACTTGCCAAGATTATAATTTCAAACCAATCGGAAGTCCAAGGACGAGGGGTCACGACACTAACACACAACTCCCACGGTAACTCACGACTACTCATACACAACTCGCACGGTAACTCACGACACTTTCACTTGTAAATACGTGAAGACTGGCACGTCCCACCTCGACAGTACAGTACGATAGACTGACGGTAATTACGGTTCCCAGCGGAGAGATAAATCTCGTAACGTAATTGTGCTGATAAGCGAGGATGATATAATTGTAACCGATACGATTTCTTTGTTTCTGAAAAGTCCGAAGCAGTTGAATATGAAATCGTTATTTCTTTATTTGTTTTATATTGTATAACTGATTTACTTAAGTTGTAATGTCAGTGCGAAAAAATGAATTTCGAATCTCAATTCAAGCGTCTACAATACATTTATTTCATTAAATATTCCTACGGTATACTATGATGCACAGTACATAAAATTTATTCAAAAATCTTTATTACTTTATTGAAACATTGTCCAAAAAATTAAAACATATTTAACGGCTGTGAAGTTAGCCATAGATGTCTCAACCACGCATTGCTAGACATACACTGAGAGAAGTGTGAACGGAAATGGAAGACTTTCATTTAAGCAGTAAGGGTGCATTGTCTCCCAAGCATTAAGACGGAAAAAGCTTTGTCATATTTCTCCCTAAAGATATGGATAATTTATCCTAATTATCTTGGAAACTTGAGCGGCATTCGCCAATGCCAAAATTTCATCGCTAAAACTAGAAAGTGGGAAATTAAAAAGAGATCTTTGAAAAATTTACCCAAGATTATGTAGATTAAATATGCTCCGCAAAAACTGCTGAAAACCCTGAAATTAATAAGGTACCTACTACCTATTTCTGTTTCGAAGTGGTAAAACTAGACTCTTGTAAGCAATACAACGCTATATTGGTAATTGATAGTCTAAATCTAAACCATAGGTTCCCAAAGTGGTCCAGGTGGACCCCCTGGGGTAACGGGAAACTCGACGGGGTCTACGTTGGCGTGACAAAAAAATGGGGGTTCACAATTCGTAAACGGGGGACCACGAAAATTTATCTTCTTTCGATAGTGAAGAACTAAAATGTTGACTTGAATTCATCTATCAATGTAGGCAGATAATATTTTAAGAAGCTCAGCGACTGTTGTAAAAACTTGCATATTATTGACTATTTATTTTTATACTATTTTTATTTTTTATTTTTACCACTCCGAATGGGGTGTTTTCTAAATGAAATAAGTGAGAATTGGTTGGTTCCTTGTGCTGTGAGTAGATGTCAAAAAATTAAAGTTGGATAGAATCACTTTTTTGATTGGCCAACTTTACTTTTTTGACATCCACTCACAGCACAATCAATTAATTAATTATTTACCAATAAATTCGCACTTTGTTTTCTGTAAACTATTAATTCGTAGTTAGAACTCACTCCCAACTCAAATTTCCATAGCTAGATCCAATCTTCGCATTTTTTGTCGAGTTTTGGAAATATGGTAGAAATGTAGCTGCAGGGGGTCCACCGGAACCAGATAAATTTTGAAATGGGTCTATGAACAAAAAAAGTTTGGGAACCTCTGGTCTAAACTTCTGAATTTGAAAAAACCTAATAAAATATTTGTGAAAAGTTCTAAAGGGTTAGATAAAACCAATAGCTGTACATAACTCAATTTATTCATGAATGTCTAACAGTGCTTGTTTTCCCACTCCGATACTAAGTGAGAAGAATCATTTTAATGTTGTCTGATATAGCATATTTTGCCTGTGTTGACTTAACAATAATTTTTCCCAAATTAATCCATACGACTTCTTTGGTTCCTGGCATTAATAGAGCTGATTAAGAAATTGGAAACCATTGCAGTTTCCTATGAGTACTAAATTAATAGGTCATGTAAAGAAATCTTTTAATAGCACCATTACGAAATAAAGTTTGAAATGGAGAATTTGTAAGAAATATTGAGTTAGAACCCAATACCATAGCTCTTTAAAAAAAAACTATAATATTGGATGTAAGTTTGTCTGAATTGTATTTAAAATTAGTATTTACCAATAAGCTTTTTTCGTTGCATTAGTTGTTAGTTCTAAGTTACCAGCTCTAATGTTATCACATTATAACAATCAATTATTTATTAATTTGCTTGTTACCAGTAAGTAGTTATGTATTTTGTGTAGAGTTTTGTATATTTGTTTTGTAGTGATTTTAATTAAAAGTAGGTACAAGGAATACGTATTGCATCTGTCAAACAAATTATTAGATGAATTTCGTATTGTTTTTAATATCATGTAGATAGTTTAATTACGGTGTATATAATACCATACATACTGTATCAGTGCCTCACTTGTTTGTAAAGTTATTTCCACCCAATAACGCTCCATTTAAAAAGCAGCTCCCTAGTACTCTGAAAAAGGAGGCAGCTTATTTCTGTTATTCTTGCTATAATTTAGATAATATAAAAATTTCAGGAAAGGAAATGTGTAATCCTGAAACACTCGTATACTGAAAATTAGACGGATAAATTTCGCAGTGGATCAAATTTATTACACACAAAAAGGAATGTCAAGACAGTTTAGAAATTATAGCTATGCGCTTAGTGGGAAATGGTTTAATATGTTACGTTGAAGAACCGTACGTCACGTCGACATACCTAATGCGCAGTTTCGCATAATAATTTGATTTTATGCAAATGTAATGCCTGAAAGATTTCTTTATTTGTTGTTTGGCGAATGGGCCCGCTCCCGCCATTTTATGGCGGCACCAATTTCTACGACTGCCCGGAGGAATAAAAACAAATCGCGCAGTCGATAAAACATTTCAAACAGTTTGTTTCCTGCATCGTCTGTGTTGTTATCGTTTTTTATAGTGCCGCCTAGTGCCTTTTTATTACAGTTTTATTAAGATAATAATCGGTCCGTTTCCACTGGAATCAATAGCCGGCAAAATAAAGTAAGACTCAGATTGGCGGCCGCCACTTCCTTTCGTGGAAATTAGTTAAAGTCAGATTTACGCATTCCGGATAGTTTCCGTTTTAATTAATAGATTTCTCGATCGTATCTCGGAAAAGGGTCTCCGTGTTGATGTTCCGTGGTTAACATGAATGCCGGGGGTCCCCGGGAAACTCAGAACAAGCCCACCGAGAAATATCGGAAGTTACGGTCATCTGAAGAGTTCCAGAAGAAGTCCGATGTACCTACTTTCGCTTTCAGTTTTGTTCTTCGGCCAACAAACTCCCCTTTAGAAGTCTAGGGGCGTCTATCCTCGCTTAAACCTCTATTAAGCCGTTTAGATCACGCTCGGCGTTATTATCGGGACAGACTTCATCAAATAGAGCATGAATCGGGCGAGAGCGGACAAGGCTGCCATTGTTTATCTTGATGCGGTCAACTTAAGGCTTTGCGGTCTGAGGGGGTCCGTTATATTGTACGGCGACCCCTCGCACGGCCCCCACCCTCGGGACGATGTCGCAACACACTTGTTTCGTACACGGTAATCAAATCAGAGTAGTCAGATTAAGGCTTGTTCTGGAAAGTGGTAAAATGGTAATCGAGGCGGATTCGGAATCAAATAGTTAAGGTTTTAATTAACGACCGGGGTAGCTGGATATTCGTAGTAATCTAAGCTTTAACGCTGAAGGGATAAATACTGGCTAACGCAGTTAATTCGGATAATTGATTTATTAATTAGTGAATAATAATTTAGTAGGGTTGTTGAAAATACATACTGGTTGAGTATACTGTGCTATGGCTCGGAAAATGCTTTGAATAGGAAAGCCTGGGAAAATAGTATGGGAATGTGCCATAATACCGTATAGGAGTCATGGTTCATTATGCATTATAATCACATTGTATCGGTCATATTTATCTCCAAGATAAACGGATGTAAAATTCTTGAATTTTGAAAATTGCCACGTTTTCAGTTTAAAATTGCAGGTAGCAAATCATAGAAAATACTCCCCTAAAGGAAGAAACTTAAATAGTATTTCCTAGTAAAATGCTGATTTTGTCTGCAATTTGAACGAAATTCAATATTTTCTGATTTCAAAAATAAAATTCCTAACAGCAAGTGAAAGATAGTTCAGCATACTGTAATGCGAGAAGTAAACAAAGCGACACATGTTTACTCCTTCAAAAGAATAACTACGACGCGTACAAGACAGGTGCATGAACATTTGCTGCGTAGGCGTTCTAGAAGGTTCGAGAATGATCTCGATTATGGTTGGGGGTGTATATATAAGGGGGCTTGTGATCGAGGGAGTTAGTGAGAAGTAGAGAAGCAGAAGTGAACGCGACATACGATCCGAAAGCGGAGCAGTACAAATAAATTATGTAGTGTCTAGTCTAGTGTACAAGTAGTTTAGTGTGTTAAATAAATTAGTGTTCAATTAATGTAAATAAATTATAAAATAAACGTTACATTGGTGTCAGAAGAGCGGATCATGAAGAAGTTACGCGAATTAAAAGTGGCCGAGTTAAAAAAAGAACTCGAGGAACGAGAATTGGAAACAGGAGGGAAGAAGACTGAACTCCAGGACCGACTCTCGGCATTTTTGAAAGAAAATGGCCAGGACCCGGAAGTTTTCGAGTTAGAAGACGACGACATAACGAAGCAGTTCGCAGCCCAGAAGGATGACATCACGAAGCAAATCGCCGCCCAGAGGGAAGAAATCGCCGCCCAGAGGGAAGACATCACTGCTCAAATCGCTGCCCAGAGGGAAGACATCACTGCTCAAATCGCCGCCCAGAGGGAAGACATCACTGCTCAAATCGCTGCCCAGAGGGAAGAAATCGCCGCCCAGAGGGAAGAAAGCGCCGCCCAGAGGGAAGACATCACTGCTCAAATCGCCGCCCAGAGGGAAGACATCACTGCTCAAATCGCCGCCCAGAGGGAAGACATCACTGCTCAAATCGCTGCCCAGAGGGAAGAAATCGCCGCCCAGAGGGAAGATATTTCTGCTCAAATCGCCGCCCAGAGGGAAGAGATAACCGACCAGATGGAGGCTCAGCGTAAGGAGATTGAAGAGAAGATCAAGCAGTTGGAAGAACGACTAGAACAAGTCAGTAGCGGCGAGGGGAAAGAAGACGAAATTAAACCGAAGACGAAGCAGTTGGAAGAACGACTAAGGCGAGTCAGTAGCGGCGAGACGAAGGAAGAAATAAAGGCGGTCGTTCAACAGAACTCGATATGCACCAATCGAGTGACGCCCCCAACGTTCGACGGAAAAATTCCGTGGGCCAGTTACAAGAAGCAGTTTGAGGCGGCAGCGGAGGCTAATGCTTGGTCCCCTCACGAGAAAGCTGTTTCCCTAACGGTAGCCTTACGTGGAGAGGCGTTGGAAGTTCTCCAGACGCTATCCACCGAAGAAGCCGGGAATTACAATGAGCTGCTGAGGCGACTGGAAATGCGATTCGGCCAAACACATCTGGAGCAAGTCCATCAATCCCAGATGTCCAATCGCCGCCAGAGATCGAACGAGACCCTGCAGGAGTTCGAAGCGGACGTGGCCAGACTAGTGAGGTTGGCGTATCCTACGGCACCGGAACAGATGATGGAGTGCCTCGCAGTGCAGACGTTCGTGAGCGGGTTGCGGGACCAGGAACTGCAGATGGCCCTGAGGCTAGCTCGACCGAAAACAGTAATGAACGCGCTCGCCATCGCACTAGAACATGAGGCAGCAATGGAAGCCTCCCGCATTCACGGTTGTGCTCGAGCTGTTACCGAGGAGGTAGGCACAGAAAAACTCGTGGAGAAGGCCGTCCAGCAGATCATGGAGTTGCTGTCAGCACAGAAGACGCGGCCCAAAACAACGGTGCCGGCAAAGGCCCCGGAAAAACTAATGCGGGTCGATAAAAGGGAGGGGACGTCGACCCGTGGCAATAGGAACCCCCGTGCCAGTATAGCCTCGTTTTCCCACCAATTGGGGAGCGCGTACGTCGATGGCACTATCGACGGGAGATCCCACGCCATGCTTGTGGACACGGGAGCTACGAAGACGATCGTACGCTCGGAAGTTGTGAGGGACCGTAGGAAGATTAGGCCAAGTAGGTGGCAATTGAGAACTGCCACTGGGGAGAAGGCAGTAATACACGGTGAAGCGACGGTTAGCATGACGTTGGGACTAGTAAAGTTTGACCATCCTGTTCTCATAGCCGAAATTGAGGAAGACGTCATACTGGGAATGGACGTCATGAGGAATCATGGATTCCACTTGGATTTCGGACACCGAGTGTTGAGGATCGGTCAAGAAGAATTACTGCTACACAATCGTGACAACTTTGTGTTAGACGTAATAATGGCAGAAGATGTGATTCTCCCGGAACGAAGCGAAACGATCACCTCTACCTGTCTGAGGGGTGTTGTGGAAGAGGGAATTGCAGCCGTGATCGAACCAGAAAACGATGACAATCGACTGGCTCGGGGGGTACTGGTAGGAAAGGCGCTCGTTACTCTCTCAAGGGAAGTGCCTGTGCGGCTACTTAACATCAATCAGTACCCGGTCACCATCAAGAAGGGTACGAAGCTGGGCACATGTATAGCCGCATCAGCCATCGTAAGGGGCGTTAGTGAGGAAGAAAGGTCCAAACACACTCCGCAGGACTTGAAACAAATTCTTTCCCAGACCAGTGCGTTTCTCTCGCCCACACAGAAACAAAAGGCCCACGAATTAATAAATAAGTACCAGGACATATTTACCACCGAGAATGGAAAGCTGGGAAAGACCAAGGTCGTGACACATAAAATTGACACGGGCGAGACACAACCGATTCGACAAACAGCAAGACGACTACCTTTGGCCAAACGGGAGGAAGCCGAGAAAATTATCAAGGACCTAGAGCGGGACGGGGTCATCGAGCCGTCAAGCAGTCCATGGGCCTCGCCGGTAGTACTGGTGAAGAAAAAGGATGGGACTACTCGATTCTGTGTAGACTACCGGCAGGTGAACAGTGTCACCAAAAAGGACAGCTACCCGCTACCACGTATCGACGACACACTCGATACCCTTGCTGGATCCACGATATTTTCGACCTTGGATTTAAAAAGCGGCTATTGGCAAGTCGAAATGGACCCTGCCGATAAGGAAAAGACGGCATTTACCTTCGGTAACGGCCTGTGGCATTTTACAGTTATGCCATTCGGACTTTGTAATGCCCCAGCGACGTTTGAGAGGCTGATGGAGAGCGTGCTAATGGGTCTGACGTGGAAAACGTGCCTAGTCTATTTGGACGATGTCATCGTGATGGGCAAGACCTTCGAAGGACATCTGAAAAACTTAGAGGACGTCTTCCAGAGACTGCAAGGTGCGGGACTGAAACTGAACCCTAAGAAATGTCAGCTCTTCAGAAGGAAGGTCTCATACTTAGGGCACGTAGTGAGCAGAGAGGGCGTCGCCGTTGATCCGGACAAGACGAGTACGGTGAAGGAGTGGCCAATACCGGTAGATAAACACCAGTTGAGGAGTTTTCTGGGCCTCTGCACGTACTACCGACGATATGTCCGGATGTTCTCCGACGTCGCTAAGCCGTTGACAAGGCTCACGGAATAAGGACGAAACTTCTGTTGGGATGAGGAATGCCAGTCTGCCTTCGACGAGCTGAAGAGGAAGTTGACCAGTGCCCCAGTGCTGAGTTTTCCTCTGCCAGAAGGACAGTTCATCCTGGATACCGACGCGAGCAATGTGGGAATTGGAAGTGTTCTATCGCAGCGTCAGGAGGGACAAGAACGTGTCCTTGGATACTTTAGCAAGGTACTCTCCAAACCAGAAAGGAATTATTGCGTCACCCGACGTGAATTATTGGCCATCGTCAAGTCCATCGAGCACTTTCATAAATATTTGTGTGGAAGGAGGTTTTTGATCCGGACCGATCATGCTGCTCTTAAATGGCTCCTCCAGTTTAAGAATCCCGAAGGACAGATCGCTCGCTGGATCGAGAGGCTCCAGGAGTATGACTTTGTCATAGAACATCGGCCAGGACAGAGTCATGCAAAACGCAGACGCACTCTCGAGAAGACCATGCCCTGATGAGTGTCCTCATTGTCATAGAGCTGAGGAAAAGTCCGAGAAAGTCTACCGAACGACCGTGGTCGCCGAGGAATGGACACCATCCTCGTTACGACAAGAGCAAGAAAAAGACCCGGCTCTCAAAGAAATCCTGGTTTGGAAGGAGGGAGGAGAGCGTCCTGAGTGGCAAAAGGTATCACCTGGCTCGCCAAAACTCAAGAGCTATTGGGCACAGTGGGACTCGTTAGTGGTTGAGGATGGACTACTAAAACGCGTACTGGAGAGCCAAGACGGGACGGAGGAAAGACGGCAGTTGGTAATTCCCTCCAGTAAAATCCCGGAGGTCTTGCGGCACCTTCACGACGAATCGTCTGGTGGACATTTAGGGATCAAGAAAACCCTGCAGAAAGTACGAGAGCGATTCTACTGGATCAATTGTTCAGACGACGTGAAGGACTGGTGCAAGAAATGTACTACATGTTTCGCAAGTAATGGGCCACAAAGACGACCGAAAGCTCCCATGAAACAATATAACGTCGGGAGCCCCTTCGAAAGGATCGCTATTGATATAGCAGGACCCTTCCCTGAGACCGAAAAGGGGAATAAATACATCCTGGTCGTAATGGACTATTTTACGAAGTGGGTAGAAGCGTACGCTCTCCCTAATCAGGAGGCAGAGACAGTGGCCGATGTGCTCGTGAAGGAGCTGATCTGCCGGTTTGGAGTACCCATGGAATTACACTCGGATCAAGGAAGAAACTTTGAGAGTGGCCTATTCCGGAGGATATGTGAGAAGTTTGGGGTACGAAAAACAAGAACCACGGCCCTTCACCCTCAGTCTGACGGCATGGTAGAACGGATGAATCGCACCCTCAACCTCTATCTGGCGAAAATGGTCTCGTCACATCAACGAGACTGGGACGAACACGTGCCGTTCTTCCTGATGGCCTACCGCTCGGCCGTTCATGAGTCGACAGGACAAACTCCAGCCAAAGTCCTGTTCGGGCGAGAACTTAAACTGCCCTGTGATCTAATCTTTGGCGCTAGACCGGACGAGGACGTTTCGGGGGAAGATTACGTCTCCCGGATGCGGCAAAGGATGAACGAAATTCACGATCAAGTCCGGTACCAACTAAATATCGCCAGTGATCGCATCAAAGAGCGTTACGACATCAACGCTAAAGAGGGTGGCTACCAAATGGGAGATCGAGTTTGGCTGTACAACCCACAGAAGAAACGTGGTTTGTCCCCTAAGTTACAGACCAATTGGGAAGGTCCCTATGTTGTGAAGAAACGAATCAATGACGTGGTCTACCGGGTAAGCAAACTACCAAATGGCAAGCCGAGAGTGGTGCACTTCAATCGGTTGGCACCCTATGAGGGGTCGCACGATGAGGCGGAGGTTCCCCGAGTAAGAAACACGTTGGCGCAGGAGAACGAACTTTCGTTCGAAGAATTTATGAGCGCCTACGGGGGTACCGGAAAAGCACGGTATGGGGTAACCTGTGAAAAACAACAGGATTTGTTCAGCGTACCTGAAGAATACTCGTTGGCCCATTGTGTGTCCGCCGACCTGGTAATGTCACGAGGTATCGCCACGGTTTTCAAGAAGAAGTACGGGCGCTTGGAACAACTCAGAGCGCAACTCCCGGAAATTGGCAAGGTTCTGGAACTACGTGACAACGTAAGACACATCTTTTATCTGGTTACGAAGGAGATCGGGTCCCTTAAACCATGTTATCACGATGTATGGCGAACCTTGCATAGGCTACGAGACCGACTGCTGGAGCTCGACATCAGGAAGCTAGCTGTCCCCAAGTTAGGTGCTGGACGAGATCAGCTGGACTGGAGGGTTGTCCGGAATATGCTGGAAGTAGTGTTGAAGAATACCGGAGTGGAAGTTTTAGTCTGCTGTTTTGGGCTTGCACCATGTCGACTCGGGAAGACGGTCCCCTGTTATTTTGACGCCACGTCTCGCTGTAAGCGGGGGGCTAACTGCAGGTTCCTGCATGGGCCTACCAGGGATACGTTCCGAGACGAAACGTCTCTAAGGCGGGGGCAGTGTAATGCGAGAAGTAAACAAAGCGACACATGTTTACTCCTTCAAAAGAATAACTACGACGCGTACAAGACAGGTGCATGAACATTTGCTGCGTAGGCGTTCTAGAAGGTTCGAGAATGATCTCGATTATGGTTGGGGGTGTATATATAAGGGGGCTTGTGATCGAGGGAGTTAGTGAGAAGTAGAGAAGCAGAAGTGAACGCGACATACGATCCGAAAGCGGAGCAGTACAAATAAATTATGTAGTGTCTAGTCTAGTGTACAAGTAGTTTAGTGTGTTAAATAAATTAGTGTTCAATTAATGTAAATAAATTATAAAATAAACGTTACAATACGTTTCTTCGTGAGATGCTAATTTTAAGGGATATGTGTTTTTACATTTTGAATTTTTATAAATGTCAACCATTTCCGATTTTAAAATTTCTGAGACTATAGAGGATGGTTCCCTGGACGAAAAATAAAAGGTGTTTCTTAGTAAAATTACCTGTGCAATCGTCTGTTTGCAGAACAAAATGACGATGTGTCCATCACATTTTAATATAAATATTCAAAGTTTAATAAATCTCTTGCAACGGAATTTAGAGGAAATATTAAAAACTGAAAAACAAAAGTAAATTGCCATGCAGAGAAAATCTAGGCGAAAATGTAATAATCTTTGTTATTAATATTCGACAGCGGAATACCTATGCTGTAAAAAATTTGAAACAAATTCTTGGAACAAATTTTAAGAAAATCGAAAAATGACAAGAGTAAATTACCCAATTCTTTCGGCCAGTTTTGGTACAAAGTTTATTGTGAAGTCCTAATATAGTAAAAATTCTAAATGCTTTGTGAACCGTTTGCGAGTTTTAATATCCGAGAAGAACGTAGGTACCACAGACATAGGTACATACATTTTTTGAAAAACTTGATTGTTGAACTCAGGGAACCTTAAAACGTCTAAAAATGCTAATAACTCAAAATATATATGCCAAAATATATTTTACTTCATACTATATGGTTCTGCATTTCTACAGTATTGTCACACGCCTGAGGACCTAGGGTCCAAAGGGAGTGCTCTGGTTAGGGGTGTAGCTAGGTAGAGACTAAAAAGAAGACATGGTGAAACAGACAATATTTATTGGAGCATTAAATATAGGGGAGAGAACATCATAAAACAAAGTTGAGGCAAATGAGCAAATGGCAAGAAGTGAGAAAAAGGGCAAAGGGAGGTGGTTGCTTACTGTCGGATGACGAAGGGCAGCAGGCGCGAGGCTCCTCCAATTAGCGGCATGCCGAAAAGGGCGGGCTCTCAGACGGGCAGCGTGACGTGATACTAGGTGACAGACTTACTCCCTCATCGTTATGATCCCGCTGTATAAATATGTGCGGGATGTTTATAAACGTGATGTCGTACCTGTCCGAGAGTCGTATCGTCCTTCGGTTTAAGGTCGCCTCGGTGCTGAATAAGCTTAGACGGCGACCTATTTTCGCTAATTGGGGCCGCATCGCGACAGTATTTAAAAAAAATGAAATAAACAAATATAATTTTCTAAGTTGACCAATTGAAAACAATCCAAATTAGTCATGAAAAAATAACGTAAACAATCTAGAGTCATCTATATATTTTCATTTTTCTCTACGTTTTCATTATTCATTCATATCATTTTCCCTCAATTATTCGATCACAAATAGTTTACGCCTAATACATGTTCTACGTGGACGAACAACCTCCTAAAAGAAGAATTACGTGAACTTAGGATGAACCATGTTTTATTGGGTTTACGTTCCTCCTAAATTTAAATATAACTTTTCTCCTGGAAGTCCCCAAAATTGTATAAATTCGTCGATATGTTTTATTTTAGGGACCCTTAACATACAAATTCGATACAGACTATTAATGAAATTATATGTAAGGAAGGTCCCATGGGATCCATAAGTAGTAGGTATCTACTAACAAAATATTTCTTGTTGCAAGATTTATAGGTTTTTTGTTATGGTATAAAACCTAACTAACTAAAGGAAATATTGTTTCTCAACGCTATAAAAAGCGGGATTAAATGAATTACTTTATCTGCTCTTATTAGATTACTACCACCATATTGTAATTTTACTTATTTTTCTCATTAATTAAAGTCTATCCAGTTTATGCCATAATGTGAGATAAACCACCTGTTTATGAAGTAGTTTCTAAGCGTTCAATACTGTACAATTATCCACAGTGTTATCCCAGAAGCCACAATTAAAAACTTGGAAACTCTGCATTTCACGGTAATCGCTTCTTTTTCTTGGAATTTTAGAAACATTTATTTTAAGAATGACATTCGGAGGGTAGTGTGGATCGTCTGATTGCATTAATGAACCCATTTAACAGTAATGTATTCGTTTATTAGAAGCACAGTTTTCCAAATTTTAACTATTTCTGTTACGACAGGCATGACTAGTTCCCAGTGCGAAATGATTGATAGAATAAAATAAAACTAGCTGATGTCACTGTAACATATTTACAGAAGATATATTCCTTTTGAAATCTCATAAAACCTATTAATGGCACTTCAAACCTTGCGAAGCTGGATAGAAACTAAAACGAAATTTGACTATGGATGAGCAGACAAATTATCTGATTGGATATATATAATTCCAAAAAATTTGTTCTTCTGATTTCTAATAAGGGCCTATAGTGCCTACCAATTTTGTTTCGAAAAAGTAAGATTACATTAATTAAAAATAAAACGCTAATTCTATTAAATAAGTCTGCCTTCGCATTAATAAACAGGTTACATTAATTTCATAATAGTTTTTATAATTAACAGTTTCGTTCGTCATATCCTAACATATTTTTATAAAATTGATTTTCGATTTTATACCAGCTTTGCACAATCTGATTTCTTTAATTTATTATTTTCAAAAAAATTAAATACCATGCATCAAAATATGAAATCGGAAATACTAATTTATGTGCACTTCACTTTACTACATATGTATAGGTATTTCAGAAAAATCACCGAATTTTGTCAAGAACGAATACATTAATTTCAAGATTTTTTGAAACCGAGACAAGACGAGACCGAGACGAGATGAAACATGACTTTTATCGATTTGTCGAAACCGAGACCAGACCATATTATTTCTCGTCTGGTTTCGTTTCGAGCCCACAACTAATGCTCTGTATAGTAGAGTAACATTTGTAACATCAAACATGTATTGTAATCAAACAGCAATGTAACAAAACCGTTAAACAAAATGTAAAGGTATCACAAAACCTTTCATGGGTTTGGATTGCAATAGCATCTAAAATACCTTCTGATTAAACAAATATCTTTTAATATCAGAATACAGGATATACGAGTCTCAATAACTTCATTCGTTGGAACGTTTTGCATATTCGTTTCTAATTTTTTAAGGTAATTAGCTTCCAGTATCTGTTCAGGCTCAAATTGATTAAGGACGTTTCATTTAAATATTCTTGTTTCAGCTTCGAAAACCCGCCCAGACGAGCCATTCCTTATCTCGGAAATTCGTCGGGGATCAATTGCCCATCGGACCGGAACCCTACACGCCGGGGACCGCCTTTTGGCCATCGATAACCGACCCTTGGACCATCTAACTTTGGATGCAGCCTTCGATATATTACAATCTTCTACCAACGAAGTTGTTACATTAAAGGTAAAATCCACACTCTGCATTGTACACTTGTAGTTAAGTAGAAAAATGTACAAAACCATGAGATTGAAATGTGAAGTCGTATTTTGAGTGTAATGTGTTTATTTTGCTATTCAAGATTTGTCTTAAATTACTTATTTCCTATTAATAATTTTCTTGCTTCATCTTCTATGCATGTCGTTTTCAAAATATCCTAATTCAAAATTTATATTTTTAATACAAAATTGTGAAATTCAAAAGGAAAATTGGCTTTTTTCCTCATTTTTTCTTCTTCGGACTGAATTACAAGTGTCTCTCTCTCTCTCTCTCTCTCTTTTGTTTTTTCTCTCCCTCTCAACATGGTCATAATAAAACAATTTTTATTCAGCTTCTACGCACATTGCCTTCAAATTTTTCTCCTCTCTTCTTCCATACTCTTTGTCATAAATCAAATTATACCTGAAAGTATGTATAGAAAAATTCATATCTTCTCATCTAACTAATTCACCACCTCACATAAAATGTTTTTGCGTAATGTAATTTAACTCTGAATTAATTATGACTCTCTTCCCATGTAAATTACTTAATAGAGTTCACTACAACAAAGCCTATAAACTGACTCCATCGAAACTCTTTCTTAAATTAACTGGAATTTTGTAATGTTCATTTTTCAACATAAAAGCGATAGTTCGACAAAAACAAATTGATATGCACTGACAAAACCTTCCACGGCTTTCTCGAAATTAAGATTATATTCACTATAAGCTAAGAAATGTACTTTTATAATTATCATTAATTATTTGCATGCAGGTTGAGAAAACCGAAACGGAAAATGCTAACCTGTTCTTAGACAGTGTGGTGTACACTGTAGAACTTCACAGGTATGGCGGACCTTTGGGCATTACGATATCAGGCAGTGAGGATTGTGTGGATCCTATTATTTTATCAAGATTGACAGAAGGTAAGTGGATGGTAATAGATTCTTACGTATAAACTGTTAATTAAGAAACAAAAAGAATTATACCGATTTTAATATTCCTTAAATAATGACTAATAACTGTTGTCTATAAAAGAACATCTCTTGTCATTTCAGGTGGTTTGGCTGAGAAAACTGGTGCTTTACATGTAGGAGATAGGATATTAGCAATAAATGGAGAAAACCTGGAACATAGGCCTTTATCGGACGCTATTAGATTGTTGCAGACGTCGGGAGACAGGGTGCAACTAAAAATTGCTCGAAATATAAAACCAGGTGCGTCGATCTTATTAAGAATATGAGAGCAAAAAAAAAATCTCATTTCATTTTGTTCTAATGTTCACTGTGGATTTCGAGCGTATGGAGTATCTACCGAAGACCTCAATTAGTCAGTTTTTGTTCGCGGAAGCCCGGATCAAGTTTTTTAAAAAAACACAAGAAGTTTAATGTTGAGCTTTAATGTGTTCTCGATGAACGCATTTACAAAACTGAGGTAAAAGCTTCTCACCTACGATTCTACACATATATTTATCTCTTTTCCACTAAAGATTACATTACGCAATTCAGCATCCTATAAGTTTACGTTGGCAGCGGTTACAGGGACGTAACTCCTCCACCCTTAGAACAGGCTTCGGGGGGTACAAAAGTGAATTTTGATTTTGTGTAGATTTAAAATTTCTTTTACGGTATCATTTTGAAATTCCGATCCGTTGTCAACTATAATTTTTTCTGGTATTCCGAAACAACTGAGGTATCTGATTAATGCCTCACTGACATGTATTGCTGTTTTTCCTTCTATCGGTATTGCTTGAGCGAATTTGGTAAAAGCATCAACAAGAGTTAGGTAAAATTTGTTATCGTATGTGAAAATATCCATGTGAACAATTTGGAAAGGTTTCGATGCGGTTTCAGTGATCATGAGCGGTACATACGGGGTTTTCCTCGAGTACTTTGCTCTCTGGCAAATTTCACAAGAGTTTATGTAATTTGTTACTGAGATTTTAAGTCCTATCCAATAATAATTTCTTTTGAGATAGTTTAATGTTTCGTTTATGCCACGGTGATTAGTTTTGCCTTCATGATGGTGTTTTATTAACATTAATTGCTCTTCATTTTCTTTTACGGTATTTACTAATTTGGTACATTTTATTAGTTTGGGTCCGGATTCAGAAAAATATTCTAAATATACTCGATTAAATTGTTCGTATAATTTATCGTTGTGGAAATATACACAGTACGTCTTTCCGGTAGTGGTATATTCCTTTAAAAATTGCAAAATAAGGTTATCGTTATTTTCAGAAGGTATTTTGAGAGTAATTATTTTATGATGTTGATAATTTTCTTGACTTACTTTAGAAATGGGGTAAACGTGAGGGAAAACTAAAATTTGATTGACTTTATTATTTATTATTTCATCTAGTATTTTAATTCCTGTATTGGTTGTCTCATGAAAATTTGAGTGTTGACTGTCTTGTGTACTATTTTCATGTTCGGGTTCCGGCGGTATGGTAATATCTTGAAGTATTTTAATTTTTTCTCGTTTTGGATTCGAAGTGGTCGGTGCGGGATTTTCAATTTGGTTAATTAATTGATCTTCATCAAAAGTCATTGATTCGCAAAGTTGTCTTAGGTACTCTGTGGATTCTAAATTTATTTGTCCAGGATTATTGATTATTGATTCGTTTTCTAGAGCATTGATTTTTATGCGTGAAAGGGCATCAGCGTTAGTATTTAATTTACCTTTTTTATAAACAATATCGTAATCAAATTCTTCTAATCGCAATCGCCATCTCACTAATTTTGAATTTGGTTCTTTGAGAGAGAAAAGCCATATTAGCGGTCTATGATCTGTATAAATAGTAAATTTTCTTCCAAACAGGTAGGGTCTAAAATATTTACATGCCCATACTATAGAAAGTAACTCTCTCTCTATGGTACTTAATTTTTGTTCTGATTCGTTTAATGTACGTGAAGCGTATGCTACTGGCTTATCTGATCCTATTGGTCCTTGTGATAATACTGCACCTAAAGCTACTCCAGAGGCGTCCGTCGTGAGAATAAATTTGTCTTTAAAATTTGGATAAGTTAAAATTGGAGCATTTATCAAGAGATTTTTACAAGTATTGAATGCAGAAATAAAGCTTTTATCGTGAATAATTTTAGCATTTTTCTTGAGACATTGAGTTAAGGGTTTTGTGATCTTGGCAAAATCTTTTATAAATTTCCTGTAATAACCGATTAATCCGAGAAAACTTTTGATTTCTTTTTGACTTTTTGGCAGCGGAAATTTTTTGATGGCATCTATTTTTTCAGGGTTTGGTTTGACTCCATCAGGGGTAATTACATGTCCAAGATAGTTTACTTCCTTCCTAAGAAATTCGCTTTTATCTAATTGTATTTTTAATTTTGATTTTCTTAACCTTTCAAAAATTGATTTCAATCGTTCAATATGTTCCTGAAGGGATGTACTAAATATTACTATGTCATCAAGGTAAACTAAACAAATTTCGTTTTGTAATCCGCGTAATACATTATCCATTACTCGTTGAAAGGTACTAGGGGCGTTCTTTAATCCAAAAGGCATTCTTTTGTATTGCCATAAACCATTTTCTGTTTTGAAAGCTGTTAGGGGTACGCTATCAGGGTGCATTTCGATTTGGTGGAAACCGTTCGCTAAATCTAATGTTGTGAAATACTGGGCTTTTCCGAGTTTATCTAAAATATCAGAAATATTTGGAAGTGGATATTTATCGTCTATCGTTCGTTCATTTAATTTCCTGTAATCTACTACTAAACGCCATTTCTTTTTTCCAGAAGCATCAGGTTTTTTCGGTACTATCCATATTGGGCTACAGTACGGACTACTTGATGGTTCAATAATACCTTGTTGTAACATTTTTTGAATTTGGCTTTGAACTTCCGTTTTATGAATTTCTGGATATCGATAAGATTTAGTGAAAATTGGACTTGTATCCGTTAAATTTATTTTATGTTGAATTTCGTTAGTAAAGCTTAAAGGAATTTTGTCACAATAGAAAATATCTCGATATTCATAGCATAATTTACGTATTTCTTCTTTCTCTTCGGGATTGCAGTGTCCTAATCGAATGTTTTTTAAATTTGATTTTAATATGTTATCTTGATATTGATCTAATTCTTGGTTAGTTTCCATTTTTTCTATAAAATTGACTTCCATTATATTTAAAGATTCGACTTCGACTGGTTCATTGAATGTTAAAGTTCGTTCGGACTCACTAGAATTGATAATTGTCGTAATAGCGAAGTAATTAGAAATGTTAACAATTGCTCTTGGTGTTTCTAAATTTTCTGCAAATTTAATATAGTCTATATAACCTATTCCTTGGGGAATATTGACTGGAATTTTTTGAATTATTTCGGTTCGAGGTGGTAATTTTATAGTGTAATTTAATTTTGGTGTTTCGTTTCCGAAATATACAGGGACATTCGCATATGGAGTGATAATTAATCCTTTACTGAAATCAAGGGAAGCTTGCATTTTCTCTAAAAGATTCGTACCAATAATTCCATCATATTCGTTACTAAATTTGAAAACATAAAATTTTTGATATCCGTTTACATTAAAAATTTTAAAAATTGGTATTTCAATCACTTCGTTATGATAGGTAATATTATGAGCTGTTTGAATATTAAAATCTTCATTAAAAATGTAATTTTTGAAAAATTTGTGGGTTAATTCAGGGTCGATTATACATCTAGTGCTACCACTATCGATTAAAAATTTTGCGTTTAATTCTGCGATGTAAATATGTGGTAAGCGAGCGTTTTCAACGTTGTTGATATGTATTAAGGTGGGTTCTTTGTTACTGAGGTTCCAGGAAAATTTACAGCTTCGTCTACAGTGGCGTTATTTAATCCTGTCTCTACTGTTTGTTCGTCATTTATTCCAGTTATCTCAAGTCCTTGACTCAATTCATAGTTATATGTTTCGTTATAGTCTGGGAGATTCTCATAAAAATTTTCGGGATTATTATAAATTTCAAAATTTTCTGGTTCTTCGTAATTATCGTAATTATGGTAATATTGAGAGGTATGAAGTTCTTGTGGATGTTCATAATAATTGGAATCTTCATTTGAG
The DNA here is from genome assembly GCA_946251905.1 of Cryptocephalus moraei. Lineage (NCBI taxonomy): Eukaryota > Metazoa > Arthropoda > Insecta > Coleoptera > Chrysomelidae > Cryptocephalus > Cryptocephalus moraei. The sequence goes on from OX276452.1 coordinate 16,915,701, forward strand.
GATGGATATCCGGTCACATTATAAAGACGATAGGGCCTTGCACTACAAGTGCTAGTTTCCATGGGTTCGGGTTTATCGAAATTTTGGGTTCTCAAGTTTTGATTTTGTCTACTTTGATTCGGAAAAGATGGTCTTTGAATGGGAAAGTTATTATTTGATCGAACTAATTGACCATTTCTGAAAATCATCGGTTTTTGATAGGGTCCTCCCTGAAAAGGATTTGGTCTAAACTGAGGGTGATTAAACTGATTAGTCGGTGGTTTGAATTGAGGAAAATTAGATTGATTCATTGGCGATTTGAAATTGAAATTTTGAGGGAATGGTCTTGGGGAGTTTTGTTGAAATTGTTGGTTAACTGACGAAAAATTCATTCTTTGATTTTGTTGCATCTTAGGTAAATTAAATTTTGAATGAGTCGGCATTGTAGGAGTTACTCTATTGACTGGTCTATAATTTGGTTGGAAATTTAGAGCATTACTTCTATTTTGACTGTAAAGAAAGTTTTCTTCCTCGATAACAAATGACATTGCTTCTTCTAAGTTTTTCGGGTTTCTAAGTCTGATGTTATTTTGCAAATGACCTTGTAGTCCTCGAATAAAAGTTTTTAATGATAAATTCTCGTAACTTTTTAACATAGTCGTTTTTTCCTCTTTGGTTAATTCTTTCTCAGGTGTTGAGTTTAATTTTGAAACAACTAAACTACGAGCATCTTGACATCTCATTCCAAAGTTATAAGGAGATTCACCTTTCGAAGGATTTAAAGTGATTAGATCTTGTACCAAGCAATCTAAATTTCTTTGATCACCAAAAGATAAATTTAAGGCACTTTTAATGTCTGCCCAGGTGTTTAATTCTGTTCGTGAACCTACTAAAGATAACGCTCTTCCGGTTAATTTTGATACAATTGCTCTTAAAAGAAAACTAACTGTGGCCTGATCTGTTCCAGAAAATTGTGTCATCAATGTGTCGCAATTTCCGATGAAGACGTTAAGAGTATGGGGGTTACCGTCATATTTAGGGATAGTGTCAATGTACAGTCTGAGAAGTTGATAATTGTCTCCAGGCATTTCTGATTGTAAATTTGAACTTCTATTTTGAATTTCGTTAATTTGTAAAGTAGCGGGTCTTATCAGGTTTGGTCTTGTTCCAGAAACAGACAAAGTTTGTTCTAGTCCTTCAATAAGATCGTCTATATCTGTCATAAGTCAATTTTGAAGTAAAAATATACTTTTACGATGTGAATGAGAGAATGATAAATATCTTATATATATGTAGCGGGATAAATTGAGGTTTTAGGGAAAGCAAAGTTCGACTTACAGTAGTAGTAGAATCTTCAGCATTCTTGTTCGATTTCCTTTTCTTTCTTCGTTCTTCTTATCCTAACTGGTCAGGCGATGTGGTCCTTCCCAGGTCCTTAGTCTAGCTGGCTCAGGCGATGTGGTCCTTCACCAGGTCCTTAGTCTAGCTGGCTCAGGCGATGTGGTCCTTCACCAGGTTTCTGAGATTTCGGCGATTTCGGTCCTCGTCTCAGGCTGTTGGTCTCGGCGATGTTGTCCTCCTCCAACGGTCTTCTTGTGAGTTCTCGCAAACTCTCCACACTTCCGGATGATCGTAGTTTTCGTCAATAAATCGTTGATACGAACCGATCGAACGCGATTTTTGTCGTTTTAATCGTTTGACTATCCTACTGACTGCGCCAGTTTTGTTCGCGGAAGCCCGGATCAAGTTTTTTAAAAAAACACAAGAAGTTTAATGTTGAGCTTTAATGTGTTCTCGATGAACGCATTTACAAAACTGAGGTAAAAGCTTCTCACCTACGATTCTACACATATATTTATCTCTTTTCCACTAAAGATTACATTACGCAATTCAGCATCCTATAAGTTTACGTTGGCAGCGGTTACAGGGACGTAACTTCTTTGTTCCAGGTGTCGAAGATATTAGATGCAATTACTCTAGTCCCGGCCTAATGAGTGTGGACAGTGCAATACACTCCTGGGACAGTAATAATGCAGATAACACAAACGACAATGCAACAGGTAAAAATTTTAAGCTTACATTAGTTTCCTTTTATAATCCGTGAAAGTACCCGATTAAAAACTATTTTAAAGGTTTGCTTAAACTTAAGGTAGTAACGAAGAACGTTTTAAATATTCCAAAAACTACTTAACGAGGTTGTCGTCCAGTAAACTACGGGTGTGAAGTTAGCCACATCCAAAAATTCAAAAGAATGAAAACACATCTCACTAAAACTTTAATTTATTTCGTAAAATTCATCAGAAATTTTCTCCTTTTCGGATGGTGGTGGAAATAGGGCTGAAATGTGGACAATACAGCCTTTTTATTAAAATATTGTAACACACTAATTTTCTTTTTAAAAATAAATCACTTCATCATATGTCGATAAAACCTTTGCACGGTCGTCAGGAGGCTGTTAATACGGGTGGAATTAAGGTCAATCACTCTAGATTTTAAATTTGATTGTAATTAAAAACTTAAAGTGCTACGGATTTTTAAAAAATCCAGAGCAATCAACCTTACTTCCACCCCTAATTAACACCCCCCTAACGGCTGTGCGGAAGTTTTTTTGTGTGGCATATCATCAAATGATTTATTTAGAAATTTTAATAAAACAGCTATAGTAAATCCACCAAGAAGAAAACTTCCATGAAACACAAACGTCGAAATTCAAAGCGCGCGACCAGCTAGCGAATAAGTACAGGGTCGCATTAAGAATGATCGCCTTGACTACAATTTATCTTTTACTAAGATTTTACTAAGGATGTTCATTTCTTTCTTTTCTATATACATTTAAAATAATGGTTTTCTCCCCGCAGCTTAAGTATGTTCCAGGTCTCTTTTTGGGAGGCGAGCAGGAAAGGTGTCTTTCCTGCTCGCGGTTACATTTCGAAGAAAAATATAATTTAGGTACTAGAACCACAATTGCTGCTTCGTCGCTTTTTTTAAGAAATACGTTGTGGTCGCTGGTCGCTGAAGGAGGAGCCATTATATCTCGGGTCGAAAACCACTGAATTAGACTGTTTCAAATTTGATCATTTTGTGAATATATTAATGAGGACATGAAAACGGTATGGTTTAAAAATTGAAACGGGGATAGATTTAGCGATTTTACCCTTTTCACACCCTAACCGTCACATATTGCTTAAATCTATCAGAAGGACCCGGGGCTTAGATTAGCTTAGATGTAGTTGTAAACGGAATTTTGGTCTTCCTTCAGATATCCCAGAGATAAAAGACGTGGAGAGCATCCTGAGCGAGCCGCTCTCCTACCAAGATCACGACAAGGAACTCACCCTCACCAAGAGCAATCGCAAGCAGCGCGACTCTCAGCTCCAGTACTACTCCGACAGCGAGGACATATTTTGCCCGAGCCCCCTTCCGCTGCCCAATTACAACTTCACGCACACCATGAAGTACGAGAATACCTTTGCTCAGACGCCGAGCAGTTTCACCGACAGGTTGCCAGGCACTTTCAGCAACGAGAGCATGTTAGACAACGAGATCTATCACGTCACTTTGTACAAGGATTCCATTTACGACGATTACGGGTTCAGCGTGAGCGACGGGTTGTACGAGAAGGGCGTGTATGTGAACAGGATCAGGAAGGGCGGACCCGCTGATATCGTGGGCTTGCTGAAGCCTTACGATAGAATCATTCAGGTGAGGTAAACTAATACTACTACTTATCGATTCAGTATACAGCAGCCGTTCAGATGACTGACGTAGGTCTTAACTCTCTCATTTTTACGATCTTGAACGATTTATGTGAATCTGTAAACCCCAGGATGTAAACCTCTTGAAGCCCTCCTCCTTTTACAGATTGCTTAAGAAATTCATTGGAAGTACGTCTGGATTAAGTCTCATCCGATATTTTTTTAAGCACCTTTGGAGTAATCACATATTCAAAGGAATTGTTATGCCACACGAATGAATTCCATAGCTCCAAACTAGCTTTACAACGGTTTTGTAATGCATGACTTTACACTTTAAGAAAATTTGGCGATTGGCGCTCAAGTATTCAGTATATGCTTATAGATTTATTATATAATTCCATGAACAACTTACTGTTCAAATATTGTTGTGTAAATAGTTTTGGTTATTTACAGGTGAATGATACGAAAACACTGGACTTTGACTGCTGCCTAACTGTACCCTTAATAGCATCAGCGGGAGATAGAATAGAACTGGTTATAGCGCGAAATCCCTATTTAAACGTACCGGATAAGGTAATCCAATTGGCTTGTGAAATATATTTGGACTAATATTTAATGTTCTTTTGTTTTAGGAACTACAGGATAATCTATCAAAGAAATCGTTTTCAGCTAGCCAGAACACAATAACAAAGACTTTATAATTTGTTTTGTAACATTTCCAAAAATTATACTACAATGAAATATATTTATTTTTTAGTTGACGAAAATATCACATTTACATTATTCCATTCATAAAAGTTTGAAATAAAATGGATATATATTGGTTGTTTAAATATTCTTCTGTCTTTTAAAGAATTGTTTTTTATGTGACGTTACAGAAGTACCATTGAAACTGCCATTACAGAAGCTCATAAAAATCACACTAACTTGGCATGTAGGTAAATAAAATTTTAATACTGTGCCACAGGACGCATGAAAGTACCTATGAAATTGTAAACAATATTTGATTTTGATAGTCCAATATACCTCGAGTGAATTTTCTAAAGATAGATAAATAACAAATGATTTGATTCATAACAAAAAGCAATTTTATGCACTAACTACTAAAAAAATTAGAGAAGTAATTGTTGAATATTACCGTATTATTGCTTTGAGTCTAGGACGCCATAACCGGTTTCCTAACTTAACTCTGTCTTCAAACAGAATGCACCCGCTGTAAAAATATTTTTTACATTATTTAATTCAATCCTCCCTATCATTAGAAAAGCCATTATCTTATATCACTGGTTGACACTTATAGCAACTAGAGACTGTTACAAGAACAGCTTATGAACTTTGACCCTTTATGGATTTTAGGATATGTGAAGTTGGGTTTTTCTCCGTCTCTTTCTACAATTATTTTCATGTTTTCCGATTTCTTGCCCGTGGTAAAACGTAGCTAATTGCAAATATAAAATATGGCCAGTGAATAGTTATTACGTTATTACTATAAACTGGCAACACTCCCGTACTGCTTTGGCGGAACTGCTGCTGGTCATGACTAATGATAGTACTGCAATTGTGCTGCATACAACTCTACTACATGGAAAATACAAGTTGTTTCTATGGAGGCTGTCCAATATGGGAGGATCCATACTATGCGACAGGATATTAACACACTACCAAGACTAAAGAACGCCACCGGAGTATTTTAAGTATACATGTATGTCTAAAATGATCTATTTTATTTGTTCTTGCTTGTGGGAACCTGGAGGTAAGGTATTAGGTGTCCAGAAAGCATATATCTTTCCCAGCATAGGCGACATGATTGGTTAGGACGAACCCTATTCCTTGTTGCCAATTACAGATTGTCTTCGGAATATGAAATGTAATTTTAATGTTGTCTGTGAATAAAGACTTAATGCAGGCGTTTCCTTTCCTGGGTAAGAGGTCTGTGAGCATCGAAAAAAGTGGTGGTGGTGGTGGTGGTGGATCCTCTTACCCCTACTTTTTGTGGTAACACCTCTTCTATATTCTTTCCTCTTCTTTTAACTATCTTACTAATGTTGTCCATCCAGGTTTTTCTCGGTATTGCTCTATTATTCTTTGTTATTGTTGCTTAGAATTCCAACCTCTTTACATGGCGACTATTTTCTGCTATTACCTTAACTAATCTTGCTATGTAGATGTTACATTTTTAGTATTCAGTAAACTTGAATGATATTTGTATTTTCGTTGTTGTCATTGATCACATAAAATAAGCATTGAATTTACATTTTTGATAATCGCATGGTATACACTTGAAACCAGCTTAATGAAGAACTCATCACATCATTTATTTGCTGTTACTACAGGTTTTTACCTATCTACCAGTGTAAGACCATTAGCGTGTTCGGATGGTCGCTCTAGAGCACTCTGGGAGCAATCTGAGAGCATAAATTGCGTTCGGGTGGGAATTCTCTCTCAGAAGTTGGCGTTCGATTGGGCGACAGATCAGCTCTCAGTGTTCCGAGATTACTTGACAGCTCGACTAACTAAGACTAACATTTTAAATAAAACAAAATTTTTAAAAATGTTTAAAGTACATACTATGGCATGGTATAAATATGTTTAAAATGTTTTAAATGGTCAAAATTGTTCTAAAGCTGTGTTTGAAGAAATTATTTAAATGAAAAAGAATAACTCAATAACAATATAATTACCTACACAACAGTTTATTTTGCTAATTATTCTATTAAAGAAATACTCCTTTAAAAATTATGAAAAATTTAATACAATTACTTTATGCTATTTACATTATTAAGTAGCAATAAAATTAACAATAAAAATATATTCAAGGAATTATAAAAGTACTTAAACATCTCAAAATTGTTCTCGAGTAAATAGTTTGCATGTAATTTACAAAAAAATATATTATTAACATGCTTACATAAAAAAAGTACATAAACAACATTACACTTTTAAAATCCCAATCATTTGTATATAAGAAATGATTACAATAAATTGGGCGGAATGATTGGTGTCGCACAAGATATTTCTTATAAATACCCCTTGGACTTTTCAGACAACTAAATCTTGGACGGATTTGTTTTAAGGCTTAATATAACATTTGTACTCAAAAATTAAATATCAAAAATAAAACTACTGAGAAGCTTACCATTGAAATTGTCAATGTACCTGCGCCAGCATGACAATCCACGATTCTCCTAGCTCGCAAGAAATCTGAACCTAAGTACTCGGAGTAATGTCTTTTGTTGGTTGGGATAACTTTCAGCTGAGTAGTAGCATCTTGGAAGATTAAATCGGCGTATGGTGGAGGAGATGAAAACATACTGAAACTAAACGAAAAAAAGGAGTTACAATAATAATTGTCTATAGTAATAAAACAAATAATTTATACCAACCTGAATTCATCTGTGGTTTTCCTTCCATAGAAAGTTTGAGCATACAAAAACAAATTGATATAAGCATTGATATGGGTCTCGTTGTAACCATAACCTCCTCTGGTTACGATAGCATTCGCCTTTACTTTACCTAAATTACACTTAGTATATTCGTTAACTTCAGCTCGTGTACCTGTAAAATATAACAAGATGAGCACCAATAAAATTACAGTTAAAATTCAATTTACCATCTGGGCACAACAGCTCAAAATCATCGTTTAGATTGTCCCTGACCCACCACTCTCGTTTCTTGCCTCCAGTATTTTCAGAGACTGTAGTATGCTTAACAAAAGCAACATGTCCTCCACCTTCAACTAAACACCTGAAGGCACCTGTGTGACCATAATAATCTTCAGAAGCGTCGCGACGACAATATCTAAAAAGAGTAACATTATTGAAATCGTTTACTACCGAAACAACTATTCACGCCTATTTACACCCAAATTACTCAATGTGATAAATATTAAAACCAAGTTAAAGGGAAAAAAATGAAAATCTCAATATTACATATTGCAAGATGTAGAAGCTATTACCATAAAAAAGTGGCCCGTAATATTACAGCGCCTTAGGAGTGATCAGTCCATATAAATCATCTGTTGTAAATGTAATGCATTGTAAAAGTCTGGTTGACTTGTTTAATAACTAGCATAGTGCAAATGTTGCAATAACAGTTACTGTGATAGAAAGTGAAATGAATGATAGTTTATGGACTTGACAATTATGACAGTAACAAGAACGAATAAGGCTAAGAAATTATCAATATTTAATCTTAATTGTTAGATCTTCTTTTATTATTACTAACTACTGAAACATCCAATTTATTAATTGATAATCAATGTTTGATGTTTTGTATGACTACACAATAACTTAGTTAATAGTTAAATCACCAAATGGGCATTTCATGAAGTTACTAGATATTGCATGGTTAAGGTATATACACAAACATATGTACAGCTCTTCTACTTTGGACTGTTTTATTGAAAAGTCACCCACATAGAAGACATCCCACTTTATGTCTTTATATACATAAACATGTATTAGTCTTACTAAAGAATGTGGAAAATACAAACACTTCGTATAGTACTGTGTATCTATGAACCATATATGTATTTAGTTTTACTTCAAATTATTTTTAATTATTTAGTTCCGGTTAGATTGCCTTTATGTGTCCTCTTCCCACAAAGAAATGTTTACTAGATGTATATACCTCTTACTGGTTAAATAAATTAATGAATGAATATTATAGGTTACCTAAAACTGGCTCCATGGCACAAATCGCACATGTTATCATAAGGCACTCCGGTGTTGTACTCAGTACTTATAGCGCCAGGTATGCAGCTTTTCGTGAAATATTCAGCAGCAGCTCTGACACTATTACAACCATAAGGACGGATCCAGCCATTGCTGATGAGAAACGCCAAGGGATAAACCCAACCAGCTGCTGTATTGATGCCACCATGGCAAGTATATTTATCTGTAAAAGAAGCATCAATTTCATATTGTGTCTTCAAACATAACCTCTCATATAAATAGTTGACGTCACATTTCTTAGCAAAAAAATTGATTTCAATATACAAGTCCTGAGATGTGATCATTCGTGAGATATGAGATAGTAGTATAGAGTGGTTCATATAAAAATTCAAATTTCCAAGCGTCTCAATAAATTCCCAATGCCAATCAATTATTATGGTAGGGATTCAATTCCCTTGAGTGGCCTTTAATGAGATATGAGAAATTGCATAGTGTACTCACTTTTTAAATAAGTCAATTCCGTGCTGGGATCAGATTCCTTTGCGACCGCCACAACATAGTACTCGGGTTCGGGTAAATTATACAGCTCGCTAATAAACGGTACTAAATCGAAATTAAGACCAGCGGTATACACATCACTGGCGTCAAGCACCGTCACATCAGCCGTCCCTGCTCTGATCGCCTGCATACAATGGATCTGAGAGTGACCCTTGTAGCACTCCATTTCAGGTTTGAGAAGTTGAGCTTTCAATGCAGTCTGAAAAAATAATTATTACAAATGTTACACAAACAAATCCTAGAAGTAGCAACAAAAGTGTATAAAAAGAATATTTCTTCCAGACTTATTAAATGATGGGTTAGATTGTGAAAGAATAATTAGTGTAGAATTCGCAAAAAAACTGATATTAGGTCATTAGAAATTTTAACACAAACATCAAACAATATTACTTTAAATGACAAATCAATGGAGTCCAGAGCGTAGACTGCCTAACACATAACTAAACCACACTGTTTCTTATTTTTACTTTTGAAATTGTTTACTCTTGAAAATATTCTTATTTCCTTGCGACCTATTTGATTTTATTCTTTATTGTGATTAGAACACGTTTCAGTTTACTTATTTGAATAATTTTCAGCCATTTTAATGTTGAGGTGTTTTCTGGGGCTTGTTATTATTACTTTATGTTATACATATTTGCTTTGTTGTCTCCAAAAGAAAATTGTCTAACTCTACCTTCTCAAGTACCACCATACATGTTTCATATTTTTGGTCATATATTTATTTCATCTTAATTCCTTGTACTGTATTTATTATTGTTCTCATATGTAAGAGCTATTAAAAACAATCAATGCTAACATAGTAGTAGAACCCATCAGAAATTTGAAACATCTCATTTATTTTATTTTTTTTTTATTTCAAGAAATGTAAAGGTTGTTATTACCTGCACTTAGGTTAAGAAATAAACACTTACCCTCATTTTAACACATTTATTTTTCTCTTCGTCGGATGTAACACACATTACCATCCTGCCTACTGGACAATCTCGGACACCCATTATCTGCTCAAGAGCTTCACCCAAAAACGTAGAGTAAGTCTGCATATTTTCTGGAACGGCCACAATAGATCTTGTGGCATCCTGCAAAACAGTAAAAATAAACCTTATAATGAGTCAATTTTGCACTAGAAAAGACTGAAGATGCTTGTAAACTAAGTCCTTTGATATAAAGGAAGTTTTCAACTTTAAATTGAATTTAACTAATGTGAATTTAAGAGCTATGTTCACCATATGAAATCTAATGTACTGTTTTTAATTATTACATAAACTGAACAATCTTGTAATTATAGAAGAGTAACAAAATTCAAAATTTTTTCCTACAAATATAGATATAACCCGGATAGCAACATAACATGTTAAACTAAACTTATATATAACATTCTCTTACTTGAAACAGAAGATTTCCATGTATGCCATATCGGGGTGTTGACTCGAATAAACTAAACACCTCATAGAAAGTGGCATTATTAGTATTGTTTCCCGGCAAATAATCATCATCATTATCGAATCTGTTATAATTGGTACCATTGTTATTACTACCAGAAAATGGATTGTTATATCGGTTATAATTTCTGTTATCAGAGTATGGATCAATATTCACTCCATATTGGTTTTTATTAATAATATATGGATCTTTGTTGAAAGGATCGTTGTTGCGTTCCGTTGCCGGTCCATAAATATCTCCACCACCATAAGGATTGTTGTTGGAACCATACTCGTCTCTAGAATAAGGATTGTAATTATTATTTTGATTTGGCTGATTGGAGTATGGATTGTTCTGATTTTGATAAGGATTGTCTGCATTATTTTGATTCGAGTAGGGATTAGAATTGTCTCTATTGCCATAATTGTCCTGGTTTCCATATGGATTTGTATTTTGTCTTTTAAATCTGTTGAATCGATTTCCAAATTGATCATAATCAGGCTGATTCCTATTGTCGAAAGTGCGATTTTGTGGATAAGTGCCATTAGCTAGTTTTGGATATAGCTGAGTGAATTTCTCAAGGAATTTCTGATATTTCGCTCTATCTTCGAAGGACACTGCGGAAGAAACGACGACAGCATCCGAAGGGACTTTCCCCCAATTACAAGCGAGGTATTCAGAAACAGGACGACGGGAACCATCCTTGCAGAGTAACTCAAAGTTGTCAGGTGACAAACCAGCTAAAACGTAAATGACATAAAATAATTCAAAACTCATCATCAATATAATATTTACCAAACTCCATATTTGCAAGCAACTCTGGTACAGTGTTGTGCTTCAGGAAGGCTATCTCGCCCGCTTCCAATAAACACCTAAATGCCCCCTCATAACCAGCATAAGGGTCCCTATCCGTACACCTTCCACCTGGAATCTCACCGATGCAAAGCTGGCACAGCTTATCTGAATTGTCGCCAATGGGATTGAATTTGTCGGTAAGGCAATTTACAGCACAAGATGGCCCAAAGTAATGCGTTGCAGACTTCACATGGTTATTGCAGTCCACGATGTCCATGCCTCCTTCTTTCATCAACTGTAAAATACAGTAGTGTAAATTAGAATTAATTTACCAATTAATGTGATTAAACAATATTTAAACTGTTAACAAAAATATAGCAATTGACCGATATTGGGATAAATTGTTTAAAATGTTTTAAGGAGTAATCAAGTCAATAAAAGACTAATAAAGCCATTGGGAAACAAAAACAAAACATAAAAGATACACAGAGGAATCCAACAACAGCTGCAAAAATAAAGGGAGGACATTAAACAGAGCATGAGAGATACATTCACTGGAACAGAATACATGGAGGCTAATAAAACAATTGGAAAGATGATATTGTTTTTCTACTTGTTTATCTATTTGTAATACTGAGAACACAAATTCAAACCAACTATAGAAAATGAATGGAAAAAGGGCAATAAAACACCTAAGATCACTGGTATTAGCAAACTGGAAAACAAGGCAGATGCCTCTACAATTTGTACAACTGAACGATAACAGTAAGGCCGGTTACACATTGGGCGGTTTTTGCCGTCGCGGTAAATTTGCCGTCGCCGCTCAAAGAGAACTGATGTGTTTACACATTGAGCGACAAAATGACCGCTGATTTTCGGCGGCCAAATTGCCGTAGTTCCACAGTTGTCAGTTGCCTCAAGTAGTTGAGAATGACTATTTCTTTTCGAGCTTATATTGCATTGTTTAGATTCTGTGTAGAAATAGTTCAGTCGTTTTGCTACACACACTATGAAATGAATCAGCAACAACTTCTTGCTCTGTTGTTATACCGTCGAAGAAGGAAGAGGCAAAGAAAACATCGTCTTATTTGGATCCATCTAATAAACCTAAGAAGAAAAGAAGTTGGAGCATTTTATACATTGTTTGAAGATTTGAGAAATGATGAAGCGAAGTTTTTGAATTATTTTCAAATGAGCAATAAGTCATTTGACGAGTTACTGGATGATCTGAAAGATAGATAACCAAAGATATTAGTATTTCATTGTCTATTACCACTTCATAAATTTTGTTACTCATCTGCTGGCAACAACATCTACACAACTACGATAAAAAAACGCCTAATGTGAATGTGTAGACGCTCATTTGATCGTGTACGCCACTATGCGAACGTCGACGGCAAAATTATCGCCGAAGTAGTGGCAGTCGGCGGCTGCACAACGACCGCCGACGGCAAAACTGCCGCGCGTCATTTATGCCGCCCAATGTGAAAGATCCCATTACATTCTTTATACTACTGCCGCAACGGCGGCGACGGCAAATTTGCCGCAATGGCAAAAACCGCCCAATGTGTAACCAGCGTAAGGAAAAACATATTTATAAAAACAAACTAGGGTTACGGGATGCGACAAATTTAAACAAAAGACTGTTAACATCCTCGGCAAGATAATAAATCAACTTGATTTACTCTTTTGATTTTCCTAGGAATGTAAATGACAGTATTTACATTCCGTCGTCAAGGAAAAATAATACAAGAATGTTATTCGCCATTTTCATGCTACATATCACATAGCTGCATATAAGAGCGATTTATGATAGCGGCAGCGTGAAAAATAATGAAGGGTGATATTTCCCAGACTACTTTGTTCCGCTGGTCAATCACTACTAATCATTATACCAGGTTCTTCATTTTACAAGTCACATGGCCTGAAATCTATTTGGCATACTTTATATGAATAGCTATGTATTTTTTACTGATGAAAAATATTTAATTAAAAATATTTTAATACTACGTAACAATATATGATAAGTATTAATTTTAAATTGATTAGGTATGCCTTAAGCAGTTAATAATTAATCAATTCGTTTTATACAGTTTTCATTTTGCTATTGTTTATGCACTATAGTTGTATTTATTTTCCCTGTATATACAATACACACACTGTAAATTATTAATGTTATTCAATGTATTTTTTAGTAATAGTGGCAAATGTTTTATTACCTCTATGAACCTTGGATAAAAAATGTTTTAAATTGGGGGCAACTCTATTGGGTCACTTATTTAAAAAACTAAAGAGTTACCTGAAAAGAGCCATTTGTATTGAAATAACTGTGATGCAATTAATACGGTTTCGATTTGAAACAGTTTCTATGACAAGTTTGAATAAAGCATTAAAAAATGAAAGATGAGCACCTGAAATAAATGATTGAAGTCTAAAAGGGAATTATTGTCTCAAATGTCAAATTGAAGTTTTCGTTGAAAAAGTAGTCTCAACCTCAACAAACCTACTTTCTATAAGTCACAATAAAGTTTGCTATAAGCTTATAAAGAGATACGTGACCCTCTCGAGAAGTCACTCAAAATTGACAAATGTAAATTTAAAAATGTTAATATAACATGTGGTTGTTTCAAGCTTAGATCATGTTTATTCCAAGTTTTAGTTAAATTGACTTTGAAAGTTACACATTCAATTGCAATTTAATAGAAAGTACTTGCTAATTGTTTATGCTTAATGGGAAGGATTTACCGTGTTAATGGGCACAACCCATCCAGCAAAAGTCTCCACGCCTGCGAAGCAAGCACGCTTCCCCCTGAGATGAGTCAATGACCAAACATCTGTTAGAGTTCCTTTTTTGATAACGGCAACGGCATAATAGTACTTAAATCCCCCTTCCAGTACTTCCTGTGCGATCGGTACCAAGCTGTGGTGACGCCCACCTTGGAATACCGCACCGGCGTCTAAAGTCGTCATTGTGGCCTGCTCCTCGTCTAATAACTCCATGCATTCTTCTTTGTGGGCAGCTTGCTTGCACTCAATCCTAATAGTCTTGTAGTACACACGGACCTTGTCTCTTTCATTGGCCATAGCAAAGTTAAGGCACTTCTGTTGTTCTTCTCTGGTAATAGTACACCAGGTGAGTTTATCTGGCTTCTTCTTGATGGTATCATCTTTAAACTGGGTTATTTTCCAAAAGTTTTGTGCTGAAACTGAAAGATCACCAATGAGTCAACTATATAATCTACATATATTTATAAAAAAAAACTAGTTTGTACACATAGTGGCCAGTTAGAATCAGTTACAAATAACACATTATCTGGACTAGCTGAAATTTAGCTGATCTGTGATTTCCAGGGCATTAACAGGTGTATAAACTTATGACCTGAAGGTAATTGTAAAACGCGTATTTCTTAATTTCGAAAATTTGACATACCAAACTCAAACTCACACATTGTTTAAAACATAATAGATTCTGTTGTCAAAGCTTCGTCATAATCAAAGTTCAAAAAACTACATAAACATCAATGTGAAATTTGTAATATCTGCATCGCAAAAAATTGTGGTAAAATCCATAGCGAATTGAAAAGGAATAATATGAAGGGGGGTTGATGCAATTAATACCATACCTATTTAAAATTTATTTTTAAGCAAAATAAATGATCCCAGCACTATCTAATTAACCAATAACTTGACTCAAAATAAATGACTCATTCAGATTCCCCGCCCATGTTAATTCAACTAAAATGTAATCCAAAGCACAAAAATTAGGTAGTATTTTGAGTTACGATAGCAAAATATCAAAAATTATGTTTCTAAAGAGTATTTCAAACATTAATGCCCCACCCACAATCTTGTAAAAAAAATCGCAACTTACCGGTGGTTCCCAAAATAACGATAACCGTCAGAAATATAAAAATAGTCTTATCGATTAAATTCATGTTTTATCACTGATAACAATTAAACTGATAACAATAATAACATAGTAAAAAGATAATAAAGGGGTTAAATGTAGTTCTCTACACAGAACATGATATATTCCCTCGCTCAGTTAGTCAGTAGTCAGTTGTCTATATGGAATGGAAAGTAAACAGACGATCATAAATCACGAAAAAAATTAAAAAGACAAGACAACATGCAACCCAGATTTTACTTTTCAATGTGCAATTTCATCAAAATTGCTATCCGTGTATTAAGAACAATGTGATTCAATGTGCGATAAATATTAGACACAATTATTTGGACAACTTCAAATATTAACATTCTTTGCAAACAGGCAACCACTTTAACAGTTTTAAAGCCGTCCAATGTGTTTTATCGAAAAATATATTATTTTTTAACATGATACATCTGTTCTGCTCAAGATTTTTATGTTAAAAATTTCAGTGCAACACTAGATCATCCAGAACACACTTAAATTTAAAATCTATTGTGGTATTGAATATTATTATACCTGTAAAATTTGTAAAAGAACACTATAGTATAGAGTGTGTTTGTTCCCTCTAGAACCCTGAATTCTGTGGAAATCTGCTTTGAAGTCACAGTATTTAGCCACCACGATTTCACCAAATCTCCGCGGGAGGATTCGTAAGGGAATTCCGCAGTACAGTCGAAAACACCCCTATTTAGGGGCGTTTTTTTTCAAGTTTAGGGGTGTTCCAACCATTGCTGCAAGTTCCAACCCCCATTTTCGTAATCAGCGCCCCAAAATACATAAGGGACAAGTGGTCCCGTCAAGTCCAGCTTTTCCTGACCTTTCACCGTTATTTTAAATGGACTATAAGATACACATGATCATTCAGCGTTTTTATCACTAAAAACAGAATTGTTCAATTCTGAATGTGGCACCGAAAGCGGTCATTTGAAAACACGCCTCAAATGCACTGTCTTCCATTCTTTTAAGTGTTTCGCCTCCGATCACAACTCCAATGCAACTCGTTATGGTAGCTCTTGACATGACATGTAAAACGTTAGGTTTGGTGTCAAATAGCTCAACTGTTATAAACTTCTGTCTTAGCCGCGAGTATCGCACCTTTTCTCATCTATCAAACTGCCGCACGTCATATACGGCAGCTATCGAAAAGTCAAATGTTCGATTTTTGGCGGTTTCGCCCACTGAGGTTGATTTTCGAAGCAAAACCGTTTAAAGATTGGATTTCTGGGCCGAATTTGGTGGCATTTTAAATTACTGCATGGCTGTTACAATCTTTTCCTAAGAGGAAGAGTGAAGGGGACATTCTAAATATCTTAGATAGTTCATACTAGGTCCTCTGTTTCTCTCACTATCTTTTCCTAACCACCGTTTTATCTTCTCGTTGAGTCTACCTATATGTGCTTGAAATAGATGGGCACTCTGGATACACAACATTAAATAATTTTATATTTTTATATAACAGTCTAATAAAATTGACAGTTTGGAAAAAATATTGACATATTATATAAACTCACAAAATATGGTGAACATTCTTCTTTTCAATTTTATGCATAGGTAAGAGTAATTTAAATGCCATTTAAGCTATGCGTAGGTAAATACGCGTTTGAATAAATCTTGTATTCAAATTATGACACTTGTGTCATTTAAAGCAACCGTATAAAATTGATAAACCCACAAAACCCACATGATAATATATTCTATGGGTGTTCCTTGCATGAAGAAATGTCTGTGCTCCTGATGATGTACCTTTTTAGTTAGCGACATTTCTTTTAAAACCTGCTAACGATATAGAAATATAACAAAAACTAATTATTACTAAGACATTATCAAAGAAAATAATACTTCAGTGTCGATGTAAACTAAAATTGTTACTTGAAAAATGCGAATATTTGTCTTGTCTGATTTATAATTTAATGTCAAGTATATTTATAAATTAAGCTAAATAAATGTAGCTATGTAGGTAAATAACGCATTATATAATAATAATATTATGAACCAAGGTGGACTGACTAAATAAATATATTATTATGGTTTCTTGTAAATCCTATATTAATTTCCAAGGAAAACCCTATTTTTTTTATTCTGTACGGCAAACACCATCTCTACAATTTACCAAATTTATGAATTACACGATACTTCCTAAAAACAGCAATAAAGTTACGAAATTAGGTGGATTAGTTGTCCTACGTAGGACTACATAATACTACTAGTTTTGAACGGTAGGTAACCTTCAATTTCCTTTTAAATTCGATAATACTTAGAATAAAAACGATGTCTACGGAATACTGCTAATTGATTAGAAAGTCGTTGCATTCGTATAATTATGGGAGTGATAACCCCCCGCAATTGGACAAATGAGATGAATATTAGAAATTGAAATATTTATGGAAAACCATTTTCGTGTTGGAATTCTATATCGACAATAATCCGGAAGAGGAAATGTGTACATTATAACGATATCTGAAGCTGCTGAAAATAGACGAAAATGTACACTGTATGGAACGTTCCAAGATTTAACATAGTTTTTAAAAGATGCAATACCATTTTGATATTTGCCCTTTTTACAGATTACACTAATGAGCCGACGTAACATCGCTTTTATATTTCTCAGGAAAATTGTAATGAAAAAGTTTAAAGCAAGTTATTAACTGGAAAACCAATAAGGTTTTTATCATCCAATAAATCATATGCACCAAAATCGCATTTCTTTCCTGTTTAATTCGACACCTCGCTCGAAGGGGTGGAAACTTACGTAAAGCTAAATTAATTTTTTTATGTTACCTACCCCACCCCATCGAGTGAAGTATCGTTTTAAAGAGCAAAGAATGCGATTCTGATATAAGTGATTTATTTGATGATATACCTTCCTATTGATTTTATTTATGATGCAATTATTTAAACCGTTTTATCGCAATCTTTTCTGGGAAATATAAAAGTGATGGACTGTCGGCTCATTAGTATAATTTGTAAAAAGATGGTATCGAGGGGGTGTTGCAAGTGTACTTTTAAAAACTAGTGTAACGCGAAATGTAAACAGCAGAGCGAAATGTGTTTACTCCTGTCGCACCTCGGCGGCCAGTTTAAAACGCTCCGTAATTGGGTTAATAAAGGATGAATGATTTATTACCTACCCGACCTCCTAGACCTTTCTGGACGTATCTAAGTATACATTAATTTGAGAAAGGAATGACCTGGAATTATCGAGCAAATACTAGTAAATTAGGGAATACATTATGGGGGGCTATAAAAGTGAACGCTGCGGACGAAGGAGATTATTATTATTATTATTAACGTGAAGCCGCGAGAGTAAATAGTAAACAAGCGAAATTGCGAAAGCGAGATGAGCGTTTAAACAAATTAATAATTTAGAGTGAGATAAATTAATTAGTAGGAAATAGTTAAGTGTGTTATATAAATTAATTAGTTTAGTAATAGTGTATATAAATTAAGTAGTGTCTAGTGTACAATTAGTATTAGTGTAAATAAATTAGAAAATAAACGTTACACTATGTTAAATTACCTTGAAACGTTCATACCTACATAGTATAAAGTTATCATTCGAATATCTATTATCAATTTAGTTGTTTCCTGGGAAAAGTATGTAAAAGAATTTTTATATGTTTATTCAATGAAATGCGCCGAATGCCGACTCCATTTGAAACCACGCAGCCAAGGTGCAACCCTACACTATCACACGTCCACTGCCTTGTTTAACAATTGGTAAGAAAAAGCAATCACATAACATATTGTATTTCTTTATTTAAATAATAATATTAAAGAATTGGGTGATACTAAAAACTTTATATTTTTATAGACGTTACAAATAGCGCTATTTTTTCATTCTGGGATTTTAGGTAATATTCTTTGCTTATCCTCCTAATTTGTTACATTTTTCTCACTATAGCTCTATTTTTTCGTAGAATATATCAATCTTAATCTCAATCAAATCGTTAAAAATGCAAAAAAGTCCCAGCGCTAAGGACCAGACACTTCTTAGAACTCTAATTTATGAATTAACAATGAATAACCAAGCCGTAAAATTAAATAGCTGGTGCCCGTTTCGTTTGACCCACATTCTAATCTAGACTGGAATTTATTTTCCTCGAAATATTGGCTGGATATAAGACGCTTTAAAGGGAAATAGTGACTAATTAGAATTCCCAGGATATTCAAAAATTTTGAGTGCCAATTTTTTTTCAGGGAATTAGAAATACACCAAATTGCAAAATTTAAATAAACAATGAGTGAATTGGTAAGTGGACATAGGTACTCAAAATTCTCAAAAGATATAAGAAAATCATCCGGATCCCAGAAATAGAATATTTATACGCTAATCAACAGACAAAAACAGTCGTGATTAAATTAAAGATTTTCCGACTACTTTAGCGTTTTAGAAGTAAAAGTTGACTGTGAAGATAAATTAAACTATGTATTGTCTGAATAATCTAATTGTTGAAAAACGGCTTTTTCGGCTACTAAATGAAAGTCGGAAAATCTATTTCTGCCGAGTTTTAATGGTCTTTCATCTACACGTATGTAATCTCCAATTTTCGAATATTCCCGCCTCCGCGTATTTGGCATGGAACTCCCACTTCGGAACGTCGGAGGTGCCAACGACTCCCGAAAGAGGGAGGCCGTGTCCTCGTGGTGACATCACACCAAACCATCAGTCAAATATGTCGGAATGTTGAGAGGAACAAGTGATAGTGTTATTGTGTAAAATATTACAATTTTTTGAATATTCCAAATTAATCAACTGATTGCCAATAAGACTCCGGTATCAAATTGCTGAGATGGCCTCTCACATAATCGGCAAACCCGAGTACGTAGTGGGCGGAAAGTACCGTTTAGTACGTAAAATCGGCAGTGGATCCTTCGGTGACATTTATTTGGGAATAAATATCACGAACGGCGAGGTGAGTGGAAAATATCCTTAAAAGATTCTTTGCGGTTTGTAATCAGCGTTTGCACTTTCAAACGGGCCGTGCGAGTATCGGTTTTGCTCTATACTTCCTACCAATTCTCGCAACGTACCATTATGCAGCAATGGCAGCCATATCTTCCTTGCTCTTTCTCTGTTTACATTGCCACAATAACGTTCTGCGGCACAACTCCAAACGTCTTATTTCCAAGTATTTCTTTTAACGAGTCAATCAGACGCGTTTTTCGGGCCACATTTGGTAATAATTGAAAAGTAGGTTAACTCTCCTTTACGGCGTTTGGTGGGTGAGGACACCTTTCGCAATTTCTGCTGTTTATCATAATGTATTTATTTCTTGGTAATTTGCGTTACAATCTCACTGCAGATAAGCAATTTACAGCCCTCGTAAATTAAATTAAGTCGCAGTTCGTAATCGAAGTGCGGAAGCATGGCTTTAATTGGGTTAAAAATGTTTGATTTGTAGTAAAAATGGTCAGGTCCGACTAAAGCTGATGGTTGTTTCAGTGTTGCGAGCAACTTCCTTTGTTGTGTATATTGAGTACTTACATTTATTTGACGTTTCCTTTGCCCGATTATTCTGTATTGTTGAATTCTGGAAATCATTTTGTTTCTATTGAGGTATATTACGGTCAAAAGACGAAAATAAGCGATAATAAGCTTCAGTGGGGCATGGACCCATGGACGTGGTTTCTACATGTCAAAACTTGTCTCGGCATGAATGTTACAGTCTATTCTTTCATTTTTTAAAACTTATGTGTAGAAAAGTCAAACAGTACCTAATAATAAACGTTTATAAATGACTTCATAAACTACTTCCCCATATATAGTAAGTTTTCATTTAAATCTTCAGATTATTGTTAATACTATTGAACCATTTTCAGTTATTTGTCATTGTTAACAACCTACATTTATTTAGCAATAGGTAAGCACAATCCATTCCAGTTAAACTTTTTGAAAAATGTAACTTTCTCCAAAAATTTCAGTCACAATATAACTAATCCTAATAATGTTTAACTTTTTCTGCAATTTGCTCTATATGTGATAAAATAATACTAACTTAAATTCTAACTAACTACTGAGGACAATCAAACAAGAAATAACCTTTCATAGTAATATTTATCTTTTTCTTCAATTTTCTCTATATGTAATGATGTAATATTGACTCAAATTGTAACAAAACTACTGAGGACAATTTTATTAAGCGATAAGAAATTACCCTTCATAGTAATATTTAACTTTTTCTTCATTTTGCTCTGTGTAATGATATAATACTAACTCAAATTCTAACAAAACTGCTGAGGACAATCAAACAATTATAATGGGTTGTATGCTTAAGATAAACGTTCACTGATCTGAATCATAGGAAGATTCAGCATTGGGACCTTCATTATCATTATCGACATCAGCGTTTTTCCCCATACCTAATTTTTTTTTTATTATTGTCAGAAGCAAACTGAATGGAATAGAAAAATTTGGTGCATAATATAATTATAATAGATCAAAATTCTGGGAATATTACAGTTTATTACGGGATTTCAATGAAAATGTGATGAAATTCTTTCAATATTCTCGAACATCACATGATGATTACATTTATTAAGATAAAGTACACCAGACAGTCAATTGGACCAGAAACAAGTATCGACAATGTCGTTCCACAAAGAATTTTTATTCTGTATTCAAAATCCTCAAGGAAAAATACTAAGGTGTGGTCCTCTGCAGTGCCATTTAAAACTATGTAGTTAATTAAAAAATGTGATTCGAATCAGTAAGCGCATCTTTACTTCTTATCCCCTTCTCAGCGTTTTTCGAACATGTTATCACGTTTAATGACAAACAGTCCTCCTATCTCTGGTAGCCCCCAATCAAGTATCCATTGTTTGTTTTCTTTTGTTCCACATGTAGATTATGCCCACCAAGACATATCAGTGGATTTAGCTGATATATTGCCAAGCAGTAATATGCTTCTAAATTCAATGAGGTGGCATATATGTTTGCCCCCACATTGATTATGAAGCTTGTATTCTGAAATTCCAACAAGATTAAAGTAAATAAAACTGTGGTCTATAGACTTTCTACTTTTATAGTAACTATTTTCTGTGCATTTCATAATATTGGGTTAATGGATGTTACCTCCGATCTTATGAAGTGGTGTTTTGTAAATAGCGTCATTGTTTCTTCACCACAACCCATCAGATATAATAATTAACAAAAAAACTAATTTACCAAGAAATAATGAGAAATTCTTCAACAATTTTTTTGAAGGTAGAGAAAGAGACATTCCTAAAAGGTTTTGTGTTTAACATCTGAAGATTTGTACTTTTTGCCATCAAATTCTATCTGCAAGCCTAAATCGAGTCTTTTCTATCAACTAACCCTGCATAAATTTTAATTTGGAACATAAACATACTAGTAGAAAGAATATCCATTGATCACCATGAAGTATGAAATTGCAAAATTGTTGAATTAACTTTTTTTGTAGGAAGTAGCTGTGAAACTTGAACAGATTAGAGCAAGACATCCCCAGTTGTTATATGAGAGTAAACTGTATAAAATTTTGCATGGAGGGGTAGGAATACCACATATCAGGTAAAAAATCCTAATAGTTTTATACAGTTGAACAAATTTTATGTTTTTAACAAATTATATTTATTAAAAGTATATACAGACCTTTTCTATATAGTCGCAGTATGGTATAAACATAAGAGCGAAAGAAAGGCCATACATTTCTTATTTGCTAAACAGAGAAAGAACTTTTGCGACGTTGCTAGCTCGCGAAACATCACAGTCATCGCACACTCTACCGGCTGGCATTATGATATGTATGAGGAACACACGTACGAACGTTTTCATTCGCTGCATAGCCTCTGACGGGAATATGTGGAATGGGTCCTGGACTTGGACTGCGGCCGGCACATTGCAAAACTTGCTTCTCTGTCATACTAACGAACTACTATTAGTTTCTCTTTTGCTCTTGTTGATTTCGGGCCGTGCATTTCAATAGAAAAACTCCATATATCTCTTTTCATTGAAATGTAAAATGAGTTACCCACAATTAATTTTTTTTAGATACTATGGCCAAGAGAAAGATCATAATGTCCTCGTTATGGATCTGCTGGGTCCATCACTTGAAGATCTCTTCAATTTCTGCTCTCGAAGATTCACAATTAAAACTGTTCTCATGTTAGCCGATCAGATGATCACTCGCATCGAATATGTCCACAATAAATCGTTCATTCATCGTGACATCAAACCCGATAACTTCCTAATGGGCATAGGTAGACACTGCAACAAATTGTTCCTCATTGACTTTGGTTTGGCGAAGAAGTTCCGTGATGCTCGTACTAAGTAATTATTCATACATTCATTACATTAGACTCTATTAATGATTGATATGTTTGGCAAAATAACATTTTTGATTATCTCAACATAGGATGCACATCGGATACCGTGAAGATAAGAACTTGACGGGAACAGCCCGTTATGCTTCTATCAACGCTCATTTGGGTATCGAGCAGTCCCGCAGGGACGACATGGAATCTTTAGGTTACGTTCTAATGTACTTTAATAGAGGTTGTTTGCCATGGCAAGGGCTGAAAGCTGCTAATAAGAAGCAGAAATATGAAAAGATTAGTGAGAAAAAGATGTCGACTCCTGTAGAAGTACTCTGCAAGGTTAGTATTCCTTAAGAAAATTACACAGGATGATAGTGTATAAATAACTTAATACATGCTAGAATTTAAAACAGTCTATTTAACTGAACTTACAATTTAGGAACTCATTTAATGAATACAAAGAATTACTGTTCGACACTCTGTTTTTAAGGTTGTAAGACATGTCTAAAATTTACATAATTAACAAATTTTAAAGTTCGTAATTATGCCAAAACCACAAAGGGTGTAAATAGATAAATGATAGATCATTATAAGTCGAAATAAATCTGCAACAAACAAGCAACACATTTCTTTACGCTTTTTATTGTTTCTGTTGGATTATAATAAAATATCCAGATGAAAATGCAAAAATATGTTTGGTATTCAAAACTTTAATGCTATCAACTTTTGTTAATACCTAGTTACTAAAAAAATATTCTTGATAATATACAAGAGGTATTTGGTTGACTGGCACTTTGCATTAATTGATTGAAATAGGGGCTTACTGATTAGTTCTATTTAAAAATAATAATTTAATAAGTCGTATTAAAAAAAAATAATTCTTGCCACCTTATAAACTCCACTGTACCAAAATCCAAAGATCTAGGGCCATATTTACACTAAAATTAATTACCAATAATGCATTCCATGGTGAAAATAGCATTTGCAATCAATGAAGCTATTCTAATACGCAATTTACCCACAATTCTTAAATGTTCTGCAGCAGAAGTTGTATAGTCCAGTCATTATAGGGTGTTCACCTAGGAAAATCGACATACCCAGTATATATTAACACGTAAATACTTCTATTTTGGCATCCTAAAACTTTCCTCAAAATTCACATATAATTGGATGGCCGCAAGTTTTAAAGTCGGGGGGTCAAAAGTCACAAAAATCTATTTTTTCTACATTTTTTGCAAATATCTCGTTTTCTATGGGTTTTACGCTATTTGTATTTATCATCAATATTGTACAGAATTAAATTCTCTACAACTTTTGTCTTTAACATTTCTTCATACCTCTAACTGTTTTTGAGATAGAGGGCGGAGAGCGCGCGATCAGAGAATTATGTTAGGTCATGGTAGTCTTAATCAAAAACTCGTAATATTAAGGTTATAAATTATTGCTAAATATATAATTATCATTTCTTATTAAATTTTTACAATAAATTCAATCTTTCTTTCTAATAATTCTAAAATTTATCAATTCAATAACACTCATAATCTCTTTCTGTAATTGAAAAATTATTAAGGGACATACTACTTTAATTACATTTTAATTATATTCTCATTTACACTAATTGCATTTGAAGTAAACATTAATTAAGTACATCTTGTTTAAAATCCGTAAACTCTTAAATATTAAATCTATCAAATGACACTTTTAATAAAAACATTAATTAAAAATTTATTTCTTCTCTTCCTTTATTTATTTAGCAAGTCATTACATTGGTATAAATTAGATTAGAATTAAAATATAATTTAAGTATTTTCCTCAACAATTTTTTAATTACATGGCCAGGTAAGTGTTATTAAATAAATTGACACTTCATTAAAAATAGATAAGTAATCAAAAAAGAAAAATGTAATGTAAAAATTAATAAGAAATGCTAATTAAATATTTAGCTATAATAATATTACGAGTTTTTGATCGGGACTACCATAAACCCATATAAAACGACATATTTGCAAAGAATATAAAAAAAATCGATTTTTGTGA
Organism: Cryptocephalus moraei; assembly: GCA_946251905.1. Taxonomy (NCBI): domain Eukaryota; kingdom Metazoa; phylum Arthropoda; class Insecta; order Coleoptera; family Chrysomelidae; genus Cryptocephalus; species Cryptocephalus moraei. The sequence goes on from OX276452.1 coordinate 16,941,065, forward strand.
CTTTTGACCCCCGACTTTAAAACTTGTGGCCATCCAATTATATGTGAATTTTGAGGAAAGTTTTAGGATGCCAAAATAAAAATTTTTACGTGTTAATACACTGGGTATGTCGGTTTTGCCGAGATATTCACCAAATTCAACCAAAGATGACTGGACTAGTACGAAAATTATTGGAGAATAAAAAGTAATGATAGCCCAGAGTAATGCCCTCATTCCTCTACATTGTACAGATGAAGTACCTTTTTTATTTCCACTGAAAATGGCGTTTTAATGTCTTTTAAGTTGTCTTTTGTAAACACTTTTGAGTTAAAACAAATGAGAAACTTTACATTTTTATTTTTGTTATGTAAGTTTGGTTGAATTGACTAATTACGGTTGTTCCATTATAAATATTTCTAATCGACATTCCTCGTACAGGGTTTCCCCGCAGAGTTCTCCATGTACCTAAACTACTGCCGTGGCCTCCGCTTCGAGGAGGACCCTGATTACATGTACCTCCGTCAGTTGTTCCGTATATTATTCCGTACGCTCAATCACCAGTACGACTATACCTTCGATTGGACAATGCTAAAGCAGAAGGCGGCTGCGACGGGCGTAGTCGGCGTTGGAGTAGGAGGGGGTGCAGTAGGCGGCGGCGGCGCGCAGGCGCAACCGCAGTCGTCGGCCCAATTTGTCCAACAACCTGGTAAGCCATCGGTTACAGGAACATAATATTTTTTCCTTCGAAATATTCACAGATGCAACAGGCCAATCGTTGTAGTGAAAAAATCACCTCATTTGTAACAATACTTTGCAAGTTGAAGACTGGGACCTTTTAGAAACAGGTCAAATATGAAAGCATGTTTCCTTCATAAGATTATGGCTATGGATATTTTAAAACTACATTTAAGCACAAAAACTAGCATCGGAAAAGTGATAATTTGATACATAAGCCACAACCATAGGGTCTTCCTGATTTATTACAATGGAGGTGTCCGGTTTTTTGTGACCTACTGTTTTTTTCCCATAAATCGATAGAGGGGAACGTGATGTATCCATCAAGACTATTTTGACGCCATGAAATAGAAATTGAAAGGGCGCTTCAAATTTCGAATTTGAAAACGTGATGACTCACCCGGTCATTTTTTGAATATTTTCGTGTATCGGCAACAGTGCACACTGGGGTAATGAAAGTAGGTATTGACCCAGTTAGTCAAATTAAACTTGTCAATTATCCTAGGAATATAAAGGCGACAGGAGAGAGGGCCGACTTGCCTAAAACGCCCTTAGAATTCTGAAGTTTTATGTTTTAAGAACGTGCGAGAAGTTGGTAGAAAGCGTAACCTCATTGTTTTTTCGTCAAATGTGTGGTGTAGAGTGAATTTATGTGGATTAGCCACATAAAAGTCGTGGGTCATTCCAAACCACCATAGGCAGCTTGCTAGAATCAGCCTTTACCTTTACATAGCTAACTTCCATGATCTACTCTACACAATATCAGAAGAGTAATCATTACTACTGATGTGATTTATTTTAAGTAATATAATTATTACCTTCTCGTTGAAAACTGAAGTAAATGTGCACCTAAAAGTGCAGATATTACTGTCGCCAGAAAATATACGATGAATGCAAAAAAAAAGGGAACGAATTTCTCAAAAACGCTAGTGGACACAAAGGTAACACGCGAAAGAGTGAGCAAATAGTTTTGTTTTAGGTTATATTTGTGTTTACATTTTACTCATCTTGCAACTTGCAAGTTGGAAGCGTGTTGAATTGTTCCGTCATAGTATGCAGCATTGCCAACTCATATAAAAAAACAAATTTTCTAGGGAAATAACCGGATGAGTCATCACGTATTCAAATTCAAAATTTGAAGCGCCCTTTCAATTTCATGCCGTCAAAATGGTCTCATTGGATACACCACCCTCTATCGATTCATGGGAAGAAACACATAGGTCAGAAAAAACCGGACACCTCCATTGATGTGTTGACAACCATAATTCATTATGAACTACATTAACACCAGTAAAGATACTAAACACATTAATGCATGAGTTGAAATTATTTCACTTGCCCCTTCACAACTACTCCCAATACTAAGTGATTGCAGATTGAGTCGAAGATACAATTCTGTTTTATTTTGTTTGTTTGTTTTTGTTGGCAGTTATCTAAAGGACAATTCTGAGAAACATCTTTCAACCAATTCTGCAGTTTCCAAATCTGTGATAAAAGCACAGTGTCATATCATCAGTAGACGTCTCAAAATCACATCCCATCAAAAGAAACACATCAATGTTCAATTTTTATTAACTAAAAGGACATGTTTCGAGCCCCTAGGACTCATCTTCAGCTAAAACTCTGCATCTGTAGCTATCAATCCGTACGTCATAAGTGTAGTCACAATAAAATCACAGTCATAATTTTTATTGTTCCTGTTAATTTGTTTAATTTTATCTTGATGAAAATTGAACATGGATGTGTTTCTTTTGATGGGATGTGATTTTGAGACGTCTACTGATAGTTCATCTCCCCATTTTTGAGTATGGACTTCTTCCGAAAGACACAGAAGGTGTAATTTAAACCATGATGTCATTTAATGAATTGGACTCCAATATCCAAGTTATTAATCCCAACCAAGCTCACCATGACAAGTTTATTGAGGTAGTTTGAAAGATACATACATAGAGGTTGCAGGAGACAGTATTTGGATAATTAAGTCCGGATTAGATAATTATATAAATATGATATACTTAAACTTCAGTAAATTTGAAGATTACTCGTAGTCTATTGGAAAATAGTTAATAGCATAATGAAACACCTAATTTTTCTACAGGAATTATTACTATGCAAATCTACCACACTGAAAATATGGTCTCAACTATTGTTTGCAGAGCAATGCTTTTCATGATCAGTTTCCACCTTGACAAATTTAATATTGAAAAAATTTGTTGGTCAAGACTCTGTGTTTAACCTTATGTCATACTACAACTTCTCTACTTTTCAAAACAGGAAATTATGGGATCAATGTTTGATTGTATCTTGCAGTCTTATAGAATCTACAAAAAAGATTGGAAACATGGTGTGGAACACAATTTTTATAATCCTTCCTTATGCACTGTCTACACATTCCAAAATATGGAAAACATTTAGTCTGCAAGTTATTAATAATGGCAAAACGTTTATTTTTAATAACACCCTTAACATGGCTCAAATTCTAGGTTTTTCTACTCTACAAAAATGCCATTGTGGTAGTTTCATGATTGTAAGATCCTGATTTGAATATATCATATCAAATAAGCCATAATTGTACACAGGAAACATTCATTTTTTATATTTGACCTTTCTTCTAAAGGCTTAATTATTTCCAACTAGCGAATTTTTATCTCATATAAGGAATGTATAAGACATTAAACAAAATGAATGTCGTTCCAGTTTGCCCCTTGAAACACATATTCTATTACTGATGGTTGCATGAAGCTTTAAGATAACATAACTGTAGGAATTGCTTCTTGATATGCTGTAAATAGTCATTGTGAGTCATAAGGAAATTCTGACGATTTTGATTGCTAATCACAGCTAAAGTGTTGAAACTATTGTGGTACAATTTATTACAAGGTTTTGGATAGGTTTCATCCTGTCTTCTATGGACAGAGGGTAGATGATCATTTTTAGATGTACATTCATTATTCAGACAATATTTAAATGATTCATTATTTAGACAACATTTAAACGATTCATTTCAGTGCGCGGGAGCTTACTCAACATTATAATGATTGATTTCAATTTGTTTGTCTTATTGCGATTTTCAAGAAACAATTCATGCAATGCATGTTATCGGGTTGCATTATTTGGCATTTGGTTAGGCCACAAGTATTTGGGTTTTAAGGTTTTATCATGTGGGCTGTAAACGGAGGGTGATGTCTAGTAATTGTTACCAAAATTTGTTAGGTTGTTACTTGACATCTATTTTTTTTTATAATGATGTATGCCCCGCTTTGACCCACTTTAGAGTAACTCAGGAGTTGACATGAAATGTCTAGTGAATACTGGCATACTTGTACCTGGATACTGATGGAATTGTTGGTATCCAGGTTTAATTCATATGCATAATAAAACGTGACTGATATGTTGTGATCCTTGAGATGTGGCTTGATATTTGCCATATTCCTTAGATAGATAGATTTTTTTTACCAGTTAGGTATACAGTGTTATATTGACACTGTATTTTTTTCTGATTATAACCTCTTTTCAGCGATTCGAGACAAAAAAGATGATGAAAAGAACAAACTGAATACTGCTAAAGGTACTGCTCTATCTAAAAAAGTCCACGCTTCTTCCACAGAAATACCTAGGTTCCTAAGAGCCCGTTGAGTAATCCCTGCCGTGTTATTATTTTATCTTGTTGCACTTTTTAATACAATGTAATTTTGTTATAAAATTATTAGTAGAACTATTTTTGCGTTTTGTTGCGTTTGTAAAAGTTCAAGCTTTTCAGCAAAAGTTATATATATATTTTTTTAAATATTCATGAAATATTTTAGCTTTGGCTATTAAGTACGGGAAATGGAATGAACCCTAGGAAAGGTGTAATTTATCTGATACAACCTATTGCAATTAAGCGGTTAATTAATTGTTTCAAAGCTAATGTAAAGTTTTTGTTCCGTTTTAGATTCTCCTGCAATTGTATTACGCAGAATATTAACAAAAAGACGTGAACAAGGTACAGTCGAACTTCCATAACTTGAGCCTCCGTAAGTCGAATTTTCTGGAAGTCGAACAATAGTTGGTGGCAACAGAATTTAGGTATATATGAACTATATAAGTTTATCTACTTTGCGTTACTAATGATCTCATTATTACACCAAAAGTAGTGTAATAATATTCATATTATTTCACTACTTTTGGTAACTTTTAGTTTTGTTAAATTGGTACGTCAGCCTGTCACGTAGGCGTCAAGGTTAAATTATTAGTATTTCAATAAATTTCTTGAGCAGCTTTGCGAATTTCTGGGGGTGTACAGGTAAATTCTACATTTTTGTCTTCCATTTCGCGCACGTAAGTAAGTAGTTATTGAATTTCTCCTAGGGCAACTAGATTTTCAAATTCACATATGAAAGGTCAATGTCAGTGACGTCAGTGTAACCAACCCACGCAAAATTCGCTAGTGTAATATGAAAACTTGAACAGCCAAAATTTAATGAATTAATAAAGCAAAGTAGATAAAATAGTATATTACACTCGTTTAATAAGACGTATTGTCACACTCGTTCTATTAAAGCACTCGTGTGACAATACTCAGTCTTATTAAACTAGTATAATAATGTACTATTGGCTCTTTAACTAGAACTTTTATAACTTAACATCTTTGTGTATCGAACAATTTTTTGAGTCTGCAATTTCTGTAAGTCGAATTGAAAAGTAAAAATCGCCATTGTTTTCATGACATTAAATGGCCACCTGCTGGACCATAAGGCTTAGATAATCAGAGAAATTATTGAAACATCCATAAAACGTAAATACTCAACTGACATCTATTGAACCCTACTTATCCCTATCGAATATAAGGTCGGTTACGACTACTTGACTAAGGACTTACTGGAAATCTCAAATGCCATTGTCGTCCTCGAGTTTTATTGAAAGTTTTAATCTAGAATTAGAACATATATCTAAATTAATGCTACTAAATTGTGTCTAACAAATGGTAATCTAGGGAAACTAACATTAAACTTCAAACCGTTGCAAACCATTTCAGAAAAGCTGAATTCGTCCAACTCTCTGGAAGGAAAACGTTAAACTTTCTCTTTATTCATAAGGAAAAAATCAATGATAGTGAAAGCAAATGCCATCCATAAGCTTATATCTGGGTATGAAATATGGGTCAAATTAGATGGAGGAAAAGCGACTAGTTAATATCCATTCACGACTAGTTGATAGCAAACTACCTAATTATACATTCAAAAGGGTGTCCGAAACACTGTTGGGTGGTTCAAAAAAGTAAATACATTCGTAATCGTTTCTCCATATGCAATGTGTGTTTGTATAATAGCTTTCGGTTTGTCCTCCCTGTTGAGTCATAAGCAGGTAGGAAGAACCCTTCGAATAGAATAGAAACCGAATGGTAAAGCAAAGCAAAACGAAAACACTTTTGGGACAGTGTCGCCCGATTGGGTATAAATGTGAATTTCTTCTATAGTGCTTAAGACATAATTTTAATTTAAACAGGATTAAATTATACATAACAATTTTTTAATTGTTTACAAAATTTTCTTCCCATTTTCTCCAGGCATAGAACTGACAGTTAAATAACTGGCATGGTTAAAATTTTGCCTAAAAGCAATTTGTCAATACTACTAACTAAAACATAAATTAATATATACCAACAAAATAGGTGATAGTACATAATTAATTAAATAAATTCACAAAAAACAATTTGTCGCTACACTACAACTACTGACTAATATACTAATTACATATCAACATCATCATAATCGGAATCCGATGTGTCGTCATTTGGTCTAATGATAATGGGTTCTATTTCATCAATAATGTGATCTACTTCCCATAACTTGTCTTCTTCTTCTATAGCGTGCTTAATACATTTTCTCCAATGGTCTGCAGTTACTTTAGATAACGCTTCATGCAAAAGTCTTCTTACATCCTCTAATTTGAACGTAGTGTTCGATCTCGCTACTTCGCCCTTTATTTGTGCCCATATTAGTTCTATGGGGTTCAGTTGGCAATGGTATGGAGGTAAACGATGCACAATTATCCCGCGATCTTTGGCCATTTCGTCGATTACGTATTTTTTGTATTTCTGTTTATTTGTCCTAACGATTTGCATAAGTTCCTTTTTAACCATCGTACCGTCAAACGTGATATTTTTATCATTTAGCCAGTTAATTATGTTGTTTGTCCTTCCTCCAAGACGTAGTCGGTAACTTTTCTAGTAAACGCGAGTGGTAACTGGCGTTATCCATTACTATTACTGAATTTTGTGGTATGAAAGTTAACATCTGCGCAAAATAGTCTTCAAATACGTCAGCAGTCATTTCCTCATGATAATCTTTGGTAGATTTAGAAGTGAATTCTAATAAACCATTATTTAAAAAACCATTTTCACCACCAATATGCGTAATTATCAATCTACGACCTTTTCCCACTGGTGGATTCAATCCAGTAGAATAACCTTCCATGAAAGCCTGCCGCGAATCGGTAATATTCTTATCAACCCAAATTTTCGAAACTGTGTGCCCTTCATTTAACCACGTTTCATCTAAGTAAAAAATAGTTTTTCCCTCGGTTCGAAACTTTTTAATCGCTCTTAAATATTCCCTCCTCCAACAAACAATATAATCTTTATCAAGAAGCAACGACCTTTTGTCAGATGCTTCCCACGAAAAACCTATTTCGTTTAGATACTTCCATAATATTGTACGGCCAATATGCGGCAAATCGTCATCTTCCATAATAACATTTTGTATTTTGTCCAAGGTAGGTATTTCTTTATTTAAATAAAAGGAATGAACTTTACGACGTATGGCAGTTTTATCAAAATCGTCGATTGTTTTTGGTTTTTGTCCCGGATGTTTTTGTGGCTCGGCAGACCCTTTATTTTTTCTTTCTTTTAAGAAACGGTAAGCTGTTGCTTCCCCAACTCCTGTCATAGTCGAACAATTACTCACGATTTCCCTAACATTTTTGTTCGGAGTTTTGTGGACTAATGCATCGTGGACATTCAATACAAATGTTTTTTCACGTAGAGAAAAAGCAGCTTTACTTACCAGTGCCAGTTTCTTCGGTTTAAAAGTTGTGGATGCCATCACAAAACTTGAATTCACACCGGCACACAACAAAACACGTTAACATATACTAGAAATATCACAATACAACTGATTTGATGGCACTGTAGCAGAGGTTTTATACCTATATTATGGCAAAGTGGCATACCAGCCTAATGGTTTTCTACGAAGAAAGGTCTGTGATTAATATAATATCGGCCCTAAGCAGGTTCATATTATCTACCAGAAAATATCCGAAGTACCAACCTGTGAAAATAAATTCGTTATGATGTTATAATGAGAATGACATTAATTATCAATTGTGATTTTCTAAGAACTATGTAGTACCATATTAAAACGTTTACTACAGCTTTAAATATTTTTTATATGAAATGCTGCGCCTATGGTTTAGGACTGATAATTGTATGCGGGTAAAAATTCGTGCTATCAACTATTCGTGAACGGATAATAGTCTCTTTTTAATGAGATAGACAATAATTTTTTCGCATCGGATTTCCCTATGGACATATTAACAGAATGGTAGTTGTAAACAGAATGGTAGTTGTAGTTGGTAAATGGACAAATGGTAGTTTGAGTTATAGAAGTTCTACTGTATCTATTGTTAATAAACTTTTTCATCTGTGCTGAATAGTTTGTCTGTGGTGAAGAAATAAAAGTCTTCAGAGGAATTTAGTTTTATGCAGGAAACTCTCTGCTACCAATATAATCTGTTGAAACGTTTCTGTCATTTTCGGGACTAGCTAATTGATTTTTGTTTTTTGAGCATATGAATCGTAAGTTTATATTTAAATATTCAGCTTATGTATATTCTTTGGCAGTTGAGTCTTATTCGACCAAAGTTTTCACCATTATCAATCCATATTACTAGTACTTTCATGGATTTTTTTGAATAATAAATTGCATGGATTGCTTTGATTTAGTATAGTTATGAGATTATATTTTTTTTAATTTTAGGAAATCGTTAAACTCTCATCCACCGGATGCAAACAACTCTGCCAACATCGGCGCATTGACAAATGCATCTGATTTTTATATATAATATATATAAATATAAATATCTAAAAAAAAATAATTTTTATTGTAAGTGAGCATATACGAATTACGATTGATTTTGTTTATTTACCCATTTTTGGACACTGTATAAAATTTGCGGGCGGAGATACGGTCGCCTACAAAACAGGCTGTTCTTCGTTTTCGGCATAAAAGATAGTGAGAAAGGATTGCAAAAATGAGTGATAGAGAGAGAGAAAGATAAAATGAGTGGATGTTATGTTAGGCTGTTCTAATTTAACCAATTCATAAGAGTACTGTGTAAAATAGAATCGGAATTAATAAGTGAGTACCGTAATGTCAATAAAAAATTTTGAATGGTCTTCAGAACAAAAAAGAAACGATTTCCTTCATTTGATTTGCATCCCTTTTTTGTTCATTTTGACCTCGCTTAATCGATGTGATCTTCATTTTCCAACATTAGAGAAACAAATTATGGTGTTATTGTATTTGTTTATTAATGACGAACTGATAATTATAAGAATTTGTAATAATTTGCGTTGTTTTGGTGCGGCCGGCGTTTATTAATTTCAAGTAATTTTATTATGGCCGCAAATAAACAGTGCAATATTTATATAGCTTATTTTAACATATACAGTTCAGGCCGAACATTTGTTATATCGGCTCTGTCGGCCACGACTGTATGCTTAATATCTGACTTCGTACATCTCATTACACATAACAATTTTTTGTATAACTAAGATTTTTTTGCGCATTCAATGTCAACAGATATGATCGATAGTTGTCACACAGTTGGACATACTCAAGTCTTCCTCGTGTCATGAAACTATTGTATTGTATGTATCTAAACATTACACGAGACAATATCATACGTTGCAATCTAATTTCTTCAGAAGAAAAGGTGTTTATTTTTCGGTTAGAACGGATATCGAACCGAAAGTTGGAAGTTCCAACACTTTATGTGATATTACGCCAGATTTTTTTTTGGTATAATGTGTACTAGAATTGTTCAAATTGAATTTTTTTTATTAACATAGTTGAAATCATGCAACTGAAAAATTAAGTAATAATTAACATCAAGTAAAAAAATCAATGTGAAAACTGTATGTATATGTACTATTATTGCTGCGGTCTCCATTTTTTTTTAATTTAATTGTATCTTGTTAATTTTTCTTCAGTTATTTTTTCATATAGGACTTAGTTATTTTGGCAAGTCGGCCGATAATGATTTAATAGTGTTTGGTTCTACATTTATAATACAACTGTTACAATGTGAGAATAAAATTTTAAAATAGATGCTTTGTTTCATTTATTTAGCTTCCTACATTTAAGACATTCTGTAAGGACGCACCTTTTATTCCGTTTTAGGTTGATGAATGTATTTTTTAAGTACGTACTGAATCATTTGAAGGAGGAACATCCAGGATATAATATAAATGATAAATGAGGAGACTATAAACTCCCACTCGTTCTTCGGATGGGTCGCTATCAACCATAGTATGTAAGTTCCCAGTATAATGCGCACACAGACAAAAACTATCATAAATGAAGTTTCCGCGGCTATGTAAAGCGCCGACGGGTACATACCGGCTGTTCTGATGAACCACCTCGTCTGTAGAAAGGGGTTGGTCAGCTCCATGCTACCGAGCCCGCAGGTGCACTGCGCCCCTGAATAGCCTTTGAAAAGCATCCGGATCAAGAAAAAGACGCAGTAGACGTGATGAGCTATCATCACCTTATCGTTTGGCTCGTATTGCAAACACCACGCCAGATCGTGAACGAAGTATCCCACGCTTAGGAACATGATGAAGGACTGCATGTAGGTGGTCTTCCATTCGGGATGGTCGAAGGGGGAGTCTGGAACAAAGCACTGGTTGATACCGAGAAAGGCGATTATCAGGCCATGTGTGAAGGACAAGATGCGACAACGGAATTCCTTGCTCTTGCGTTGCAAGACATATCCAGATAAGATGTAGGCTCCTCGCCAGAGGAAGATGCTGAAGAACACTGCTTGGAAGCTTTCGAAGTTCACATGGTCGTCCTTAATTGGTATGGCTTCCATTTTAAGATGAATTAATTACAGAAAAATTTTGATGGTTGTGACTACAAACAAATGTCAAAATATGCCGTCAAAAGCTCTGTTAATAAAGGAACTGAAATGTCCCTAAATTTCAAGAAGAAAGTGATGATTACAGCTTGGAATAACAGGCTACTACATTTTATGCAAATTAAAACATTCGCAAACAATTTGTCCAATATTTAGGAATATATTCACTTTTCTCAGAAAAATGCATTCTATTCTGGATATGCACAGGAATAATATTACAACATTCTTTCGTGCTGGGCGCCTGAGCTGACGTATGGTGGCATTCTGGAGTAGGGCATGGAATAGCTGGCTGATAGATGGGGAGTGAAGAAGACGAAGCCCATGGACCAGTTGCTCCACATCGGCCAGAATATTCAGAGGTAAACTCCATCCATAGCCAGTTTGCAAGGATAAATCTTTGGACTGCACCTGCGACAAAGAAGCCGACTCCATAGACGTGCAGTTTAAAAGTTCTTTAGACAAATTAGTAATAATTCTAAAAATTCATGTACTACGTTAGTCAATGAAAATGAAAAAAATTTTACTGCGATAAATATATTCATTTTTAATTTCATCGTCCAGCAAAGACCAACAAGGTGTGAGTACTCTTTGCCAGGATATGGATAGGGACGGGATTGTTGGAAACGAATGGGGATCAGAAGTGGAAAAGTAACTAAAATAAATCCAGGGAGATCAATAGTAGTTAATGCTCTGAATCTGAGTTATCTAAGGATGAATCGTCCATACCGAAGGTGTAACATTATATCGATGCTCTATAGAAATGACGTTACGGACACAATTTTTCCATATCTCTGTATTAGAAACGTGATTACACACGTCTCGTACATTGTGTAGTACAATATTAGAGGGCATTGGAGAAGAATTGGTTCATCCCCACCATCTGGTAACTGAGGTATAATAGTTCAGCACTCGCGCGTTGAGGCAGGTTGAACCAACTTGCCTGTCTTGAGAGTGGATCTGTTTCATATACAGAAACTAATGCATGGTAAGAGGAATGTGCTGACCATGTCAAATGGGGCCAGGAGCGATCGGTCGATCGCGTCCAGATCCGCGATCATCCTCTTGTTAACGTTTTTACTGTTTTATAGCCCAGTCTCTAGATTTTTCAAGACATTAATTCAGTACCGGACGGGAGTGATCAAATGTTGTAGGCTCTGATTAGTTGATCATGCCTATTAAGTTTTAAACATTCAAAAAGTAATGGGAGGGGTCCAAAGTTGGCAAAAACAGGTTTTTTGATTCTACAAGCCAAAGTATGCATTTTGAGGAGAAAAGTTTCAAATATAGGTTGTAGAGAATTTAAAAACCTATAATTTGAGCTGTATCACGATTAATTTTGTTAAACATTTATTGCAAAAATGCCGAAAAAACACTGATAATGGTCATTTTTTGAATATTGATTATTTACTGCAAAAATATTATGATTTACGTTTTTACTGCTTTAAAAGATAGCTTTTAAATATTCAAATCTAAACAACTTTTATAAAAGTCAATTGGATAATTTGTTGCTGAGATATTACTATTTGTTTATCCCAAGACGCATAATGTTTACTGCTGTTACGTCTTTTTGAATAAACATTTCGAGATGTACAAAGGCGTATTCTGGATTATAAGGATATGAGCTCGACTCTGTATCGCTATTACTTTTCCATCGGCTGCTCAGTTATAAGACGGAGGTTGCGCGATTGATAATGATTGCAAGTTGAGTTATAAACTGAACAAATTGATAAAGAGAAATTGTTGGGCACCAAGCAAGGTTAGTTTGATTTGAAATAACAAAAAAAACTTATATAAGTACACGAACAAGTATATTAGAACAGTATCTGAAATAAAACAATAATACAATGAAAAAAACAATATAAGCGAATACTCTTAAATTAATCGCTTAGTGATCACCAAAGATATAGAACTATATATGACAGAGTAACAAATAATAACTATATACAGGTACCAGCTCGGAAAAATTTAAATAAACATAGTAATGTAACAAATGATACGTTACTTCAAGGTATCAGCTATGAATGGTAGATACCAGTGGCAAAATGCGCTAGGGTCCAAACAATAGAACAGTAATAAGTAATAATGTTCGTTAACCCGAAATAATTACTAAATTAAAATTGAATGATTAACTAAAGCTATTCGTAAATAAACCTTTCAAATTGTCAAACCGATAGGAGTGTTAAAATCGGTAAAGGAACACAAAAACTCTTATCTGAACATTCAAGTCCTCGAAGTTCCTCTATGTTGAACGTTCGGGCGGTTCGATGACGACACAAAAAGCTATCGGTCCTGTCGAAGATCCTCGACAGTCAGAATCTGGTTACCGGGCTTCAGGGAGACGGTAGGTAAGGCGATTTCTCGTGCCCTTCGACCATTTATTGAGGTGAGTAAAAATTAATTCAGTTATTAATTATTATTATTATGTTATTAATCACGTTACTTATTATTCTGGTATACAGCACGGTAGTACAGTACAGTATTATACAATAATATATTACAGTCGGAAGTATTATATATTTTGGGTCCAAAAGTGTTGACCATAGCATGCTTTAGAATGTCGTCATCGTAATATGAAAACACAGATTGTGAACCAACTGATTGTTCAGACTGTTCAGAATATGGTGAAATTGCTGTGTCGTCAATTTGTGACTGTGAAGATGCCTCATACTCCAAACAAGACAGCTTTGAACGAATAATACAATTTTGAATTTCTTGCTGTAACAGGATGGCTTGTCGCTGCGGTAATTGACGAAGTTCAGCTGCAACAAACTTGAACTGGTAAGGCTTTTCCTCAGCTGCATTCTGTGCAATTTTGTCCAATTGGGTAATCGCAGTTGCAATTTCAGATGGTGGATTTTCGGATGCTGTCCTTTTTTTGGCCTTTTTCTGTGGTGCTACTGGTGCTCTCATTTTTGCAGGCGATTTGTTTTTGGAAAGTTCCTCTGGACAGTTGGTCTGAGCTGATTCCCAGAAGCTCTCCTGATGTTCATCTGATTCTTGGCTGCCTTGTGGTGTAGATCCTATCAACATTACAAAACTATTATTGTTTACAGGTACCTAGAACAGGCGATGAATGGAAAAAAATTGAAAAGAAGTTCTTCCAACATTGGAATTTTCCTAGATGTTTTGGGGCCATCGACGGGAAACATGTAATCATTAAAAGACCACCGTGTTCTAGTTCAACATACTTTAATTATAAAAGAACCTATAGCATAATATTATTTGATATGGTTGATGCTGATGATTACTGCTTTACTTACATCGATGTAGGTGGAAATGGCCGAGCAAGTGACAGTGCAATATTTAGAGATAGTACTTTGAATATTGCCATGGAAAACGTTCCCTTTAAGAACAAATCTTATGAAACCATATAGTAAAACTGGTCTCAGTGATGCGGAAAAAATATTTAATTATCGTCTTTGCCGTGCAAGAAGGGTCGTAGAAAATGCTTTTCGCATACTGATATGGCGATTTAAAGTCTTTACAAGACCAATTGAGTTAAAACCGGAAACTATACTGACAAAGTTGTTTGGGCTGCTTGCAGTCTTCATAACTGGTTACGAAAGACTGCTCGAGGCAACTACATACCTCAACAAGCAGTAGATAGAGAAGATTCAAACACTGAGATATACCACCTGGGCAGTGGAGGCAAAATAGCAACACTCTGAAGCCCATTAATAAACTATGTAGCAATAATTACACGCGTTCATCTGAGGAAGTTCGATGATCATATGCAACATACTTTACAGAAGATAATCCTCTAATTTGGCAATGGAAGAAAGTTGGAATAGTGATGTAATTAAGATGTAATGTAATTAAGAATTGATAAATGTATAGATTTGGTTAAACATAAATCTGTAAAGAAATACTTACACATTGCATTAATACGTTAAACTCACCAAATTCGATTTGCTGCTTCATGTAGCCACAACTTCTGCCAAAAGTAACTTGCTTCATTGAACCACGCTAACTTCGGTGAATAAACTTCGTCACTACCGCAGCCACTGTTCTTACTTTTTTCAATTTTATGAAGTTCTTGTCTAAACACGTCTTTAATTGATTTTATTTTATTTTTTAAATGCTGTATATCCATTTCTCCAATTAAACGATTTTCATTAAGTTCAGCGTACAGGTGGTTGAAAATTTCACATTTTAACTTCGTATTGCAGTAGTTTTTGTCTCTAATGTCCCATAAGATAGGATATCCCTGATAGATATTTAAAAATTGCACAATGTGATTCACGTTCCACTTCAATCTTCAAACGTAAACATACATACAGTTCAAGAAATGAATGAGAAATGAGGCTTTCCACTCGCTAGCTAGTTGGCTAATGAGCGAGTTTACAAGCGTGTGTGTGTGTGTACTCGTAACTATCTCGCTCGCTGACTCGCCCGCTTTTAAACTCGCTCCCTGTACTTGACGCTTTAGAAGGCGCGCTAACCGGTGTATCATAGCGATCGAGACCACGAAACTAACATTTAGACAGAATTGATAATTAACGAGATATGTAACGGAATACCCGTTACAACATAAGGACTGTTCTTAAAGTTGTCCATGCTGACGGGATATGATCCGACCTTTTGATGCAATTGAAGATTTGTTAAAATCTGAGCACCGTTGTAGTACTGTTCCCACATGGAGTTCCTCACACTGTCCGAATCGGATGGCGTGTTTCTGCACCGTCGCAGTCTCTTCCACACCTCATCTATTGGGAGATTTGGGACCGAACACCTCTAAGTATGGATGGTAATGGGATCGATGGAGCAGAATGGGGATTCTGGTTGTGTGATCTCTCTTACTGCCCGGCTTCGGTTCTCCCTATAGAGACGCTGGATTTTGGCCGCCGCTTGCCCGTCGTAACGTTGTTGCCCCGGTCGTCGTTCCATGCTTCCCCCGACGTGTTCAGCTTTATTCGGAGCCTTTAGGGTCAGACTTTCAACGCTTGGTTTCGATTTACTAACCTCTCGTCTCACTTATTTATACTGCTTATACTTACTTATCAATAATGACTGATACTGATAATGACTATAATGAGGTTAACAAGGATCAAGGAATAAGGTTAGTAAGATGTCTGTCAAAGTCACTCCTATTTTGATGCCTTGGAATCTCTTGATCTATGACATTTGGGTTTCTATGAGTGGGGCCCTTCCTGTCTGGGGGCTGGGGCTTCGGCGGTCTACTAAGGGGGCCCTCCGGGGGACGCCCGAAGTCTTCCTCGGGGCCCTCGGGCTCGGGGTTGCCAGTCATCTGGAGATGATGCAGCATCGACTGTCGAGGTAGACGGTGTTGTCACTACCGCCCCAACCGGGAACCGGAAAATTGGGGAATCACGCCGCCTTCAACGCGGAAAGCGGGGCTCGTTTATTTCGACTGGCTCAGGATGACTGGAAGTGGATAGTCTGGATCTGGAGTCTGGAGGAAGGGGTGGAGGAGACTATGGATATGAATATGTTTTGTCATTGTGTCGGTTTATGTTTTGATTATTTTAGGTGGGCCGATCCCGGCGGTACTGCAATACCGGGCCAACCCGTGACGGAGGCGGAGCAAGCCCCTAACCCTCCATCAGTTTCCAAAAATCAGTTTAATATACTGGCCCCGCATGCGGGGCGTATCAGATATTAAGCTGATAAGAACAGATACTACACTTTGATCTTAGCCAGAAGGCCGAGAAGCGATACATTTCCAAATAATTCGATTGTATTTCTTCGTTCCAGATAGAAGAGTGAGGGTAGATTGCGAATAATTTCGGCAGCGCCATCTGTCCCGTCTCGAGTACGAACAGTTATTGAATAGCGATTGTTGTGCCACCTGCCGCTGCAATGATAAACTCGTTACATTACAAGAATACTGTAATACTTGAATTAAAATATGTTGCCTCTTGTTAATACTTTTTCAATTGCATTGAGCAATAATTATTGTAAATCTACTTGGTCACTTGTTGGGTAAAAGTACCTAAGCACAATTTTTGGGCATGTTCGTAAATTCAACAATTGGGGATGCGCATAAAGTGCAATGTCATAGAATCGTTCCTATATTATAAACAGATCAGCGCACACAAATTCAATTACTTGCGTCCGTAATTTCAGCGTATTTGTATCAAATGTTTCATCGGTTCCATCCAGCTTGAAAACCAATATTTCTGATGGGTGACAGATTTATATAGCACAGACTCCTCAATATAATCTGGACCAACCCTGCTACGTGCGTTGAAACCGAGGGAGCTGAGAGCACAAGAATAGATATACCAGTCAGAAGGATAACTCTCGTAGCATATCATCGGAGTCTCGTGACCTCTAAATGCTTCTAACTTCTAACCCGAAATTCCATTTCACTCTAACTCCTACGGCTTCACGCTTAATGCATAGTGAAATTGAGTGAGAGTCCAGATATTATAACGTCTACTATATATGATTTTTAGCGTTTATAGCGTTTTGGGCCGAACTAAAATTAAGTTGATATGGAAATTATTGCAGTTCCTAAAATACTGAGTACATCAAGCAGTAGCATAGTTCCCTTTCAGAAGAAATATTAATGAATATAATGAAGTCCATAAAAAATGAATTTACAAAAAATGTGGTTTTTCTATACGGATCAATGAATTTTCTAAATCATTTTAGTGTCTATAGACTCTGTTGACATCAGCAAGAATTTAAAACAACGGTAATAAAACACATGTTTGCTCAGTTTTTATTTATATGTGTGTATTAAAATGCGATTCAGTATCTCACACATATTTCATGTTATGTCCCAACCATTTGAGTATTTAATTACTGTTGAAATTGTTGCTGCAATCTAATTCCACAATACGCGCATTAAGCAAAGACTTAGAGAGTGCACTTGAAATTTTCTTTTTTGTCAACTGAAATAAATACAAATTTGATGTTATTCATAAATCATAATTGGTAAACAAATGACTTTGTATTAGTATTCGAGCTGCGGCTACTTCGCATTCGAATTCGAATGTCTCTATTATAGTCTCATTTTGAACTGCATATGGAGTAGCAGTTAATTCGTTTATTAGTTATCATTTCATTAATTGATTATTAATAATTAATTTGTTAAGTTCAAAGTATTTTTTTTGTTTTGTAGCTCTACTTTTTTATTTAAATATTCTTGGGCAAGTAATAGATCCATAAAGAAATTTTATCAAGAAAAAATAATCATTTAATATTTAAAGTATTGTTGGCATCAGTCACCACGATGTATACAACCATCACCCTATATACGTCGAGACGAGAGGCTCTCAACGGAAAAGGGCTGATGTCAGCTTCTAGGGAACCACGAGAGACCGTCGAGCAGCGGGACAGCGGGAGCGGGACGCATATTCGGTCACTATTCACTATTCGGTTCGAGCGTATCGAACGAGTTGACGTGTCATACAGGCGGCAATATAACTTTTTATTGAAATATAGGGTTTTTATTTCAAAACTTATTTTAAATCGAGAATCGTTAACATCAAAAGTGGGATCAGAATCCGCGAAGACCTTTTGGCAAATTGTACGTAAAGTGAAGTTGCGTAAAAAAATGCCACGCAGATCCTCCAGGAGTTCCCAGCAGAGGGAACGTCACTCAGAGCGGAGGTCGAAGAGTGCCCGAAAAGTTCCGAGGCAAAATCCAGGAAAGCAGAATGTTCCCGTAGCTCGAGGAGACGCTCTCCAAGTTTGGAATTGGGGGAGCAGCCCCATAGCTTGGGGCTTGGGGACTGCTAGTGGGGTGAGGAGACTCTCGACGCTCTGATAGAAGTGAGTGAGTTGAGTAACGCGCTGATCCAAGGTATAGATAAGTTGGCTAAAGATTTAGGTGTCCGGAATAGCCTAGTGTCTTCCTGAATAGCAACACTTCCTAGTGCCTAGGAAGTGTTGCCTCTTTAAACCTGAGTATCGATGAGTGGAAACTCTGTCTCTGGTCATATGACATCCAAATATTTTTTAAATGCCAACAATATCTATTACCTCCTTTTATTATTACATTATCATAATCCTCGGGAGCTAGACAAAAAAACTGTTGTCCATTTCCATCCTCCAATATATAATTTGTATATTGCAGTTCCTGTCCTTGTAAACATAATTTTCTAACAAAATTTATTGATCCCAATTTTATAGGTCTTCTATAGAGCTATCCATATATATTTAATAATTCTGACCACAAATGAAACATTCGAAAAACCGCCTTAACTTAAAAGATGCCATAACTGTGAAGAGAAGCAACATCCAAGAAAAAAAAACAAACACCTTTAGAAGGTAGATAACTAATGTCACAAGATGTTTTGGATTCCTGAATGTCTGTACAAACGAATATTGAACAAATGACATGGAGAAACTTAAAGACTCAAAACCACAGTATATACAGTATGGAAGCTCGGATTAAAAATTTGCTAGGCGCAATCTCTGGCGCGCATCACATATATCTACAGTGGAGATTCGTAAGGGTACGGTAAGGATTGAAAATGCAGTGGCGGTCCTTTAGTCAGGAGGGCTTCGTATTTTTCGAAATATGGGCTTATTTATTAATATTTATTTATAGGAAAGTGCAGCGAGCAGATACACTTGACTTTTTTTTATCGTAATGGGTACGGTTATAAGGTTATTTCTTAAGAGGTCTCAAGAATAAGTGGAAGCAACCTATTGGATATTTCTTTTCCTATTCAACATGCCCAGCAGAAATATTACAAATTAGTATTGTGTCATGTGTATAATACTGTGTCAAAACCAAAGTACTGATTTTTTTCCAAATAACGCTTAAAATGTAAAATTTATGTATGTATATATTATTATGTACTACATAGTTATGCACATATTATTATTTATTATGTATTTAGATTATGTATTGTAAATATGTAAGTTTTATTTTGGTTTTAGATTAGGTCAAATGACTGATCAAATTTTATTACTTACTTATATGTTGATATTTATTAGTTATTACGTATATATATTTCAATGCATAAAATTAAATTATATTAAACAAATACTTTTACTTACTCATACTATTACTACTTAGAAGGACGACTACATACATACATATCTATAAGGTAAGTAAGAAAAAAACATAATATGTAGATACATATATGGATTTAAGGATCATGGATCAAGGATAACGACCTATTTTTCAGTTCCTCTGAGGGTCGGTATAAAGGAGGTTGACTGTGTATATCTATGAAGCCATATCTTAAGTAAATAAATCAAACTACTTAAACACATATGTATACAATTTGAACCTAAACTTATTGATGTATTCAATGGTTATTGAAATTTCCCTCCGTGTTATTTAAAATAATACACCGAAAAGTTGTATCCAGGATTGGTGAACCTGCAACCTGTTTCCTGAGATTATCTAATAAGTCTTATTGTATAACAAAGTGAACATTTATTTGTCATTTGTATGAAGGCGTAAGTGACGCTTTAAAACACCAGATTGAGCAAAAGCCTTATTGCAATTTGAACATTTATAAGGTTTTTCACCTGTATGTGTGCGTAAGTGAACACTTAAACTACTCGATTGAGTAAAACCCTTATTGCAAATTGAACATTTATAAGGTTTTTCACCTGTATGAGAGCGTAGGTGAGCACTTAAATTACCCGAATAGGTGAAACTCTTATTGCAATGTGAACATTTAAAAGGTTTTTCACCTGTATGAGTGCGTAAGTGATCATTTAAATTACTACACACAGTAAACCTCTTACTGCAATGTGAACATTTGAAAGGTTTTGCACCTGTATGTGTGCGTAAATGAATATTTAAATAATCCAACCGAGCAAAACTCTTATTGCAATGTGAACATTTGAAAGGCTTTTCACCTGTATGAGTGTGTAAGTGAGCATTTAAATAACCCAACCGAGCAAAACTCTTATTGCAATGTGAACATTTAAAAGGTTTTTCACCTGTATGAGTGCGTAAGTGAACATTTAAAGAACTAGACTGAATAAACCTCTTACTGCAATGCGAACATTTAAAAGGTTTTTCACCCGTATGAGCGCGTAAGTGAACATTTAAAGAACTCGACTGAGTAAACCTCTTACTGCAATGCGAACATTTGAAAGGTTTTTCACCTGTATGATTGCGTAAGTGAACATTTAAATGACTCAACATAGTATATCTCTTACTGCAATGTGAACATTTGAAACGTTTTTCATCAGTATGTAGGCGCAAGTGAACCCTTAAAGAATTCGACTGAGTGAAATTCTTATTGCAGTGTGAACATTTGAAACGTTTTTCACCGGTATGTATACGCAAGTGAATATTTAAATGATCCGACCGAGAAAAACTCATATTGCAATGTGAACATTTAAAAGGTTTTTTACCTGTATGAATGCGTAAATGACGATTTAATTTATCCGATTGAGTAAAACTCTTAATACAATGTGAACATTTGAAAGGTTTTTCACCTGTATGAGTGCGTAAATGACGATTTAATCCACCCAATCCAGTAAAACTCTTACTACAACGTGAACATTTGAAAGGCTTTTCACCTGTATGAGTGCGTAAATGAGCATTTAAACAACTCGACTGAGCAAAACTCTTACTACAACGTGAACATTTAAAAGGTTTTTCACCTGTATGAGTGCGTAAGTGAACATTTAAATGACTCAACTGAGCAAAACTCTTACTACAACGTGAACATTTAAATGGTTTTTCACCCATATGAGTGCGTAAGTGAACATTTAAAGAACTCGACTGAGTAAACCTCTTACTGCAATGCATACATTTGAAAGGTTTTTCACCTTTATGACTGCATAAGTGAATCTTCAAGTCACAATGGTAATTAAAAGTTTTACCACAATATGTACACAAAAGGTTATTATTAACTTTCTCCTGGTGAACCGTAGAGTCTGGTAGCGCTTGGCGTTCTAAGACGACACGTAAAACTAATCCAGTTTTTGCTTTGTCACCAGACGTTGTAGGATAATCAGGATCAGACGCTACTTCTTCCCAAATGTCTTCTTCATTTAAGAGATGGTCCTCAATGTCGATAAAAGTTTCCTTTTTTACTTTTTCAGCCGACAGTACTTTATCTATCGTGGAATCATTGCTCTTCATAGAATATGAGCAGCCCGCTAGCATTTGCTGTTCAATGAAAACTCCACTCGACACTGCAGGACAAAAGGAATTCGAATCTACTTCGTTTGAAATTTCTGTTTTACTTAAGGGAGGATACTCGATGTGGATGGAAGGTTCGTCCTTGACCCGTACTGTTGATAGTAGCTCATCTATTTTACATGTGTTGATCTTACACCTTTCGATGTAAATCGAGAATCCCTCATAGCGTGATTTACATTTGCCGCAGATGTTCTTGTGGGATGTCATATTCGGATCCTGAAAGGGTAGATATCAGTTATGTTTCATGGATATGTGAAGTGGCACAGCAAGACCAAATTTTTTCAAAAGATGTAAACTGCGCCCCACACTTACTTCGGTGCTGATTATTATCCAGAAACGCCACAAATTCTCGTCGATGGTTTGCACTAGCGCTTCTTGCAGGCACCAGTCGCAAGTGGTCATCACTTTCTCTGTATTACTCATGGCACCTGATGTACAGAAACTGATCGAGCACTTTACAAATTACAAAAACTATTACAAAATACAAAAAGGCAAACAAATTACTTTCCGCTGCTCCCTCACGCTCAACACTCAAGTCAAGTCAAGCACGCACAACACAACGCAACGGCCAACGCAAGCACGCCACGGCCACGACGCCTCGTCACAGATCATCAATAATCAATATCATCTGATATCACAGAACAGTCAGAACATCGATTATCGATAGTACCGGCTAAAGTCACTAGATATACAAAGTACCGCAATCCATTGACCCCACGTGTAAGAGAGAGATAGAATCATTCCGAACCAAAATGGCGGCTATTTTTAGGGATTTTAGTAGGAATTTTATTTTCTACACTAAACAGTTGTCGAATTTGTGACAATTATTGACAAATGACATCATAACATCATTTTTCCAGAAGGTAACGCGTGGTGTGTGGTAGAATAACGCGGTATTTTCTAATAAAGGCGAATTTTTTTTATTTTTCGATTGGGATTTGCTTATAAAAATGGTGTGGTGTTGTTGTAAAATCTTTGTGATATTTTAAATACAATACATAAACAATTTCCAGCTCCTAAACATATTTTAAATTGCCACAATATTTGTAACAAATTAGTTAAGATATTTCTAAGGAGCCGTTTATATTTTTTATTAAAAAACATTGGTACAAATAATACGAATACGGATGTTCAAAGTAGCCGTAGTATTGTCATGCGTGCATTATTGAATAATATATATTTGTAACGCATACACTTGGTTTTATTTGACAGTGTTTAGGGTATAACTTTGCAAATTCTTTTGAATATAGGCAAGTAAGAAAATGATTGGTTTGTTCCAGTAAACAGAAAAATATGTTATGAACATGTTTCTATTGTACTCACTCACATTTAAAAAAAAATAGTGTTAATTCTTTACTGTTTTTGATTCTGTCTACCTAAGCATATTACCTACTCTATTTCAATTTTAGTTACTTTTATCACTTGTTTTTGTTCTTTAAATTGAAAAAATGGGTAGATGAAGGAGAATGCAACAAATTTTCATATATTTAGCTTTCAAGTTTTCATTGTAAGTACTGGTAATAATAGAATAATATTACAAATCATTTATTAGTAATGATAATATTCACGGAGTGCTTTTGGCAGTTTCATAAAATAGGCCAACATAACCTTCATTTATAACAATTTAATTTTTGTAAGAAATATCACCTACGTAACTTTTCCATTCATTCACTTCACCCCTTCAAGAATTATTCAAGTTCGCATACTTGAATAACGCGCTATTTCCCCCACCACAAACCGAACCAATATGGCGGACGATTGCGGTACTTTGTATATCTAGTGACTTTAGTACCGGCTAGAGTGCCTAGAAGAGTAGAGTGTGGCCAACTAACGGATTTGGGACCATAATGGCGGCCGGCACGGGTCGTAAGTTTCATACAACGACAATTATTGAAATATGTTCTAAGATTTATATTAAGTTTCATGTATGACGGGAGTGGAAAGTCCATAAGCGTGCGTGCGTATTTTTGTTCATTTTGATTAATTTCCTTCATTGTGTTTGTAATGGTTTGTGGTGTTTCTAAAGTGTTTCCTGTAGCAGAGAATTATTGTTGGGGACATATTTAAGAGCGTTCCCAAAATAAGTATGTATTGAAGTGAAAGTGATTATCATAGTAGTTGTGTTGTATTCAGGCCATATTTCCGAATAAGTGCGAAAGTTCGACATCATTATAGATTGCAATGCCAGATGTAAATACACTTACTGAAAGAAAATAGTCCCCAGTTGTAGGTTCTAAGTTTAAACCATTTAGAGAAAAAATTTAGAAACCATTTAGAAAAAATGAGAAACATACCATGTAATCTAGAGACTTGTCATGATATTAAAAAAGAATCGCTTTTAGGTTTATTCGGTTTAGGTTAAGGATTTACAATCACAAAATACAAACTTTAAATGTAAGACATACACGTAGCAATGAGTCTATGGCAATACATGCAATACAATAAAAGGTGTTAATAAAGTATATCTGTTTTTATTTTACTTCCCTTTTCATTGTAACATTTTCCAATGTTTTATTTGAGGGTTTCATCATATCACAAACCCCATAAATTTATCATATCAACAAATAATATACCTTTATTAAATTTTCGATTTGCTAATGTTTTATAGTACTAACCTGAATCAACTCCAAGATCTAGAAGCCAGTCTCATTATTATATTACACTGTCTAGTTCATTTTTCGTAGGGGTTGAGTTTTTGTTTGTTTGTTCGTTTTGTTTGTTTTTGTTATGCATATAACGCAAAAGATGGTTATTGCAAAGGAACACAATTAATCGAATAATTGTTCTCTCATAAACAAGGCTAAGCATTTTATTTCTTAAAAATCATCTCCTTGCAAATAAAAAATTTCATGCGCCGCCCATGTACTATTGCACAGGACATACAAAATGAAATTCAAATTCGCGCTATTTTAATTCGCTTGTTTATTGGTGCCGCCATTATGGTCCAACATTTCAAATGAACCAATCAGTGCTTGTTACATAGTTGTCCACACTCTACCTTTCTAGGCACTCTACTCTAGTACCGGCTAAAGTTACAAAGGCCGTGTTTTTAAAGTGTACCAGCTGCTCGAACACAATGTGTTCGAACTGTGGTTCGAACAGTCAACAGAACACTTGAGCACTTGCTCGATCAGTGACATTTAAAAACGGTACCCGTGCAAGTTTAAGGTACAAGTTGAATGTTTTGACTTCTAACAATTTGTATACATCTCAAAAACATACAAAACAAAATGTTAAATCCTTATTTAATTACTCTTCTCGTTATAATGTATTTGGATTTGATTAATATGAATTTTTTACTCAAGGACTCGAGTTTTACACTAAAAAAGCATTTCCATATTTTGGTCACTTCCATAATTTTAGTACAGTGCAGATGACAACTGACCACAAACACACAGATCATAGATGTCTTGAAACGTAAATCTAAATCTTGTAAATCGTTCATAAATCGTTCTTTAATTTAATGTAAATTGTAAAACGTGTAAAGTGTAAAACTTGCGCCATCATCTGAAGACAAAATTGACAGTATTACGCATAAATTCAACACTTAAAACACTGTCGAATTTAGTAACATGCCCTATATGTAACATTTTTCCACATTGAATTTGAAGCGGCCTTGAAATTTAAATTGAAGAAAACATAATAACTAATAACGACATAAATAACCTCACTTTTTGTATATATACACATATACACATACACCAAACGAGAAGCGTGCACCGCAGGCACCGCACCCACAGATTACCTAGTTTCCGAAACAACGATCCAAATGAGCGGTAAAAAGGAGCTCCTCTCTAAAATCGGTTTGCGCTTGGACGGCCGTCGACCCGACGAGTTGCGTCGCATCCGTTGCAAGCTTGGAGTGTTCTCGGGCCCTGATGGCAGCGCTTACATTGAACAGGGACTGACGAAGGTCCTGGCGGCCGTTTACGGTCCTCATCAGGTAGGTACATCATGGCTCCCACAATGACAGTTGTGTAATGGTAAGGCTGTTAATAAGGTTAGGGGCAGCCGATCGAAGGCACAGCACGATGCCGCTATCATTAATTGTCAGTTCAGTATGGCAGTGTTTTCTACCACGGAGAGGAAAAAGAGGCCGAGAGGCGATAGGAAGTCGACGGAGTACTCTATGCACTTGCAGCAGACTTTGGAAAGCGCAATAAAAACGGAATTGTACCCTTGGTCACAAATCGATGTCTATGTGGAAGTGTTACATGCTGACGGAGGTAATTATTATACATTCTAACTCACCATTTCTTAAGGTACTTGTATGTGACATCATCTCTTGTTTATTTCTTATATATGATATAATATAGAAAAAGAATAAAAGTACTGGTTAGAGTTCAGTTTAATTGTAGGAGATCAAGAATTATTCTTTGATTCATGTGGAACAATTTGTAAATATCTTATATTAAATGTTTTAAAGTCTAACTGAATCCTCACTGATACCAACACATTTATGTTCTATTTTTTGTTCATTAGAATACAAATCACCTTTTAGATTTGTTGAAGTATGGAAGAATGTTAACTACTTAAGTAAATATAACTTCCCTACATCTTATTTATACAACAATCATTTTTGCTACAGGTATATTCCCCACCTGTGTCAATGCAGCTACTCTCGCTGTAATCGACGCTGGGATCCCCTTGAAAGAATACGTATGTGCCTGTACAGCTAGCCTGGCCAAAGATGAAATCGCCATGGCCGATATCTCACACGAAGAGGAAGTTCTCGGTGGGCCATCCTTAACAGTCGCTGCTTTGCCGATTTCTGGTAAAATTGTACTGATCGAGATGTCGCAGAAATTCCACATCGATCACATGGAGAAAGTGATGAATAAAGCATTGCAAGGTTGTAAAGATATTAGACGAATCCTGGATGAGGCAGTCAAGCTGCACTTGAGGGATGTCGGAAGTTCCACAGGTTGGGGTGGGAGTTAGAGAAAGTGTAATATTTATCGAAATTGCACTATAGAAGGTGAATATTTCTATTTCATTGTATTGTAAGTTCAAGATTAAAATAGAAGAGGAAAGAATTTTTTTTTTTATATTGAATTGAAAGACAATTTTTCTTTATTTTTGGATATCATTAGTTGGGACTATTGGCTAGGAGTATCCTTGAATACATGCAGGTCACCCTTTAGTTCTGAACTCTGAGCTTATGACCATTCCTGGTTTTTCCTGGTTTAATAGTGGTGTTTTTTAATGGTGTATGTTATCTAATATCACAACAAAACATTTTATCTTCTTAACCTGTAACAGTATAAGGGCAGAAGGCATTATGTCATTATGTTGAACAGCCCTACAGCCCTGTTGTTATAATATTCAAACTTTTTGTTTTCGGGTACATTGTGTGTTCCTGTTCTGTCGTTAGTGTCGTTCTGTGAATAATACTTTCTGTGATGACTGTGATTTCTAGGTTAGAGTTTTGGAAGCAAAGCGAACCGAAAGGGCAGGATTAGTCATTTCATTAAATTTTTTCTATATCTTGTAGTACAATTACACACTAATCATGGTAAGCCCCAAATTGCATATTACCCGTTTTTGAAATCACATTTTCAAGTTATATTATCTAACATGTTACAGTGAAAAACAAATAATGGATTGTCAACAATGAAGGTTCAGTGGTACATGTTTTTTAAAATTTGCTCTATTCCAGCATGGGCGCATAAAAACGAGAACCACAGAGGAGCAGAAACTTCTAAAAGAAAAACAACAAAACCAGAAACTGTTAGCTTATCAAAAGGGATTAGATCAGATTTTGTCTACAAGAAATAAAGACGATTATGATCCGACGAGTTTGGAAATTTGTACTCAACTCCTAAGTAGCAATCCTGACATCTACACTTTATGGAATTACCGGAAGGAAGTTATTTTGATAGAGTTTGAGAGAAGGTAATTTATATATGCATAGATATTACTTAATGATATTGCTTAAAATTAAGATCAGTCTTAGTTTTTCATAATAAAACTATCTTCTTTAATGAAGTTCTATATATATACTTTTTATTATATCTTCTGATAGAGTCCATTCCTTCAAGGGGAGATAAAATTCATTTTTAAACCTAATCGAAATAAGCATATTTTTTAAAGGTCTTTATTCGGCATGAAAGGAACATGTTTTGGGTAGCTAGTGTCCATCATTAGCATAATTCCTCAAGAAGGTACGCTAAGCTACGAAATATTTAGGACCACTTTGTTCTAACAGCTACTCTAATGAACTAATCAAGACGGACATATCAGTTGACATGACTAGCGTTTTGCACTAACAAAACCAAATTTTTATCAACTATTCTACCAACACAGCTTAAAAATAGTGATCCAATTGATGCCTTCTTCAAAAACATGGTAGCGTCATTAAGTAAGTCCAGAAAAAACAAAATTCTTGCCAAAATGCGAATTTGTCAAATTGTTACTCTACTCAAATTAGATAACATCAATTCTTACTGTCACTTTCAGCATCTCTTTGTTTAGCATTTTGTGAAATAAACATTGGTATACCAAAGTGAATCTTGTAGTTCACATATGTTCAGCCTGTTCTACAATAAAAAAAATAGCTTCTGAGAAATTTAAATTGTCAAGGTTTTACATGAATATGTATTTATTTTGTTTTATTTAATTGTATTATTTTTAAAAATATATCAAATATAAAGAATCATTTAAGCAATTAAATTTCTTACTTGAGTTTTAATCCTCCTTTTTCAAGACAAACATTTGTTTTGAACTGATTAGCGCATATAGTAACAACTCTTGCTCTTCCTCTTCATCGAGAAGATGCATTACCTATAGCGATATATCATTCATGAGGTTGTCAAAGTAAATGAGGAAATAGAGGAAACATACAAAACTGAATTGGGCCGCTCTAAAGAGTTCATTCGTCACATTGAAACTACACCTTAAGAAAGAAAAGGTCTAGTTAAGAGATGGTGCCAAAATAATAGAACGCATACTTGCAGTAGTCATAAAGAGTAAAATTATATAAAATTCACGGCGTGTTATGATAAAAGACACATTGAATAAAATGATGTTAATGTTATAATAAATTACTTATGAGTTTAAAATATGATTGATACATACATGATATAGTTTTGATTTTACATTCCCCTGTTTAACCGCTTAATCACTTTTGTCTTAAATAAAATAAAGAGCTCTACAAAATATTGTTTCGACTGGGTGGGGCGACTTTAAGTGATTTTTGAGTTTTTAATATATTTAGGTACCTATTCCATATCTAATATGGTAATATGTATGTGTTCATGACATTCAATTTTCATTTGAATTATTTTAACTTGTTTGTTAGCAAAGCTGATGAGACTGACGAAGAAGAGAAGCTGATAAAGTTCTTGGAGAACGAAATTCAGTTGACTGCACAGTGCCTTTACGCTAACCCAAAGTCCTATGGGGCCTGGCATCATCGTTACTGGGTGCTGGTCCGCCATCCAAAACCTAACTGGGAAAAGGAATTCGAGTTGTGTACAATGTACTTATCAGTAGATGATAGAAATTGTAAGAATACCAATAATTAACTAATTACCCATTATTAATGACACCTTCCAGTTCATTGTTGGGATTTTCGAAGGCTGATAGTCAATAAAATCGGCATAACATTAACAGACGAGTTGGCGTTTTCTCTAGAACGATTGAATGAGAATTTTTCAAACTACTCCTCATGGCACTACAGGAGTACCTTGAGAAAACTAGATGAAGAGAGCGTCGGACTGGAGTTGACACTGATTCAGAATGCTATTTTCACTGATCCTGAAGACAGCAGTGCTTGGTTTTACTTGAGATGGGTTTTAAGTAATCCTTCAGTTGGTAAAGAAGCAAAGGAGGAGTTAATGGCTGCTCTAGAGCAATTGGAGGAAATGGAACCTGATTGCAAATGTGAGTACTCTAATAACTTTTCGAAAGATATGTCTTGAATGATGCTTGCTCAGTACATAAAATTTAAATACATAGAGGTCTGTTACTTAGAGAAGAAACACCGTCCTCAACTTCGCGCAGGTATATGTCACACCATACAGCTATCACTCCTTACCAGCATCAGTGGCGTATGTTTGAATTAAAGGTTAGCGATCTAATAAATTCAAATAAATATACTTGGGGCTATACCATACCTTTAATAGTTCTGTATGTTCTTCTTTCAATCAAGGTTTAAACACTACACAATCCAAAATCGCCACATTAATAACACCACCAAACAAAACGAAAAATAACACTTCAAAATAATTACGCTACGCCACTTCCACACACCTAATTAATAAACGAGCATGAAGATCAAGCGGTGACGTTACGGTTGCTAGACAACCCCGGTAAACAAACTAAAATTCGTCTCTGCGCACTTATGACGGTGTTTCTTTTCTAAGTAATCGACCTCTACCTGTTTCTCATTAATGATGTTCTCATTTAAAATAACAGGATATATAGACAAAACATATTATAAACTAAAATATTTTCGCTATATGCAAATTTTAATGTTATTTTCTCTATCTCAATAGTATACCGTTTCACTTTTGCGAGGTGTTTTCTCAGCACACATTTTTTTAACACATAGCTTGCCAGTGCTATAGAATTCAGTCTGATTACTTCTAATTCCATTGCGTTACAGCTTTGCACCTTTCCTCTCACCTTTTCCTTTCATTTTTTGCTGATAAGATGTGATTATCATCGTTTAATCCGCTATAGCTGACCTAAATGTTTTGTTTCTAACACTCGAGGTTTTATAAAACACTGGTTCCATAGATTTGTCAAGGATGTTAGTTGGCACTATCTCTAATGTCGTAATTAGAGCTTCTTTGCATGTTTTTCATTTCCTCGCCTATTTTTTCATTCTCAGCTGGTGCTTGTACATTATTTTGTAAGTGTCCACACTTTCTAGGTGTTATAGTGATTGTTTTATTTTTTTATTCTCAGGGATTATCTTGGCGAAATGTTGGCTTACAGGCAGTTTAGTCTTAAGTGATAAAAATTACGCAGACAAGAGAGTGGAGTTCTATAAACGTTTAGAACTGCTGGATCCCATGCACAAAGGACAGTACAGGGATTATTTAAAAACTGCCCAGGAAAAGCTTGATGAAGTTAAAGATTTAGATTAACTTTCTTGAGGTTACTGATAGTAAGTTTGTTATCAAAATATATTTTATTATTCAGTAAACAACTATTCAGAAATTCAGAAATATTTTATATATTTTGTTTACCTTTTTGCAATTCTGCTTGTAATTTCTGTTCAACTTTCTCCTGCTCAATTGGTACCTAAAAAAATTGGTTACTTGTAATTACCAGCATTAATTTCCTCAAATTTGGATCGAGTCATTTACTAATATAGTTAAACTTACTGTTTCATTGAGAGTCGTAAATTTGTTATTTGTTTCTGATTTTCCCAGGTTTGCTAAATAT
The DNA here is from genome assembly GCA_946251905.1 of Cryptocephalus moraei. Taxonomy (NCBI): domain Eukaryota; kingdom Metazoa; phylum Arthropoda; class Insecta; order Coleoptera; family Chrysomelidae; genus Cryptocephalus; species Cryptocephalus moraei. Next base: position 16,972,452 of record OX276452.1, read on the forward strand.
TTCTGCCTAAGGTACAGAACTGTATCAATGTGAGTTTTATGCTTAATGGCCAAATCGAGTGCCCTAAAATAAGATTCAGATATGTGATTCGAATTATAACAGAATTAACAGGTCTGAACATACCTTGTCCAGTTGTAAAGACTGATGTTAATGTAGATAGCTTGAAACACCATTCCATTATGTAACAAAATTGATTCAGCATCTTGAATTTTTCCACCTAATAAAGCCATTCGCGCTTTTTGTTCTGGTTTAGTTGAGAGGGTCTAAGATATTAAAAACATTCAATATTTAAGTAATGAGGGACAATATTGACTAGCCTGATTCTAATAATAGTACTCTTAAGATGAAAATGGAGAAAATGTAAGGGTTTACCTTAATATGTTGTAAATAAATCACTTTCTCATAGTGATTTATATTTGCAAATGCTTCTTCAGCAATGTCGATAGTATCAGCATTGGACTGAGTAGAAAGAACAGCTAAGCAAGCCCATGCAGCTTCATTATTAACAGTTCTGCACAAGTTTAGTGCATTTGTCCACTCGTTATCCTGAATATACCTGCAATATAAAATGATGCGCTTTCTTTTTGTCTCACAACATTATAAACTTTACTTGTGTATCAAACCAGGGAATGGCGATACCGGCACAGCCAATAATGATCCATCAGCTCTTCGTATCGACACAGAGTTACCAATAAAATCCCCAATTCTCGGGGAACGCCCTAATTCTGGAGAGTCGTGAATCATCGAACACAGTTTCAGCAATTTTGAGTTAAAGGCTGCAGTAGGGCAATACCAAACAATCAGTTGAGTGTCTTGAATTGCCGCCACAATATTATCCTCGCTGTTCCATTGGAACGATTCGATTTTTCTGCCTTATGAATTAAAACATGTATTGTTACATTGTTAATGTAAAGAAACATTCTTACCGAGCTTTGTGAAGGTTTTACTTGAACTCCTCACTTGCGCTATGTTTAGGTCTTTATTTTTGTCGAGGACAGCTAGTATCCTAGCTGAAATATCTCCACATTGACTCAGAGCTATTTGGACGATCTGGGCAGAATGTGATACGACGGTCGATTCTGTAGAACTTCTATTTGTTGTTAAATCCATTATGTGGACATCTATAAATTTAATCATGAAACGCATAATTTTTCAGTAGAAATGTTATAGATTTTACTTTTAGCATCTGCAGCATCTCTTACAACTAGAGTGTCGCAGGACAAGCTAATAAAAGAGTACCTTAAATAGTCTAATCTCATATTAGGCCATCTTGGCGAAGCTATTAATTTTCCTTGGTAATTGTAGATACCTATGGCGCTTTTCTCCACTACTAGCATTTGCCTAAGTATTAAAATAGAATAAAAATACGTAAGTATGCTGCTCTAAATTAAATTTGGCACCAATCATATTCTACTTATATAGAATTAAATTCTTACTTTTCACATAGCAGTAGAAGGCTGACCGATCCATCTTTCAGATCGAAAATTGCAGGTGTGTTCCAGTTGCTCGTGTTGTAAACGTAGCACTGGGTCGGCGTGGTCAACACTAAATGATCATACCTCATCGCTAATTGTATAACCCTCTCTGGTAATTCCAAGTGTTCCGTGGTATCGTCCAGCAAGTTCTTTACTATAACCGCTTTCTTTTCATTGACTGAAGCGAAGAAATTCATGTACTGAACATCCCTTTCCACCACATGGGCGAATAGAACTTGACCGTTAGCACATGCGCCTGCTAGCTGGGTACCGTCTGCCGACCATGCCATTTTATATATGCAACCGGTAGATGGTTTTTCCAGCGATCTGGACCACTGAAAAATTAATGGCAATGTGGCATGGTCACAGAGAAAATTTGATTTACTTCTTATAAAATAGGCGGAGAACGAAGGCTGTTAACTGTTTTGAGAAATAAAGTATAATTTTGTTACAGTGGAAAAAATGAAAAATCAAAGGAAATGAAAGGAGGATGGGTACATTTCTAACCTACATAACCATAATGTGTTGTATGTCCAAATTATAAGTCCATATGTAAAACTGACAACCATCAGAATAGATGTACGTTTAGTAGGTTCAAACGAGACAACATCTAATGTTTTTCTAACACTAAAGTCCCGATTTTTCACGTCCTCATAGACCTCTGGTCGCGTGACCCCGGGTCGTGTTGTGTGCAATGGGTTTATTTTACATGGCAGGCAAGAAGCTGGAACAAGCGCTCTCAGGAGCTTTAGAACTCAGTTTATATTCGAAAACATATTGGCTAAAAGAGACAACCTCGAAAGAAAAACAGGCCAGTCAGTAAGCCTCAAGGTGGCACCCCCACTAACTTACTATTCTAGCTATAGACTGGTTATTGACAATTGAAGAACTTCACTACTTAACTCGTAAGTCTAATAAGGGCCTCGGAAAGTGCGGAGTCTCAAACGGAAATGGATTATAAATCTACTCAACTTTCCCTGAAACAAAAAAGAAAGCAAAATGTACAGCTGAAATGAACAACTAATTACTAATGTGGAGCGGAGTTGCAGAAAATACTAAAGCCCAGACCGCTGTACTAATCTTGATAGGCCAAAAGTTAAAGAATCAGGTAGCAGTTATAAATAAATGAATGAGAGTGATAACAACCATTGTAAAAACAAAAAACCGAGGAACACTCACCACCATATCAGCATATGCCCCAGATGAAGGAAAGAAAGGATAGAGGAAGGCATTTTATTAGACATTGCAGAAAGTATACGGTTCGGTAAATAAAAATAATTATATTATATAATAATCGGAGGAGTCTGAAATGCTAGAGGTAACAATGAACCAATTACCGATTGTATCGGCAATCAAGGGGAACAAGCAGCAAATGCCAACAGTCTAATGGTAAGGGATTATATTTCTTTCAATAACCTTAAGATCACCAACACCTTTTCAGAAGAAGGGTATTCATAAATATACTTGGTTAGCCTGAGGATCCCAAAGTATCATCGACTACATAATAATTAATAATAAACACAAGATTCATTAAAGGTCCAGACATAAGCTTAAATCACTTGCTTCTCCAGAGCAAAATAAGAATACGCTTTTCTTGGATTAGACTAAATCGGAAACAAATAACAAGAGCGAAAGTTTACAAAATTCATCTGCTAGAAGTCGTCGAAATTAGACACTTATACCAGGAAAGGATATCAGAACAATTCGAAAATATCTAACAATAGCGAAATAGAAAAAGAATGAACTAACATCAGAAAAAATCCTTAAAGATTCAAACAAGGCCCTAGGAAAAAAAAACAAACACCACTAAGAAAGGTCTACCGGAGATTAAAAAAGGTGTAAAAGGTAAACAGGAGGCATATGAAAAATTACTGAGCAATAGAACATTAGAAACCCAGAAGGAATAGAGACTTAAGAGAAACAGTTAAGAATATATCAAGGAAAGTTCATGAACAGAGCTGGGAAAGATATATAAGTGAAATTGAAAATGACGAACATGGAAGATTAAACTATGCTTATAAAATTTTAAAACATCTAAACAAGAACGTAAAAGATACAGCGCGCCTAAATAGTATAGACAATAAAGAATGGATCCAATATTACAAAGAGCTATATTACGACCCAAGAGCTCTTAGGGCGCCATTTTAAAACTCGTAACACAATTTCTACCTTTCCTCAAAGAAACGAGCTAATTTAAATTATGGGAAGTTAAATTGGAACCTCCATGTCTCAGAACTCAAACCTTCGAATAACTAACAACCATTTTATCTCCTCGATACAATTTTTGCTGCCATGTCAAGACATTAGTATCCAAAATTTAGAATAGAATCTTTAGTTACACCAATCACTATTAACATTCATAGCAAACTTCTACGTTTGCCATATCAAGACAAGCTCAAATAACTCTGTTATACTGTTAACTCAGGAGGTGCGAGGAAGTGAGTGGTGCCAGTCAATTTGGATTTAAGATCGGTTTTGGAACAAGAGAAGCCATATTCAGTCTCCAAACATTAGTGCAGAATTTTATCGACTACGAGACAGCATTTGACAATGTAAAACACGATCTTCTCATATCATATCTTAGGGACCTGGGACTGGATGGAAAGGATATCAGACTTATAGGTAATTTATATTGGAACCAAAAAGCGGAAATTCGAATTCAAAATGCAGGAACAACTGAGGATTTTGAAATAAGAAAGGGCGTCCGTGAGGGATGCATCTTGTCTCCAATGTTGTTTAAATTGTATGTGGAAAGAGCTTTCACTGAATCAATCTCCGACAGTACAATGGGCATTAAAGTAAACGGAATTCCCATCATCATTCGATATGCGGATGATACCGTAATATTAGCGGACAGTGCAAATGATCTACAAACTCTACTAGATAAGGTCAATGAGGAAAGTCAAAGATTGGGTCTGAAAATTAACATTCGCAAAACCAAATGTATGGCCATTTGAAGTAACCGTACTCCAAATACCACAATATCCATAAATGGAGAGAGCATTGAACAAGTCACTCAATTTAAATACTTGGGATGCATGATCAACCAAAAATGGGACCCAGATCAGGAAATAAAATGCGAATCGAGCAAGCTCGAACAACGTTCTTAAGGCTTGAAAAATTTTTGACAGACAACCTTGAGTCTCAGTCTCAGATATAGGATGGTAAAGTGCTACATCTGGTCCCTTCTCTTGTACGGAGTCGAGGCATGAACGTTGAAAGCAGCAATTATCAAAAAAGCTGAGGCCTTCGAGATGTGGACCCTATGACGGATGCTGAGTGTCATGGGTTGATCAGGTAACGAATGAAGACACACTGAGAAGAGCTGGTTTGGTGGACCGTAAACTTTTCGAAAACATCAAGAGAAGAAAAACTGGCTACCTTGGACACATACTACGCGGAGAGCGTTATCATTTCCAACGTCTTATTCTCCAGGGTAAAATAGAAGGAGGAAAGAGAGGAACAGGTAGAAGAAAACTATCCTGGCTACGAAACATATGATAATGGACAGGAATACAGAACTTCCAGGCACTGCAAAATGCTGCAATCAATAGGATCATATGATGAGAGAAACGATGGACGCCTACGCAGGAATCTGTATGGCACTTTAAGAAGAAGAAGACTGTTAACTTGTTGGCAATAATTCTGAGAACAACAGTGTAGATTTGATATCTTGTGAAGAAGTGTAACTCGCTATGACATGTCTCAAAAACAAAAAGGTTACAGGAACAGACACTTTAAATCTAGAACTGTTTTAATATTGAGGTCTACCACTGAACCTGGGAGTACTACACTTCATAAATATGTGTTGGAGAAGAAAAACAATCTCAATAGAATGTGAACTAGCGAAAGTAATCTCATCATTAATAAGGGTGACAGGACGAATCCGGAAAATTATAGAGGAATGAGCCTGCTGAACTCGACATAAAAAATATATGCTAAGATCGACACTTTGGAATCCAGACTATAGCAGATACTATCATTTCTGAAGAGCAAAATGGTTTCCAAAATTGGTAAGGCGGTCATGTATAGATGCGGTGTTTACCATCCAACGAACATAGAAGAAAGACGGTGAATACAATTTATCAAGTTATGGGAGGTTCTAGAAAGCTGGGGTTTTCCCCAACATTTGAAATGTTGTTCATCCTAGGATGAACTATAAACGACTCCATAAACAAGCTGTGGAATATAAGCCAGCTGGAAGAAGAAATCTCAGGCGGCCGAGGAAGAGATGGAAAAGAGGATCAAGAGGAACAAGCTTAAAGCCTAAACCGTGAAGAAGATGATGATGATGGATAAAGCAAAATTTTGTTTACAGTGGAGGAAGTAAAAAATTGGGCAGTATCATCTCTATATAGACCGTTTCTAAGGAGTCGCAGGATGGGATAAACATAAGTGCGAGAGAAAGGCCATATATTTCTCGTTGGCGAAACAGAGAACGACCTTTTGCGATGTTGCTAGCTCGCGAAACATTAAAATCTATCATCAGCTTGTCAGTGCGCGAGCACTTTATTGATTTTAAAATGCCAAGGAGAAGACGACCTGACTTAGGTCGTCAAAGTAAATCAAATGTGCGACGAGCTAGAGGTAGTTCCAAATGAGAAGAACCTTCATTGACAGTTGATATGCGCAAACTTTTAGCGGGACTGTTCAAATATGTACGAAGTAAAGTGATGGTAAAAACGTTGGTCGAGCAGTCAAAAACGAGCAACCCACAACTTGGGCGGGAAGTTTGAATTGGGGCCAGAAATCGATGATTAGTTTTGAAAAAAAAAAAACTACTTTTATAATGAATCGCATAGAAAACGTACAGAAAGACACAAAGGCAACAGGAAAAACGCAAGCCAAACGCAAACACGTGGGGCCATCAAAATCTAACCTCACATTATGTGTGAGAGTAGTTAACGTCTCCTTTTTGCTGCAAGGCTAATCTAGACGGGACCTACAATTTAACGTGGGCTCCGAACCACGGTCCTCGAGCACGGTTGAAACCGCTATGGCTCTTACCCCAGTAACCACAAACTAAATAATGTTCAAAATAAACTCGGAAAGTCTTCATAGTTTATGCCTTGCGTCTTTTCGTTTTGTCTCTGAGTTTAACTTTTTTAGCACGGATAATAGTTCGGCAGCTCCATATATATTTTCGACTCTTTGCGCACGATGACGTAGGGTTCATCTCATTTGGAAATACCTCTACCTCACGTGCAAATAGCTCTGACGACCAGCGAGAGACAGATAACGATAACATTCGTATTGGTATGACAGAATTGCGTTCCACAGTGAATAATTTTGAAGTAGATAGGCTTAGAATGGAACGAGTTCGGGCACATCAAATACAACAGCTGCGAGCAGGACACAATGAAATAGAGCGATTCCGCAGACGCAGTGTTCCTGTAAACCTGGAACGAGTAGCATTCCACTACGACCCGGAAATAAATTATTGGGTGTGCCGACCAATCCGTAACGATTGGAGAAGTGACAATAATTTGTCAATATTGTAAAGCGTTAAAATACAGTGGTGAATCTACTGGATTATGTTGTGCTGGTGGTAAAGTAAAATTGCCCCAATTGTTCCCACCATCAGATCCATTACGCTCATTAGTTTCTGAGGTGGGAAATGACTAAACATTTCTTGGCCAACATCCAAAAATATAATAATTGCTTTCAAATGACGTCGTTTGGTGCAACGCATATTGTATAGGAAAATCTCATACCTACTTTCAGGGTAGTTTTTGATATATTGTTTATTAAAAATTTAAAAAGATAATATACAATTACAAATACAAGGACAGTTTGCGGAATCAACTTGGAGTTCGCGCATGGGCAATTATACGTCGCGTGTTCGCGAGTCGTAAAACCATCATCTTTATATATTTACGCACCGCAAAAAAAGACAAAAATATAGTAGATCAGAAAGCCTTAAATTGATTAGGTGTATAACTGTATTGCATTTAATTCAATGCAGATAAGAGTTTTGTAAAGTTTTGACCATATTTTTCAAAAATATATGTAGGTGATAGGAAGTTCATCAGGTCATCTATAATTTTTATTTATCTTTTTTCTTTAAACTTTACGTGGCATTGCAACGCATGCAGGGTACGGCTTGTTTCTAATATAAATAACCAAATGTATTGTTGTCCGAATGTAAAATTGATAACCAGCAGATTAGTTGCCCATGTTTTGTTGGTTCGAACGACACATAACATCTAATGCAATGATTCAGAACACGTTTGTTAGGGTCGCACCTATGTTGGAAAAAAAGTTAGTTAATAATTTTCACAACATACCCAAATTACCAAATACAAGAAACTATGCTAATTAAGCAATGGCTGGTTAATTTTTATCGTTGTCGTATTTGGGAGGTGTATGTGTATTCCAATGAGGCAATTAAAATACTAAAATAACTTCTAAATCAGTAACAATACACGTCAGTCGGTTTGATCAAACAATGCCCTGCTGACTTTAGTAATCCAAGGAATGTATTTGGCACGAAAATTTGCCTGTTAGAACCTGGTAGTGACAAATTTTGCAATTAGCATGTGCCAGGAAGCGCATCATACAAGTGAGAAGTTACTAAAACAAATAATGATTCAAAAGATATACCAACCCCTGTATAGTCGCAGAGTCTGAGGGTATTGTAAGAACCCACAGCAAACATGTCTCCACCAGGCGCCCACGCTATCGAAGTGATATGATTATCATGCAAGGAGCTTGAAAACATCTGTCTTCCTTGGCTATCCCACACTCTGTATTTGCAGTCTTCTCCACCGGAAACGATCAATTCCGAAGCAGGACTCCAAGCTATGCAAAGGACGACGGTTTCGTGCGCTTTCCACTGGAATTAAAGTCACACACTCTATTAGCTTTTCGACTGACTGTAACAACCGAATCGCAAGTGCTCCGTTACTGAATCAAATCGGCGGCTCCTTAACTGCCACAGCTTCTTCGAAAATCCTCGAATCCGGGAAAACTTCTCGAAAGATAAATTAAATAAAACGCCCACCAAACCGACCCCTCCGCGTCTAATCTTTCCCTTGGAAAATAACAATTCGCGGTGGCAGGGCATCTGACGCCCCGGCAAACCGCCAAGGGCGAGCCCTTGCCTCCAAGGGAATTCCCTTTAAGGATATTAAGAACGTCTTTTGGGACGTTCTGTCCTGCGACTTACGAGCGATTGCGGTTAAAGGGTTCCCGTCGAAGGGAGTGTTGATAAATAATTCGGAAGGCGGTTTAAGACGCTTAATTATCGTTGCATTTATGTGATTGGGGGTATGAAGCGATCGAGTAATTTAAAACAAATTAATTACAGTGACTGGATAGGTTGAGTGAAAAATATTAAGTATTGTATCTTACCCGTAAGGGTTTAATATTGGGCGCTAGCTGCTTGATGACCACGCATTTGCCATGAGTGTAAGCGATGGCATGGCTGTCTGGTGACCATGCTGCACCGTAGACAGAACTGTCACTAGAAACAACAGTACTTCGCAGCATTCCACTGCGTGACCAGATCTTTATTAGCCCATCTTCTCCAGCTGTAAAAAAAAATAAAGCAAAACCGTGATTAGAACTGTCTGAGTTAAAAAGATAACGTGACCATAGTCAAACTCAGCCCTAGCTTTGTTGGTAATGGTAATGAACTTATGATGAACGATTTTGAAATCTCCAGGAGACACTTTAACCGAGCTTAAGACACATGTTCGTTCAGAGAAGACCTAACTAGAAGTTGGTTGTACTTGAACCGAAGTTTGATGTTGAAGCGAGTAAATTTATAATGGCAATGAAGAACTGGAGTTCATCAAAGGGTTTACAGGTCAAGGTTTATTAATATAAATCGCAATAGCGTATGAAATTTCCTTCATATATAATTTTTGCTTTCGGGTATCTGAATCTAATCAATTCATTCATTCTCTACAAGAAGCAGTATACTAAAACGCCGAATAGGAAGACAATTCTTTTGGTTAATAGCATTTAAAGGGTGTTTAACGAACGTTCAGAGGAAAAGGCGATCTGAACCACAGATCAGTGGTTTTTGAATTGATTTATTACTGAGAATTGCATGCATTATTATGTCGCCGTTCTACCTAGATACTCTGAGGAGTTGATGAGAATATCCGTTTTAGAATGTTGTTTCGACTTGTGGTGCTAAGACTTAAGAATAAATGGTATTTCTGGATTGTTTCTCAGAACGTAGTGTACGCAAATCCCTCCCTGGAAATGGAAACCGTTTCCCTGCCGATGTAAATCTGGATCTTAATAAGCGCTACACGGCAATTTCACGTGGGATTAAACAGTGCACCCTGACGGTTCCCATCGCGGAACACGACAAAGCGTTTACCTCAAGAAGGAAAACTGATTAGTTGATAAGACGAAGGTAGCACTGATTAGCATGAGGACAAGTATATTCAATCAGAAACTCGCAGGAAACGAAATGGGAATTGCGCGGAGTGTTTGGCAGGTGATTCGAAATATACATTTGCTAATGCGACGCCGGGAATGGGCCCCGGAAAGTAGTTGGTCTATTGATGTGTTGTTGTTGATCTGTTGATCAGATAGCTACTAGACGGGGCGTATAAAATATGTTTGTAATTCAATACCGATAGAATCATAGGAAGGCAAACAAATGAATATACTCACTGGTATAACGAATGAATTAAAAGAATTTGTAACTAGTTGGTATAATTTGTCCAGTCAGAGTTGGAACGGCAAAAAACACACTTAATGGCATTTTAGGTGGTGAAAAGCCATGCCGCCTGGTCGTCCATGGGCGTATCATTACGGATAATAATTCTAAAAATGAATTCACTTCCAAATCGCACAAACAAATGGCACACACATTCACACACCACTGCTTTCTCGAGCATAAGTGCCGAAGAAGAGATCACAAGGAAAGTACACGTGGCCGCTGTGTTATGGTCCAGTATACTGGACCATCCAGTATACGTAGTCTCGCGTACTTCCTCGTACACGATTTCACTGATCGACCGTACACCTGTACCTTAGAAGAAGAAGAAGATACAAACGAAGTGCCGCCGCCGTAAAAAAATTTTGCGGTCCAATAGACCCTCTAGTTCTTTATCTGTACATATCCATACATTCACATATATGATTTCACTTGGGCAACTGAACACCTGCATTTTAAAAATACCAGGGCGTTTCTGAATAAGCAAAAAGATAAATCCCATGGTTTTGTATAGAGACAACGGGCTTTTTCGAATGTCCTCGGTAAATTCAGATTTTATTGAGTGTTCCGATTGCTACTGGTTAGAGATTATCTGGTTAGCTTAGTTACTACCTAATAATTGTTAAATTCATTGAAGAGATTAAGCTATTTCGTCAATGACATTTGAATAATAAAAATAAAAAATGACATCTACATGTAAATAACTGTAGACAATTGATTTTCTCTGTCAACAATGTAAAACATTCATTACACGTTTTATGACATTGAAAATTCATGTGTGATGTTCAATTTGTGCGATAAACGTGAATTATGAATAGGAGAGACAAAAAATAAAAGCATTTGAAAAGGGATTTTTACTCAACAAACAAACAGTTGAAGGCAGCCTTAAATACAATGTAATGTGCTTAAAATGTAAAGGGAAAATGAAAACATTTCCGAAGTGAGGTTAAATAAACACATACATAGATACATATGTCTATATTATGTTTTACAGTTTTTTGAAATTAATGAAAGAAGGAAGTTAAGTTTGTGACGTCACCACCTGTGCTGAAGTGCGTTTACGTGTTGATCTGTGGATAACGTGATATGGATATCGTACGTAAATATGGATTACGTAGAGTACGTACGTAAACCGTACAGTTTACAATGATAAATTTTACTGTTTACTACAGTAAAATGAATAAATCTCTATCTTCTGTCCAGCACCGGTGGTGACGTCACAGAGGTTTTGCCAGGCAGATTCGGCGAACTGAGCACTCCTGGTAGTCATAATCGTTGAATATGGCCGCCGTTGACGAATTTTGACAGCGTACAGAATAACTATCCATATGCGTATCAATAATAAGGGGCAAAAAGGAAACAAAATTAAGACAATAATTTATTTGTTTAGATCAACGGGCAATGAAGCCCTTTACATGCTAGTTAACAAAGGTGCGAAATAAGTGACAAATCAAGTATAGAAGGACATAGATAATCAAACATCATGACAGAATAATGCATACAATAAGTATAGACCAAGACCCATCTGTCAGAAATTTGCTTTAGATTGACGTAAGAGGTAACCGCAATGTTTTTACATGAATACCTCGGGAATAATGTCTAGAATAAGGATTGACTTATCCTCCAAAGCGCAGGAACATTGGTTAAAATGCAATTAAAAAAAAAAATAAAAAACGAGTTTTTTCCAGAATTGTTTTGTTTCTAACTTTTTAAGTATTGAATTTAGAAAAAAGTTGAAGAGAGAAAAAAGTTGCAGAATCGCTTTTTATATAAAATGGCATAGGTTATAACAAAAATTTATTAGCGGTTTTGTCAAATAGTAATAAACAAAGAAAATCGGCCCAAAAAAGTGTTTTTTTAAATTTATTATTTTAGGCACTTTAAAACGTAGTTAGGACTTCCATATCACAGGTAGAAAATCTTGACGTTATAATAAAAGAATCCTGTAAATTTCGTTTCGATCGGTTTATTAGGTTTTGCACAATAATTTTGCAATCCGGAAAAATCGAGAAATATTGAAAATTTTCAAAATTGTTTAAATTTTTTTCCACTATTCGATTTTAATAAAACTGGCTGGGCATATAAGCAGGAACAAGCTTTCATGTGCTTTTGTCAGAATTAAAAAATATTTATTAGAACGGTCACAGTCATTGTTTAAAGTCGGTGTCGTTTTTTTTTTGCTTATAAACAAATAGATTATCTCTGCGAATTTTTTGTTAAATGAAATTCTGAAAACATAGCCGGAAAGTACTCGGAAAGACGCTTCTTTTCAAACTTAATAAGTTGCTATTTTGTTCATTAGCTTCTGAGATATAACTCCTCAAAGTTGTTTAGTGTTTAATAAAATGGGTAATAATGGTTAATAAAATGACTATTTTTTTTTTCATATCTTAAGAAATAATTGTTTCTCTCAGTAATCAGTATAATATTTTTGTTGAAATTTACATTAAAAAGATTGAAATTTAACAAATAAACAAATAAATAACAAAAAAACAAAAAATAACAAATTCATAAATTTGATATTTCTATTAATACAGTTACAGGGTAGAAATTAATAACCTATTATACTTTTAGGTTCAAAAACTTGATGCATCGGTAATGGAAAAGCATCTCTCTTTAAATATCTAGCATTGTCGGTTGCACCTATTTTAGACACAAAATCATCTTGATTGAAATGTTTTGAGCAAATATAGGACGATTTTGTAATGTTATCATTTTCACTAAACCCCAAAACAGAAATCCAAATGTTTCTTTTAATTGGATCTGCTGGAGACCTAAAATAATAACACTGATGGAACGCCACTGAGATGATACATAATCTCAATAAATTTCATTAATAAATTTCTTTATTTACCTATGAAAAGACAATCCCGAGTCTTTCCCTGCATTGCTATAAACGTTGCATATCTTGCACCTATTAATTTTTTATCAAAATATATACACAAACCGCGTACACAACGAATTCTATCACGTGAAAGACTAGGACGCGATGTTGCCACTCATAATAAAAGTCTATGTTATTTTAGATTTACCTACAACTGACCAACCGTAGGTGAAGTAGGCTGGATGTATATGCAAATCGTAAGCGAGATTTCGTCATCTGCATTCATGCAACAGCGCAAAAAAACGCTTAGAATGTGCTAAGATCTTGACAATACAATATTTTGTAAACAAATGGGTCTAGTTATATTAATGGTCTGTGCCTTGTTTATATTTTATATTGTAACGTTTTGGACTACGCGAAAATCACTAAACTACACGAATAGGTATCTTACTTAATTTATTTCAACCACTTACACTAACACTTATCTACTATTTAATGTATATCATCTCACAAGTATCTAATTTATATTATTCACATTTGTTTATGTTTGCTTATAGCCGCTCCGGCCGACATCCGTCAGCCGGTTTTTACGACTCCCTGCGACTCTTCTTGTCTCACTCTGCAATCTGTACTATTGTAGTTTGCAGAGAAATCTGGTATATTTTAGTCGCACCAAATTCCCCAGGGTAAAATTTCAACTTTTAACAAATTGTTAAATTTTGCCAACATATTTATTAATTAACTGTAATTTTTAAATATTAAATTGTAAGTGGGAAGAGGTCTCATGAGCAATGCTTGATGAGCAGTCATGAACAGAAGTTTCTTAGAACAGATTGTGCCAATTAAAAGAAGTGAGAAAACCATTGAGTAATTGACTCATAATAATTATGAGTCAATGTAAGAAGTCAAGTAAGTGCTGAATCTGTAAAAGGAATTCTCAAATAGGAGTCGAACTGGAACTATGGGGTATTGACATATAATTGCAACTTCTTGACAGAAAGACAGTTGTCGAAAACAATATCAAATGCATTTCCGATCAATTAGTGTAGAACTATTGTAATATAACAGTTAGGTACATTGTAGTTGTAGACTAGGTACCAGAATATAATTGATTAGAATTTCAGAATGGGACTGCACCTATGTAAGCATCACTTATTTTATTATTAGATACGTTAATATATATGAATATTCTTTTCATATGTTAAAAAAAATTAAAATCACCACCTACAGTATGTCCCCGAATGGTTAGTACTCATACTATACTTGTAAATTTCGATAATAAGTCATTCTCTACCGAAAATATTTTTCCTTTTGGAATGTCGTAAGAGATGGTTAAATTTACGATAAGTCATACGGTCGCGCAAAAAATAGACAATGTTAAATTGACCTAAGCAGAGTACGTTTTTTTAAATATTTTATCGGAAATGTTATTCAACAAACTGAATAAACCCTCAAATAAGGGATGTGAATTTATAACTGTGATAATAAAAGGAATTAAATTATTCTACTTGATGATGATTGATGAATAATCTAAAGGCGAGGTAGATAAGCCCCATAAAATAAAGTCATTACAAATGAAATACCGCTCAAACCAAATAATTTTTAACCACATGTGGGACCTTCCCTTGTCAAACCCTTTTTTTTTCACTCGACTCTCACCTGTGAGGATTCCAGCGCCGTCATTTCCCCATTGGCCGACCAGGATCGCACCTTTGTGCGCGTCGACCGATCTCTCAATCCTACCCGTTCTATTCATGATGTGGAATTTCCCATCGGCAGACGTAATTAAGATTAATTCTCCGTGCTTGCCTGTAGAATCGACAGAATTTAATACTTGCTCATGATAACTGAGCAATCGGGTTCACCTAAAGTTCCGGTTGTCTTTGGCAAAAATTGCATATCAGTCGGGTAAAGATCCGGGCTGAGTTGGGTAAGTTTGACCGGTTGCTTTGTCGAGACCGACCATGACAGAATCTGATTGTCGTCCCTGTGCAAAAAATAATGAGAAATTGGTGATGTTAAGAATAATCAGATTGTTCCGGCAGATGCATGGATGTTCCATCTCATGGCATCTTATGCTTACTAAATCCTAGCGTTACATTAGATGAAACAATTTCATACCTCTGCTGGAATAGACCCTACATCAAACTGGGAGCTATTTACACATTTCAGACAGTTAATCCTTAAGATTACAATGGTTTCACCTTGTCTGATGATCCGTCAATTGTGTAGAAAAGTGAAAGAGTTTTCGTTGAGTTGATGAGGTGTTGATTAACTCTGGGGGTTTTAAGAAATCTAAGAAAGTCAATTTCTCCTTTTTAACGCCTGTCGCCATACGGACTTGTCGACGTGGACCTCAAGTAGGTTACGTTTCCTTTTAATCTTTTTACTCACCCAGCGGAATATACCTCTTCGGTGCTGCTCCATCCCACGCAAGTAACTGGAGCACCGTGTGATGCCTTCTCCGACAAAGAGATTTTAAATCTCATCGCAATAATCGCAATTTACGTAGCAACACAAGGAGTAGGTAATTCCTTTCACAGTTTGCGTCGTGTTTATGTGTACATACTCGGCGTTGCTATAGATACTCACTCCTACGGGTTGTTTTGTTTTGCGAGGGGTATCTATTGTCCGGAGTTGGAACGAGGCGCACGTGAGTGGAAAAACGAAGAACATCAATTGGGTTTCGTTAATTTTTTTGTTTCATGTAGGTTCTTAATTTCAGTATTAAGTGCTTATCGCGAGAGATTGCAGTAAAATATTGGATTACCTCCAAACAATATTAAAAGCATATTTGATGTGTTTATAGCATATTTTCTTTTGTTTTTAGAACGATATCAAATATAGCGCATGTAGAGCACCCTAAGGTAAATTTAGATCAGGATACATTCGGATAATAATCAACGTACTATTTTAACCTACTCTAGGTATATTCAACTTGTTTTTAGTTCAACCACCAATGTTATTGTGCGTGTTAAGCATAAAGTTTGATTGAGTGTTCTTTTTTCTTATATTTAGCGCACTAAACATTCACCTTCTGAATTAAATATGAAAGTAATACTTATACAGTATTTCCCCGGATTGAGTTTACAGGAGGCAAGTTTATTTTTTATTTTGCAAAAAAATGCCAAAGGAATAAAGTTTTTTTTGCTTGATTTCAAATGACCAAATCTGTAATCAGGATTTTTCAATCACAACATTAATTTTTTCACCAACTTTTTTATACCCATTCGGGAAACAGTTACTCCGGGAAATCTTTCATTAAATTCTTCGGCAGTGCGACGGTAGCTCTTTTCCCCAATACCGTAACATTGCATTAAATATATTTTTTGTGATAACGTTAACATTTTCACCAAAAATTACAGAATTGCAGTTTGAAGTTATTTTTGACAAATAAATTAGTGTTTGACGTTTTCAAGTCAAAGCCTTCTACCACAAACAAATAATAAATGTAATGCGACGAAAAAAATATATTTTTTTTTTTTGAACATAGATATGTAGTATTGAAATTCTAATTACAGATTTGGTCATTTGAAATCAAGCAAGAAAACTTTATTCCTTTGGATTTTTTTTATTTTGATTTTTTATTCCTTTAGCATTTTTTTGTAAAATAAAAAATATTTTTTTTTCTCTTGTAAAGTCAATCCGGGCACATACTGTATAGTTCATTCGTTAAATTTACCCCTCTAATCCGTTGAAAGTAATTTATGGGAAAATAATAGGTTTAAAAGAAACAGTATAATCAGAGCAATAGGGGTACAGCCTCAAATTTTTCGTATCTTAATGAAACTGACTTTAAAATGTCACATTTACATTACATGACTTTAAAATGTCACATTTACATTAAAATATTTCTGTGGTCGACCTATCAAAAAGTTAAAACGGCATAAGCCTATTATTGTTGTATACATTATTAAGAGAAGCCAATCAAATTCAAAATAATGACCCAATATAAAAATTAGGTACATTTGGAAAACCCGGCTAGATAATAAAGTTTACCTCTTACACCTTCCTATGAAATCATTCCAAACGTTAATACTTACTAAAGACAACTTTTGGATTAAAATTCTGACAAATGTTGAAAATGGTTCACGAATAATCATTAAGTAAATTTTAACTAAACTGAGTTGTCAGCCTTCCATTAAATGTAACTGAAAATAAGGCACTCTTAAATCAGTTCGTAGTTCCACAAATTTTAGGAAACATAGTGTTTTAAGTATTTAATTTTATTTTAATTTAATCATTTATTATTAAATAATTACTTTAATTTAATTATGACGTCATGTGACGTATTCTGGTATTAATGAATGCCTCAATTAATGACAAGATGTTTGTGTTCATCAATTTTATCCATCCACGAGTAATATGTGTCGTAATATTTTGTTATTATCGAAAATTATTCAAAAATATCTAAGAAAAGATTCCTGTCGCTGAGCATTTAGGGGCATCTACAGGCTGTTTTAGGTATGTCATTAATAGTCATTAAAGTGATTGCGCATTGGAAAATAACGTCGTCCGCTATTGACGTTTACATTAATATTGACGTCTGAGCTTGGGCACAGGTGTTTAGAAATAACGGGAACGTTAATAATTTATCACATGGTGGTATTTACGGAGGTGTTACGATTTTAGGTTTCGTTATTATATGTCGTTCAACTCGTATGCCAATTGCGGTATTATTTTGACAGCTCCGTAAGTAACATAAAGTAAGACACGCTCGAAATGCCCAAACATCTTTTTTTCCCTGAAATTTAACGCATTATAAGACAAGTCGATAATATAGTTTAGAAAAATTGATGTATCTTATGTAACGTCGCGTACGAATCAGAAATTTCGATTGTCTTAGATGATCGTTATAACTGACCAGCACACTTCACGCGCCAACTTAATATTGCGTGAACAAATGATAACACGTAATTATTGTAACTTCGGATTTACTAAACTATTTAAATGCAACAACTTAAAATACAACGGAATAGGTGAAGATAGGTAATAATTCTCTCACAGTTAGACGAAAAGTGTTTCTTAAAATTAAATTACTCAATTAGAGACGAGAAACGCGATCTCCGCTTATTGGCCGGTTGCATTGCACTCCTCTTTACTCGTCGCTTATTGGTTGAAAATCACCCCGGTAAAGAGTAGAGGGCGTGCTGACCATTGCTGAAGATCCTCGCTTTCATCTCATATACAGATGGTAAACACATGTTTTAGAAATCGCAACGTACCCTACTTCTTCGAAATGTAATACTCGATTACTTTCCCGGGAGGGTCTTTGTTACCCTTACGGCTCATTGTGGACTTGACTTGTGTTTATAGCAAATAAATCTCGAAGAAGTATTGGGTACTCGAGGTGACAGCAATATCGACCTCTGTAAATCATGATCGGTTCAACAATAAATTAAATATGTCACTTATCTGAGACGAAACATCTTATATTTTTCAATCCATCACAATATGTGCTGTGAAGTTTAAATAAGATTTCGGCTTAAAGGCAATTATACAAATATCTTTTAGGCATTAGTATGTTGCAAATTTAATAGGTAACAGTAGAGTTATGACCTCTTGTCGATACGTCCAAAATAATTTGTGGTATGTTTTAAAAATGGACACTGCGATAATACTTTTACTGGCTTATACCTTATAGACAAACCTAAAGAATTCAGAATTTCTTACCTGTAGACGCAACAAGACGCAACTTTGTAAACAGTGTAAATTAAGCCTTTAGTTATGTACAAAATAAAGCAATTGTAGAAAAACTTCCTATTTTAAATCTGGTAACAGATAAAAAAGTTAAAAATTCCATCCAAAATATGAAAATATCAAATTCATTGAAACCCCTTTTTTAACTTTCCCCATATTTTAGACTGCCAAAATAATACTGGAAAAACCTTTCGTTTTTGAAAACATACTTTTTATCACCTTGGTAGTTTCAACGGATTCGTAAATAAGCAAAATACATGACATCTTTATTTAAAATTTATATTCAAGAGGCTTTAGCCAACTGGAGAAAAAAATCGGAAAAATGGGAGTCCAATTAGACGACGACAAATATTTAACACACCTATTATTTGCCGATGATCAACTTGTGATGAAGAAGACTCAGATTTCATGTTTCGAAAACTGGAGGAAGAGTATCAAAAGTGGGGACTAAGAATAAATATTAGGAAAACTGAATATATGAAAGTAAATGAACAACAACAAGAAGATCCGAATTTATACATACATAAAAGCATAAAAAGATGCAAGGAATTTAAATATTTGGGAACTGTTTTATCAGACACAGGAACAACAGAAAGGGCGTTACAATACAGAGTACAGCAAGGTAACAATGCCACCCATATAATAAATTCACTACTATGGTCAACAGGACTTAAATTAAAAACAAAAATAACCATGTACAGAGCCATAGTAGAGCCGATATTAACATATGGCTCAGAGTGCTGGGCAGTGACTGAGGCTCATAAAAAGAAAATACAAACTGCTGAAATGGACTTTCTAAGAAGATCGGCTAGAATGTCAAGATTACAACATGTCACGAATGCAGAAATCAGGATCCGAACAGGAATAATATTCGCAACTACAGACATGATAGAGACAAAGCCGTTACTATGGTATGGCCACCTAATGAGGATGGAGGAAGAAAGGTGGCCTAAAATTGCCCTGAATTACAGTCCCAAATGTAGGAGACGAAAAGAAAGACCACGTAAAACTTGGATTTCTGGTGTAACACAAATTATGGAAGATAGAGCAATAAACGAAGACGCACTGGAGGAATAGAGAGGTTTGGAGATCAAAATGCGGGAAACGGCAAAGGCTGTAGGATCCCCGCCTGTATATATGTATATATATACATGACATCTTTCTTCTTCTTTAGTTTCTTTAATTCATATGCCTTGTCCGGTCTCCCTGAGGTTGATGATCACCATGGCGAAGGGCGCACGGTCCTCTGCCAAGCGAAAAAGTTCACCAGCCTTCCTTTCCGGTCCAATCCCGAATATTTCTGAGCTATGATTGTTGTCTCCTTCCTGCTTCACGTCGCCCTTCAATCTTGCTCTTGAGTATAAGCTGTAAATGGCGATATTTATCGACTCTCAAAATATGTTCAAGATATGATGTCTTTCGGTATTTGATGGTCGTCTAGGGCTGCTTTTCGATGTTTGCTTTTCGTAGTACATTCTCGTTTGTAACATGTTGCGTCCACGGAATACGATGCATTCTTCTGTGAAGCCACATTTCGAATACCTCCAGTTGGTTCATCGTCCTGTTCGTTAGAGTCCATGTCTCCATTGTGTATAGCAATACCGACCATACATAGCATTCAACCATACGTTGTCTCAGCTTCAAGTTCAGGTTGTCATTGCAAAGAAACGATCTCATATTATCGAAAGTTGCCCGAACAATCTCTGTCCGGCACTTTATCTCGCAGTCCGGATTTAGATCCTTTGTAATGACACTCCCAAGGTACCTGAACTTAGAGACTCGTTCAATTTGGTTCCCCAATAAGTTTCAGCGTTCCAGGGTAGTTCAATGGTGAGGTTATCGACTGAATATCATGAATTTGGTCTTTGCAATGTTAATTTTAAGACCTTGTCGTTCTCTCACGCACGTCAACGATTTCGTTTATAAGCAATTGATGTCCCTCGAATTGTATACATGACATCACAATAATTAAATTCTGTCTTCCACGTAAGCTTCATCATAAATTTTAACTAGTAATTGTAATGCTGCAAGGTATGTTTCCTATAATCACACAATTTTACTAATTTACTTTAAAGTAGTTTATTCACTTACTACACCTTTCTTTTCAGGATATTATGTTATTCAGTACTTATCAATTCTCTTGTCTGAAGGTTCAACACATTGCCGTCACATTTTCTATTCAGTTTAGCGGAGAGTTGATATCTTTTACTTTTTAATGCTATATAAAGGTATTTTGAATTTGTATGCAAGAGTCTTAAAAATAATTGCATACAGTTTACAGATTTCGTTTTGAACTATAGCTTTTTAAAATCCTGGAATATAATGTTATTGGGCGTCCTCTTTCTTACACAGAGCTGCACCAAGCACCGACCGAACAAGACCTATTTTAGAACATATTTTCCCGCACAGTCCATTAATTACGGCAATTTCAACTCTTGAGAGGCTAGTAAACTTGACTCTCTACGCTTTGGCGCGGATCGACCAAAGTCCTCCTCTTCATGTTAATTTTGACTAATTCAACCTAAACGCCAACTCAAACAGACATTGCAAAGCTGTTATCCAAACAGGAGTCTCGAATGCCTCCGGGATAGAGGCAAAAGGGATTACTGTTCGGGTCCCAAGTTAGGCCAGCGTATATGATGCCGGTGGTCCATTGTGGCGAAAGAACTAAGTTAGTAAACAAATAAAGAGATATGTAAATAGCACGGGAAAAATTCAGTCGAGCCGTAAGAGGGATCGTGGCGTATCGATTTCATAAGTCACGTAGGTACAGTGTTAATTTTGGTGTAAGTAAATCTTTTTCTTGCACCAATACTTTCAACAACGAAATAGTTGTAGATATATTGAAATTTATATTAAAGGCAACATACATTACACTCGTCAAACTTTTCCGATGATCAGATCAATTTTTCTGAATGCAGTTATGCTTAGAAAACTATACAATGAATATGAAAATGGGATTTACATATAAATTATAAAAAAAACACAGGGTATGGTGGTAGGTGACTTTGCTTACTAGTATTAAGTATAGAGACCCTATACTAGGTCTGTACTCAATGCTACTAGAGACTTTTCTAGAATACTAGAAACTACATTCAATAATATGTAGTATAGTGAAACTATTACATTATATGATAGATTTCCAAAAAGAAAATAAAAACTTTAGAAGTTAATGTAACACAGGTAGACTTATGGAGACGTAAGTGTTATATATCAAGAATAACTATAGTAAATCCAGCGATAAGAAAACTTCCATGAAACACAAACGTCGAAATTCAAAGCGCGCGACCAGCTAGCGATTAGTACAGGGTCACATTAAGAATGATCGCCTTGACTATAATTTATCTTTTACTAAGATTTTACTAAGGATGTTCATTTCTTTCTTTTCTGTATACATTTAAAATAATGGTTTTCTCCCCGCAGCTTAAGTATGTTCCAGGTCTCTTTTTGGGAGGCGAGCAGGGAAGGAGTCTTTCCATAATTGCAATAGATCACAGAAATATGTTTGTAACGCGCTTACTGCGGTTACTTGTGAGATTTGGCGTTGGAGACGGAGTTCGGGAATTCGGCAAACGGTTTTAAAGTCGGTTTACCTCGGGCGCCAGATTTTTAAGGGTTTACTCCCTAAAGCCACGGGTGAGTTTAGACTCAGGAGAAATTCCAGGGCTGTCCGTAGAAATAAAACCAATAAACGGGAATTACTTAGATTAATTTATTTTAGATCGGAGCGGCAACTCTGTATAATTAATACAATATGTACATCTCCGGGTTAAACGGAGATAAAGATAAAAGCGCAAAAACTATTTGTTCGCAGGTGTTTATTTTCGGACGAAAGATCTGAAGTGAGAATAAAACAGTTTAACAGAAATTTACGAAGGAGGAAAGAAAATATAATAATCTAATTGTTACAAAGTACGGAAAATGCCTATTTCTTCTAAGTATCGAAAATAAAGAAAATATACATTACTTTAATTATTGAAAATACAGAAAATTATAAAATTATAAGAAATTATTCTAAATACGGGAAATACAAATTATTTACAACTATTAATATTACGGAAACTGCTAAATTACTCTAAGTATTGAAGAATAAGGAAATAAGTCAAATAGTGAAACTACGGAGAATGCCAAATTAATCTAAATATGGAAAATAAACAATTTACAAATATAGAAAATACAAGAACTAATTATTCTACAAGGCAAGGAGAGTAGTGAAACTGAAATTAGTTACATTCGGAAAGCGAGGAAAACGTGCAGTTTAAAGTGTCGGCAAAGCGGTCGAATTTAAGCAGAGGCAAGGGAACGAGAATAGAGCGGTCTATGACAGGTATAACTAGACTGATACGCCAATGACGGGACGCCAATGACGCAATCCTGCAGTAGCTAGGAACTCTACAAGGATTTCCCTTACGGATCTCACAACGACGGGCCGCCACTGCGAAACCGGGAAATAAAACGGATCCCTCAGTGACGGGACGCCAATGAGGAATAAAACGGTCTCTAACTCTACGTATACCTAGACTGATACGACAATGACGGGACGCCAATGTCGTAGTCCTGCAGTACTAGGGTCCCTAAACGGATTTCACAATGACGGGACGCCAATGCGAGATCGGGAAATAAAACGGATCCCTCAGTGACGGGACGCCAATGAGGAATATACCTAGACTGATACGACAATGACGGGACGCCAATGTCGTAGTCCTGCAGTACTAGGGGCCCTAAACGGATTTCCCTTACGGATCTCACAACGACGGGACGCCACTGCGAAATCGGGAAATAAAGCGGATTCCAAAATGACGGAACGCCAGAGAGGAATGTGAGTTCTTACCGTTCGAGGACTCGGCCGGATAAGATCTGATTTGTATTTCCAAATCGGCCTATATTTCTCGCGTACCGAACAAACATCTCCGGGCGGGTTATATCTCTCGCCATCTTAAGAAAATTCATTTAATCTTGAATACCGGACATCGATGCTAACGCTCCGAGTGAGTGACCTCTTAAGTTAATTATGCGAAAGCAGATTTGGTTGCCTAGCCACGGATTTGCCTCGTTACATGTTTATACAAATTTATATCAAAAACCTGAATAACAATAGCGATATGTTAAAATAAACCATCAAAAAGTCCACTATCACCGTCAACGACTTTCCTGAACGTTTGTATACAAACAACCATAGATCAGACAAGTAAACTTGTTAATTTCACTGAACCGACTCTGTACATCAACAATTCCCGCCAAAAGTTTTATGACTTTTCCACCAATAGCAAACGACGTGTATTAGGTGTTGTCTAACTTTACTACCTTTTCTTGTTTCATGGATGTTTTCTTCTCAGTGGATTTACTATAGGGTAAAATTGAAATTTTACAACTATGTAATATAAAATAGACATACATGCTCTAAAGAAAAGAAAGATGCTCTGGATGATGCAATCATACTCTTATTAATAGAATCAAAATCAGTGTGAAAGGTAGTAGACGATGTAGGGAGATATTTCGCTATAAGCAATTTTACATATTGTTTCAAAGTTTTGTGCTATAGATTTGGCAAACTTTTGGTCATCAGAGTTGACAAAACACTGATATTTGACAAATACAGAAGATTAAATACTTACCTGCCCCAACGTAACAGCAAATACATCTCCTACCGCCCATTGAAAAAAAGCCGTTGAGTAGGTACTTATTGGTAACTTCTCTCAATATTCTGTAGATTAGTAGGTGATGAGAAAACTATTTATTCAAAGTACTTTCCCTCTAAATTAACATTACAACGTTAGTTCATCCCAACGTAAAATTAAAAATAAGTAACTCTCAGGGATAAAGGGACCTAATCTCGTGCAGCTCAGAAAAGACCCTCAAAAGCATCCTCCCGCCTTTTCATTAATAGTTTTGCAAGCTTCAAGTGCCTTTCGCGTATCGCCTTAACAGGAAGGGACATTTCAGCCCCCGTTCTATCCAGAAACCTATTTTCTCGCCCTCTCAATGCCGCCCCTGTTTAGGAAGTGCATCAGGATTTCTTTTCTGCGGAAATCTAAAAATTTAATCCGAACAAAACAGTCGTGTTATTTAGGGAAAGAGGGGAAACGGCGGGAAGGAGGTATCGACCCGGAGATGAGGTTTTTTAAAGGACTGAAAAGCCTCTTTGTGGTAATTTATTCCGTGTGGGTACAATTTCAAAAAACGTAGGAAGTTGACGTGTTCAGATAAATAATATTTTTTTGTAATAAAATCTTCCTAATATTCGTTGGTATAATTCAGAGTATTGGTTTCTTATGTGATTAAAAATGTAGTGAGTTTAGTTTTACCTTAGATTACATATTTCAAATGGTAAAAGGACGATTTTGGCATAATGACGAATGGCACAAAACTGAACCTTATTAATTGGGTTGGTATGTGGGTCTTCCGCTTTTCGAATTTTCCTAACTATTTGCCCCTTTGGACGTTGAATGACGTCCCATCAAATTTTTACACACTTACCGCTGCAGAGGTTTCTTCTGAGTGCCATTACCCCTGTATTGTTCACGATGTAATGAATTGTCGCCATTGTTGGTCGTAACGCACTTACATGTTGGAAAGTATTACTCCATCGGAAAGGAGCGAGTATAACTTAATAACGGTACGCTCTGAATGGAAAATCGAATTTAGGAAAATTCAAACAATAAAAATTTGTATTCAATAAAGAACTATGTACACGTCAAGCCAGTTCTATCAGTATGTCGTCGTCGCCGACCGTGTCGCCGGGATGAATGTTTATGCATCGGATTTTTCCTGTCGTCGAAGCCACCATCGAATTTTGCATTTTCATCGCTTCTGCAACAAAAATTAAACACTGAATAGTTTTAAACTCAACTTATCTACTACAACTCTACTACGCAACTATCATTATATGCCTGTCGCTATGTTACCTTCAACAAGTAATGTGAAAATAAGACCGTCTCCTTAATAATATAACCACAATACTTGCGATAGTTCAATTTGAAATGGGGAAAATATTACTATTTCCATTCATAGAAACAAATGAACGTTGTTATTGTAACACGAAGTTTTCGATTCTGGATCTATGTTTCGTACTTGTGGCTTCAACTTACCAATCACGCAGAGCTCTTGCCCTTCAGCCACAGTATCACCAACATTGCAGCTGACGGATTTCACTAGACCCGGCATCGGTGACCTTACTTGCTTTGAAACGTCGAATTTGACTTTCTCTGGCATTAGGTGGAGGTAATCTGCCGACCTCTGAGACAGAATGTACAGTTTGTAGACGGTCCCTTGGTAACTGTAGAAGGTGTTAAATGTCACAATAGTTTATTTTAAGCAGTTTTCTTCGCGCCTTACCCAATTTGGTAGGTTCCACTGGGATTTCTCGACAACACTTGCACTACCTCGTCTTCATCGTTTATTTTCACTTTCAGTAACGCTTGAGCTAGATTCACGTTATCCTTCCTGATCCTGAATTCAGTATCGTTTGCGATGACCACGAACTCGTCGTTGGTTTGGGTGACGCTCACCTTCGCAGTCTCTTCTTCTAATTCGATGTGTAACTGCCATTCTCTGAAAGGTTTCTCGAAAGTGTTATGCTTGGCGACGTTCAAGAAGTTTCTACTGCGAATCTCGTTAGCTGCGTACATCGCCGACGCTACAGCTAAGAGTTTATTTTTACTATGCGCTTCGAGTTGTCGACCTTTGAAGCCGTCTGGGTAGACCAGAGGCAAGTAATTGGTGCTTATGTCGCCTTTGTTAAAGCGTTCTTCTGTTAGGATATCTCGTAATAGAGGGATGTTGTGGGTGACTCCTCTGATCACGTAAGAGTCAAGGGCTTGGATGCTTCTGTGGATCGCCTCTTTCCGGTCTTTGCCGTAACATACGAGTTTACAAATCATCGGGTCATAGTACACGCTGATTTCGCTACCTTCTTCGATGCCGCTGTCGCATCTGACGCCAGGCAGGTGATTTGGTTCAATGTATTTGTATAGCCTGCCTGTAAAACCATAATGTGAAGCTGTGGGTGTCTAGGTTATGTATTTACCTATGCTTGGAAGGCCGAAGTTTTTGTAAGGATCCTCTGCGTACACTCTACTTTCGATGGCCCAGCCTCTTATGCCGATTTTGTCTTGAGTGATGTTGAGCTTGTGTCCTTTCGCTACTTTGATCATTTGCTGTACCAAGTCGATTCCGGTTATGCACTCAGTGATAGGATGCTCGACCTGGAGCCTTGTGTTCATCTCCAAGAAGTAAAAATTACGGTTTTCGTCCACTAGGAATTCAACAGTGCCAGCTGAGAAGTAGCCAAGTTTCTTACAGAGAGACACTGACTGTTCGCCCATGGCTTTCCTGGTGGTTTCGTCTAGAAACACACTGGAAAGGATATTGGAGAATTAATAACGGTACTATTTTGAAAACATAAAGAGTATTGCGAGATTCCGACCTATTCATAACACAGAAAGGCGGAAAGAATTGTCGTGAGGCATACCGGGCGATAACGGCTGTGAAGTTAGTTATCGATGTCTCAGGCACACATGCCTAGACATACGCTGAGAAGGGTGTAAAACGCAAAAGGGAAACTTTTAATCAATTAGGGTAAATTTTCTCTCTTGAATTATGACTCAATTCTGCAAGTCATAGTTGCCCATAAAATACAGAGTGGATGTCAATGTCAGATCAGCCATCGGTGGGGTTGTTTTGAAAGCATTAGATATTACCTAACTATTTTTTTAATAGTTGAGGATAGTTTGTCTCAAGTTGGACGCAAATATGCCTGTTAAAGTTATCTATAAGCTGTAGCATTGGTCCCGATGTTAGATTACCCGGTGGAGGGGTTGTTTTTTGAAGAATTAGATGTTACTTGTATACCTTTCATATCTAATATCTAATCCCTTCGATAACAACCCCTCCGGCGGCTGATCTCATATTGGGACCCACATTTTATGTTTTATGGGCAACTATAATGAACCTTTTTGCGATAAAATTGAAAGGAGACGAACTATCTTTGATTGTTAAAGAAATGATTTAGGTAATATCGAATCCCTCCAAAAACAACCCCTTCGACGGCTGATCCGACATTGGGATCCACTGTATTCTTTAGGGAGAAATATAACAAGGTGTTTCCCATCATAATACTAAGGAGACAATTTATCCTTATTGTTTAAATAAAGATTTTCCTTTTTCCGTTTAACACTTTTCTTAGTGCAAATCTAGGAATATGTGGCTGAAAAATCTATGGGTAACATACAGCCGTTGACTGACAAAAGAATCCTTTGTAAAATAGCAATGGAGCAGCCTAACAAAATTGTTCACGTTTCTACTAATGTAATTAATTTATTGGGAAACTGGCGAAAAAGTGCTGGACAGCAAATAATTTTTTTATTCATTTATTTATTTTGGACTGGATCTTTGTAAACTGGAGGAAAATTGTAACTTTTTATGTTTGTTTAGTAAACAATGTTATTTTCTAAACCTCTGAACTCCCAACCAGATGTACTAATAATGCAAAATTTCTCAATTCTCATTAATCACATAAAACAAACATATTATTCCACATTTTTAATTTTATTTAGTCTTTATTTCGATATCAGCTAAATAAGCTTAAACAAATATGTTATCTTCTAGAGATAATATTTGATGGGTTTGAAGCCGCCTTGAAACATTTCGTCACTGTTACGCTCTGATAACTTAATAGTTTTATTTAGGAAATGCGATAAACTGATCGTGATGTAATTGGACACACACACTTGTAAATAGTCAATAAGAGTCCTAGTAGTACTGGGTGATTGGAAAATGCGCGATTATAAGTCGCGTTGGTCGGAAAATTCGCGTCGGTCCATACTTCACAATATATACTAACATACAAAGGTTCTGAGTTGAATGGATGTATTTGTTTATATCTACCTGGGAGCTTCTTCTATTACTTTTTGGTTTCTTCTTTGTATGCTGCATTCTCTCTCGTTCAGGTATACCACATTGCCGTGTTTGTCTCCTAACACTTGAATTTCGATGTGTCTTGGATTGTCGATGAACTTTTCCACCAACATTCTGCTATCTCCAAAGCTCGACATTGCTTCTTGTGTCGACAGTTTAAACCCATCCCTATAAAAAAAATATAAAGAATAATCCAGTTATATCGTATTAAAATGTGACGACACGTTTTGCTTTTTAAATATGTACTATTTCAGGTATATTGACCACTCTATCATTGGTCCTCTTTCTTACACAGAGCTGCACCAAGCACCGACCGAACAAGACCTATTTTAGAACATATTTTCCCGCACAGTCCATTAATTACGGCAATTTCAACTCTTGAGAGGCTAGTAAACTTGACTCTCTACGCTTTGGCGCGGATCGACCAAAGTCCTCCTCTTCATGTTAATTTTGACTAATTCAACCTAAACGCCAACTCAAACAGACATTGCAAAGCTGTTATCCAAACAGGAGTCTCGAATGCCTCCGGGATAGAGGCAAAAGGGATTACTGTTCGGGTCCCAAGTTAGGCCAGCGTATATGATGCCGGTGGTCCATTGTGGCGAAAGAACTAAGTTAGTAAACAAATAAAGAGATATGTAAATAGCACGGGAAAAATTCAGTCGAGCCGTAAGAGGGATCGTGGCGTATCGATTTCATAAGTCACGTAGGTACAGTGTTAATTTTGGTGTAAGTAAATCTTTTTCTTGCACCAATACTTTCAACAACGAAATAGTTGTAGATATATTGAAATTTATATTAAAGGCAACATACATTACACTCGTCAAACTTTTCCGATGATCAGATCAATTTTTCTGAATGCAGTTATGCTTAGAAAACTATACAATGAATATGAAAATGGGATTTACATATAAATTATAAAAAAAACACAGGGTATGGTGGTAGGTGACTTTGCTTACTAGTATTAAGTATAGAGACCCTATACTAGGTCTGTACTCAATGCTACTAGAGACTTTTCTAGAATACTAGAAACTACATTCAATAATATGTAGTATAGTGAAACTATTACATTATATGATAGATTTCCAAAAAGAAAATAAAAACTTTAGAAGTTAATGTAACACAGGTAGACTTATGGAGACGTAAGTGTTATATATCAAGAATAACTATAGTAAATCCAGCGATAAGAAAACTTCCATGAAACACAAACGTCGAAATTCAAAGCGCGCGACCAGCTAGCGATTAGTACAGGGTCACATTAAGAATGATCGCCTTGACTATAATTTATCTTTTACTAAGATTTTACTAAGGATGTTCATTTCTTTCTTTTCTGTATACATTTAAAATAATGGTTTTCTCCCCGCAGCTTAAGTATGTTCCAGGTCTCTTTTTGGGAGGCGAGCAGGGAAGGAGTCTTTCCATAATTGCAATAGATCACAGAAATATGTTTGTAACGCGCTTACTGCGGTTACTTGTGAGATTTGGCGTTGGAGACGGAGTTCGGGAATTCGGCAAACGGTTTTAAAGTCGGTTTACCTCGGGCGCCAGATTTTTAAGGGTTTACTCCCTAAAGCCACGGGTGAGTTTAGACTCAGGAGAAATTCCAGGGCTGTCCGTAGAAATAAAACCAATAAACGGGAATTACTTAGATTAATTTATTTTAGATCGGAGCGGCAACTCTGTATAATTAATACAATATGTACATCTCCGGGTTAAACGGAGATAAAGATAAAAGCGCAAAAACTATTTGTTCGCAGGTGTTTATTTTCGGACGAAAGATCTGAAGTGAGAATAAAACAGTTTAACAGAAATTTACGAAGGAGGAAAGAAAATATAATAATCTAATTGTTACAAAGTACGGAAAATGCCTATTTCTTCTAAGTATCGAAAATAAAGAAAATATACATTACTTTAATTATTGAAAATACAGAAAATTATAAAATTATAAGAAATTATTCTAAATACGGGAAATACAAATTATTTACAACTATTAATATTACGGAAACTGCTAAATTACTCTAAGTATTGAAGAATAAGGAAATAAGTCAAATAGTGAAACTACGGAGAATGCCAAATTAATCTAAATATGGAAAATAAACAATTTACAAATATAGAAAATACAAGAACTAATTATTCTACAAGGCAAGGAGAGTAGTGAAACTGAAATTAGTTACATTCGGAAAGCGAGGAAAACGTGCAGTTTAAAGTGTCGGCAAAGCGGTCGAATTTAAGCAGAGGCAAGGGAACGAGAATAGAGCGGTCTATGACAGGTATAACTAGACTGATACGCCAATGACGGGACGCCAATGACGCAATCCTGCAGTAGCTAGGAACTCTACAAGGATTTCCCTTACGGATCTCACAACGACGGGCCGCCACTGCGAAACCGGGAAATAAAACGGATCCCTCAGTGACGGGACGCCAATGAGGAATAAAACGGTCTCTAACTCTACGTATACCTAGACTGATACGACAATGACGGGACGCCAATGTCGTAGTCCTGCAGTACTAGGGTCCCTAAACGGATTTCACAATGACGGGACGCCAATGCGAGATCGGGAAATAAAACGGATCCCTCAGTGACGGGACGCCAATGAGGAATATACCTAGACTGATACGACAATGACGGGACGCCAATGTCGTAGTCCTGCAGTACTAGGGGCCCTAAACGGATTTCCCTTACGGATCTCACAACGACGGGACGCCACTGCGAAATCGGGAAATAAAGCGGATTCCAAAATGACGGAACGCCAGAGAGGAATGTGAGTTCTTACCGTTCGAGGACTCGGCCGGATAAGATCTGATTTGTATTTCCAAATCGGCCTATATTTCTCGCGTACCGAACAAACATCTCCGGGCGGGTTATATCTCTCGCCATCTTAAGAAAATTCATTTAATCTTGAATACCGGACATCGATGCTAACGCTCCGAGTGAGTGACCTCTTAAGTTAATTATGCGAAAGCAGATTTGGTTGCCTAGCCACGGATTTGCCTCGTTACATGTTTATACAAATTTATATCAAAAACCTGAATAACAATAGCGATATGTTAAAATAAACCATCAAAAAGTCCACTATCACCGTCAACGACTTTCCTGAACGTTTGTATACAAACAACCATAGATCAGACAAGTAAACTTGTTAATTTCACTGAACCGACTCTGTACATCAACAATTCCCGCCAAAAGTTTTATGACTTTTCCACCAATAGCAAACGACGTGTATTAGGTGTTGTCTAACTTTACTACCTTTTCTTGTTTCATGGATGTTTTCTTCTCAGTGGATTTACTATAGGGTAAAATTGAAATTTTACAACTATGTAATATAAAATAGACATACATGCTCTAAAGAAAAGAAAGATGCTCTGGATGATGCAATCATACTCTTATTAATAGAATCAAAATCAGTGTGAAAGGTAGTAGACGATGTAGGGAGATATTTCGCTATAAGCAATTTTACATATTGTTTCAAAGTTTTGTGCTATAGATTTGGCAAACTTTTGGTCATCAGAGTTGACAAAACACTGATATTTGACAAATACAGAAGATTAAATACTTACCTGCCCCAACGTAACAGCAAATACATCTCCTACCGCCCATTGAAAAAAAGCCGTTGAGTAGGTACTTATTGGTAACTTCTCTCAATATTCTGTAGATTAGTAGGTGATGAGAAAACTATTTATTCAAAGTACTTTCCCTCTAAATTAACATTACA
This sequence comes from Cryptocephalus moraei, assembly GCA_946251905.1. Lineage (NCBI taxonomy): Eukaryota > Metazoa > Arthropoda > Insecta > Coleoptera > Chrysomelidae > Cryptocephalus > Cryptocephalus moraei. Next base: position 17,004,759 of record OX276452.1, read on the forward strand.
ACGTTAGTTCATCCCAACGTAAAATTAAAAATAAGTAACTCTCAGGGATAAAGGGACCTAATCTCGTGCAGCTCAGAAAAGACCCTCAAAAGCATCCTCCCGCCTTTTCATTAATAGTTTTGCAAGCTTCAAGTGCCTTTCGCGTATCGCCTTAACAGGAAGGGACATTTCAGCCCCCGTTCTATCCAGAAACCTATTTTCTCGCCCTCTCAATGCCGCCCCTGTTTAGGAAGTGCATCAGGATTTCTTTTCTGCGGAAATCTAAAAATTTAATCCGAACAAAACAGTCGTGTTATTTAGGGAAAGAGGGGAAACGGCGGGAAGGAGGTATCGACCCGGAGATGAGGTTTTTTAAAGGACTGAAAAGCCTCTTTGTGGTAATTTATTCCGTGTGGGTACAATTTCAAAAAACGTAGGAAGTTGACGTGTTCAGATAAATAATATTTTTTTGTAATAAAATCTTCCTAATATTCGTTGGTATAATTCAGAGTATTGGTTTCTTATGTGATTAAAAATGTAGTGAGTTTAGTTTTACCTTAGATTACATATTTCAAATGGTAAAAGGACGATTTTGGCATAATGACGAATGGCACAAAACTGAACCTTATTAATTGGGTTGGTATGTGGGTCTTCCGCTTTTCGAATTTTCCTAACTATTTGCCCCTTTGGACGTTGAATGACGTCCCATCAAATTTTTACACACTTACCGCTGCAGAGGTTTCTTCTGAGTGCCATTACCCCTGTATTGTTCACGATGTAATGAATTGTCGCCATTGTTGGTCGTAACGCACTTACATGTTGGAAAGTATTACTCCATCGGAAAGGAGCGAGTATAACTTAATAACGGTACGCTCTGAATGGAAAATCGAATTTAGGAAAATTCAAACAATAAAAATTTGTATTCAATAAAGAACTATGTACACGTCAAGCCAGTTCTATCAGTATGTCGTCGTCGCCGACCGTGTCGCCGGGATGAATGTTTATGCATCGGATTTTTCCTGTCGTCGAAGCCACCATCGAATTTTGCATTTTCATCGCTTCTGCAACAAAAATTAAACACTGAATAGTTTTAAACTCAACTTATGTTTCTTTCTAAACAATATTCAATCGGTAGTTACTATCGGGCTGAACAGTAATTCATACGTTGCCTAGTTATTAAACCTATTACTTAGTAAAAAAGTAGACCTTTGGGAGTTACATCATTTAATAATTCAGATTCTTTGTCTTGCATCAAGGCTAGAAGAGAAATCTCTGAGAACTTCCCAAACATCAGATATGCTGCCGATCTCACACCATTCTAACGAAACTAAATTAGATGAATTTATGAATAATTGAAGAAGATTTTACAAAATTATATTCTACTTTTCCAAATGAAGCAAAGAAGCTTTAAACTCAAATATTACAGGTACCTACTGTATTAGAAAAATTCAATACATTGTATCAACAAAACTGTAATTAATTTGGGCTGAAAGTGATATCAGTACTAAGGGATAAAACAAAAGTACAAGTACGAAATTTGGGCTGAAAGTGATATCAGTACTAAGGGATAAAACAAAAGTACAAGTACGATAATTCCGTAGCAATTTGTTTTAGATCCATAATCCAACCAAATCTCCCCTAAAGCAATGTTCAAATGTGATAGGGATATAATTTTGTTTTATGTTATTATTAACATTACCTTGTTTTGTCAACATGATACTATTTTATTGATGGTATAGTCTTTACGAAGCCAGTGTAACAACCAACATATATACAAGCTTATACGGGTATCGATCAATAACAACATATACTGCATGCTCGATACATGATACGTTATTTAGGGAACTCGTCCTGTAGAATCCTCCCACTCCAGTTCCACGCCGAGCAAGTCACACGCCTTAATATTGTCAATAGTTTACTTTACTCGCTTGTGCTGTAGTGGATTCATAAACGTTCTGGACGACTGGATCTTTCCTAGAACGTCTCGAACACGTGTCTTCAGTCTTTTACCAGTGTTGGCACGGTTTACATCACCGAGACGGGTTATAAAAGTATTTTGTTTGTTTTTAAGTTAATTTCATAATCATATAATTTGCCGTTCGTTTTTATATTTATAATAATACTTAATTGTAATCGGAATGGCGTTTTGGAGTCCGTAGGCGACAGAAACAGTACGAGTTGATGTGGAAAACGTGACTACTCAACCCTCTTGCTCTTCCTCGTCTCCTTCTTGGGAGTTTGCAAATAGGGATCTACATCCTCAATTACAAACAGTAATTTTAAATAGGTTGAAGCGCCTCCAACAAAGACAGCGAACAATCGGTTCGCTGCTTAATTTTAGAAATTTCAGACGTGACATTAATTCCATATTCTTCAATTTATAAAATAATTCAGCGAGGAATTGTAGATCATCATCAAAATAGATTAGGTAAACAAAAGAAGTTCAAAGCATTAGATGACGCTGCTAAAGACGTTATACGCAGAACCGTTTACGATTTTTATGCTAGAAACGAGGTGCCCACTTTACTATCAATTTTTCAAAAATTACAGTCTTTTGAGGAATATAAATATAAATCTTTAGACACTTTAAGGTCAATTCTGTTAAGTTGCGGATTTAAACACAAAAAATTAGATTCTCGAATGGTCATCATGGAGTCACCTCGTATTGTTGCTTTGCGTCAGGATTATTTGAGACAAATTAGGTCATTTCGGGAATCAGGGAGCAACATTGTATGTTTAGACGAAACATGGTTTGACACCCATGAAGTAATTCAACGTGGTTGGGTTGATGACAGCAACAACTGTAAATTAAATACACCCAGTTCTAGGGGAAATCGGGTGGTAATTTTACATGCAGGAATCGAAAACGGTTTTGTGCCTAATGCTTTGCTTCTTTCCGCCAAGAATATCGATAAGAGTTTCGCCGATTATCATCAGGATATGGATGCTGAATTGTTTGAAAAGTGGTTTAAAGATCGACTTCTGCCCAATATTCCTAATAATACACTTATAGTTCTTGATAACGCTTCATATCATTCTCGTCAAATTAATAAAATTCCTAATAGCAGTTCCAGGAAATCACTTATCATCGAATTTCTTCACAGCAAAAATATTCCTATAGCTTCAAACATCCGTACACAAAAAAACAGCTTCTTGGAATTGTTAAATAGGGTACTTTCAAAAAGGAGTATGCTGTTGATAAGCTTGCTGAGGATAAAGGTCAATGTGTTCTTCGACTACCTCCCTACTACTGTATTTTTAATGCCATAGAATTAATTTGGTCAAGGATCGCTTGCGGAAAACAAACCACAGTCCTACTTTCACTAACATTGTTTTTGAGAACATTGAAACCGTCTTTAGGGATGATTCTTACAAACAAATTTGGCAAAATTGCGTTTCGCATGTAATTAAAAAAGAGGAAGAATATCACGTTTTACCAAGTATTAACCCCATTGTCATTCGTCCCGGCTCCGAATCTTCTTCTGAAGATTACGATTAATTATTTAATGTTTAAACACAATTATTTTACAATAATTCATGTAAAATTTTTCTATGAAATTTTACTAAGTGAGTAAAAAATATTCCGCGCGCCTATGGAGGCGGCTTGTTTACGTTCCCCTTTCTCCTCGGCAGCCTCGTTGTTACACTGGCCTCGTAAAGACTATATCTAATGGCGTTTCCATAATTCAGCAGTAGTACTTTTTATATTTAAAATTATTTATACTTGGGGTGCATTCTCTACTACGCAACTATCATTATATGCCTGTCGCTATGTTACCTTCAACAAGTAATGTGAAAATAAGACCGTCTCCTTAATAATATAACCACAATACTTGCGATAGTTCAATTTGAAATGGGGAAAATATTACTATTTCCATTCATAGAAACAAATGAACGTTGTTATTGTAACACGAAGTTTTCGATTCTGGATCTATGTTTCGTACTTGTGGCTTCAACTTACCAATCACGCAGAGCTCTTGCCCTTCAGCCACAGTATCACCAACATTGCAGCTGACGGATTTCACTAGACCCGGCATCGGTGACCTTACTTGCTTTGAAACGTCGAATTTGACTTTCTCTGGCATTAGGTGGAGGTAATCTGCCGACCTCTGAGACAGAATGTACAGTTTGTAGACGGTCCCTTGGTAACTGTAGAAGGTGTTAAATGTCACAATAGTTTATTTTAAGCAGTTTTCTTCGCGCCTTACCCAATTTGGTAGGTTCCACTGGGATTTCTCGACAACACTTGCACTACCTCGTCTTCATCGTTTATTTTCACTTTCAGTAACGCTTGAGCTAGATTCACGTTATCCTTCCTGATCCTGAATTCAGTATCGTTTGCGATGACCACGAACTCGTCGTTGGTTTGGGTGACGCTCACCTTCGCAGTCTCTTCTTCTAATTCGATGTGTAACTGCCATTCTCTGAAAGGTTTCTCGAAAGTGTTATGCTTGGCGACGTTCAAGAAGTTTCTACTGCGAATCTCGTTAGCTGCGTACATCGCCGACGCTACAGCTAAGAGTTTATTTTTACTATGCGCTTCGAGTTGTCGACCTTTGAAGCCGTCTGGGTAGACCAGAGGCAAGTAATTGGTGCTTATGTCGCCTTTGTTAAAGCGTTCTTCTGTTAGGATATCTCGTAATAGAGGGATGTTGTGGGTGACTCCTCTGATCACGTAAGAGTCAAGGGCTTGGATGCTTCTGTGGATCGCCTCTTTCCGGTCTTTGCCGTAACATACGAGTTTACAAATCATCGGGTCATAGTACACGCTGATTTCGCTACCTTCTTCGATGCCGCTGTCGCATCTGACGCCAGGCAGGTGATTTGGTTCAATGTATTTGTATAGCCTGCCTGTAAAACCATAATGTGAAGCTGTGGGTGTCTAGGTTATGTATTTACCTATGCTTGGAAGGCCGAAGTTTTTGTAAGGATCCTCTGCGTACACTCTACTTTCGATGGCCCAGCCTCTTATGCCGATTTTGTCTTGAGTGATGTTGAGCTTGTGTCCTTTCGCTACTTTGATCATTTGCTGTACCAAGTCGATTCCGGTTATGCACTCAGTGATAGGATGCTCGACCTGGAGCCTTGTGTTCATCTCCAAGAAGTAAAAATTACGGTTTTCGTCCACTAGGAATTCAACAGTGCCAGCTGAGAAGTAGCCAAGTTTCTTACAGAGAGACACTGACTGTTCGCCCATGGCTTTCCTGGTGGTTTCGTCTAGAAACACACTGGAAAGGATATTGGAGAATTAATAACGGTACTATTTTGAAAACATAAAGAGTATTGCGAGATTCCGACCTATTCATAACACAGAAAGGCGGAAAGAATTGTCGTGAGGCATACCGGGCGATAACGGCTGTGAAGTTAGTTATCGATGTCTCAGGCACACATGCCTAGACATACGCTGAGAAGGGTGTAAAACGCAAAAGGGAAACTTTTAATCAATTAGGGTAAATTTTCTCTCTTGAATTATGACTCAATTCTGCAAGTCATAGTTGCCCATAAAATACAGAGTGGATGTCAATGTCAGATCAGCCATCGGTGGGGTTGTTTTGAAAGCATTAGATATTACCTAACTATTTTTTTAATAGTTGAGGATAGTTTGTCTCAAGTTGGACGCAAATATGCCTGTTAAAGTTATCTATAAGCTGTAGCATTGGTCCCGATGTTAGATTACCCGGTGGAGGGGTTGTTTTTTGAAGAATTAGATGTTACTTGTATACCTTTCATATCTAATATCTAATCCCTTCGATAACAACCCCTCCGGCGGCTGATCTCATATTGGGACCCACATTTTATGTTTTATGGGCAACTATAATGAACCTTTTTGCGATAAAATTGAAAGGAGACGAACTATCTTTGATTGTTAAAGAAATGATTTAGGTAATATCGAATCCCTCCAAAAACAACCCCTTCGACGGCTGATCCGACATTGGGATCCACTGTATTCTTTAGGGAGAAATATAACAAGGTGTTTCCCATCATAATACTAAGGAGACAATTTATCCTTATTGTTTAAATAAAGATTTTCCTTTTTCCGTTTAACACTTTTCTTAGTGCAAATCTAGGAATATGTGGCTGAAAAATCTATGGGTAACATACAGCCGTTGACTGACAAAAGAATCCTTTGTAAAATAGCAATGGAGCAGCCTAACAAAATTGTTCACGTTTCTACTAATGTAATTAATTTATTGGGAAACTGGCGAAAAAGTGCTGGACAGCAAATAATTTTTTTATTCATTTATTTATTTTGGACTGGATCTTTGTAAACTGGAGGAAAATTGTAACTTTTTATGTTTGTTTAGTAAACAATGTTATTTTCTAAACCTCTGAACTCCCAACCAGATGTACTAATAATGCAAAATTTCTCAATTCTCATTAATCACATAAAACAAACATATTATTCCACATTTTTAATTTTATTTAGTCTTTATTTCGATATCAGCTAAATAAGCTTAAACAAATATGTTATCTTCTAGAGATAATATTTGATGGGTTTGAAGCCGCCTTGAAACATTTCGTCACTGTTACGCTCTGATAACTTAATAGTTTTATTTAGGAAATGCGATAAACTGATCGTGATGTAATTGGACACACACACTTGTAAATAGTCAATAAGAGTCCTAGTAGTACTGGGTGATTGGAAAATGCGCGATTATAAGTCGCGTTGGTCGGAAAATTCGCGTCGGTCCATACTTCACAATATATACTAACATACAAAGGTTCTGAGTTGAATGGATGTATTTGTTTATATCTACCTGGGAGCTTCTTCTATTACTTTTTGGTTTCTTCTTTGTATGCTGCATTCTCTCTCGTTCAGGTATACCACATTGCCGTGTTTGTCTCCTAACACTTGAATTTCGATGTGTCTTGGATTGTCGATGAACTTTTCCACCAACATTCTGCTATCTCCAAAGCTCGACATTGCTTCTTGTGTCGACAGTTTAAACCCATCCCTATAAAAAAAATATAAAGAATAATCCAGTTATATCGTATTAAAATGTGACGACACGTTTTGCTTTTTAAATATGTACTATTTCAGGTATATTGACCACTCTATCATTGGTACGATAATATAGATTATGAGAGAACTTTAGGGAGCTATTTGTTAATCAAATTATATTAATTGAATTATTATTACATCAAATAAATTTAATCATATGGCGAATTACCCTCCAGAGCTTTATGTTGTAATTAACTGTAGACTTCAGATGATACTTTGTGGTAAATCCCAAATATCAATATCATCACATAGGTACCGTTCTCTATTTGACAGGTGTAGCTGAATTAATTTTAAAAGTTAATCTCCAATATTATATCCCCCTAATTTATAACTAAGAATAAGAATTAATAAGAATATATTTATTTGTTTTTTTATATATTTATATATCTATTTAAAATGTATTTATTTTATATATCAATTGTTAATCATTTACCCATCTGCTTATTAAATTGGTGCTCAATGTTAACTTTTCCGAAATTTGAATAATATAAAACTTTTTTTTTGTCAACAGATAAATGTAATTAAAGAAAAACAATTGTCTTACTGTTTTAAGTTTTAACGCTTAACTTTTTTTGGATAAAAGAAGAAATGAATATATTTAAAATAATAAAACATTATGTCAAGCATGTACTTAAAATTGTATCACTATTTACTGATCAGAACATACTTTAACATAGTCTCGAATATTTCGGAAACGCTGCATCGTACAAAAATTGCAAGGCTAGTGTATTAAAATGAGAAATGCAGAAATGAGGTTAAAGCTGGAAATATAATCAATCGTATAGAAGTTGTATTTAAAAACATGTCAAATCGCTCCTACATCTCACTGAGTTTGAGACTTCAAAGGTTAACATATTGATACTTGGATTGGGTAATTTTAGAATGTAATAGAACGAAGATGTCAAGAATAGTTACTTACATCAGAGGCTGATGCGGAAGTTATGAATTCAACGGAGGTTGTTAAAAATGCGAAGTAAGAAAATAGACAGATTGCTTTATAGAGAGAAAATACGAAGAATAAGAAGTTATGAACTATAAACAATCTTAAATAATGCAAGGCAACGAAGTATCTTTTCTAATGATTGTTGCGAATGACAGGAGAAAGACAAGTATAAGACATCCTTGCATCCTTCAGATCTGAGAAGATCCTTCCACTATGTACACACCTAATCTTCACGTCCCCCGATATGATCTCGCTAATTTGTTCTATGAGTAGAGTGGGTTTAATAACCGTGGGAGTAAAAGTCCCTCCGTCTCACCTGGCGTCTTCGTCGTTCCTGGCGATCCTCATCCCCTTTCCGCCGCCCCCGGCAGATGCCTTGATCATGACGGGATAGCCGATGCCGCGGGCGATCTCGACGCAGTGCTCTGCGTCCCGGACTATCCCGTCGTATCCCGGGATCGTGTTGACGCCGGCAGCGGCCGCCAACCTTTTGGATTCCAGTTTATCGCCCATCCCGGTTATGGCCCTCGCTGATGGCCCTATAAAAGTGACGTTTTCCTCTTCCTGCGACAATGTAGGGCTCGAATTTAGCTGTGTTTACGCCGCGCCGCCGCCGAGGTGTTATGCTCGATGGGTTTATTATGGGTGTTACGGTAAATGGGCTTTATTGTGGGGGCTGATGTTCAGTTTAGTACGATGGGAATTTTTTCTTTTTTTAGAGGGCGCTCCGGATGAAATTATTCGCTCATTCATTATTAAAATTTGATGACGTGCGGCTCGTTAAAAACACACCTTCCTAAATGTTTTAACGTGTCGTAATTTCCCGAATTTGTGAAATAACCGAAGGAATAACTTTACGTGGAACTCTACCCATAAGAATTTGCGCCACAATTTAGGCTAGCAAGTTTTCAAGCAACTTCAGCAAAATGTCACTCCTTACTACAATAGCCAAGTATATTTTGATGTAAATTAATGTAAATTTGTTTGTCTACTATTTCAAATATAAACTCGGCTCCCTTAAAAATTTATGCTAACAGGTTTGAATATTTCGAAATTTTGAAGATACTGACATAGTCACAGGTAGCAAAACATTCCTCATTTTCCATTAAATAATTATTTTTTTTCCATCTCACTACTATGAACAAAATTCTTACAATTTTATCTAGTAGTACAACAAATAATAGTTTTCAAAATAGAATTTAGAAAGGGAATTTTCGATACACATTGGTATTTATTCTTCTTCTCCATATCTGGTACAATTAGGCTTTTGCCTGTTACGGCACCCATTTTTGCTTGGTCTATCAATACTTCTTCTGTCTCTACATTTATAGTTCAGCACCTTCTTTGGGATTCTTTCATCTTGCATTATGTCTACATGCTCTTTCCATGTTCTCCTATTCTGTGTAATTCTTTCATTTATGGCAAAGATATTCAATTCTCTTCGTATACTATCATTTCATATTCTGTCCGTACGTGTGCAACCTTCTACCAGTCTTTCTTGAATTTGCAACCTATTCTCATATGAGAAACAAGAAAGATATCTTCCTTGTGTATAGTCTAGGACCTAGGTCTCGCTAGCGTAAGTCACGATTGGTGCAGCCATCGTCTTATAACATTTTATTTGTATTTCTTGCCTGGTTTTTGTGTGTAAGTGTTCTAGATATTATTCCACACACAAATGCAAATTTATTAAGTTTGTCTTCAATGTCTTTATCTCGATCATATGATATATTTCAGCCTAGATATTTAAAATGTTATACTCGTTTTAATATTCTAATTTTACAACTATCTTAGATCTGACAGGGCATTTACCTGAAAATACCGTTACTTCGGTCTTAGCAGGTGATATTTTCAAGTTATACTGTGTACATATTTGTTGCAGTTTGTATATTCTCATATGCAGGTCGTCTGCTAATTCTGTCATTAATACTAGGTCATCTGCATAAAGAATCAAGTTTAAAACTGTGTTTTGATCTAATTTGATTTCTTCATTGAATTTATTTTTCTATTCTTTTACCATGTATATATAAATGTTTAATAAAGTTGGGGAAACACTGCGTTATTGTCTGACACCTTTGTATGTTATTATTTTTGATGTTTCTCTTCCGTTTATGTCGATTCGTACTTTAGTATTGTGGTACCTACAGGCTACTTATTGCTCTTATTAGATGTTTTGGGTATCTCCGTTTTTCAATGATGTTCCATAATTTTCCTGCATTTAGGTTGTCGAAAGCTTTTCCTAATTGTAAAAAGCTGATATTCGTCTCATTTTTAAATTTTGTATTTGTTAATCAATTGCTGCAGTGTGAATATTCCACCTATTGTTGATCGTTCTTTCCTGAAACCTACTTGTTCTTCTCCGATTATTTGTTCCGTTATGGGTTTCAGTCTATTGTTTAAAATTTTGGCATACATTTTATAGGCTTATTCCAGTAAGCTTATCCCTTTATAGTTGTTAGTATCGTTTTTATCGCCACTCTTAAATACCTATTGATAGTACTTTTGATTTTCCATTCTTCTGGTATTCTATTGTTTTTCCAGCATTTGTTATATAGGTGGAGATGTCTCAGTTGCAGTAGCGTCCCTCCGTATTTCAATAAGTTATGAGAGTGATATAAGATGAGTTGAAACCATGTCTTCCTGTTCCTTTTTTGTTTGTTGTAGTTTTAAAAGCTTCTCTTATTTCCTCTAAATCTATATCATTTAGACCTATTACATCTGCTCATTTTATTTCTTTTTTTTTACATTTGCATCTTGCCACAGTTTCTTGTAGTGTTTTACCCAGTTGTTAACTGTGTAAACCTTATACCTTTACCTATATCCAAAGTGCAAAGTGATATAATATATCCAAATTTGAAAAGGGCACAAAAGTCACTACGGAAAAGGTAAATCCAGAAGAATTTACTTATCTCCAGAGTGTACCTATTATTTTAATTTCTAGAAAGCTTATAATGGGTGTTTTTCACCTCATAGTAGGCTGTGGATAGTTGTTTGTGAATGCACCTTACTAAAAAATGTCAATATTGAAGTAGGTTGGTAACCTAACCTAACCTCACTTTTTTAATAAAAAATGAAACTGCTCCAATCAGTTACTAGTGTCTTGAAAAAAACAGCTTAGCTCTATTAATTTGGCGTTAGATGAGTGAGACTGAAGAATATAATAATCTAAATGCGAGAACCTCCGTGAAAACAAACTTGACAACTCTTAACTCTCCCAAGGAACAATAGTTTTCGATGTGCTTGGAACGATTTGACTTTTGATAATGACATTTTTTAGTAAGGCGCATTCACAAACACTATCCACAGCCTAGTATGAGGTGAAATTTAAAACAAAACACTATAGTAGTTCTATAGAACCAAGCTACCAAGTCAATTAAACATTTTTCAGTCATACATGGTTAATGGTTAATTACAGTGGTTAATTCCTCATCGGATTTGGTTCTCCAGCCTTCATAGTTTGTGCCTTGTGCACATGTCAAACGCTCACCAATATGTGTCAAGAGTCACGAAAAAAAAAATTAGATAACGACGAATTTGAAACTGCATAAGAAATTTTTCAAAACGATGAAAAGAGAATCAGAAGCCATATTGTCAACATATTTATAACTTAGCTTCAAAGGCTTGTTCCATATAAATGATCTTTCATAAAGATTTGTTTTCGAGTTCGTCGACATTCATACCTACCTGCTGATCGCGCATTTGGCAGAGCCGAAAATTTGATAAGAGCACAAAGTGTGATAAAATCCTGAGAAAATACTGGGAGCTTTTTTACAAAACTGGAACAGTACGTAAATTGTAGGTGGAATGGACAGCTATTTATGATTTCAAAAAAGCTTTGAAATGTTTAAAAACAGTTGCAGAAATCATGGAAGCAAAGAGAATTTTCATTAGAAAAATAAGATATAGAGTCGGTGGAATGAAAAATGATCGTTTTTATAGAATGATAATATCGTGCTGCCCGAAATACCGTTTAGTTAGAAAAATAAAAGGGGAAGAAAATATGTAGTCTACATTATTAACAACATTGGCTTCCAAAAATTGAAGAAGAAATGATCCAGAATTTGTGTGGCTTGCTCCAATTTTGCCTGATTACGTTACAGATATTTCTGGAGGTGAAGTGAAGTTGTTGAAGACGGCGTGATTCCGAGCTATTAGAATTATGTCATTGTCAAGATAGTGTTGGTGGGGTGAAACTATAGGTTGAAAGTTTGGAATTCAAACTTCTGTTTAACACTATTTGATTATTAAAATGTCGATTTTCTAGTTTACATGAAAATTAATTTTTACTTTCTGAAATAGCTCATTTTATTATCAAACAGCATTAAGTCCCTGATTTTCCCAAGCAAAATGATTTTTGTCCACTTTGGTCAAACAAAGGTCATTACGGCTTGTTCTTTTCAAAATTCCTGATAAGAATAAGGTATAGAGGTTTTTCCAATGAAATCTAAATTGCAATAAATTTTACCAATTTTTAAATTTTATCAGAAATTATAGAAACGTATCAGTTTCTATATGACAAAATATTTAATTTCCTGAAAAATATTTCATTTGGCCTGTTCCTCATATTTTCCATTTTTTCCCTTCTCTCATGCACTCATTTTTTCTAGAATATGTCATTAAGTATTGAATGTTTATAATTGTAATTTATATTCTGTCGATTATTTGGTCCATAACTAAATTGAGTGGAATAAGACCGATGGAGATGGAATCTCTTTGTAGTATTCCCCATGTTGCTGGAATTATATCAGTGTACTCAATTTCTACTCTTTTTGCAGTTTAATGTCAATGTAAATTTGTCTCTTGAAGCTTTTGGAACTGCTTTATTTTATAGCAAGACTTCTGAATCTTGTAACTAAAGACTAACAATCGCTTTGCAAAGATCAACAAAGCGTGGATGTATGCCAACTTGAAATATCAGATGGCCTTTCGTATGCTCAGTTGTAAATATTGCGTCTGTTATTGACCTGGTGGTCCTAATTCTGTACTCCATCTAATTTTATGTTCAATTTGGATGTAATGAGTGTATAATTGTTTCTAAGTTTTGTGAATATGTGTATATGGTTCATGAAAGCAATGATTATTTATGAAAGTAATAACGTTTAAAATAGGTATAAAGATAAGCGAAATTACGTCATACCCAAGAAAAATAATTGAATCTTAAACTACTAAAAGTTTATTGTAAATTAAACTTTTCAACAACAGGATTGATGAAAGTTTTTAGTTGTTTTCATATCTAACTGCAATAATATCACACTAAAACAAACAGCTACTTTAGGTATGGGGTGTAAAGATGCAGTGCGAGGAAACTTTCAACAACTTTACTATTAATTAAAGAACTTTAACAAATAGTTTTAATTAGACAATGTTACTTTGCTTAATTTACGTCTTGCAACTGAAGGCGAGGAAGAAGTATGTATCTATTGAGTGGTAGATACAGTTACAAAACATAATAAACTTTCGTGTATTGAATAAACCGATAAATAAGGAAAAAGTGTGTGTAAGCAATGTTGATATTTGATGGAGGATTTACAAAGCCATGCTGGTGTATTCTAAAGAGTAATGTAATGAGCTAACCAAATGTACCTATTTAATGCTAAAAGCTTTGGAAGCAAACGACAATTTCTCATCTATTTCCGGATTTTACAATTTTCTCCTGAGCTCTTATTTCTTGCTCTCGGTATGGTCCAAATTGACTTTTTACAGTGTGACTAAACTCATTTATTTAACAATCATGCACGAGTGCCACTCGAAGTTAAGACTTAACTTTATCGCCCATCTCGTTATCTCGGGCTGATTGCCCCATAAAAGTGACAATGTTGTGGACGTTTTAGTTTATCGAGAGCTTTCTGGTAAGACGATAAACGTAAAGCTGGATTGCGACTTTTTAACTTGTTATAATGAGATTCCTTTGGAAACAAATTAGGTACATCGAAGAACATAGGAGGAATAATGTTATGGATTCGTTAGGTTAGGTTAGGTATCGCTTACTAGCATTTCCACGAAGGCAGCGTTCTCGGAGAGGAAACCGTATCCCGGATGTACGGCTTCTGCGTCCGTTAGTTTGATTGCCTCCATGATTTTGCCCTTATCCAAGTAGGACTCCGAAGCCGGGGATTCCCCTATAAAAACACGTTCATCTGCCATCTTTACGTGGACCTAAAAGTGTACGGTTCGAATCATAGAAATTTCTTTTAACGGCCAGGATTTTATTTTCAACTTTATTTCTGCAATTTTATACGGAACACAACTTATATTTAACCGGATTCGACAATGGGAAGACAGTGGAAAGATTGTTAGTGCGTTACATTCGTTATAAAGTTTTTATCGTTTAGTACATTAAATTGATAATTTTAATATTGATAGTGTAATTAAAATTAAACAAAAGTTTTAATACGAATGCTAAAATCAATTACAACGCCACGGAGAAGAAGTGATGACAATAATTTGGTTCAATACAGTCCATAGATTTCCCGGTAATAACTTCAATCCGCTTGATATGCTTGTGTCAATAGCGCCTATATTCCGGGCTAATGAACAAACATTAATTTTCCACGATTTATGAATAATTACGTACTCAATCTACATTCGTAAGATCTGTAATACAACCAGTTCATCTCTCGATCGTTCAAGTTGTAGATCGCTTTGTAGACAATAAATTGTACCATAAACAATAAAATATCGCATGAGCCGATTTATTATTGTACGACTGACGTCGATTAAATTAGAGGGTATTAAGGAATTATCATAAATTAGTATGACTTACGGATTGAGAATCGGCTACGGAATATACCGCAACTGTTTTGATTCCCATTTTTTTAGCTGTCCGCATGACCCTACAGGCTATCTCTCCTCTGTTAGCGACAAGTATTTTACTGAAGGTTGGTTCCTTTGGGTCGATAGGGTCCAATGTGTATATTCCTCTTCTTTGGATCAAATTTTGGCAAGCCGATGATGGGGGCCATTTCACCTAACGATACGTTAGATTGTTAATTGAATAATTACAAATATTTACTCAGTGGAAACACCAGACAATCAGAGATAGTTTACAACATACCTTAAGATTGTATAAACTAGTTTTTTCCAACAAAAGGGACGAGATCTTCGAAACTCCTTTCATGTTTAAAATAAACAATCACTTTCCAAACCACCTTTACATACACATACAAGTACCGTTTCCCCACTATGGCGCACACCACGACGAGTACCGAGAGTATCGAGCAAATGCGGGATTCCAAACCTGAACTTGAAATACGACGGTAACACGGTTATTATTTTCTTGAGATAATACGAATCGCGAACGCTCTCATGACCGAAGACCGCTTGTGTCATATCTCAGCTTTGACTAAGGTCGTAAACACTTCACTATCTATACGAAAATAATTCATCTCGAAGGCGGTCGTGGTAGTAAGGATGATAATCCCCAAAATGTCAATAATACCACATAGAAAATTTCCAACTTAAATCATCAGTGTAAGTGATATTATCTATCTAACGTTAACCCAATTAAAGTCTTGAGCAAATAATAGAATATGTACTCCATTAAATATTTTTGTTATAATGACAGATATAGGTACTACAAAATGACAGGAACGATTTTCATACTTCTTGCATGCTGATTCATTGTAATATTCGGTGAATAATAAAAATTACATACATACTTGAGAAAAACTAATAAAATTATATGTATTCTAATATGTACTTTTTTTGGATATATGTACATGTGTATACCAATAGAATTATATGAATAATATTTGGTATAAAAGTACCGATCTGTATTGTTTATAGATAAGTAAGATTAAACCAACTAGTTTATTTTTATCATTTTTATCACAATTTATCATGGACGACATGTTGCTATCGCGATATGGTTGTGCCGATTTTTTTTTCGAAAATTGTGTATACAATACTTATTATAAGTTGTTATAATTATACGTTACTTATTATATATGTTCGAAAGCTAATAAGTATTTGAGATATTACTTTGCACATAATAGTCACTTTTCTTAATAACTATTTTGATATTGTTATTTTATATGGCAGTAGCGTTGTGTTGTTATTGGACTTGACCATAACCGCTCCACTATTATTTGGCTTAAAAACCGGTCCTGAATATCTACAGGTAAACCTTGAAAATAAAAGCGTTATTCGTCGATACAACAGTGAAATACATTTGTTTGATGTACTTACCTCAAAATTATCTACAAGGTGATCAAGAAATACTGTTTAAGTTGGCAATCCTAAATTTTACTTTAAAATGGTAGAACTGGAACCACTTCCGGTTGCTTGACAGCTACTTCGACGTGACAGTATTGACACTCGAGCGGCGATTCAAATTTTTATTATAAAAATATAAAAATTAAATTTTTATTGGCATGGCTTATTTTCGGAGTGCAGTTCATGACCCCATTTCTGGATGGCAATACTCCTTCAATCCACTTTGCACCAATTTGAAGAAATGTTTCCTGAAGTTGTGTTCACTAACGACGTTTTTAAACAACACTGAATTTGTGTAATTGTGTGTGAATTTGTGAACAGAGTATTTGAATATAGGCAATGTGAAGAAAGAAAAGCCACCTGCTAGACCCTCCGTACTCACTGAAAATATGGTGAAAGACGTCAGGGCCCGACTGCAACAAAGTCCTCGCAAATCGGTTAGGAAGCTCTCCCTCCAAACAGATTTGGTCCTTATCAAAAGTTCACCAATTTCCACTTATTCCTAATTTCCCGTATTCCGTTTCGTGACTTTACAGATTTATCATATGGAAGTTGTTCCACAGTGTTGAAGAGCAAATTGAAATACCACCTGTACAAATTTTCGATGGTCCAATCCCTAAATCCTCCTGACCGTCCACAACGCGTCCTGTTCTTTAACTGGTTCAATCAGGAAATGAACAATGATGACATCCTGGATAAAACCTTTTTTTCCGATGAAGCCTGGTTTCATCTCAATGGCTATGTCAATTCTCAAAATTGCAGACTTTGGTCTGGTGAAAATCCACATGCTGTTAGAACAACAACTTTACATCCTACTAAATTTGGTGTTTGGCTGGCTGTATCGCGGCAGAGAGTAATTGGTCCTGTGTTTTTAACTTCAGTTAATTCTGAACGATACATTCGGCACATTCTCCTGCCATTCGTTGCCCAATTAACCGTAGAAAAGCGCAAAAATGGCTACTTTCAACAAGATTCGGCTCGAGCACATACGGCTCGTGCCATAATGCAATATTTGCGGGAAGTTTTTGGCCATCGAGTCATAAGTACGGGAATCTGGTCAAGTAGGTCACCAGACCTGACACCTCTGGACTTTTGTTTCTGGGCACCTTAAATACAAGGTGTTCAGTAATGTTCTACATACAGGTGAAGAACGGGATGCTGCGATTATCGAGAAAGTTGCAAATATTTCTCCTCGGATGTTAATTAATGTCTTCGAGAGCCTAAAACGGAGAGTGAATTTATGTTTAGAACAGAATGGTGCCCAATTCGAGCAGTACCTTTAAATATTGAAGTTTTTTCTGGTGTGGTCTTTTAATCATACATTAATTCACATGACCTAAAATATTTGTGTTTATGTGTTTATTTAGCTGTCGCCTTAAGGCTGTCGCTGTCATGCAGAGTGCAGAGATTTCCGGTGTAGCGTTGCAAACCCTTAGGCAAAAAAATCCTCCAGGTAGGATTGCCAACTTAAACAGTATTTCTTGATCACTCTGTACATATTAATACCTTTGTTCACGCAGTGTTTACTAATTAATGTACTTATTGCTACACCTACATACTGTAACGTCTTTACTGTTTTATTAAAATTAAACACTACGCGAATTGTCCTAATTTATTTATTTCTAACTCTAACACTTAATTTATTTCACACACAAATGTTTATATATTTAGCGCGCGGTCTCGTCGCCCGACTATTTACATTCCGATTCTTCAACTAACTCGCCTTGGGTCCGGTATTCCTTTTTATGGCTGGTATGATCCTTCTCGAAGTTTCCGATAGTTGTTGGAACATTCCCGATTTTCGAGGAACCCGTTATCGCATCGAAGCGTCGAGAAGATTCTCGTCTGTTCGAGCCGTCTAATCCCGGGATCCGAATTCGGCGAACTCGGATAGCTCCAGGCGTGTTTATCTTGCGACAAGCCGTTTCGTTACAATACCTATATACAATGACTACGAAGTGAAAATCAAACACTTAGCAATAAAATGAAATATCTTTTTACTTTCCGATTTATGAGAAGTATTATAACTGAGCAGATTTTTTGAATTTGAGTTATTTGCATTTCTAGACGTTTTAAAGTCCTCCGAGTCCAAAAAACATGTTTTTTTTTAAATGTCGATGGATGTGGATATGTATGTTGTGGTATGTATTTCTCTGCAAATAGGAATCAAAAACGGTTCTAACTTTTGAATTTAAACCTTGTGCACTACTAGAATGTTCCATTAAGATGCCGGGATAATATGGTAGTTTTATGTTACCATTTTTCGGTTTTTGGAAATTTCCTCAATATTTGCTTGAGGATTTTTTTAAAACTTTTAATATTTGTTAAACTATCGAACTTGAATTAACGGTAAACTTAATTAAAAATTTAATAAATCAAGTTTATTGAACTTTATGAAGTTTAATACCACTTTTGACTAAATCTCCTCTGATGGGCACCTTCTTCTTTTCATTTTTCGATTTTAGACGAGGTTATTATTGTTAGAGTGTTGTGTTTCTGTTATAATTTATTATTAGTTTGTAATATTATGCCAAACAAACTTAGATCAGATCGTGCCATAAACGGCTGTTCAAATTTTAAACAGGAGAAAGGAGAGTAGTCATTTTTTTAAAAAACAATAGGATACTATAACTAGAGGGAATGGTTATTTTAAAAATAAAACATAATATTTTAATAATAAATAAATTTTTTAATAGTTTAAATCTATTTTTATAGTGTGAAATCATAGATTGTTGATATAGATTCTCTACTTAAATCAAAGCAGTCGGACTACTTTTTTAGTACTACAAACATTAGGTGTTTGTTGTGCTCAGACGATAACAAAAAATTTGTATGTCCTATAATTTGCAATTCCAATAATAATTTAGTTAATTTAAAAGAACTAACACAAGAAGTGTTCATTCCATATTTATAATGGGTAGATATGTAATTAAAATGCATTGAAGTGATTATTTTAGGATTTGACAAATAATTATTATCAATTATCATGTAAGGGATTTAAATTCTGTATGAAGCTAGGAGAAATTGCTTCATAATTTTAAGTCCGTTTTACAAACATTATTTTGTAAAAAAAAATTTAACGTAATTATTTTCTACTTTATAGTTTTGTGTGTGAGAAATTTTGCAATCGATTTTAAATATAGTGAGATGGTGACAGGGGCATGTGACAAATTTCAAGGTTATTCTAGTTTGTTACAAGCTGGAAAATAATTGGCATTTGCCTACCTATTTACTTGTTTGCCATTCAATTGTGAGCTAGTGAGTAATTTAACCACTTCTTACTTCTTCTCAAAAATAGCCGAACTTTTGCTAAGAATACTTTTTTTCGAAAAATGAAAAATAACGCATTTAACAAGTATATGGTACTCCATCCCGGGCAGAGTGTATTATGTAATCATAATAATTATTTCAAAAATATATTTAAATTATCTTTGTAAGCGAGTCTTTGGTAAATAATACGTATTACGGAATTAACGAAGTATTTATTATGGTATTATGAAGTATTTATATAGAGACATCATTTTTAAAGATCCTATTACAGCTTCCTGGATTTTTCCAAACTGATCATAAGACGGGTACATTTATGATTTAATTCGCTAATGAAAGAACCTTTTTGTTATCACGTTTGGAAGAGTGAATAAAAGGCTCCGATTTCTGACCTTCGCGCTTTACTGCAACCCACCGGTTAAATTGTTATCTCGTTACGTTTTTATATAAATATATGTATCTGTACATGGTATGAGTTCGATTGTTTCTATGCACGAAATTAAATATATATAACTTTTCTAACGTTTTATCTAATATTTTATGAGCACGTTTAAAGCAATTATTTTATGTTATAACAATGTAACACTATAAGTGTCGTTATTGATTACTGTAACCATTGTAATGGCATCGTCCATAGATATACTAATAAGTCCGGTAACTCTCGCCAGCGACTAAAATCGTCCCCTCCTGTCCTCGCGCGTCCCTTGCCCTGTCATCCTCTTGTCGCCGCACCCCCCTCGGTCTACAAACTTGCCCGCCGAGCGGGCCCGCCTCTCGTCGTCCCAACTCCCTCAGTCTACGAACTTGCCGGTTTTTATTACTTTACGAGCGCTCACAAAAAACGCGGCACATTTCAACCACATCAAAGGAGTTACCAGATTTATTAGTATATCTATGGACGATGGTAATGGATTATTTGAATGTTGGAGAGTTTGGAGTATGTATATATCTTAATAACGTGGTTTTTAGTTAAAAGTGATTTTATTAGAGAGACCTTTGTTCGCTGAGCCGTTCCAGGCCATTCGGAAAATTGCCCCGTTTAATATTCCTATTTAAATCCCCGTATCTTATTCGAAAATCCCCGTTTCCCAATTTCGGCGCCAGGTTAGATACGCTCTTTGAAATCGAAGGACAATCATTATTCGGAGATTATCCGAACGACGTTATATGTTCGAATGTGCATTTCGCAGAATCCTACCCCCTAAATGATTCGTTTTTGAAAAATTAACGTGCGTAAAAGTTGCAAGGGCGGATTCGGAGGCACGTGTCGGACCAGCTGCCCGTAGAGAACGAGATCGGAGGGAAATAAAAGGGATGCTTTAATTGGATTCCGTGATTCGACTCGACCCCCTTTGTGTATTTATGGCCGTTCCCGACTGTTAAGAATCGCCCGAAAAATAGTTGCAAACTTCCGGGATACTTGACGTCAACTACGGCAACTCCTGAAGGATTCACTAAAACCCGACGGGATCACTAAGCCTTTAGCCGAAACTAGATCGAGCATAAACTTTGCAGCGCGTATAAAATAAAGGTCGTGATTTACAGCGTTGCATACAGTGCATAGCAGTGAAGTTAGCTTTCATCAAGGGAATTAATATGTTGGACGAGTGATGGTAATATAAGTTTCGTCGGATTAGATAATCTCCAGATAGATGCGAAGTTGGCTAATATATTAGTTTTAAAATTAATTACGGTATTACGAGGCATTTCGACAGCCTAGCTCCAGGAAGTTTCCTAACCACTCTCAGAAGGTACGTGATATTGAAATTGAATTTCATTGGACGCGTTAAATGTTTAAATCAATCACGGAACGATGAGCCTTTATTATAATATAGATGTGAGAAGCGAAGAAAAATAAATTGGTATAAACCAGTGTTGTACTTTTAGTAAATATTGTAACGTTTATTTTGTAATTTATTTACACTATCCTAATTATTCACTACACACTACTTAATTTATCTTAGACTATTACTAAACTAATTTATATAACACACTTAACTATTTCCTACTAATTAATTTATATCACTCTTAAATGTTAATTTATTTCACTGCTCCGTTTTTCGCTTGTTTACTATGTCGCGCTCACGTCTAATAATTATCTCCTTCGTCCGCAGCGTTCACTTTTATAGCCCCCCATAATGTATTCCCGAATTTACTAGTATTTGCTGGATAATTCCACAAAGCACTCGATCTATCTCGATAATAACGTTTACGTAGAAAATGTCCAGAAGGTCATAAATCACTTTTCCTTAAATAATAATCCGAGAGTATTCATGGAACTGTCTTTTTTTATAGAAATCAATTTAGCGTGGCGGCATTCTTTTGAGGTAAGCCGCCGGGGTCCGATAAGAGTAAACACGTCTCGCGCTGTTGTGTACATTTCGCGTTACAATATGTAGAAGGAATTGTTGCAAAGTCAAACGTCATAATGTGATGTTTATGTGTCGAGGCTATGACGATCAGAGAAAAACCAAGAAGAGACGTTACAAACTTGTTCCTCTTCCAAAAGTAGCAACTTTTGCATGTCCCGTCCGAATATGAATCGGAAACGAGCGAAAAGAATAATTCGGTAGTGAATAAGAAACAATCGCGGCGATTACCGCCTCCCGCTGAAAAATAGAAATCCCTATTAAGAAACGGATCCCGTCTTCCCTCTTTCTAACGAGCATTAGCCGCACGTTTTCCTTTTGGCGTGCGGACATTTTTCACCGAGACAAATGAAACTAAGTACGGAATCGCGTGAAAAACCCTCCCGTTTCTGTGTTCGGGAAGGGAGATAAAGCCCGAGGCTGTCAATCAGCCGCCCGATGCCCTTCGGGGTACGCCCCTTTCGAGCGCTGTTGCAAAGGGCTTATCTGCGAGGTGCATTCTCCGGAGGATTAATAAAAGTCAAACAGAAAGGGATTTGAACAGAGGTAATACGTACATACGAATCCGTGTTGCAAGGGCGGCCGGCTTTCCTGTTTTGATTGACGGGATAACTCCTCATATTCATTTATTTCAAATTAACCCATTTGATGCACCCACATGCAAACCTGCCTGAATAGGTCAAACTCTTGCTACAAATTGACACGGTTTTGCCAAAATCTTCTTAAAACATGCAGGGAAACAATTGGAATAAAGTTGGCATATCGCAAAGGCCAGAAAGAATTTTTAAAAATGAAGTGGATATTGTCAAAAATTATTTAAACAATTGTAAGCTCATCAAAAAATTGAGGGAAACATAAAATATCACTATACCTAGACACATTCTTTCAGCATCGCAGTGAAAGTGTTAAAACAATGTAAAAATGATTTGATCACAAACCCAAAGAAATTAATATATCTCATTAAAAAATTGCAAATAACGGAAACCCTAATAAATCAGCATCAGCAACAACATCCGTATAAATGACAGACTATTCTATTGTTCTATTTAAATACTGTTGCAATAAAATTGACCTGATAACCCAGGTATTAGAAAATTTTCGTGCTATAAGGCTTGTAACACCCTGTGGGTGTTTAAGGGATTTTTTTAATTTACTAGATTTTGTAACATTAGGAAAAAGGACCTGTATATGAAAAAAATGTACATCGCTACGAGACTTATTCCGTATTACGTAATATGCATCAACTCGTAAGTGTAACATGACCACGAAAATTGCAACTTTAGATAACAACGATGCGCTCATTACCAGAGGTTAAGATCCCAGGTCTTTAAACACGACCGACGTAGCAAAAGTCGAAATTGCATTATTTAATTAGTTCACGATGGCGGACTTTATGACGTAGCGTGGTTATTCATAGGTTCAGTAAAGGAATTTCGACCAATTAGAATTTTGGAGCGAAAATTTTGATCGAATTTTGTTACCGAAAGGAAGGGAAATCGAGGGCTCTTGGAAAGAAGAAAGTTAAGAGTTGCAGTCAGTCAGAGGCTGAACCCATAGACGGTCGGGGGATCGCACCCCGTCCTGTTGTGTTTTATAGTGGGTGGTCATCTTGGTGTTGAAGGTAAGGACCGCAAGGAGGTTCAGTTAGGGAGACATGGTCAGGGACCGGACCTTCAGGTTGTACTGAGTTTTAAGGTTTTGTTAAGGGTCTGGGACCTTTGAGGAAAGTCAGAGTTTAACTCGCAAAGGCGACGTCCAGAGTTTGGAGTTATTTTCAGGTCGAGGACCTTTGGGGAGTATTAGAGTTGCTTCGCGGGGGCGAAGTCCGCTGATTGGTGAGTTATAGTCTTACGCTAGGGCCGTAACACTTTGGAAGAGTTAGAGTTTGTAAGCCGAGCGAAGGAGGGCTGAGTACCAGGCCGAGATCAAAGTAACTAGCCAGAGAGAACTTCTGGAGATTGGGTGCGTCGTTACTAATTTGCAAGGGTTGTGTAGCCCTAAATTTTGGGTTGATTCGATATATCGACAGTTGTGCAATCTCGATCAGTTGTGTAATGGAATTTTGGAAAAGTCACTTTCCTCATATCTCGTAGGGACAAGTTTTTCATATACAGGGACATTAAGTGTTTTAGGGAGATTTTACCTTGATAGTTGTGTTCATTTTTTTAGTTCTGTCTGTTCACTAATAAAAGATTCACGATAAACTAATTTTTATGCTATTTTGACCAAATATTTTGTTAATATAATTTTCCATTTTATTCAGTCGTTTATCTTTTTTTTAACTCGATTAAAGCGGGCATTTGCGAAGCCCCGCACCCATGCTTCACTAAAGGACCAGTTAATTTTTTGAAGATAAACAGTTACCTCAATCAATCCCACCCAAACGTAATATCAGTACCTATACCTTGACTAGTGTGTCGAGATTCTCTATATTAAACCCTCACATAATAAAAGTGGGCCGATATTACAGGTAGTAGAGTAATGCACTTGCGCCACGTTTTTTAAATCTCCAGCAGATATTTAAAACTCGAATTACAGCCGAAATTTCGCTTCGGGTAATATATTGTAATGCGAGAAGTAAACAACGCGACACCAACTACGACGCGTAAAGACAGCTGCACGAATTTTCCCGGAATGTTGTTTACGAAAAGCAATTAATGTGTGACCTTCTGAACATTTCCTGCGTAGGCGTTCTAGAATGTACGAGAAGGTTCTCGATTAGGGTTGGGGGTGTATATATAAGGGGGCTTGTGATCGAGGGAGTTAGTTAGAAGTAGAGAAGCAGAAGTGAACGCGACATACGATCCGAAAGCGGAGCAGTACAAATAAATTATGTAGTGTCTAGTCTAGTGTACAAGTAGTTTAGTGTGTTAAATAAATTAGTGTTCAATTAATGTAAATAAATTATAAAATAAACGTTACATTGGTGTCAGAAGTGGGATCATGAAGAAGTTACGCGAATTAAAAGTGGCCGAGTTAAAAAAAGAACTCGAGGAACGGGAATTGGAAACAGGAGGGAAGAAGACCGAACTCCAGGACCGACTCTCGGCATTTTTGAAAGAAAATGGCCAGGACCCGGAAGTTTTCGAGTTCGATGACGACGACATAACGAAGCAGTTCGCCGCCCAGAAGGAAGATATCACTGCACAAATCGCCGCCCAGAGGGAAGAAATCGCCGCCCAGAGGGAAGATATTTCTACCCAAATCGCCACCCAGAGGGAAGAAATCGCCGCCCAGAGGGAAAATATTTCTACCCAAATCGCCGCCCAGAGGGAAGACATCACTGCTCAAATCGCCGCCCAGAGGGAAGACATCACTGCTCAAATCGCCGCCCAGAGGGAAGACATCACTGCTCAAATCGCCGCTCAGAGGGAAGATATTTCTACCCAAATCGGCGCCCAGAGGGAAGATATTTCTACCCAAATCGCCGCCCAGAGGGAAGAAATCGTTGCCCAGAGGGAAGAAATCGCCGCCCAGAGGGAAGACATCACTGCTCAAATCACTGCCCAGAGGGAAGAAATCGCCGCCCAGAGGGAAGAGATAACCGACCAGATTGAGGCTCAGCGTAAGGAGATTGAAGAGAAGATCAAGCAGTTGGAAGAACGACTAGAACAACTCAGTAGCAGCGAGGGGAAAGAAGACGAAATTGAACAGAAGATGAAGCAGTTGGAAGAACGACTAAAGCGAGTCAGTAGCGGCGAGACGAAGGAAGAAATAAAGGCGGTCGTTCAACAGAACTCGATATGCACCAATCGAGTGACGCCACAACGTTCGACGGAAAAATTCCGTGGGCCAGTTACAAGAAGCAGTTTGAGGCGGCAGCGGAGGCTAATGCTTGGTCCCCTCACGAGAAAGCTGTTTCCCTAACGGTAGCCTTACGTGGAGAGGCGTTGGAAGTTCTTCAGACGCTATCCACCGAGGAAGCCGGGAATTACAATGAGCTGCTGAGGCGACTGGAAATGCGGTTCGGCCAAACACATCTGGAGCAAGTCCATCAATCCCAGATGTCCAATCGCCGTCAGAGATCGAACGAGACCCTGCAGGAGTTCGAAGCGGACGTAGCCAGACTAGTGAGGTTGGCGTATCCCACGGCGCCGGAACAGATGATGGAGTGCCTCGCAGTGCAGACGTTCGTGAGCGGTCTGCGGGACCAGGAACTGCAGATGGCCCTGAGGCTAGCTCGACCGAAAACAGTAATGAACGCGCTCGCCATCGCACTAGAACATGAGGCAGCAATGGAAGCCTCCCGCATTCACGGTTGTGCTCGAGCTGTTACCGAGGAGGTAGGCACAGAAAAACTCGTGGAGAAGACCGTCCAGCAGATCATGGAGTTGCTGTCAGCACAGAAGACGCGGCCCAAAACAGCGGTGCCGGCAAAGGCCACGGAAAAACTAATGCGGGTCGATAAAAGGGAGGGGACATCGACCCGTGGCAATAGGAACCCCCGGGCCAGTATAGCCTTGTTTTCCTACCAATTGGGGAGCGCGTACGTCGATGGCACTATCGACGGGAGATCCCACGCCATGCTTGTGGACACGGGAGCTACGAAGACGATCGTACGCTCGGAAGTTGCGAGGGACCGTAGGAAGATTAGGCCAAGTAGGTGGCAATTAAGAACTGCCACTGGGGAGAAGGCAGTAATACACGGTGAAGCCACGGTTAGCATGACGTTGGGACGAGTAAAGTTTGACCATCCTGTTCTCATAGCCGAAATTGAGGAAGACGTCATACTGGGGATGGACGTCATAAGGAATCATGGATTCCAGTTGGATTTCGGACACCGAGTGTTGAGGATCGGTCAAGAAGAATTACTGCTACACAATCGTGATAACTTTGTGTTAGACGTAATAATGGCAGAAGATGTGATTCTCCCGGAACGAAGCGAAACGATCACCTCTTCCTGTCTGAGGGGTGTTGTGGAAGAGGGAATCCCAGCCGTGATCGAACCAGAAAACGATGACAATCGACTGGCTCGGGGGGTACTGGTAAGAAAGGCGCTCGTTACTCTCTCAAGGGAAGTGCCTGTGCGGCTACTCAACATCAATCAGTACCCGGTCACCATCAAGAAGGGTACGAAGCTGGGCACATGTATAGCCGCATCGGCCATCGTCAGGGGCGTTAGTGAGGAAGAAAGGTCCAGACACACTCCGCAGGACTTGAAACAAATTCTTTCCCAGACCAGTGCGTTTCTCTCACCCATACAGAAACAGAAGGCCAATGGATTAATAAATAAGTACCAGGATATATTTACCACCGAGAATGGAAAGCTGGGAAAGACCAAGGTCGTGACACATAAAATTGACACGGGCGAGACACGACCGATTCGACAAACAGCAAGACGACTACCCTTGGCCAAACGGGAGGAAGCCGAGAAAATCATCAAGGACCTAGAGCGGGACGGAGTCATCGAGCCGTCAAGCAGTCCATGGGCCTCGCCGGTAGTACTGGTGAAGAAAAAGGATGGGACTACTCGATTCTGTGTAGACTACCGGCAGGTGAACAGTGTCACCAAAAAGGACAGCTACCCGCTACCACGTATCGACGACACACTCGATACCCTTGCTGGATCCACGATATTTTCGACCTTGGATTTAAAAAGCGGCTATTGGCAAGTCGAAATGGACCCTGCCGATAAGGAAAAGACGGCATTTACCTTCGGTAACGGCCTGTGGCATTTTACAGTCATGCCATTCGGACTTTGTAATGCCCCAGCGACGTTTGAGAGGCTGATGGAGAGCGTGCTAATGGGTTTGACGTGGAAAACGTGCCTAGTCTATTTGGACGATGTCATCGTGATGGGCAAGACCTTCGAAGGACATCTGAAAAACTTAGAGGACGTCTTCCAGAGACTGCGAGGTGCGGGGCTGAAACTGAACCCGAAGAAATGTCAGCTCTTCAGGAGGAACGTCTCTTACTTAGGGCACGTAGTGAGCAGAGAGGGCGTCGCCGTTGATCCGGACAAGACAAGTACGGTGAAGGAGTGGCCAATACCGGCAGATAAACACCAGTTGAGGAGTTTTCTAGGACTCTGCACGTACTACCGACGCTATGTCCGGATGTTCTCCGACGTCGCTAAGCCGTTGACAAGGCTCACGGAAGAAGGACGAAACTTCTGTTGGGATCAGGAATGCCAGTCTGCCTTCGACGAGCTGAAGAGGAAGTTGACCAGTGCCCCAGTGCTGAGTTTTCCTCTGCCAGAAGGACAGTTCATCCTGGACACCGACGCGAGCAATGTGGGAATTGGAAGTGTTCTGTCGCAGCGTCAGGAGGGACAAGAACGTGTCCTTGGATACTTCAGCAAGGTACTCTCCAAACCAGAAAGGAATTACTGCGTCACCCGACGTGAATTATTGGCCATCGTCAAGTCCATCGAGCACTTCCATAAATATTTGTGTGGAAGGAGGTTTTTGATCCGGACCGATCATGCTGCTCTTAAATGGCTCCTCCAGTTTAAGAATCCCGAAGGACAGATCGCTCGCTGGATCGAGAGGCTCCAGGAGTATGACTTTGTCATAGAACATCGGCCAGGACAGAGTCATGGAAACGCAGACGCACTCTCGAGAAGACCATGCCCTGATGAGTGTCCTCATTGTCATAGAGCTGAGGAAAAGTCCGAGAAAGTCTATCGAACGACCGTGGTCGCCGAGGAATGGACACCATCCTCGTTACGACAAGAGCAAGGAAAAGACCCGGTTCTCAAAGAAATCCTGGTTTGGAAAGAGGGAGGAGAGCGTCCTGAGTGGCAAAAGGTATCACCTGGCTCGCCAAAACTCAAGAGCTCTTGGGCACAGTGGGACTCGTTAGTGGTTGAGGATGGACTACTAAAACGCGTACTGGAGAGCCAAGACGGGACGGAGGAAAGACGGCAGTTGGTAATTCCCTCCAGTAAAATCCCGGAGGTCTTGCGGCACCTTCACGACGAATCGTCTGGTGGACATTTAGGGATCAAGAAAACCCTGCAGAAAGTACGAGAGCGATTTTACTGGATCAATTGTTCAGAAGACGTGAAGGACTGGTGCAAGAAATGTACTACATGTTTCGCAAGTAATGGGCCACAAAGACGACCGAAAGCTCCCATGAAACAATATAACGTCGGGAGCCCCTTCGAAAGGATCGCTATTGATATAGCAGGACCCTTCCCTGAGACCGAAAAGGGGAATAAATACATCCTGGTCGTAATGGACTATTTTACGAAGTGGGTAGAAGCGTACGCTCTCCCTAATCAGGAGGCAGAAACAGTGGCCGATGTGCTAGTGAAGGAGACGATCTGCCGGTTTGGAGTACCCATGGAATTACACTCGGATCAAGGAAGAAACTTTGAGAGTCGCCTATTCCGGAGGATCTGTGAGAAGTTTGGGGTACGAAAAACAAGAACCACGGCCCTTCACCCTCAGTCTGACGGCATGGTAGAACGAATGAATCGCACCCTCAACCGCTATCTAGCGAAAATGGTCTCGTGACATCAAAGAGACTGGGACGAACACGTGCCGTTCTTCCTGATGGCCTACCGCTCGGCCGTTCATGAGTCGACAGGACAAACTCCAGCCAAAGTCCTGTTCGGGCGAGAACTTAAACTGCCCTGTGATCTAATCTTTGGCGCTAGACCGGACGAGGACGTTTCGGGGGAAGATTACGTCTCCCGGATGCGGCAAAGGATGAACGAGATTCACGATCAAGTCCGATACCAACTAAATATCGCCAGTGATCGCATCAAAGAGCGTTACGACATCAACGCTAAAGAGGGTGGCTACCAAATGGGAGATCGAGTTTGGCTGTACAACCCACAGAAGAAACGTGGTTTGTCCCCTAAGTTACAGACCAATTGGGAAGGTCCCTATGTTGTGAAGAAACGAATCAATGACGTGGTCTACCGGGTAAGCAAACTACCAAATGGCAAGCCGAGAGTGGTGCACTTCAATCGGTTGGCACTCTATGAGGGGTCGCACGATGAGGCGGAGGTTCCCCGAGTAAGAAACACGTTGGCGCAGGAGAACGAACTTTCGTTCGAAGAATTTATGAGCGCCTACGGGGGTACCGGAAAAGCACGGTATGGGGTAACCTGTGAAAAACAACAGGATTTGTTCAGCGTACCTGAAGAATACTCGTTGGCCCATTGTGTGTCCACCGACCTGGTAATGTCACGAGGTATCGCCACGGTTTTCAAGAAGAAGTACGGGCGCTTGGAACAACTCAGAGCGCAACTCCCGGAAATTGGCAAGGTTCTGGAACTACGTGACAACGTAAGACACATCTTTTATCTGGTTACGAAGGAGATCGGGTCCCTTAAACCATGTTATCACGATGTATGGCGAACCTTGCATAGGCTACGAAACCGACTGCTGGAGCTCGACATCAGGAAGCTAGCTGTCCCCAAGTTAGGTGCTGGACGAGATCAGCTGGACTGGAGGGTTGTCCGGAATATGCTGGAAGTAGTGTTGAAGAATACCGGAGTGGAAGTTTTTGTCTGCTGTTTTGGGCCTGCACCATGTCGACTCGGGAAGACGGTCCCCTGTTATTTTGACGCCACGTCTCGCTGTAAGCGGGGGCCTAACTGCAGGTTCCTGCATGGGCCTACCAGGGATACGTTCCGAGACGAAACGTCTCTAAGGCGGGGGCAGTGTAATGCGAGAAGTAAACAACGCGACACCAACTACGACGCGTAAAGACAGCTGCACGAATTTTCCCGGAATGTTGTTTACGAAAAGCAATTAATGTGTGACCTTCTGAACATTTCCTGCGTAGGCGTTCTAGAATGTACGAGAAGGATCTCGATTAGGGTTGGGGGTGTATATATAAGGGGACTTGTGATCGAGGGAGTTAGTTAGAAGTAGAGAAGCAGAAGTGAACGCGACATACGATCCGAAAGCGGAGCAGTACAAATAAATTATGTAGTGTCTAGTCTAGTGTACAAGTAGTTTAGTGTGTTAAATAAATTAGTGTTCAATTAATGTAAATAAATTATAAAATAAACGTTACAATATTATTAACACAAATAACCAAAAAGGTGACATTTTATTTTTTGCTTACATCATGAAAAGTGTGACATGAAAAATGGGACATTTGTAGAGAAAAAAACTCTCCAAAATTGTATTTTGCAAACCTTGATCGGATCATTTTTAACCGAGAAAAGCAGAAAAAAATATTGAAAAAATACTATTTTAAAAAATTCGTAACTTTATCAGTTTTTAATATAATTGAAGGATACTTCGGAAAATCATAACTTATTATGTATACTATAAACACGCGCCCGTTAAAATTTATCGCATTGATAGTTTTTGTATAATTGCAATATAAAAAATCACGGCAATATTTTGCGAAGTGCATCGTATTAACTGTAATTAAACGATTTTAATGTACCACACGAATTCTGAAAGTAGAAACTAAAAGCGTTAATTTGTTTATCTTCGACTTTTGGATAAAGTGATTTTAGTTTGTACAAAGTATTAGTTTGTAAAATTTTACTTAGAACTGTAGATTTAGACACGTCCTGTCAGATTCCGCTGAAATGTTTCAGATAAATTACCCAGTCAACTTTGCATCAGTTGTAGAAATGTAGGTCGAAAATACTAAGTGTCCACGGAAACAAAATTTAATTGTAATTTTTCAGAGAGCCCGTAAAGAAGGATCAAAGGCGTGTGACATGGTCGCATCTTTTGGTATAGTATATTTATATCAAACGGCATGGGTTGTTGAATTACAATTTTATTGGTAGTGGTCCGTCTCTCCTCTTGGTCCAACTCTCCTCCCCTGAACACATCCATTTGTTACGATTTTATTACTTCATTGAATCCACGAAGCACCTAAAGGATTTAGTGTAATTGTTGCTTTCGAAAAAAGAGGTAAGGAAATCTGGTATGCAAGTTATAAATTTATTTTGAATTTATAAAATTTCAGCTAGCTAGACTGTACGAAGCATAATTGTATTTGTGGATTTTAAAATCAACCTAATTACTTCATTTTAAATAATTACAGGTAACAAGTTTAGCTAAACAGACCAAATTGCGTTTACACCAATCATCTTTCTCTCATAACCTCTAATGAATTAATCATCTCCCTTGTAAATTACCACAATGCACCAGCCATGCATGCCGCGGGTGAGAAATTAAGAATTTACAACTTACCAGGAGCTATACAGTTACCCGACTGATTAACAAAGTTTCCTAATGTAAAACGGCATTTACATGTAAATCGTTGGATATTCTAAGCGACATATGCATTTTACTGGTTGCAAGGCGGTGTTAAAGGCTTTAAGTAGGGATGCGTTCCAGCTATAAGGGGACCTTTTCCGAAAGTTTTGGCGAATTCCATTTCAATGAATTAGTTGGTTAACGGATTAAAAATTAATAGTGTTTGACGAAGGGAGGGAAGTATGAATGCATCGAGAATGCTGTTCTAGAATTCATTAAAATTGCAGAGGGTTTTCAAGAAAATGAAAGTGTTCCAGTGAAAACCTATTTTTCTTGCCTGTATAATGAAGATTGTAACTACAACGGGGATGTTTTGTATCAAATTTATATACTTATCCAAATCGCTACGTGACAGCAATGAAAAGTTCGTTATATTTAGCCCAATATTATATCATCGTAATGAATCTTATTTCCTTAAACAATACCCGATCGATATATTAACAAACTATATTTATTGACAACAAACACGGCTCATTGATATTACGAATATTCTTCATTGATAACGAACCTTATTCATTCATTCATGTAATGAATGTTATTATGTAATGACTACGGTTCATTAATTGTACCTATGATGAATGCTGTACATTCAGTAGTGAATATGGTTTATTGATACTACCTAATACCAACTCTGGCTAATGAACATAGTTTATCCCTATTACATTCATTGCACTCTTCAATGACATTGTGTTATCCTGTATGATCTCAGAAAATTTCAATGGTTTTCCTGAAGTTAAACAATTGCAGGATTTATTAAGAAATTTAATGTCAGGATTAAAATGAGGAAAATTTTTGAACCCGTTGAAACTAATCTTGTTATTTTTTTAATGATACCAAAGCAGTTTTTTTCGGATATCACAAATTCCAGGTTCAAAATATACAGATCAAAAATTTTAAAATCAATGTATCTATTCTATAATCTGTAATTTAATCTATTGAAATTATGTTTTAAATCACATTTTTATTGGATAAATGTCCTTAAAGTCATTAAATATAAAAATTAGCTAACCATGATACAATCCATGTATCTTGTGCTTACAGAACAGTCTCTGCATAAGCTGTTAAATAAAGATAGAATGTTATCGACCGGTAAGTGATCGTGAAGAAGACTAAACACCAGGCAAAATGATTGGAATGTAATTTCCAGTAAGCCACAATGGACCAAAAATTTACTACTAAATATTTCCTTCTTGTAACAATAACTGCAAAATTCAGAGCATTGGATTATTGCCTGCCCGAATTTCTAACGGGTTATAATTCATTTAGGTGTTTTAATTTTGGTATATAGAAAAGTGAAACATCTGTGTGCTCTTACTGTAATGATATTTTTGATAATACAGAACACGTCGTTTTTTATTGTCAACGATGATCAACTAAACGGCTACTTATTAATTTACAATTTGACATTAATTTTTGGCAACAAATGTAATGATTATAAAATAAATAGTGGAAATTGTATTCCAATTCATAAATTTATTCAAGAAATCAGTTCTGAAAAAAAATCATTTAAAAGAAAAATGTAATATACAAATCCAAAATATACAAAATTCGCAATAAAAATCTAGTATGCTACTATTAAGTCAGTGAATTCATCTGAATTTTCACTTTTGATGTTATGTTGAAGATATACTCTTCTTTTAATGAAGACTTTATCCGAGAGTGGATATAGATGGGAGGTTATAGTTTGATCAACCACTGCAACGTGTGGACTCCCACATTAGCCCAGTCGGCGAATCCAGAAAAGGATAGGTAGATGGATGTTGCTTGATGTAAACCAGATTATTTTTGAAATTGGTTAAAAAACATGTGTAGAATCAGAATGTCTATAAGCTGCTTGCGAAAAATGGCGGGAAATTTGTTTAAATAAATGAAAACTGCAAAATCACTCATTTTCTCTCCAGAAATCAAGCGCAGCTTGAAAACGAAGGCTCGGTCGACAAAATATGACTTATTATTTCATGTTTATTTTGAAATTTTACATAAGTTGAGTGTATTGCTTAACTAAAAATTGCGATATTTACATTGTAAAATGGCAAAAACCACTTAAAAATAAATTTTCAGTTAGAGACGCAATAAGCAAACCAACTATTAATAATTATTTATGACAATGTGGATTTGAGTAGATGCATGTCTGACGAATGTGTATGCACGATCCGGTCACAGTGTGAGAAATAGTTTTTCCTAGGCGAATGAATTAACTAAAGAATACACGAAAATTTTGATCTAATATAACTTCCGTAAAAAAGATCTCAGATAATGCACTTCCTTAAATGCATCGGTTTGTAGAGTAATTGTTCAATCTAACTGATACATCTCTATCAAGTAAAGTTGTTTTACTCATTCCAAGTCGATGATTGAAGTATTATTTCGAAGTATTTAGTTTGCAATAACTTAAAGTCATTATTTAATTTAGTATAATAATAAGTAGCTGTATATACATCAGATTTTCGTCCAATTTCTTTACATATTTTAGGTAAACCAATATTATTATTTCTCGTTTTCTTTTTTCAATATTTCTGTAGCTCTAATTTAATAAAATTCACTGTTAGGAATTTTCAACGATTAGAAAACTTTCGAGAATAATTCACAAGCAAAAAATATCTGTTGTATAAGTGTTAGAAGCAAAAATCTAATATTACGAATTAAGGAACGTTCGAGAACAATAAGTGTGCAAAAAGGCTCGTTAAAATAAAATCATCGTTAAGATAAGCATTATTAGGTGTCGAGATGATTAATTGTGTAGTTCTCCCTAGTTACTGTCAAGAATCGGTCCCGATGGGACCGATGGTTCGGATGCGAGAAATTAATCGAGTACCTTGTGAAAAAAGTGAATTTGTAAGTGTTGTAAAAGTGAATTTGGGAATGAAACTCCTCCCACCACTGACCCTCGCTCTTGGAATTCCTAAAGGCGAAATGAAAGGAGAGATGAGATTCGGGCCTTGGTAATCCTTGGGTAAGTGGTAAGTATCCCGCCAAAGAAATATTTACAAGTTACATTGAATTCTTATTGATTTCTATCATTTTTAGTGAATCTTATAAATTTAACACAAGTAACCAAATAGTTGTGCCTTTCTATTGTATTGTTTATAAGATTGTGTGGTTAGTCTGAGTTTGTGGTGTCTGTTACATTTAGAGATTATTAAATTTGTTTCAATTTCACACATTTCACAAAATTTACTTAGAACAATTGGAAATGATGAGATATTTAAAATTCAATTGCAAAAAGAAAGAAATGTATTTGTTATCTGATTATATAATCGTCAGTTTATAACGGAAATTTTATTATTTTGTAATTTTAAACTTGTCTATTTAAAACAAAATGAGTCGTTTCAATGTTCATTCTTTAATTCTGTTTATCCCCTTTATAGAAAATGAACATCGGAGAGCGCCTTCGCACACAACCGAGATGGAAGAGATTTTTAAGGGTCTTAAGGTATAATGAATCCAAATTTTCTTTTAATTTCAACTCTAATAGACTTTCTTCTTTATTTTCAGGTAGGTACACATTTCCTTATGGACGCGTCTTTACTGTTAAATCATCGTTTGAAGTTTCGAAGCTAGTCTGGCCATTGCCGGACATGGTTTCCATTGGAAAAATCGGAAAAGTTTTCGTGGATTGTGGTGTTTTTAGTGCTTTGCGAGTGAGTGTTATATTTTTTGGTTTTCTGGTAAGTACGTGTGTTATACATAAATAATTTTTTATTTTCAGTAGCGATTTTTTTATAGGTACCTAAATCTTTTTTATGTGAGTAAGGTAATTTGCCATTTTTTTTTAATTTCAAAAATTTTACCTTAACGAAAGTTTGTAGAATGATTGTTCAGTCTAACTGATAACATTTACATTAAATAAAGTTATTTTTATTTATTCAAATTCGATGATTGGATTCTTTTTTCGAAGTATGGACATTGAAATTTGTTGTTGTTATAGTGCAGAAGTAAATTTATTTATCGTTTCGATAAAGTTAGTTGTAGGTATTCAAAAAAAATTTCAGAAACATTTTTCATCTAATAAATATTCAAAAGAAATATTTAATAATAAGAGAAAATGTTAATATTCAATACTTAATTTATTTTATAAAACTGTGATAATGTTGCCATGAATATTGTGTCCGGCCATATGAGAAAGTCTTACGATGTTACACATTGTGAAAATAAAAAAATTACACTTTTTGGATATCGTATCATTTGTGCAGTCTTGAAAAGTATGCAAAAAATTTAAGCATTATCTGAGATCTTTTTTAGAAGTTTATTAGATCGAAATTTTCGTGTATTCTTTAGTTAATTAATTCGCCTAGGGAAAACTATTTGTTCGCACTGTCACCGGATCATGCATACTACACATACGTCAGACATGCATCTACTCAAATCCACATTGTCATAAATAATTATTAATATTTGCTTTGTTTATTGCGTCTCTAACTGAAAATTTATTTTTAAGTGGTTTTTGCCATTTTACAATGTACATATCGCAATTTTTAATTAGGCAATAGATTCTCCTTAAAATAAACAAGAAATAATTAGTCATATTTTTTCGTCCGAGCCTTCGTTTTCAAGCTGCGCTTGATTTCTGGAGAGAAAATGAGGGATTTTGCAGTTTTGATTTATTTAAACAAACTTCTCATCATTTTTCGCACGCAGCTTATAGATATTCTGATTCTACACATTTTTTTAACCAATTTCAAAGATAATCTGGTTTACATCAAGCAACATCCACACCAATATCTAAGCCGACTGGACTACACTATCACATTGAATGAACGATCCAACCCATAGTTGGAATTTACTTTATTCTGTTTCTAATATGTCTATTAATCTTAATTGGTATCCATAAACGAGTTCCCCTTCTTAAAAAAAATATAATGTAGTTGTTATGTCTGTAATAAAAAATTGTAACAATGTTGTCATCTTTATTATTCCATTAGAAATAATACTAATAACAGTTTTTGTAATTTACCAATTGCAAAATGATAACACTAATGAAACGAGAACAGGTCAGCATGGTTAAATCTGGTTTTCAGAGAGGTTTATAAGAGAGTCCCGAAGGTTGGTTAAAAAATAATCTTGCAAAAAGCCGTAAGCTGTGCTAACGATAATCTGTGTAAATGAAATAAGATAGTCTGGAATAAAGATTGGCTAATTATGATAACTCATTAATTTAACCAATTAACCATTCATAATTTTAAGAAAACACTACGAAGAGTATAGGGAGGGAAAGAGAAAAATTGAATTACAATGTCTGATTAAATCATAGTTATATAGATGAGACATAGGGCTTGTCTGATACATTGGGCGTCCGATATAAACCAATATTCCTTTATTCATATGTGTAAGATACAAAATAAACGTTAATCATCGTATTGATACCATATTCTTGTAAAATAGAAACGAAATGAGGCACTCTGGGAATGACCGAGAGAGGAAGCATAGCTTTATATATATATATATATATATATATATATATATAAGCGAAAGGGTAGTCTCGGCTGGACTAGTTAAACAGAAATTTGTTGTCTCGGGGATGCAGCCTTAGGGGACCAATTATACTTCTTTTTTTACTTTGTGAAAGCTTTCGAAATAAGTTTATTTCTTCTTCAGTCACACTACAATAGGAATTACTTCGATATTACATATAGAATCAACAAATACACAACTTACTGTAAGGTGAAGACTCAATTGAAAACTAAGCAGTGACGGAAATAGGAAAATAGATGGTGATTGATTCTGATTACATTGATTAGCCTTAGCTTATAAATAATCGATATAATCGATTCAACGTGACTCGACCTAACCTATCTTCATTTAACCTATTTACCTCTGACCTTTCGCATGGAACAAGGAAACAAATGTCAACCTTCTGTGTTCATAGACTTTAGTCAGGGAATGGTAGTATTTGTAGTGTCCCATGGTTTCTGACTTAATACTTAGTATGAATTCATTAGGAGATATTTCTCAACATTCATGACATTTATCTGTCCTAACGTCTCCTGTTGGAGCACTCCTCTTTGCTGAACAGTGCTCCTCCAGGGGAGGTTATGGAGAACCTACTCAAACCAACACAAACTAACAAAGCAATTATTTTACCTGAAATACTGTATGACTAGGAAAGACTTGACCCCCATTCCCCAATGCAGGAAAACAACTATAGCTACTCTTGTATTTACATTTAGTTCTATACCAAGAGAAGTAAACTCTTTAAAATGCCTCTACCTGCCACCAATAGAGGCACTCCCAAGAGAGGTGTTTTAATCAGAGACCTCCATAAGATACTTTATTTGTCTTGTCGCTGTAAATACGGTCATATCCCATGTTAGAACCCCACTCTGCCACCCAATGATGTTCCACATGGGAGGTTCCCGCATTATACAATTCCTAGATTAGAGTAGAATTTGTTTGGAAACATTGACTTTTATGTAGGTCGTTTGTGGAAAACCACTATAGTCGTTTTTTACACGGAGATGAGGGTGTTAATGTTACTCTATGTTATGTAATAAACCTGTCGTATTCCGTTCAACTCTCGTTCTTTCTTCATCTATGTAAAGAATGTTAGAATAGATGATGTTCAGATTCTGAATGTCTGTTTTCTTGTTCATGGGTCTAGGTTCTTCATTAATGAATGTCATTTCTAAAAAACATCTCTTGAAAGTGTTTGGCTCCTTTGCCAATATCTTAACGTTGTCATAATCTATGTTATGTCCCGAAGTTTTCACATGTTGTGATAGGGCACACGCTGTATCTCTTAACCTGACGTCACTCTTATTTGAAGTAATTCTAGCTCTTACTGTTCTAGATGTTTGTTCCACTTATTTGGAATCACATCCCTGACAACTTAGTTTGTAAACAACGTTTGTTTGATCCAACGGTGCAATGGGATCTTTCAGATTCGAGAAGAGATTGTTTACTTTCTTAGTCATTTTATTGGCAATGACTAGTTTGTCGTCTTGTCTGAGGATATTTATAACTTTAGGGGTGAGATCCCTAACATATGGGAGAGAACAGTAACGTTTTGCTTCTAAGATGTTACCAACAATGAGAGTACAGAAAGGAATAACATCTTAGAAGCATATATATATATATATATATATATATATATATATATATATATATATATGTCATGTACAGAAACGATTGGTAGCTAGCGCGGCGCTACCTCTCCCTCAATCTACCTCAACCCACAATCGCCACCCCTAGAGCAGGCAACCGACAATACAAACAAAATTGTAACACGAGTTGCCACCAAACAGATAGCGCGGCTCTGAAATAAATCACTTTTTTCTTTCTTCCTCCATAACGTATTATGTATTCGTTTATATACAAGACAACTACATACTTCAATGTTTCTTATTTTTCACAGCTGATAGTTAAAAAATTTCGTCTATGTAGATTATCAGCTGCTTGAAAATTTTCCCATGTTACACTCATAAGAAAAAATTGTGTAGAAATAGAAACAGTTGTCATGGTTACCAAATTCTGACCTCACACGTTCCTTAAGTATTGTAAGAGGTCCGCCGGAGCTTTTTAGTAATTAGCGTTATATGTCCGGGAACTCATACTCATACAGTACGAATGAGATGTTTGTAGACGAGGCGACGAAGGAGCCACTCGTCTTTATCTTGGTCGTCTTTGGAGCAATACATAAGTTCCTTATAATTAATTAATTTATTTTGCATGATATGTCATAATTATTACGAAAAATTCTTGAACGAAACGACCTCATCATCAACTTCCAATTCAAATAATCTTTGATCCCATCACTGTGATACCTGGTGTCACGAACGCCAACAAGAGCCTCCTTTCTCTTCGCTGGCCTTGTCTGCTCAATACATTTTTGGGAGCTCGTGGAGAGTCCACGAATTCCAAAATCTGTAAAATTTCAATTAAACGCTTCCTCTATGCACGACCGCCGGATTCGCGGTCGATGGCGGAGACGCAAGAGCGCAGAACTTTCCATCCGCGAGCGTCATCGTAAGTGAACTACTTTAAAGTTATCTGAACTACTTCTCACCAGGAGATTTGAATTTAGCGACGGCCCCAAATTGCCTGAACGACATAGCGAAAAGAGCTTTCAGGCGATACGTGAGGAACTTTTCGTGTGGTATTTGTGCTTGCTGAATGTGCAGGAGATTTTATTATTCACTTGTAATTACGTTTTATCGGTACGACCTAGTTGCACTAGCGGTACTTGTCAAGTTAAATTTGGTGATTTGGATTTCCTAAATGCCAATCCCGTCATAGTGACGTTATTTCTGATGAACTTGCTGCATCATTAATCATATGTTTGTACC
Organism: Cryptocephalus moraei; assembly: GCA_946251905.1. NCBI lineage: Eukaryota > Metazoa > Arthropoda > Insecta > Coleoptera > Chrysomelidae > Cryptocephalus > Cryptocephalus moraei. The sequence continues at coordinate 17,045,003 of OX276452.1, forward strand.
AGCAGGTGTACTAGAATTGGTCCAGCCAACGGATACCTTTTTTATGTGTTACACCATAGTTATTCCATAGGCTGGAGCAACAGAACAGTTATGCTGTTGTATAAATGCGTTTTTCCGGGCAATTTGCACATTTGACTCCGGCCGTGAAAGCCTACGCTCTTGGATAAGTTATGCTGTTGCTTCATTTACCTAAATAACCATGCATATATTGGGAATACAAAGATGTGGCAAAACCTACTGTAATAAATTTCGAAACAATTTAATTGCAGAATTGGCCTATGCTCACAGGTACCTCTCAAGTCCGGTAAATTGAATAGTCTCTGTTTGCAATATGTTCATTATGTCTACTGAAATAAAAATTCAATTATCAAGTATGACCTAATCCAATTATATACATAGTTTCTAACCATATTTATGGGCGGAAGTGTTACGTCTGTTGTTATGGTTTGCTCGCCAGTTTCAATAACTCTTAACATACTTCTTGTAAACAATAAATAAACAGATAGATGTACATTCTGCAATTAGGAGCGTTATAATTGGAAATAGAAATAAGTAAATTATTGTCACGACGCGTGAAGGATACTATACGTTTCGCAAACGCAATTATAGGGTCCGATGGAACCGTTTTAGCTATGAAATATTAGATAAAGCAAAGAGGCACTGTCGATTCTGTCAAAAAAGTTACTGATAATTTACAAAATAGAGACATGTCATGTTAGCAAATGTTTTATGAAATTAATCTTTAATAAGGTTTCTGCGTATTATATACGCATTCAGGTCACCAAAAAACCACAAAACCAGAACAGTAGAGGTTTCAATATGTTGAGAAAATTGGGCGGTTGTGTTGGAGAAATTGGCCCTGATTTATTACGTAATCAACTTATTGGATGCCATTTTAGATAGTTCTCAACTGCCTTTAATGAGTTGATTATTACATTGAATTTGGTTTCAGTAAATCGGCAACAAATAGTTACCGAATATCTAGACTCTAAAATCTAGATTCTTCAAATCCAACACATTCTATATTCACGTGTGTGACACTCACTTTTTACAGCTTATTGTTAATTCAGCAAAAAATGTTATATAAGGTTAAGACAGTAGAAAAGCACATTTATCACAAATATACAATATATACACAAAAAATGTAATATTCTTCTATACTACGAAAAATCCATTTCCCAAGCAAATACCAAAGACGCTGTATTATTTGCCTACCTAAACTGAATAAATAATATTAGGTATCTAAATATCAAGCAAAAATATTACTAAATTAACGGTTTATATTTACAACTCCTCTCTTTTACAATTTTCTTAGATACGTGACAATATTTGCGACGAATAAATTTCAATAGTCATAATAATGAATGTGGGAATTTAGCGTATAAATATATTTTAAATGGTAAATTTTACATCGTTGAGTGTATCATAATTCTAAAGAGATTTTTTATTTTTCAAATACTGATAAATTAACTTAATTGGTATATTTAAGAGAAAAACAAACATCAATAATAGAGGGCAAGTGTTTCTGAAATTCGATATGTTTTGCTTTGATGTAAAAAAAGGAGTGGAATATAGTAATTCAATTAATAAAGATTATTTCATATAAGTTGTAACAATAACAAAGTAATTTTCAGAATGTTACTAAAATTTACACATGTTTGTCGCACATTCAGTTTACAATACAAAAATTAATTGCCAAATTGGAGAAATTCATGAACATTATATAGGTTTACAGTTATACAGTCTCTATATATATAAAAACGAATTGCTGTTCGTTTGACTCGCTTAAACTCGAAAATAGCTGGACCGATTTTACTAATTTTGATCTTGAAATATTTGTGGAAGTTCAGGGAAGGTTTAAGCGGCGAGAAACATAAATAATAAGTAACGGGAATACTAAAAACGCTAAGTTTTGTAATTTTGGGGACAAATCGCCAAGGCAACCAATCAAACAAATGAAAGTATAGTGTCAGTTGGTTGTCAAATAAATCAATGTCAAGACGTTTATTAAAATCTATCATCAGTTTGTCAGTGCGCGAGAACTTCATTGATTTTAAAATGCCAAGAAGACGACCTGACTTAGGTCGTCGAAGTCATTCAAATGTGCGACGAGCGACCTCACGTGCAAATCGCACTGACGACCAGCGAGAGACAGATAATGATGACATTCGTATTGGTATGACAGAATTGCATCCAACTGTGAATAATTATGAAGTAGATAGGCTTAGAATAGAACGAGTTCGGCACATCGAATACAACAGCAGCGAGCAGCGACACAATGAAATAGAGCGATTCCTCAGACGCAGTGTTCCAGACGGAGTGTAAATCTGGAACGAGTAGCATTCCACTACGACTCGTAAATAGATTATTGTGCCGACCAATCCGTAACGTCTGGAGAAGTGACAATCATTTGTCAATATTGTAAAGCGTTAAAATACAGCGGTGAATCTACTGGATTATGTTGTGTTGGTTGTAAAGTAAAATTACCACAATTGTTCCCACCACCAGATCCATTACGCTCATTAGTTTCTGGGGTGGGAAATGACTCTAAATATTTCTTGGCCAACATCCAAAAATATAATAATTGCTTTCAAATGACGTCCTTTGGTGCAACGCATATTGTACAGGAAAATTTCATGCATACTTTCAAGGTAGTTTTTGATAAATCTCTATCTATATAAAAATGAAATGCTGTTCGTTTGTCTGGGCTTGAACTCGAGAACGGCTGGACGGATTTTGCTAATTTTGATCTTGAAATATTTGTGAAAGTTCAGGGAAGGTTTTTCGGTGAGAATCATAAATAATAAGTAACGGAAATACTGAAAAAGGTACGTTTTGTAATTTTGGGGACAAATCGCCAAGGCAACCAATCATACTGTCAGTTGGTTGTCAAATTCTGTCATCAGTTTGTCAGTGCCAGAAAACTTTATTCATTTTAAAATGCCAGGGAGAAAACGATCTGATTTAGGTCGTCGGAGTAATTCAAATGTGCTACGGGCTACCTCACGTGCAAATCGCACTGACGACCAGCGAGAGGTAGATAATAATAAAGTTCGTATTGATATAAGAGAATTGCGTTCAAGAGTGAATAATTATGAAGTAGAAAGGCTTAGAATGGAACGAGTTAGGGCAAATCAAACACAACAGCATTTGGATCGACAGGACACCGAGTCTACAAATTCTACAAGTTCGAAAAAACGGATGCATCGAGTCACTGCAGCCGGAAGAAAAATTGCCAATGATTTCAACTTTAAAAACTTCAAGAACTTCGACGCCAACACAAAAGCGGGAAGTCAAGTATGCAAGAAGAGTCCTGAGTAAGTCAAAACAACTTCACCAGGACACCGAGTCTACAAATTCTACAAATTCGAAACGACGGACACATCCAATCACTGCAGCCGGAGGAAAAGGCGCCAGTGATTACAACTCCAAAACTTCAAGAACTTCGACGCCAACACAACGGCAAAAAGTCAAGAATACAAGCAAAGTCCTGAGTAAGTCACAGCCACTTTTTCCGGAGAACTAAGTTACAAAGTTCACAACTTCAACTACCACAGGATAAAACAAGCAGATTAATTGATTCATGAACAAGAAAAAATAATCCAAGAAATCATATAACTACATAACAATTGCAAGAAAGACGGAAGTGCAAGAAAAACCAAGGAATACCTACAAAAAAGGATTGATCACCTAGAAGCATTATGGGGGAAAGCCCAATGGAACAACGAGGCGTTCCATGAACTTGGGTTTGGCGACCAGCACAATTATAAATAATCACACTATTTTAAAAGGATGGAGGAAAACTACAAGACAATTCGGCTGTATCTGACGTCACACGAGGGATATAAAATACCCAAGAAACCCTATGATGTACAAATACAAGACCCAAAACCGGAAGTGAAAAAACCCAAACAACAGACCGAACAGGATTACCGACGAATCGAATTAAAGGTAAAAATAATAAACAAACAAAAAACTACTTAGACAAGCTGAAGAAGACAAGGCAGAATCAACACCAAGATGGTCACACGTACGACGAGCAACAAATATTCAAAACATGGAGCGCACTTCAAGACACAATGAAATAGAGCGATTCCGCAGACGCAGTGTTCCTGTAAACCTGGAACGAGTTGCATTCCACTACGACTCGGAAATAGATTATTAGGTGTGTCGACCAATCCGTAACAATTGGAGAAATGACAATCATTTGTCAATATTGTAAAGCGTTAAAATACAGCGGTCAATCTACTGGATTCACCGCTGGTGTTTCCCACCAGATCCATTACGCTCATTAGTTTCTGGGGTGGGAAATGACTAAACAGTTCTTGGCCAACATCCAAAAATATAATAATTGCTTTACGCATATTGTACAGGAAAATTTCATACCTACCTTCAGGGTAGTTTTTGATAAATTATTCATTAAAAATTTAAAAAGATAATATACAATTGCAAATACAAGGACAGTTTGCGGAATCTACTTGGAGTTTCCCGGTTTCGCGCATGGGCCATTATACGTCGCGTGTTCGCGAGTCGTAAAATCATCATCTTTATATATTTACTCAGCGCAAAAAAGACAAAAAATATAGTACATCAGGAAGCCTTAAATTGATTATGTGTATAACTGTGTTGCATTAATTTAATGCAGATAAAAAATTTTTATTAAGTTTTGACCATATTTTTCAAAAATATATGTAGGTGATACGAAGTTCACCGGGTCATCTATAATTTTTATTTATCTTTCTTTTTTAAACTTTACGTGGCATTGCAACGCATGCCAGGTACGGCTTGTTATTTATAAAAAATTTAAAAAGATAATACATAATTGCAGATTCAAAGACAGTTTGCGGAATTAACTTGGAGTTTCCCTATTTCGCGCATTGGCAATTATACGTCGCAGGATGGGATAATACATAAGAGCGACAGAAAGGCCATATATTTCTCGTTGGCTGAACAGAGAACGACCTTTTGCGATGTTGCTAGCTCGCGAAACATCACATTCATCCGCTCCGCACACTATACCGCACATATCCGAAAGTGTAAAGCGATACGCGACCGCGATACGCGTTGACTTGGACTGCCTGCTCGGCCGGCAACGTTGCAAAACTTCCCTCTCTGTCATGCTAACGAACTACTGCTAGTTTCTCTTTTGCTCTCGTTGATTTCCCACCATGCGTTTCAATAGAAAAGCTCCATATATTTATGCACCGCAAAAAAAGACAATAAATATGGTACATCAGAAAGCCTTAAATTTATTATGGGTATAACTGTGTTGCATTTCATTTAATGTAGATAAAAATTTTGTATCAAGTTTTGACCATATTTTTCAAAAATATATGTAGGTGATACGAAGTCCACCGTGTCATCTATAATTTTTATTTATCTTTCTTTTTTTAAACTTTACGTGGCATTGCAAAGCATGCCGGGTACGGCTTGTATACTATAGAACAGTATACATTATACATGTTGAGTGAATAAGTCTTGGAATTATCTCCTCTGTTCAAATCAAAATATAGAAAAGTTGGTTCCCTTTTTTGCCAAAGAACAAAAGGCGATGGAATAAGCAATAAAATTACATATCTGACTACATAGTGTCAGAAAAAGCTATTGAAAAAGTTTAGTAAGTTACACAATGAGCTCACTACGTTTTAGCACGTTGTTGCTCATTTAATGTGACTATTTATTAGTTGTTGGTGCATCAACTACATGTAACTACATGTAATGTAATTTTGTAATACATTTTTTATGATAAGTTTATTTTAACGTTACGTAGTTGAGTACCTAGCTGAAGATGGACACTATTAGTCCGAAACGTACCCCACCTCTTTTAGAAGCAACGTCCGTTAGATAATGCAAGTTTCTTTTTCAACTTTTCCTTCCCCTTATGAACCATGAACTGATGTCTTATTATCGTATTCCTACCGTAAACATAATTTAAATAATATTAGGAATATTATAATTTTCGGCACTGTTCTTGGAGATTTTATTTGATTTCTCCTCTAAACGCCAGCGAGGAAGGATTGAATTAATACTGATTTAATACAGTGAGTGACTTTTGTAGAAATTTACATCAGATTATTTTGTTGAATGTTTTGCGATTATATAGTCTTGTTATTAACTTAGAATGGGGGTTGTATACAAAAGATATAAATAAATACGTCAGTCTGTAATAAGTTAGGGCCTACGTTTTGTGAGCTGACATGTAAAATATTTCCCAGTGTTTTCGAGTGTCTTCTATGCTTTTCAAGTCAATCAAATTAGTTTGAATGAAGTCAGAGTTACATAAATATTATTAGTCATCTAGGCGTACATGCAAATGACTTCAGGAGGAGAACTAATCAATTTCCTAATGAAATATTTTGAAATCCCCTCTCATTTTAAAATTTTCCTAAAATGTTATGGAATAAATCGGATTAAAACTTCAATAAATCCGCCACCTTTTGTGTGCCTCGCGAAATATAGAAAGATTTAAAAGATTAAACCGGATTTAATTTAAAATTTTCTCGAGGACTTCGCCCCTTTTTCTGCGGGAGGGTATTTTTACAGTTTCCGAATCGGAATAAGTTATAGCCGTTTTGGATGAAAAGTCGAAAAGTGCGACTCTTTTTACACTCCACCCTCCGAAAAAGGGGCGTCCATGTTTTATGTAAAAGTTTAATAAGTCAGTCGTTAATCCACCAGAATTCAATTAAAAAGTTTTTATTCTTTTTATTTTCACTTTAAATCAATTTTGGAGAGAATTGTACGGATCAACGAGTAACCTTTGATTGGGTTCTTTCTTAATAGAAATCTCGGCGTATATTTCACTCCGAAAGGAAGGCGCGCTCTCGGAAAGGGAGGGTGCCGAAAAATGCTCTTTTGAAATTTCCTTTCTCAATCTCATTTGTCCATTAAAAGTTTCTCTCGACTTCTCGACTTATCCCGAAACGATACTGCACACGGGTTTCTTATAAATCATAAAGAAGGAGCGAGAGGATTAACCGTAGAAGTATTCCGTTTCCTGATTCAAAATTCAAAGCCGTCCCCCGACGGATTAACGTATCCCAGGGGAAGATGCGAGAGCGGTCCGAAATTGGTAACGGTCACCGCAGTGCCTGGATATAATCGGTCAAAAGGGTGGGCAACGAGGCCAAGCCGCGTCCCATTGTATATTAATTGTATTGTTGTAGCATTGTTACACATAAATTTTATTGCTACAACTATTATTATGTCCGTTTGCAGGAAACCCTCGTGTAATAAGTTATTTGTGTGCGATACAAATTCATAATGGGCTTGTTTTTAGGTCTCGGCAGAGTCGAGTTGGGAAGCTTTTCCGGCGAGGCTATGTTTCCACACAAATAAAAAACTACGCTCTCTACATTGACGTGCAAACTGTAATCGTCGCGATTTAGTAGTGTAATTTAAACACCCGTAAATTAAATAAATAAATAATAATGCATGCGCATAATCGTCGGTTTTCCCCCAAAAAGGTGTGCATTTTTAGATCGCTGCGGAAAATGTTGAGTTTTAAGGGAATTTCCATATTGCAAAGGACTCGTTTGTATTTTTATTAAATATGAAATAGCCGAATCGAATTAGGCTTTTAAAACCAAAATTTGACTTACAAATGTCGCGGAAAAAAAATCTAATTTTGAACTTGCCCAAAAACTCCGTTAACTCTGAAGAAAGCACACAACCTTATAAATACGTGAACAAAATAAATTGTATGAAGACTGGTATATAGTATAATAATAAATTCATATTACAAACAGTGCCTATATGTTCAGATGATTTTGCTGTTAACAAGTACAGTTGTAGATGTAATTAATTCAGCCAATGCTTAATTTTGATGTTCTAAAAATGGTTAAATATGTGATAGATATATACTTGAAATACATTTTTTTTATATCTATATTTTTATGTAAGAGTATAAACACCAAAACACTAACTATAGACAAAATGAATAACAATAAATGAATTTTCTCCGTAATGCAGCTTTCCTTCGATTAACCTATGGTAAAACTCCCGGTAAAACGTATAATGAGCAGAGAAATATTTGGTTTTGGTTTGACTTTATAAGGACACAGTAAGCGGGCCGCGATAAGAAGTGTGAATAGCGTCATAAATCATTTTTCAGGTAGATGTTTGGAAGAGGACGGCACAGTGGTCACAGGGGAACATGTAAATTGGTTCCCAAGTTAATCAGGGTCAAAAATAATATACCAATTGGTTCCCGCAATTTTTGGTTTACCTGACCTTTAAGTGTAAATTGGTTCCCAACGTTTTCACTTACCTGATCTTATACAAAACACTTTTTCGCGTGTAATACTGTTGTACTTCTGGGTTAAGTGGGCTACACTATTTTCGTTCTATTCGCTATCGCTTGTCAGGGCAAGAGGGCAAGGATAAACAATTGAGGTTTAGTAAAACAAACAGGACCCATGGCTTATTTCGACTGTAAGCCGTTAATGCCCTCGAGCAACATCCTGTAGGGTAGCCCTATCGGTTTCGTACCCTCTGTGGTACAACTGACGGCCCCTGGTAATGAAATATTCGGGTAAGCGGGTGTAAGTGTAAACCAATTTACATATAATGTCAGGTAAACGAAAAATCCTAGGAACCAATTTGTACATAGATAAGAGGCACTAAGTACTACCTTTTAATTTCTTACCTGTCGGGAACCAATTTACCAACACCGGGTCACAGTGGTCCGTATTTGAAAAATTTGAACCCTGCATAATACACATGCATGGAGTGCATAGGTATTATTTTTATGCCCGTTTGCACCAGTTACACTTAACCTTAAGTGACACTTTAATTCAAAAATGGTTTGCACATGGTGACATTTCACCACTAAGCTCACCTTAGTATGAGGTTTAACTAAGTCGAGAATATTCTCGGTTTAACTCTGAGTTAACCTAATTGTGTATAGAGGTTTTGACAGTGTTATGCTGTTTATTTTGAGAAGCAGAGAAATGTTGCAAATATTTGAAGATGATGAAGATATTTTTGAATTAAATGCAGTTAATTTAATAGAACATCAAATACCACGTAGAATCTACATCAGAGAAGAATATTCTTATTCATTTGATGATGTTACCTATTATAAAAGGTTTCGAATCTCGAAAGCAACTACACTTTTGTTATTGGAAGAAATTGAGGAACATTTAGAATATCCTTCTGATTTGTAAATATCTTATACGATATGTAAAATAAATATTTCTTGATTGTTTAGTTGGCATTTCATCATATTTGCATTAATTTTTTAGGAACAACAGTCTGGCTCTAACAGTCCATAACAACAACATCTAACAAACATAACCACAAAACCACGACCTGACTAGTTGTCACTTGACAACTTAATCACGAAACATGATAATTCCAGGTGCTACCAACCTTCCACCGTACCTTAGCTAAGTATTTTTTAAGTGCAACTGGTGCAAGTCATACAATTTTAAGCTGGGTTTAACAATTAAGTATCACTTTGCTATTGTTGTAATCCAATCATTCGGTACCTACTTCTAATTATACTTTATTCCTTTAATATTACTATTTCCACTTAAATACTTAAATTCATACTTTGGTTATATTGTAAACCCTAAAAACCATCGGTCCCTTTGAAGATATTCCTCTTTTGTTAATTTAATCTTCCCTCGTAATGTACCCTCAGTCATTAGTAGTTAGTAAACAACCCCATAACCTTTATTACCAATTTCCTTTACAATAGTTGTTATCATACTTCCACTTAAATTGTACATATTTGAACCTAAACTTTTATGATAAGATTCCGATGGTTATTATTATCAAAGAATGCCGAAGGTCGGATTACGGGTGGTCCCGGATAATAGAGGGATACTCCCACCACCACCATATTTTTGTACCTACACGTAGTTTTAAGAAGACGGCATTCCGTCATTCTATTCGATTCCGTCAATAGCTTAGAACCGTTCAATTGTAACAATATTTTATAAAATAAAACTAGTTAAAATTAAACAATCTTTTAAAATTCATTTTACTAAAAACTCGGACGCGACGTGAGCGCCCATAACATTTTGGTGGCAGCGAAAGCCCATAACACTATGTACCGATTTAAGTAGAATTGGTGCAAACGGGCATTAATCAGCTTAGAAATCTGTAAATTTGTACCGTACCTAGTGAACTGAAGAATATGACGTACATATTAAAATTTGGTAACATCATAAGCGGCAATACTATAAAAGAAATATATATATAAGTACTAGGTGATAAAAATATAATCGTAGGGGAATGTAAAAAGGTTATATATTTTTTTTTAATGTATGGTAATATTGTACAATGCCATTCGTATGGGTTTTCACTAAAAAATAGGAAATATGAAATTGTTTCAAAGATGTAAGATACAAATCCGGTCCTTTCTTTGAACATTTCATAGATTTCTATTTATATAAATAATAGAATTCTTTCACACACACACACACACACACACACACACACACACACACACACACACACACACACGAAAATTTGATAACCGATTTGTTATCGATGATATGGCTGCAAACTCTGGTCACGCCGTTTTAAGATTGCCCCCCTATCATTGTGTTTAAACCCTATTGAATTAATATGGACCAAACTAAATCAAAACATTGGGAAACATAATACAGACCCCAAACTATCTCATTTAGTATTAGACCTTATTACTAGGGAAGCTAATTTAATATCACCCGGGACACCCGGTACCTAATTGGAAAAATGCCATTGCCATAGCTCACGCTATAAAAATGGAAAATTCTTACAAAGGAATGTGGAGTAACATCGATTCATTTGTAATAAGTAATAAGTAATAACAATTAACAATAGTGACTCTAGTACCAGCAACAGTAGTAGCAACTAATAATTTTTAATACGAAAAAATAACGATAGCTTAGTTATTTTGCTTAATTGATAGTGTACATTTGACGAACTTCATTTGAAATTTGTTTCAATTTTTTATTTTACGATATTTTGATTGTGTAATAAATTATTTCCGACGATTGCCATGTTTGGCAAAATTTTAACCATGCCAGTATATTATTCTGACAGTCCTAAACCTGTGTAAAATGGGAAGGAAATTTTGTTGAATATGGCAGTTAGTTAATTTATTACCTATTTTTATTATTTGTAACATTAATTCTAATGACCCAACCTGTCTAGGAAAATAAGCTATTGTTATATTTGTGCTAGACATTTTTTTTGAGTTATCGCCAAATGCGCATTTAAATTACGTATTTTTTAACCAGAAAAACGTTTTTTCCACGAAATTTGTTTCACCAATTTTTGTTTATTTTCATTTTTAATTAAAGAAAATTTTCATTAAAACTGCCGCTCAATTCATATTTCTGTAAAATATTCAATTTTGAACAGCGGTCGACTGAATCCAACTCTGTATTCTTTCCTGCTATTCCGTTTCTTGGGGTAATTAAGGCAGTGGTGCGGCAGTGGACCCCCAAGTCAAACCAAATATTTCTCTGCTCACTATACCTGTCTACGAAATTTTTTTACGAAGAGCGTTTTTGTCAATTTGTTGATTACTTAGTGTATGTACTAATAATTTAATGTATATAATAACAAATCTAAAGAAATAATTAACATTTCCATATCAATAATATTCAAATAATTTTATTTTATTAACCAACCTATCTACCTACATTTTGCCGAAATCCGTTCCAATATTTCTTTTAAGTTTAAATATTAATTCTACTGTCGCATTTTGCATAATAAAGATTCAAAACATTTGTGGCTAAATCTTCTCTAAAGGGTACTTTACTTTAGGGCGACAGACGATATTCTGTTTTTTGTATACCTACGGTGAGTGGGCGACGGCGATTTATCCCATTCCCCTATTGCCAGGCTATTTCAAAATCAATATCAAATTGGGATGGTTTCGATGTAGGTATATATAAATATAAGGTATAAATTCCTTATACAATTTTGAAATACTTTCTGTACGTTCTTCTGTTTTATTGGGCAAAAAATCAAAAATTATTGGAACATCGAAGTTTTTTCATTTGTAATTCATACATCCATACAAATGGTGCATAATGATATAAAGGGGTTACATACAAGGGATATACATTTAAATTTGCCATCGCAAAAACGAACACTACCTCGTTTAAATAAATGAGCATCTTCGTTACCTAAAATTAAAATAGTTTTGTTAATCTTTTTAAATCTGGTTAGATATCAATATTATTTTGCATTTCTGTGGAATTACAATAGCTTTACGATATTGTGGCAACGAGAATTGTGTCTGGCGCTGTATAGCTGCTTCTTCATCCAATAAAAATTTGAGATTTCCGTCATGAAGTCAAGTCCTGCATTTTCCATACTACTCATGAGCTCTTCCTGGTTTATCTGGATTACAGAAGTAAATTGTACACGAACCTTTTTTCTTGGTTGAGAAAAACATACCTTCACTTCATTTTTTGTTTCGTCCGGGACATGTTCAGAATGTTGTTTTGTTTTTATTACGGTTGTTATTTTTTCATCTGCTGTTACACTTCCTACACATTTTCTATTTGCGCAGTAAAAAAAATATTGGAAGTTTGGTAAAATTTGTTCCTTGGATATATTTCTAACCCAAATATGAAATCACGTGAGGAGACGCATTCCTCCCGCGGTCAGTTTCGTAGGAGGGTTGACTTGTTATGATCGACTAGTTTCTCCCGGGCGGACGTCAATTAACAGTACGAGTCTCATTCGGGGATAATAGTTTCGAGGGAAACCTTTCACGGGTTAAAGTAAAGAATATTTGATTCAGTTAAAATCATAACCGACGAAAGTAAATGTTGAACGTAAATGAATAAGCGGAGTAAATGATACATCTATTCGGGTTTGAATACCATAACATTCTGGAGAAAGTTGTAGCTAACTTTAAAATTTCCCTAATCTGATAATAAGCGTCAAACCATGTTTGTTACCTGTCTCGAAACCGAGAAATTTCTGTCCGCCTGGAGGAGCTCTTCTGTGTCCAAAATTACAGGATTACCTCGTTTTGACTGTACTACTAGCAGCTCGGTAGTATACGAAGAAGGAAATCAATTTTCAGCCACTAGATCCTTTTCTCAGACGTGCCACCTTTCCCTAATGAGACTCAACGAGGTGACAACAATTGAAAGAGCAGTTATCCACGAATACTTTTACGCGATTTTTTTTATTGGTACCATTTTTTATACCAAAACCAAATGCATACCCAATATGATTAATTTGAATGGCACTCGTGACACTTCGTGACGGCCCGTCGCACGTCGTGCGACCAATCGGCTTGTCCGGCTACGGCCAAAAATGCTCTGTTATTGGTTGATATGGCCGTTGTTGATACGTTTCCATGGCGACTTTAAAACACGCGCGTGCGAAAAAGCTCGATTTACGCACGCCAAAGCATGTTTGAAATAGGCAAAATAGCGTACCAATAAAAAAAAATAGTTTTGATATATTTTTTGCACCGCAAAATCGCTTCACGATAGTATTTATTTAGAAAGTCAAAATTTTACAAACCTTTAAAATCGTCCCAAAAGTTGTTAAAAAATAGAAAATGGATCTTATATCGATTCTATATGATAGCTAACGGGCCCAAGAATATGTACAAAAATCAGCGGCAATGAAAATGCCTAATTTCGACCCCAGCAGCGACGCAAACAAATGAAGATTTGGATCGGGTTTTCGGATTTCATTTTGTAATACTTTAATTAGTATATTAAAGTATGGGTGGATATTGAGCTCTTTCAAACACGAGCGAGTTTTCGAGCATGACGGCGTAGCCGGAGTGCTCGAAATAGAGCATGTGTTTGAAAGAGCAGTTATCCACGAATATTTTACGCTATTTTTTTTATTGGTAGTACCATTTTTTATACCAAAACCAAATGCATACCTAATATGATTAATTTGAATAACACTCGGGACGCTTCGTGACGGCCCGTCGCACGTCGTGCGACCAATCGGCTTGTCCGGCTACGGCCAAAAACGCTCTGCTATTGGTTGATATGGCCGTTGTTGATACGTTTCCATGGCGACTTTAAAACACGCGCGTGCGATAAAGCCCTATTTACGCACGCCAAAGCATGTTATAAATAGGCAAAATAGCGTACCAATAAAAAATTACTTTAATCTCTATTTATACTCTAAATGTGCAATTTCTTACCTGTTTATTGAACGCCTCAAAATTACCTCGATTTTCATCACGTTTTTTCCGCTTTATTGCTATCTAGCAGAGACAATATAACAAATTCGAGCTTTTAACTAATTCTATCTTGTAGGAAATTTCATAGCGAACAAATTCACGAGACAGCATTTTTTCTCTAAGCTGCATATATACAGAGTTATATTGAAAATAGTGATACAAAATGCGGTATTTTCGTGCATTTTTGCACTTCTCAATTTTTCTTGAAAATAGCACAACTTTTTAAGCTAGCGCATACTTATAATATTATTATATACATCATTTTCGACCAATTCTGAGAATATCTAAGTTACGTAAAGACACAGCCATGTCAAACTGTCGCGCTCCTGGACTAAACCGTTTCACGGTTAATTGACGAAACTAAAAGTAATTCGGTAATATTTTTTTTATATTCTTTCGAAATCTGGCTCAGGTTTTTGATTATTGGAGTAAGACTAAGTCAAACTCAAATGAATTCTTCACTGACAGAAATTCCGAGAATTCCACGGAACATGACTTGCAGCGAAGTGGTGCTCCTCACTTCCCATTCTGTATATTTCTGTTACTAAAAAATCAATTTAATGTTTTAAAGTTTAATGTTTAATCTAGTTTAATTGTACATAATATTCGAAAGAGACCTAAGATTTCCTATAATTATGTGTCATCCTGTAGTACATATACGTAGGTATTTCCTTATTAAATTTATATCTTTACTAGCCGTGACCCGACCACGCTTCGCTGTGGCTCAGTTTGATATGAAATAAATGAGCAATTAAATAAAAATAGTTAATCTAGCGAATATAGATTTACCGAGAAAACAAATAATTTATTTCAATACCATGCATTGCATTGCTGACATTGCTATGATTATATTGTAGAATGTTATGAAAAGGAAAAAAATATTTTTTTGTAATTATTTTTTATAGCCGATGTAGGTACTCGGCTTCGCTCGGGGGCGACCCTGTCTCATCCCTTTTTCCACACTCCATGAAAATGATTTGAATCAGCGTGCGTTATTTGTCTTGATCGAGCAATGCGTACTACTTCGATTTCCAATCTTGCTTTTCTTTGCTCGTCTGTTTCAGATAAAGAGGCTTGAGCATTTCTTAATCTGAGAGTTTCTAGTCTATCTTCCCTTTGCTCGTCTGTTTCAGATAAACGGGCTTGAGCATTTCTTGATCTTAGGGTTTCTAGTCTATCTTCCCTTTGCTCCTCTGTTTCAGATAAATGGGCTTGGGCATTTCTTGATCTAAGGATTTCTAATCTATCTTCCCTTTGCCCGTCATTTTCTGAAGCTCATAAAGCCTTTTATTTATTTGCTTTACATATGGATCTGCCAATCGATTTCCTTTTTGGAAGCATAATTCACAGCGAAAGTATAAAATAAATGCGCGTGTTTTCTATTGTCCAATGTCCAAAGTTCACAAATAACACCACTAACACTCACACACGTTCAAAAATATTTCTACGTTTAACAGAATGATTTTGAGCAATTCGATCCTCAAAGCGCTGTCAAACTGTTCGACATTTAAAAGATACCTTTTCGCCGCGAGATGGCGCCATCTGTCAGTCACTCGTCTGTCAAATAAAGATGACATATTGCCTGTCATGCATATTTTTGAGCCGTTTTTTCGACGCGGAACCATTTCAGGAACCTTCACGGACATGCGCCCGACAACTCACCAAAGTTTCTTGTCAATCGGATGAATGGTATTGAAGCTATGCGTAACATACAAACAAACATACATCCATTTATATATATATATATATATATATATATATATATATATATATATATATATATGTATAGATTAACAGAATGCTTTTTAGCAATTCGATGCTCAAAGCGCTGACAAACTGTTCGACATTTAAAAGTTACCTTTTCGCCGCGAGATGGCGCCATCTGTCAGTCATTCGTCTGTCAAATAAAGATGACATATTGCCTGTCATGTATATATTTTTAAGTCGTTTCGGCCCCCTGGCTCCTTTTTTGACGCGGAACCATTTCAGGAACCTTCAAGGACATGCGCCCTACAACTCACCAAGGTTTCGTTGCAATCGGACGATTGGTATAGGAGCCTATGCGGAACATACACACAAACATCCATTTTTATAGATTGTGCATTTATTGTTCTCGAAGGTATATTTATGCAGTGCTTAAATATCAAATTCTTTTTTGCGTACAATACTAAACTACAAATATGTAGTTAATACTTGACATAGATGAGCAATTGATAGTTAAATTTAAAACCCATCCTTTACAATTAAGATATTCGTGAATGAAGTCGCGACAGGTGACGGTTAGTAACGAATAAAAATTACCCAAATAGCTAAAGTTGACCTATATCTATACAGATAGGTACTATATATTTCTTTAAATAGAGCCGCATGTAATATAATTTTAGTTTTTCAGTTCCTTTGTCGCTGCTTAGTAACGAAGTGGAGTTGAAATTATTGTGCAATGGAAGAGAAAATTTTTATTTAGCTTCAACTTTCGTAAAGCCAATACAAGTGTTTGTGAAAGCACGCTTTCAGCAATTTTACAACGAATACATTGGATAACTGTGAAATAAGCCATAATTTATGAATCATGTAGCATTCACTCGTAGCAAATCTTTCACAATGTCTTACAAAAAGCGGTCGCTTCATTTTAATGCTCAAATAATTTAACATACAATGCTTAATAGTTACCTGTTATTTTTTTAATTCAGAGTGAAATCAATAAAATACACGTGAACTATGCACTAACTAAATAATTGAATGTAAATCCGTTTTGTCTGTAACCTTAACAATTCGTTAATCCGAATCTTAGAACTTTCGAAGGTTTGAATTATCTGGTTTTTTATTACAGTGTATAATTCAAATTAACGTTATATTGCACTTTAATTTTTCTTATTGTTTTCTAACTCTTCGAAGTTATGAATATTTTATTTTCTATTTATTGATCGTTGACACTCTCCACAGAGCGTTTCACGTTTCCTGTCAAACAGAAAACCCTCATGGAATTGTAAAAGTACGATCGGAGACCTTTCCCTTTCCCGTCTTTTTGCCAGTGGTTATTTTTATACTTAGCCAAATTTCCCGTGGGAACTCCACCGGCTCCAAAGTTACAATTGTTATCATTCCTCTGCAAAATCCCGGCCAAGTTGCTATCTCAATTGACAGCTCTTTAAGGATTAAAGCTCCAACCAAATGACATTAATGAAGTTGTAGAACATTTCGCTAGGATTCAGGAAACTTTTCTAATTCTATCAAATCCAGCTCTGGAACCGCAGATAAACTGGCGCGAGCTTAAAATTCGCATTTTCGGTTGAGGGGGAGGGGGAAGTTCGTCGAGTGCGATCTGGAAGGAAAACAAAATATATTTAATGTGCTGAGGACGTCATTAAACGGGTCTGGCACGAAAATATACATAAATCTAAGGATCTCTGTATAAAACTCGGCCCCGAATAAATCTTGCTTCAGATGAGCAATAGGGAAAACTTGCGGGAAAGTACATATTTTAAAAAGTTTCGCCAGCTTCCTTTAAGGTAACTCCGACTCCATCTGTACCTACTAGATTATAAAGTTCGGGTGAGAGAAGTAATTTGTTCCGGATGGAATCGATATCGACTGGAAATATTTAGGATCCAACTTAGGGTTGGTTTCCGATAGATAAATTTATATTCCAATTTGTATTAAAATGAATATTTCCAAAATGGAAGTTAAAGTTAGCCGAGCAATTCCTAGAAGATCTATTTAAAGGAATTCATTAGAAGGGTATTATATGTGAACTTATATTTTAGTTCTCGAAACCACCCTTAGTTTACAACAACATACCCTGAGATATTGAAGTAGTATATTGAGATAAAAGAGATACTTGAGGTATTTATGATATACACGATAAAGGATAATATTTAACTTGAACTACTACCAAAGACTATGTATAGACATAGTCTTTGCTACTACGTTTGTTACTGCAAGCAAAAGACATGTTACAAGTATGCTATAACCAACAAGTCGTCTATTCATGTGTCTATCATGTATTTATGTATTTATGTACCTATACGAAAAACATGGAAATGGATGAAAATTCAAAATAGTGGTGAAATAATCACAAATTAATTGGTGTATTCTAAAATGAGGAAAAATTGACATATGCGAAAAATCGTTTACCCATTTATGAAACTGCTCTTTGAGGCGTGACGCTTCCTCCGCCCCAATCTGACCGTAAATAAACATCCAATATAACATAACTAAGTGTTTGTACTTTCGTTTCTCGATTGTAATATTTGGATTTTATTTCCCGATTTATAGTCACTGGAAATATAATAGGTCGACTTAATAAACCATATCTATAACAAGGTTACTCACTGTTTACAAATAATTTGTATAGCAATTTAGTCTTTTCCCATTTTATTCAAGCAGATATAACCGATTGTTTTGGAACTATTAGACCTAGGAGTCTTTACATGTCTTCTGCACGAGAAAAATTAAGAAAATTATGAAGTAGATTGGAGGAGTTGACAGTTGCCTGATTTTGGAGTGGGAAGACAGGAAAGACGCGATGATGATAACAACAATACATGTAAACAAAATGGTTAGACTTTACAAAATTTGATTGTATACATAGAACCCAGAATGTGTCATTGAGTGTAATAAACAAATATCCGCTGTATATCTTTCGTAAGCGATGACGAGTAGCATCGGTGTTATAAAAAAAAACAATTAAATGGCTAAAGCAATTTTTGGAAGCATAGCTTTCTTTTGGCGGGTTTCGCGCGAAGCACTGAATCGGTGAGTGGTGTAAACGCCGAAAAACCGTCACAATCGCAACGGCCAATTATCGCGCCGAGCTAACTGTTTAGTAGCAACCGTGTTACAATTGTTTTTTTTGTATTGGTTGCCTGCTCCATGGTAACGCTAGCTATCAATCGTTTTGGACACAAAATGCTTTAACTGTACAATAACAAAAATTATATCAACAGAATCAGCGCCTAAATAAGAACCTACCTGAGTGGCAATTACTTTATTTCGTCTATCAACCAAGATATTTCATTATAACATTTCCTCGTGCTTAAACGTAAACATATAGACAGCTTAGATTAAGATCTACACGGAACGAGAAAATCCTTCACGAAAACGTTTCTGGGGCCTACGACTACGGTCCGGAAGGTTAGGTTTGTTTGATTTTGCTTGGATAAAAGTATAAAGAAGAATAAATAGTACATTATATTATACTAGTTAAAATAAGACGGAGTATTGTCTCACGAGAGTTTTAAAGCACGACGAGCGAAGGGAGGAGTCCTTTAATAGAACGAGTGTATACGTCTCATTAAACGAGTGTAATATACTATTTTATCTACTTTGCTTTATTAATTCATTTTGGCTGTTCAAATTTTCGTATAAGTAAATAAAAGTGATTTATTTCGGAGTAGCGCTAACAGTTTGGTGGCAACTCGTGTTACAATTGTTCGTATTGTCGGTTGCCTGCTCTGGGGGGTGGCTACAGCGCGCTAGCTACCAATCGTTTCTGTACTAGACATATATATATATATATATATATATATATATATATAGTATTATATAAAGCTATGCTTCCCTTCCCGGTCATTCTCAGAGTGCCTCATTTCGTATTTTTACACAGGCCGAACAGACTTTCCCAATCCCACAATTTCAATTAAGACTGTTTCAACAAATTTTTGGAAGGTGAGCATTACTTGTCTGGTCGTTATAGTCCACATATTTAGGTTAAAGAGGGACATTTCCCTACATCAGTTCTTGCAACTTAAGAGTCAAAAAGCTACTCCCAAAAATGTATTGTGCGAACACATCATATATAAATTGAAATGAAAAATAAAGGAATGTCTCCAAAAATAAGTATAATGAATGCAATAGAGTGTTCTAGAAGCATGTGTTTTTTGTCTTTACTATTCTTTCCTAATGGAAAAGTTTTCAAAATAAGTTGGGTTATATCTTTGAACGTTTTTGGTTTTGAAGGATATGTTTGTTAAAGATAATGAAAGATAACTTTTGATGTGAGACCATCTAACAGGACGTTCAGTAGTAAATTCGGGCGTTATGGGACAACATGTATGTGTGCATAACGTGTGTGTACATCTTATGGCCCCTCTCTCTCTCCCCCACGGCACAGCGCAGTGTTCTATAATCTACAACACACGGTACCGACAATTACAGGAATCTTCATAACCGAACCAACGGTAATTAAAATTGCATTATCGAGGGACGTTTTAGTACTATTTCCTACGAAAACCCATCACATTACATAACACAGGCCCACAAAAAAGTTAATTTTTTATTCCACTGACCAAACCATATAGACTTTATGTTGTAGGGGTTGCCTTTTAGGGGTGTTTCTGATCCAAAAATCCTAAATGGCGAAGAGCACGTTCCAACAATAAGTTTTCGGGGTCGCTGAGTCTGAATCTGGGGTCTGCTTAGCTGCATCACGTAAGTTTTTTTTGTAGAGGCCATTTTAAGGTCATTTTAGGGGGTTTATATTACAAGAATTCTAAATGGCGTAGAGCACGTTCCAACCATACGTTATATCGGTTTTTGGGGTTGCTGAATTCAAATTTAAAGTTTGTTGGACTGTACCGTAAAAGGCCGATGATCATTTAAAGGTGATATTAGGTGATTTTAGGGCGACTTTTACATGAAGTAAATTTTGAGAAGTCTATTTTTTCCACAAGTTGGTGTTTATTAAATTACTATTCATATTCATTTTATATTCATTTATACCTATTCATTTTTGTGGAATGATTTATTTATTTCTTTTAAATAAATTTGAGCCGCAAAAGTTCAGATAAAAATGTTATTTTTAAATAAACAGGCAAGTTAAGGACAAAAAAGACCACTTTGAAGAAAAAGATAAACTCATGTGTAATTTACATTTATTTAGGCAAACTGTTGCTTTAAAATCACCTAAAATCACCTTTAAATGACTTCAGCCTTAGGGTACAGTTTAACAAAGTTTAGATTGGAATTCAGCAACCCCAAAAACTTATATAACGTATTGATGGAACGTGCTCTTCGCCATTTAGGTTTTTTGGATTAACAAACACCCCTAAAATGACCTCTAAAAAAACCCTACGTGATGGAGCCAAATGGACCCCGGATTCGGACTCAGCGACCCCGAAAATCTATACAACGTATGGTTTGAACGTGCTCTTCGCCTTTTAGAATTTTTGGACTACAAACCCCACTAAAGTGACCGTAAAATGACCTCTAAAGAAAACCTTACATGGTGGAGCTAAGCAGACCCCAGATTCAGACTCAGCGACCCCGAAAACCAATATAATGTATGGTGGGAACTTGCTCTTCGCCATTTACGATTTTTGGATTAGAAGCACCCATAAAATGATCTCTAAAAAAAACCTTACCTGATGGAGCCAAGTGGACCCCAGATTCGGACTCAGCGACCTCAACAACATAAAGTCCATATGGTTTGGTCAGTGGAATCAATTTTTTTTATTGGCTTTTGTAAGTAACACATTTTGTACGTTAAAATACCCTAATCGAATTCGACCATGGATGGTTGGATGGATGGATGGACCATGTATCAATAGAAGTCGCCTATGAAATCATATGATTAACCCTGATTAACCCGCTGCTGTGGCTAACCTCAATGCAACGGAGTAAATGTGGGTTGCTTTACAGGAAACTATGTGAGGTTATCTAATGGTGATGGTCACGCACTTTGCTGGACGACGCTGTTCGTAGCACGTCGCTTTCTCAACAACAGAGTAAACGTTTTTAACAGATAGTTATTTTTGTATCCTGTCTCTAAAGTTTGTTACTGACTTCTTTCTATCTTTCTTGCTAATCTTTTCTCGTACGTGTTTTGATCTGAAATATGTCGCGATTAAACAGGATACCTTTTCGATCCCGTATGGTTTTTGTTGTATATTTATTTGTTATGTTGTTTATATATATTTATGCCCCCAGTCCGCTAGCTATTCTAAAAACTACCAACTGTACGGTACTGCTGGGGCAAAATATTGCCGCCCTGAGAGGGTTAAAAAGGCTTTCCATATTACTGAGTTTATATTGAGTATATATATATATATATATATATACTCAATATATATAGAATATATATAGAGAATATATATTCCATATATATTGAGTCTTTAACAGTCTTTAAACTACGAAATAAAGAATTTACCGGTTAGTATTAACCGGGCCGTCGGCCTCGAACTGCACCGCTTTGACTTTAGCCCCCCCCGCTACGTTAAGTAGGGTCGCTACCTAACCACGGTCGGTGAAAAATCCAAAGGAATGAAGGAAGTGGCTATGCGTACGCCGTACGGTCGCGTAAATTTTTGGAAATGAAATAGATACTTGTGATAAGAACTGTTACCAAACTGTTTTGCAATGACAAAAAGTATTACTTATTATTTGGTAACGAATAAATACTGTTCTTCTTGTGACTAAATTACAAGGTATTTATACGTATAGGTCGTAGGTAATAATTAGAGCTGGAAAAATATGCTCTGAATACCCGTTTAAATATGCATCCAATTTGTATTCCGAAATTGAAAGATATGCAATATGTAGTAAGTTTAATATTAAACCTGTTTAGTATTAAATAAATAAATATATTTATTACAATTTGATTTAAGTTCATACGAATTTCTTAGAAATTGTGAGTGTAGTCCAGTGAAACCAAATAAAATAGTATATGTTACCACCAACTCAATATTAAGGGATCGTCAAATCTCTTAACACTAAATTTAAATTTTAAAATTAAGAAAACGTTATTTTTTTTTAATATGACAAGGACTACTAGTCCGCACGTGGTATTGTTTTATCGAGATGTCCCAAGTATAATATTCGCCCGATATTTCAATATCTTTGGCGGCAATATGTCCAACCGCATTTTTCGTCACCGATGAGCGTACATTTATCCACCGCTTCGCCTGGTTTCCGAGAGCGGTTCGTAAGTAATTATCCCTACTTAACGCAGCGGGGTGGCTAAAGTCAAAGCGGTGCAGTTCGGGCCCGTCCAACCGGGCAACGGACAGTAGCGCGCGGCGGTCAGAAATTTTTCCAGGTAGTGAAATTTTATGGGTCGATTGCGCGCGTATTATCCTCGGTAGACTGGTCAATTGCGCGCGGTTTATCCTCGGGGACCCATCCTAGGTTGGTTTTAAATGAAGACACCAGAAAAGAAAACTAAAGAAAACAATGATTATTGTAAACATATTTTATTTTTTTTTTTGCGAATTCATTACAAACAGTCTTAACAAAATTGAATCTTCCAATACTATCATTTCCATATAAATTAATTAAATTTGTAACGTAATCTTTCCGTTTTTTATACTTGGTATTGTTGCAAGTCTTAGGTAATTTTACACTATTTGTTTTAACATATGAATTCATTTGCACATCTTTTAATACATTAATAAACGAAAAAATATCTGGATACGCTACATAGAAACTAGAGTTAAAATGACTGTGGAATGATTCACATGCATTGTCGTACGTTCCTTATCACTACTGCAAGAAGTCCATATATTCGGAGGAAAAACGGAATCATCAGAAATATAATTCTCAACTAAGTAATCTGCATAGTCAATTACTTTGTCATTCTGAGGAATATCTGAGTAAAGGTCTTCTACAAAGCAGTCCTCTACTTCATTAGGATTTAAAAATAACAACCCAAAAGTGTATCGCAACCACTGACCAATTGTTGAATTAGAATCCCGGTACTCTGATACTAACCCAACATTTTGAATTTTGCGATACCAGGACTGCGTCAGATGAAACCTACATCCTATTGTAATAAAATTTGGCCAAATTTTCTTAACGCCGACACGGATCGCTTTTTCGAAATCAATAACAATTTCTTTTGGTTCGAAAGTTACATTAATACTGGTACTGGTATAACATTGTCTCCATTTCGGCACAGTATTACACGTAGCCTACGTAAACTTCTTCTGAACAATATAAATTGGTTAATGAGAAATTTCACCCTGATGGTACTTTAAGTACATTTGTTCCAAGTAGCAGGTACCTGCGCGGAATGTCTACCTACGCGAGCGGTTGCGCGCAATCGACCTGTCCCTTTTGGGACCATTTTATAATCTTCAAGGGTTAAACTGACCGCTGCGCGCTATTGACCTACACCCTATTAACCGGCTTCAGCCGTAGTCACCATTAGGGCTTTCAGTACCAAAATCCGTTTAAAATACATCAAGCGATAAGTAATAAACCAATAGAACTGCCGAATATTTATGGTGAATATAATAGCAATAATGCAAAAAATTGCTCGAAAGATATCTCTAGAGTCCACGATTAGCAAGTGAAATTTAAAAAATTATCTTGAGGATGAGTGTTCCATATGTATTTTAAGCTTATTTTAGTATTGACAGGTCTGAAATTACAAGTACCTCGAATTAATAAATTCCGAATTACGCAGTGTGAATAATTTGAGTACCCCTATTGTAAACTTTAATTTATTGATGATTATCGACTGCAAGAACTTTTTTTCTCAACAAGCCAATTTGTGTTGACTACCACTGAAACTTTTGTATCATCCTGTAGGTTTTTTCTTGTTGCCCTTTTGAAATAAATAAAAAAAATTAAGGTATTAGGTTCCCGTCAATGTTTCCTGGGACCTTCTTTAATTCTTACTGTAAACAACAACTGTAATTAATAATTCAACGGGCGATCCCCAGCCTTTATGTATCCCCGTGCTCGGTGATTCGGTAGCTGCTCGCCCCTTAACGAGCCCTCATTCATTCAAAGATTAACTCTCATTAGTCGGCGTTTCATTAATAACTCCCGGAGAGCCAGAAAAAAGAAGCCGAACAAGAAACGAACTACCAACCTCAAAGAGCAAATAAATTCAACGAAACGGAGCGCAATGAATAATCTATCAATTTTCTCCTTGGAGGAGAAGGAGCGAGAGGAGACGGACGAGAATCAAAAAAAGAGGAGGATAAAAAGAAACTAACGAGCGGCACGTTTACGCTCCGCGAATCGGCCCATCATCTTCAATTCTAATTTGTTAGCAACTTTCGGGAAGCCGTAGACAGAGTTAATTTTCATCCGGTTTGAAAAGAAGTTGATTGGACCATTGACACGGCCGAGAAAGTTTAAAACTATCCATTCGGCTTAATTTCTTGTTCGCGGGAGGTCCGCCGATCGTATCGAGTTGAGAGATTAACACGTTCCTATACCTAACGAACAAAAAACACGAAACAAAATAAAAGTAAAATAATCGAGAAACTTTCGAGCTCGTCTGACGAATTACAGTTTTTGAAAACTCATGAAATTTTACTTAGGGCTTGTTCCGAAAGGATTAGAGCTTTTGTTCGGCCCCGTACGGCAGTCCTCACGAACTGCTTATTTGCGCAATATGCTGGAAGTCTGAAAAGGGAAGCTGCAAGCTCTCTATTCGAGAAAAGAGACACGTCTTTTATGGCTCTAAATTGGCGTTGAATCCAAAGAAGGTTATCTAAAAACATTCCTTACAATTTCGCACGAACGCTTTTTTTTTTCGTTTCTGTACTTACAGAAACGGCGTTGTAAAAGTTGCCAGTCTCCGGGAGAGTACGAGAAGGATATACAGCGGAAACTACAGAGTTAAATTGTCCTGTTTTCGTACAAATAAAATGGAAGATAAAGAACTCTGAATGGATTTTAATATCGGTCACGGGTTTTAATGGCTTCAGAAGTTTCAAGAACCTCAATCTGCGGTCGGATTAGGATAAGTTCGTTTAGTTTCGATTTTATGAGTCGGGAAATCCAATTTGCCGAGCAAACTTGAATATTCGAAGTTCTAACGAGAATTACTTGCAAATCTTTCCTAAAGCAGCGGATCGGTACCGGAATAGACAGCCTACGTAAAAAGTATATCGATCTTTGTAGATACTAATTTCAGTTGTTTGAACGCACCATTAGTTACTGACAAGTAAACAAGTGTAAATTTAATTTAAAAACACATATAAGTTGGCTCTCTTATAGAGAGAACTGCAGTCGTAATAGATAAATCTCTCTCTCTCTCTCTCTCTCTCTCTCTCTCTCTCTCCCGTGAATTTTATAAAAATCCATGAATTTCTAACTCTACGAGTCGACTCACTTATGTCATCGAGTAATAAAATCATAGGATGGTTAAATTAATTTCCCTAATAGTTGATAATTTTTTACTTTTACTAAACTGTAAATTTGCACAGGTAAAATGTGAATTCTTAATAGAAAATGGTAATAACCTTACGTCGCGAATAATACATAATTAAGGATTCACACACACGCATTCACTTCACTCTTACTGAATAACCGATTAAGGTTTATTGCCAACTTGTTGAATAACGGCTGCTTTCATCGAATTACTATTTTTAATTATTTATAGTTCCCACCAACAGTTGTATTTCTATTCAGTCCTTTTGTTCGGTTTTAGAGCCGTTCGTCTAATTCTAATTAAATAATAGAATCCCTGTGAGGCATCACCTGCTTTTCCAGGCCCGTGTTATATCTGAAGCGCTTTAGCATTCTTGAGAGACGTTCAGGGTAAATACATAAGTAAATGCCTTAACGAAATTAAATTACCACTTTGTTCCAAGTGTTCACGGGAGTATTTCTTGCGCACTCCATAGTCGACAGGTCTTCCCTAGGCAGCATTAAGCATTTATTAGAATTCTGTTTTGTTCAATTTGCCGGTATGGCTCATAGACGCTTTTGTCTATCGGAGGGGCACAATTTCGCCCACGAAGCCATCCTTATTTTCGATTCTGCTATTGTGTTTCGGTCATTCGGCATAATGGCCTAATTTTTATAAATCTCGAGCAGCTTCATTGGTTTTTCAATACATTGGGAATGTTCAAAGTACTTCGAGCATACGCAAAAAATAAAAAATAAGTTTGTAATTTTTTTTGAAACATTCACAAAGAACGAATTCAAAATTTGCAATCTTATCCAAACTTCTTGGAAAATAATTTTAATTAGTTATAGTTGCAATTTCTATTTGAATTTGTGCATGTGCTATTGCTAAACATTTATACTTATCTTACGAGGTCGCTGATATACTTTCACTATTTAAAAGAATTCAGGTTTGACTTTTTACACAGCCATACAGATTAATGTGTTACATTTTTTAAGACACTCGACTGAAATATGAACTGTATGCAACCTACTAGGAATTCACAAGCAGAGTCAATGCTCGATATTGTAGATCACGTTAGGGATATAAAAAAAATATTAGAAAAAGTAGTTCAAAATATTACTCTAACCCAGGTTACCGAGCTTCATGCTAAAATTCGCAATTTATATTTTTCATTATACTGGTCAATACACAATAGTATATAGATTATTTTGTTATGTGATATTTAGTGTGCCATGGAAAGTACCAACTTAACACATTGTAAATTTACTAGTGTCTTCGCCTTATATTCAAATATTTCAGTAAAGTAAATTGCATTAACAAAGGATTTTTTTAAATTTTCTTGGAAGGACAATTATTGATAATTGAACAAATTTAGGAAAAAGTATTCACAGTCATTTTCATAATACTCCTAATTAGTTATCAAATATGATTGCTCTCACCTAGTCGTCCTTCTATTCGAATACATTTTTCAATTCTCTTACATTGCTGTTTAGTTACTCGTTCAAGTTCTGGGGTAGTGATTTCTTGCCGGGCTTACCTTATTCTGGCACAAATTTTATCTCGATTTCTGGGTCTTGCTTTATGAGCTTTAGTATTTACCATTCCCAAAAAATAAATATCAAGCGATGTAATATAGGACGACCTTTGAGGCCACAATTTATAAGGATTTTTTCTTCCTATTCAGCGCATAGGAAATTTTTTGCCATTCACGAACAATTCTTGAATTGTGAAAGGATCTATCTGCAAATATATATCGTGTCGCTCATTGAGAGGAAGATTTTCAATTGCATTCCAAAATTTCCCATCGAAGAAGTTAACTGTACGACCTGCATTCAATGATTCATTAAAGAAAAAGGGACCAATTATTCGGTCTCCTAACATACCACACCAGATATGGACTCTCTGGAAACGTGATCAACTCTTCTACTTCAAGATAGTGTTTCTTCATTTATAATGCAAGCAACTTTCATTTTTTCATGACCACGCATTATTAATTTTAATAATTATTACTAGACCCCTGATAGTAAGGCATTTACCTCGTGCCTGCCTATTTTGCCTAATATGCACTTTTCTGTGGTTTTTGACTATTTTTGGTTTTTTCGGTTTATTTTGCCTTTTTTACTAATAAATTACGTATGGGTACAATAACAATGCAGGTATAAAAAGGAGTTTTCACCGAAAATCTAACGTTAATTCGTAATGGTAATTAGTTTATACAAATAAATACAGTTTTCTAGGTATAAATCAATATAAAAGGATAAGCGACAGTATAATGACTACGTAATAATTAATAACTAATACTCAGTACTACTAAGTTGAAAGATAACCGTCCCTGTAGGTAGTTATACGTATTGTAAAGAAATGCTCCCAGGCATTTCTCTGCCTCCTGAACCAATAATACCGCGATGGGGGACCTGGCTAGAAGCATGCAACTTTTATGCCACACATTTTGAAATTATTAGAAAAGTAACTCAGAAATTACTATAAAAAGCACAATGCAATTTGTGACTAAATACTATACGTATTTTTTTTTAGGTAAGTAATTCATTTCTTTCACAAGACGCTAACTGTATTAAGACAGCACAGGAGTTGTTCAATTCAAAAAAACAAAAAAGCCAATTTAGCGTATTTTACACTAAATGTTGGAATAGTCCCAGAAGATATTATTTCTTATTTGGAAAAATATGTTCTTTGACTGAAGGCTTCAAAAATTTTTCTCGAATCGAACACCATTTTAAATACGCCCCCAGACCTATCGGAACACGGTTGCGAGGAAAAATGGTTATTGTCATCGAAAAAATCCTGCTTTGGAGACATTAAAGAATGTTACAAAAATTCACCAAAGCATAGATGAAGACATTTTGAAGCTTTAGAAGCTGCAAATTTAAATGTTAATACAATAATGGCATTAAAATTTGCTCCCTGAACTTCTGTCGATGTAGAACGACCATTTTCCAAATATAAAATGATTTTAACGGATAAGACACGAAGTTTGTTAATGGAAAATGTAGAAAAATTGTTAGAGTGTTCATTCTGTCTCGATAAGTAAAAATGTATAAATAAAATATGTAGATAAAAGTTTTTATACAAAATTACTGATTTTTTCTTTGTTTACCGGGTCAATGTGTTTTTGCCTAAATTACCATGTTTGTTGGTTTTTCGGTCCTTTTTTCTTTTTTTTGCCTATTTATTTTGCCTTTTTGGTACTTTTATTTTGCCTTACTATCCGGGCTCTAATTATTACAGTAATTGTCGTTCAATTATTAATAAATTTATATTTCAATAAATTCCCTCATCGATATTTGTTAGAGGGTCAATCAATTGAAATCATTTGAACGATTCTTCCAGCTATTGCATTAATTTTTATTGCAATCCCATCCCTAGGATCAATTTATATAATAGATGAAATTGATAACCCAATAATTACTATTAAAACTATTGAATATCAATGATACCGATCCTACGAATATTCCGACTTTAAAAATATTGAATTTGATTCGTATATAGTGCCCTCAAGAGATAGAAAATTCTTGATGTAGATAATCGTGTCCCGATTCCATTTAATACGCAAATCCGCCTTCTTGTATCATCAGCAGATGTTATTCATTCATATGAACTGTGCCTACTTTAGGTGTGAAAATCGATGCTACATCTGGATGATTAAATCAAGTTAGGTTCCTAATTAATCGTCCTGGGCTTTTTTTATGGACAATGTTCTTAAATTTGTGGTACAAACAATAGATTTATTCCAATTTTAATTCAAAGAATTACTCCTAATCGTTTTATTAAATGAATTACAAAACTAATTTGACATTAGATTACTGAAAGTTCAAGCAATGGAATTTTAAACCATTATATAGTAATTCATGACTACTTCTAATGAATACTTTTAGTTAAAAAATTACATTAATTTGTCAAATTAAAATTACTAAAAAAGTAAACTATTATTCCTCAAATAGCCCCACTAAATTGATTAACTGATTTATTTTATTCTCAATATATATATATATATATATATATATATATATATATATATATATATATATATATATATTATTTAGATCTATAAATTACTACTTTTTTTCTAAGAAACCCTAATAACTATGTTAAATCAAATAAAAAAATAATTACCACTGACTATAATAACTAGACTGTTTTAATCTTTTGATCCTTTAACTAATCTAAGTACTTTACTCAATTGAATAAGAACAATTTTCGGACTAATAATTCCCCCATTATTTTGACTAATTCTTTCACTACTAAACTTTCATTGAATTAAAATTATTAACAACTTGCATAAAGAATTTAAAATTCTTATATCTAATAAAAAATCTAAGGGAACTTCTTTTATTCTGGTATCTTCATTGTCTATTATTCTCTTTAATAACTTTATAGGCTTAATATATTTTTACATAAACACATAGTAATAACCTTATCCCTGCCAAATAGCCCTGCCAATATGACTGAGTTTTATAATTTACGAATGAATTAATAATACATACTATTCATATACTTGCCCATCTTGTACCGAAAGTTACCCCCCCCCAGTAATTGGGGGAACCCCCCTACAATTCTAATTAGCCATTACAATTTATAACCCAGTGTGTGCTCTGTCTACTCTGGCCCAGTGTCTACTGTTTTGAGACAATACATCCCCATTAGTGGTAAATGTAGTCTCATCAAACAAAATGTTGTTCAGAAAATGACTGTCATTTAAAAAATTACCTTGGGATCAAGAACAGTAGTCTAATCCTTTATTATCATCTTCTTTTAGTGCATGTAAGAACTTCGGCTTTTCTTATGAAGAACAAAATATCTTCTGACTTTATTCTTACTACTATTCAGTTGAGGTGATACATTTCTGAGACTCATGTATGGATTTGTTCGGTTTGCCGCCAATTATCGTTTTCCTCAGGATACGGGTGTATTCGACAAGGTAGATAATTCCGATTAATAACATTGAATGTCAAGTTATATGTGGTGGACAATAAAAAAAAATCAATCATATCATTTTCATATCATAGCATGATTCGATATTTCATTCAAAAAATTATCAAAGGGTAAAATTATGCTAATGTAAAATTTACCAGAATTGAGTCAATATGATTTTGATCGCAGAATTAAGGTCTGCTAAATTATGATAGACAAATCGAACCAAAATGCTGACTGTCAGCTATACTTTGTTTTCCAACGAATCTTCATTTTGTTGCAAAACACAGAACACTTAAACAGACACAATGTACAACCACAAGTAATACCACAAGTAATGTTTGGTGTAGTATTATTCGAGGATATGTGATTCTATTTCATAAACGGAAGTTTGAACTCTGAACGATCTTTATTACTGTTACAAGATAATATTGTTACAGAACTTAGGCAATTGATTATTCCCAAACAACGATGAACGTGATTTGCAGGTAAAAAAATATAATTTCAACAAGAATGAACTGTTCTACATCATGGACGTGTGTCGACTCAACCTTTTTTTGTGGATGGTGTTAGTAATTCCAACATCTGTTCTCGATGACTTTTTATAATTCTCTCTCTCCTTTTTAGTTTATTCTATAAACTACCAAGGAACACCTTTTAACCACCGTCACATCTTTCCATCTATTCTTCTAATCGGGCCTAATGTGTTCCATTCCGCATTTATTTTGAATACAAATCCCTTTCTCAATATCTTCACCATCTCTACTGGCCATTCCGTAATCACCGAATTCCCCAAGCTGTCCTTTCGCTATCATGTAACAATTCTAACCCTCGCACCTTTCGCTAATTTCGTTTCATCAAATACTCGAACCACCAACCAGAGACGCTCGGTGATCGCGGAGAAGTGACTTTCCCTTAAATGAATCAATCAACGTGTACGTCGATTGGAAGTTGGAGTGAAGTTACTATGTCGGGCGGTTCTGGTGCACACACACAACTTCTTATGAGTTCCACCCTTTCCCACTCGTCAGTATTTACGGTCCTCGCATTTTTTTAAACCACAAATTTTTGTATCATCATAATTTTTAGTGATGATGTGATGATATTTAAAAAAATCATACGTGTATATTTCTCGCAGTAGAAGTAGTGTTTGGGAACTTACAACAAAAGATTGCCCGAGTCTTCGAGAAAAAAGAAGTTTTCAAGGAAAACTCTTCCTTAGTTGAATTCTTCAACATATGGAATGAACGCAGAGACAATGAATGGTCAGCCAACTTCCGATATGACACCACTTGATTTTTTTCTATATGGCCGTGAAAAAAATAAGATCTACATAAATAGGCTACAGAATATCAAAGAATAGCAGGAACGGATATGACATTAATAATTGTTCTTCCCAACATCCTTTTAGATTCACTACAAAAATTTGTTCCAGGAGTTCACGATTCCTCCCAGAGGTTGGAGTGGATATTTTGATCACCTTATGAAATCTAATTTCAAAGAAAACGTCATTACCGGGTAGCAATATGTTCGTCATTTAAGAATTTTTTTTATCTTGTTTTGATAATTGTAAATCTCGATTTCGTGGTAATTTAATGAACGTCATAATTTTTTGGACAATGAAATTTGTAACTTTAAATCTTGTGTGTTTTTCAGAATTTTGAGAAACGTGTAATATCTAGGGTATTCCATTAAAAAAAGCAACTTTGTTTTTCTAAAGATTTTCGACGTATCCTGTATTTTTTTTACTGTAACTCTCACCTAACAATTTTTAGATAATGTAACGTTTTTCGATGTTCTGCTGGAATTCTCTACAGTCTAATTTAGAGACGAAATTATTACCGGTTTACACACGGATTAATGGATTTTTTGTTTGGAAAAATGTATTTATGACTATGACCACTATTTATTGATATATCATAAGTATATACTGGGTGATCAAAAATGACTGTTTGAGTTGGCAATCCTACCTGGACGATTTTTTTGCCTATGGGTTTGCAACGCTACAACCTGATATGTTTATTTGACAAAAATTTGACATAACAATCAGCGATAAGATTGTAGGTTATGTAAATAAAAATTAACGCTTAAAAAATGAAACTCGAAATACAGAACAATGATTTAATTAAACAGCTAAAGGTAATGCTCACAATGCCCCCCATTTTGGTCCAGACATAAATTAACTCTTCAATTTAGGCTCTCGAAGATATTCACCAGCATATTGGGGGTGCCACTTCTTGAACTATTGCCTCTCGCAGCTCTTCTTCGGTATGCAATATGTTCCTAAAGACATTGTCCTTCAAGAGCCCAAATAACGAAAAATCTAATCGAGTGATATCTTGGCCTGCTTGGCCAAATGCCCTGACTAATTACTCTGTCACCAAAATTCTCTCTTAAATATCCCATAGTAGCACGAGCCGTATGTGCCCTTGCAGAGTCTTGTTGGAAATATCCAATTTGACGCTCTTCGTCTGTTAATTGGTTTAAAAAAGGCCTCAAGAGGTGTTGGATATATCTCTCCGAATTGACGGTAAAATTAAAAAATATCGGCCCATACACCCGCGTCCTTGAAACTGCCAACCAAACACCAACTTTAACCGGGTGCAAATGTGTCTCTCTGATAATATAAGGATTTTAACCTGACCAACTTCTGTAATTTAGTTTATTCACATAGCCGTTGAGATGAAACCAAGCTTCGTCGGAAAAGAAGGTATTGTCAAGGATATCATTATTATTTAATATGTCAAAATAAAACTCTCTGCGGGTGATCAGGAGGGGTTAATGACTGGACGATGGAAATTTTGTAAGGGTGGTATTTTAATTTCTTTTTAAGCACAGTGGAGCAACTTCCACATGATAAACCTGTGAAACCGTGAATTTGAACAACATGGAAAAGTGGAAGTCTTATGGGTAAGAATGAAAATTTGTTGAATCGGAGGCATAAGGACCAAACCTGTTTGAAGGGAGAGCTTTCTTAAGGATTTGGGAGGACTTCTTTGCGTTCGAGTTTTGATATCCACGACAACTTCCTCGTTTATAGTAGAAGGTCTACCAGTTGATTTTGGTTTGCTTACGCTCCCTGTGTTTAAATAACGTTCAACTACTCGCATGCAATGTTGCAGAAAGACAGCAAAAGTGACCAAAGTCTCCGGTAACAACTTCTGAAATTGCTGGTATGTCGCTTCGAGAGAGTACTGCCTACCAGTAATTGGGTTATAAATCCCGCTTCGAAAGTACGCCATTCCAATGAAAATATCGTGTTGTAACGTGAAAACCATTTTAAATAAATAAATTTAAAAAGAATACCAGAAATTTGAATTTGAAATAGCAAATTCAAATTACTAGTTGTACCATTTAAGAATGAAATTCAACATTGCCAACTCAAACAGTCATTCTTGATCACGTTGTAGTACAATATATAGTACAATATATATTATAGTACAATAATGCAGTACAATAATTCAAATTATTAAATATTTTTGAAACTATACTCAAGTATTTCCGATTTATAACTACCTTTCAATGAACATTTCAGTGAAAATCCCATTATTAATTGAAAAGTTTTATTGAAGACATTAAACGCCATAGTGTATTTTATTCATACTTTTTCAGGCCAGTTTACATCAAATGACCTGCCAATAAGGCAATTGAACCAATAAATTTGAACAAATGCCCCTCTGAAAATTATACTCGTATTACTTTTATATTATTTTATCTTAGTCTCCAAGTAAATTAGATGATTCACAAGATCACAGGAACGTAATGGGTCAACATAAATAGGCGGATGTTTTTCTTGGCGTGTTCGCCATTGCCAGAATTTCGGTTCATCACCTTTCTCTTTACCACCTTTATTTCTCAAAGCGATGCTGTCACCGAATAACAAATGTTAAGACACTTAGCAAAACAAGTCCCCATAAATAACTAGTCAAGGGCAAATATTCGTGGCACGGCGAAATAAAACAGTCGATCCCTTCCACCCTTGATCATAAATACAAGAACTAACTGAATCGAACGTCTTGTAAGTAAATTAAAAGGGGCAATATATTCGTTGAAAGCAACGAAATGAGTTTCTTGAATAGATTTCCTTTTACAAATGTTCCATTCGCCATTATTTTTAATTTCCTTGCAGAACAGAGCCCCTGATGCGGATTTACGACCGACCATCCTTTTCTATTTTGTTTTAAGTGGTTTTTTTCTGCGCTAGACAGAGCATTATTGGCTCTATCGCCATTTTTCTCGGGAAATTTTCATTTTAAACTTCATCTTGGGAGGAGAGTGTATAAAGTTGCAATACTACTCTGGTTTTATTTCATTAGTTTTCAAATTGCCTAAAATTTCTGCGCTCTAACACTTTAGTTTTATCTGCATCAACTTTTTTCAAACTTCCAGACAGTTCTGAAATTTTTAATAACTTTAGGCCCGAATAATAACCACGTAAGTACGGATATGCAAATGTAAATGGATGTGTAGGGAGTGATTTAAAATGGGTTCAGAAAGCATTACAAGGGAGAAATTGGCTTTGTCAGCAGTAAGGAGGGTTGAGCAGTTATAAACGTATATATATACAGTGAAACAAGCGGCAATAACGTTAAAGAGAAATGACCTATAACCTGAAAAAAATTTACGCCGTTTTAAGCCGAGCGAAACCCGTTTGATTCGCTCCCCCTCACTTGCGGTTTTATTTCTAGTTTAATGACTCGGAATTACCGGCATTATATATTTTACGTTCACGCACACATGCGGAAAACTTCTTTCCAGGCTTTTCCTGCAGTTTTTTCCCTCGTGCGATGACGAATGATATTTTAACAAATTACATAAAATGATTTATAACAATACGTATTGGCAATTTTCCGTCGGGAAACAGAGAAAGGTCACGACAACGGAATCCGTGATTATTGTGCCAGTTTGGGTTAGGTCCCGTTTTTGTACGAGTCTCCGCTGATAATTTGAAGAATTCTGATCGCAGGATCGATAGTTTGATGTTATTATTATTCTGGAGGCACAAACGCTCTTAATCGCGCAGAAATCTTAATTGAATGCCTTCGAGAAGCTTAGGCGTGTTCCGGGGATTTCCCGAAAGGAAATGTCGAAAAGTGTAAACGTTTCGTTCTTTGGGTCTATGGAAAAAATAATTTATTGAGCTTTAACGTGTTTTCATAAAATAAAACTCTATGAATGATAAAGTGAGAGGAAAATGTGCACGCTTTCTATTACCAAGCGATTTACATAAAACAGAAATACCTTTCATATACATATGTTTTAGTATTGGAATTTGTAATCCAAATATACTAATTGAATTTCTTTACTGCTGTTCAATAAATAATTATTTTATTTTATAACATACTTGCTACAGAAATATACATATATATTTTCTTTGTAAACAAGAAATTGTATTTCCTAATAGATGCAAAGATTTTAATAAGAAAAAACCTCACATTCGAGTAACTGAAGTAGATTATAATATATTCGAAACGTTTCTAAGAAAAAAGAGCTTTCTTTCTCATTATGTATCATTATCATTATTGTATGTATCACGTATAATTAAATGAAGACGTTTTATTTATATCTCTATATATAAAAATGAATTGCTGTTCGTATGTCTGGCTAAATCTCGAGAATGGCTGGACCGATTTTGCTAATTTTGATCTTGAAATATTTGTGAAAGTTCAGGGAAGGTTTAGGCGTGAGAAGCATAAATAATAAGTAACGGAAATACTAAAAAATGTAGTTTTGTAATTTTGGGGACAAATCGCCAAGGCGACCAATCAAACAAATGAAAGTATAGTGTCAGTTGGTTGTTAAATAAATAAATGTCAAGACGATTATTAAAATCAATCATCAGTTTGTCAGTGCGCGAGAACTTTATTGATTTTAAAATGCCAAGGAGAAGACGACCTAACTTAGGTGTCGAAGTCAATCAAATGTGCGACGAGCTACCTCACGTGCAAATCGCACTGACGACCAGCGAGAAATAACATTCGTATTGGTATGACAGAATTGTGTCCAACAGTGAACAATTATGGAGTAGGTAGTCTTAGAATCGAACGAGTTCGGGCACATCAAACACAACAGCAGCGAGCATCAAAGCAACACAATGAATTAGAGCGATTCCGCAGTCGCAGTGTTCCTGTGCAAACTGTTGTCATACATACGTTGTACCTGGCCGTACCAGATAAGTAATATCAGTTCTAATTTTGTCCTGTAGTCCCATTTGTTCCAGGATATTTTCATTTCTAACCGGAGTTATTTTCAATATTCTAACTGATTTTCTAAGTGCATCCATTTCGGTTGCTTCAACTATTCTCTTATGTTTTCCGTCATTCTCCATGTTTCTGAACCCTGTAATAAATTTCTTTTAATTAGAGTGTTACATATATTTTACTTACTACGTTTCGTTATATTTCTACCCCAGAGGATTCCGGTCAGAAAGTTAATTGCTTTTCGTGCCTGTATCACACTTGATCTTATTTCTTTGTCGTCTGAACCCGTTTTGTCTGTAATGTCTAATGTCTATAATGTGACCCATAAGTATTTATACCCTATACACAGGCTTCTATTTCTTTTGAGTTTTCCAATTGTAGGTTACAACTTTCTCTTCCTATGCACAAGTATTTGGCTTTTTTCAGCATTCATATTTAGTCCCCAATCTTCGTAGGTTTTTTTTAGTTTTCGTGCCATATATTCTAGGTCTTCTTTATCCGTCGGTAGTACTGCCAGATCGTCTGCAAACTCTACTCTAATTACTGTTCTATCTGTTTATATATATATATATATATATATATATATATTTATATTATGTATATATTTCCAATTTTGAACATTTTTGTTTCGATTTTAGTAAAGCCTTTTTAACATAAATTTTAAAAAGTGTTGGCGATATACAGCAGCTCCCGCGCAGCCCCTTTTGTTACTCTCTAGATAGATTATTTCCTATTTTTATTTTGAGATGGAATTTTTACAAATGTGTTTTCTAGCAACTATAAGGGTTTGATTAATGGAAGTGCTTTGCAATATTTTCTATAACTTGTTAGTCGTTATATTAACATACGCTTTTGAGAGTCCAATAAATAAAATAAGTGTTTCTCAGTTAACTGCTGACGTTTTCTATATTATCTGCTTTATACAGAATACGTTATCTGTACATGACCTACCGGCTCTAAATCCGTACTGTTCTTCTTCTATAAATTCTGCTTCTATTATGCCTCTCAATATCTTTCCATATAACCTGCTAATTGTACTTGTGACTGACAACCCGCTATAACTATGACAGTTAGCTTTGTTGCCCCTTTTGTAGACTGACGACATGTATTCCACTTTCCATTGATTAGGAACTTCCTGACCATTCAGGCATTTATTAAGAATCTTTTTTTTTCAGGTAAAAATATGAAACAATACGCATTTTAAAGAAAAAGTAAAAAAATAGAGAAAAAATAGCTGGATTCAAACGTTTACATCTCAGTCAATATTAAACATATAAAGTCTTGCGAGCCATCGTTTTAAAGAGAATTTCATAATCTTTATTTTCTATGAAGCAATGCCTATACCTAAATTCGCTCAGAAAAGAGTTATAGCAAAAAATTTAAAACAAAACATTTTTTTGATATTTTTTCATTTTTTTACTTTGTTTTTTGAATTTATTTCATTAAAAAAATTATTTTTGAATTAAAAAAAAATCATTTTCATAGGAAATTTAACTCTACAAGAAAGCTGAGTTATTATTAAAACTTATCTTCGAAAAATGCATAGTTTTTGCGCTATAGCAAAAATATCGAAAAGTGGACAAACTTACCCCGTTCTCAAAAACGCAACGCTAAATTTAGTAGCACTTTTGGATTTTATTTCTTTAGAGGTCAATGGACCGTATGAAAAAATAAAATATCTTGCCCGCGTTAGTTCCTTGTTAAATGACATATTCAATAGCCTACTTCTAGCTGTGAAAAGGATGGCGTGCGCATTCACCATTTTATATATGATTTGTTATGTTGTTATATGATGTCCAAAATAATTATATCTACATCTCAATCACAAGTGATAGTACACATAAAATATCTTAACTAAGCTCCTTTCCAATTTTCTTCTTTTTCAGAGTTAAACCTTCCCTCTGGCGAATTGAAATCTTTCTGGAACAAGGTGTGCACGATTCCTTAAGCGATTCAAAGTGACATTAAAATCTAGAATCTCCTAAGTTAGGGTTTTATTGCGAAGAAAAAAAAACGGTGGCGTACCTTTACTTGGCCATTAATTTCTCGGGGACACATCGTACGAGTAATAAATCCTTCGGCCTCTAATTACATTCTCCTCAGCTGAGGAGAACGGCGCAGCCTTCAAGCCAAAGGCGTCCCTTAATTGGAACATTTCGAATGTCTACACTTCCCGGGACGTTTTAATTATGCTGCAATAATTTTCATTAATATAGGTTTCACTTTCCCCTTTTTCGCCTCTGCGGAGAGAACTTCGGGATATTTTTATTCGTGGGGTGAATTTATTAAATAAAGAGCGAAACTCTTAATGTGATGAGGAAGTTCAAAACACAATGTGCATTTCCACGGCGAGAACGGATTTAACGGGTAATAAAGGGACTCGGTTCGCAACTTTATGGAAATGATTAAAATTAATCCAACAAGGTTATATGGTGGAGATTACAAGACTTTCCTTGGAATCTCAATTTTCATCGGTCATACTAAGGTAATAGTACTTTACTCCTACTATTATACAGGGGGATTCATGAGTAAGTTACCTTACTTTTAATAATAAAGGAGCATAAAAAACAATAGAAGTTGCTAAACAAAATAATACTAAAAAAAGGCGATGTGTAACATCGTAATACTTTCTCATATGGCCGGACAGAATATTCATGGCAACATTATCACCGTCTTATAAAATAAATTTTGTTATTGAATAGTAACATTTTCCCTTATTAGTAAATATTTCTTTTCGTTGTTTGTTATATGACAAAGGTTTCTGAAAACTGTTTTTGAATACAATTAACTTTATCGAAACTATATATAAATAAATTTGCTTATGTAATATAACAACAACCAATTTCAATGTCCATACTTCTAAATCAAAATCCAATCATCGACTTGGGATAAATAAAAACAACATTGCTTAATGCAGATGTATTAGTTAGACTGAACAATTACTCTACAAACCGATGCACTTAAGGAACATTGCTCTTTAGGGCAATGTTAGATAAAACGGTGTATGCCAAAACGACCAAAATTTACTATTTTTCTTGTAATTATCAGCAATGACAGCAGTGATTAGATCGGTTAGGGGTAGTTGAAGAGTGTCAGGTAGGACCTGACACTTTGCAGAATTTCAGTTTTCTTAAAAGAATGGCTTGTCGAGGTGTATCAAATAAGGGCGCGGAAGTTTTAATTTATAAAAATTTTAAATTCAAGAAAGCGTAAAAACGTTGTTCAAAAAGAGTAAAATTTTCCACAAACGCATGCGAATCTTTTCATGCGAAATATAATTCATATTTTTACAGTAAATATCCAGCTTTGTATATATTCATTGACATCCTTAAAAATTTTCAATCTGAAACATATATAAAAATTCAATCTGTTGTTGAAAAAGAAAGGAAAAATAAAACTTTGCTTTTAAAAAGGAGAAATTCATTGATGGATTGATGAAACAATATCAAAATAACACAATTTCCAGATTTGATTATATAAAATGACTATCACATTACAATTCAATAGATAATAAATAAATAAGTAATATTCATTTACTGTATTATATTATAGAATAGTAACAATATCATAATCCATAATATACATTGCTCTTTGTGTTATGTTATGTGTATATAAACTCGTAATTGGAAACAAATTAAATGACATGACATGTGTAATATTTTAGCCCGGCGCTTTATTTGAAAAAATAAGTTTGTTTTTATTTTCTGTTCGCTATTATAAACTATCAGGTTTGGAAGTCGGACCGTGGAGGTCACACCGTATATTTAATTTGGCCGTTTTGGGCTATGATATGAGAGAGAGCATATCCAAGCTTTGGCCGTTTTGGGCGGTAATGAAAATGAACCCCAATTTGTTTGGCCGTTTTGGTGTACGTCCAGATAAAAATGTTCCAAAGAAAAGATTTAGGCATGAAATAACTAACTTAAGTTATGAGATTTGGTATAAGTCACCAAAATCGTTTTAAAGGAAAATATAACACAAAATAAATTAAGAGTGAAGTGCTCTTTAGGACAGTTTTAGAAAAAAAAAATTCAAATAAGAATTGTATAGGTACATTTAATAATATGTAAATTCAAATTTAAAGTTTAGTGAAAACATTCAAAGCATTTTTCAATTTTTTTTTTGAGAAATTGAAAATGTTCAAGAGTAAAGTGCCCTTTAAGGCGGTTTTAGAAAAGATTGTTTCAAATAAAAGCTGTAGCTATTAGTTAGGTCAATTCAAATTTGAAATTTCGTAGTAATGAGTGAAATCAATAATCAATAAGAATTGAATAGTGAAGTAAATATACAAAGTTTGAAAAAATCATTGGCCTAGTGTTTGAGGTAACCCAAAATAAATCTAAAAATGACAAAAGTAAAGTGCCCTTTGCCCTTAAATGATTCTGATGGAATTTATTTGATTCACAAAGACTAGAATTTAATTAATTTTGAGGGATTTCTATACATGAAAATTAACCCAAATTGCAAAAAACTGTTTTGTTATTGCTTCTCGCGGTTTGAATTTAGTTAGAAACTTTAAATTTTTTTTTAGTATAAAGCAGGGAATGGGACCATAGAGCAATTATGTAAATAAAACTGTTGATAATCGGTGCTTGAATTGATATTCAATCTGTTTGGTAATGTTTATTTATAACTCACGTTTTTAAATAACCAGGGCAACAAACTGAACAAATGAGAACCAAGTGTCCATCCATTTCTTTTGTAAGTTATGCTCCTCATAAGCTTTTGTAAATAGTAGTAACATTGTATTAACATCGATAATAACACCATTATTGTAGTAACAATTTTTTACAAACGAAAGTATATGATTGACCGTCAAACTCTATCCTTCTTATAATTCATATCAACGGTTGTTTTTAATGCGGACATTACTAATGTGTAATCCTTCAAATTTTTGTTTCATTACCTAACTTAATCCAATTTTTTCTGATTATAGTAGGAATAATATTTCAACCCTTATTAATTATGAAGTGTTGATATTTTTTAATTTCAGCAAATAATTTGGTACGTGAACAACTCATGTTCCTTGGTCAACGAATACAATAGATAACCTCCTATAAAATAATATCAACAATATCAAAAACGAGAAGTTTGCTTTGTCAAACAAAACTACTGCCGATTATCATGAAGTAGTATTTTATAGATTGGTCATATTGTTGTCCTTGCACTTTTCAAAATGCTCTTGTCAAGACTCTAGTTTTTTAAACTAGAAATATTATTTCTAACCTTACTCAACCTAATCTTACTTTGATATATATACATATATATATATATATATATATATATATATATAAATCAATATTTATCTTTTATCCTTCACCTTTTTTTTTTAAAGATATGCTTTCAAAATTCTCAACGTGTTTGGTTTATATACAAAACTCACGTCACTTGATGAAAAATCAGGACAGCTCAGATTTACAAAAATGGAATAATATCACGACATTTAACGACATTTCACACCTCCAACTCATCTGTAGGAATATGGAGTAGCAACATAATAAAAACAGCTCGGTTAAATCTAATGGAAGAAATACAACTAAAAATGATCAAAAATGGGTTTAAGTCGTGTTCCCAAACCCAAAGAAATCTGGAAAAATGTGTTTAATTGAAATACCAATCATATATTATCTTAAATTTTTCTGCTATTTTTTTATCCAGATATCACAATTTGAAAATTTTGTTACTGAAAAATTAAATTTTGCGTCAAATATTTTTTCAATAATACTATATATCGCAGGCAATGAAACACCTAAAGCAACAAAGAAGTTTCGTCAATGACAAAATCGGACATATTCCGAGTAAACTTAAATAAACATACATACTTAAAAAGGAAAACAAAATAAATATCAAAATAAACATTGGTTTTTAATTTTTCTAGAAGTTATAGGAGGGTCTACAAATCTCAAAATTTGTTTAAAGATTTACTTTTTAATACACTATACTTGAGGATTTTTTTATGTCTAACAGAGTTTGGGACAATTTTCACTACCCTAACCGACTAAACTCGTTAACAACGACTATTTATCATCAATAGCCGCAAAAATCTTGGAATACGACAAATACAGCAAATAATACGCGAGCCTTCCCTACCTTTATACATGTAAACATACATGAACTATCAGTTTCCCTTTTATTAATAACGAATGTGTGACAATGGAACATATCACTCACATCCTGTACGTACGGTAATTGCCCTAACACGACAACAGATTTTTATATGATCTTATAAATTAATCGGTTCGAAAACAATTTACCTTCTAGTGAAA
Source organism: Cryptocephalus moraei (assembly GCA_946251905.1). Taxonomy (NCBI): domain Eukaryota; kingdom Metazoa; phylum Arthropoda; class Insecta; order Coleoptera; family Chrysomelidae; genus Cryptocephalus; species Cryptocephalus moraei. The sequence continues at coordinate 17,088,659 of OX276452.1, forward strand.
TGCAATAAAATTCTTCAATTTTTTTTGTTCGCTCTCCTGGTTACGTTCATAAAATGGAATCATGTCCATGAAAGCTGTTACCCCGTCCCGACTACAACTCGTCGGAAAATCTTCTGGCTTGCATCGTCTCGAGTTAAGTTGAATCTTTCAGGAAAGCTTTCTTTGTCCCCTATCTAGGAAAAAGCAATAAGCCTTTGAATAATTTACGTCCGGTCCTCATGCATTCGATGCCCTATTTCATTCTATTAAAGGTAAACTTTTCTAGAAAATGGGATTTAACTAGGCGGGACTTGCCAGCCTTCACTTTACCTTGCAAATAGGTAATACCCCATTTGAATTGCCAATACAACGCTAGAGAGATAGCGGGGAAGAGCGCTGGACGGGAAATAGATTCTGTCAAAATGCTGGTTATATTGGATATAGAGAAGCTATACATTCAGATTTTGACATCGTAAATGGGAAATCTGGATGCGGATAATAGTACGGGGCGGAATCCAAATTGGAAGTTAGGAGGCTCGGATTGAATCTTTAGTGCGAGGGGCCATGAATGCCAGATGCCGAGGTGGGCAATCGACTGATATTTTTTTTTACATAAATTCGTATAAAGCACTTTTGTGCGGTAAATGCCTACTGCGTTTAAATACTCACATCACGAAATATACCGGGTCAATGCGTTACTTTCAATCAAATATCAATTTCGACTTCGACGGATGAAACGTGTCAATTACTCTTCAACTTTCATGTCAAATTGTTGTATGTCAAATATAACCTTATTATAACAAAATTTTAAGTCATCATGAGATACAGAAGTTTGCTGCTCCAATCCTCTAGGAAGCTCTCCAACTCGATCAACATTCCGTTTCATCACGTACCGATAGTTGTGGAGCAAACCGGCAAAGGAGAAAGAGCTTTCGATATCTACTCTAGGTAAAACGCTTCCTGTCTTATTAATTGAAGTAATACCACAACACTCGCTCGTAGATTATTAAAAGACAGAATTATTTGCCTCATGGGGCCGATAAACGACACCACGAGTTCGATAATTATCGCTCAACTGCTGTTTCTTCAGTCTGAGTCGACTAACAGACCGATTCATTTATATATAAATTCGCCGGGAGGTGTAATCACCTCCGGTTTGGCCATATACGATACCATGCAGTACATTATGCCTCCAGTAGCGACTTGGTGCGTAGGTCAGGCGTGCAGTATGGCGTCTTTATTGCTGACTGCAGGTAAGTGCCTTAATAAATAATTGTAATTTATGCGACTTCAGCAACCGCTCAAGAAAGGTAAGGTATTGTATTGACTCTTGCTGAATTGGACTGCATTGAACTCGAAGATATTTCGTCTTTACCGTCATGCTATTTTAAAATAATTTTCTTTCACCCAGGGGAAAAGGGAATGAGAAGTTCACTACCAAACTCCAGAATCATGATCCATCAACCCTCAGGTGGCGTAACGGGTCAAGCTACTGACATAAAAATCCAAGCGGAGGAAATATTGAAGGTGAAAAAGAAAATTAACCGCCTTTACGAAAAGCACACGGGCATGACGTTGGAAAAAGTCGAAAGAAGTTTGGAGAGAGACACCTTCTTGACTCCGGATGAAGCTAAGCAGTTTGGCTTGATAGATCATGTATCAGCTAAGCCACCGAAGTGTCAGTCAAATTTGGGAACCAATGACTTCAAAATAGACAGTATCAATAAAATTTTGGATGGTACTGCCACAAACAAACAAGCTGTGTTTGATAAGAAGCATACACCGGATGTAACGAAAGATGCTAAGTTATAAATTCGAGGTTGAATGGTTGTATTTTTAGATTTTTGAAATTGTAGAAGTTCGGTAATAAAATATATTGGTATAAATGAATAAATCACTTATTGAAATATTTATATATAAGATACAATCCAAATTTCCTTCTTTCTGTGTATATCATGGGAACATCATTTTATGAAATTAAGCTGGTAGTTTGACGTGACTGGTTTATTTTTGAATCACTCGGGAATGGTGTTGCGAATAGTAATAATTGACGAATGCACATCTGAAAAGATAAGCTCGAAGTAGGAATTATTATTTATTACAAAATGTTTAAATTTTGACGTATTTATAGGCTAGGTTTATTTTAAGTTTTTGTTTACCCTATAAATAGTCTCGATGGATACCGTATCGGTTATGGATAAAAAAATTATGAAACGAAGTTAGGCTGAAATTACTCTGAAATACACTACTTTTGCACCTAAGCTCCTGTCCGACAGTTAGTTATTGACAGAAGAACTGTCGAAATTCGAAAAAAAACATGAAGAGGGCAAACATAAAAGATAACCTAGATTTTTATTTTCTCATATGTACCCTTCTTCTTATGATACCCGTATTATAAGAGAAAGTATTGTAATCGTGATGATTTTCGAATTTGAAATATTGACATTTCTGGACGTTTTGAGGTCCCCTGAGTTCGAAAAACATTTTTCTGAAAAATGGTAAATCTCTTTGTCAGTCTCCGGCATTTTTATGTAAATAGGCGATAACAATGCAATTTCCCGTGTGACAATTCTAATAATACTGCTAGCAGTTGACTTGTGAATACCACCAAAATCTCCAGCAACTACCAAGAATGAGCCTGTTGCATAAAATCTGAGTGTTATTAATACGTGTCATTGGCGATAGAGGATGATTACAATAATTAAATAAGTTACTGCTGACCTATTAGTTGGTCTTTGTAAATTTGCTTCAATGTGCCCCATTAACAAGTATACAGAATCTCTTGATAATCGAAATCGATTTTTAAATTCTGTTTCGTTCCACACGTGGAAATGGTCTAACCGATTTTTTAATATCCTTTGTCGCCGAGGGCCTTCAACAATATTCACAGCATCTTCTTCATCGTCGGTTAAAAATCCCTCAAAAATACCGTGAATATCGTTCGCTAACATTTGTGACAATTAAAAATAATGCGTACATAAACACAATAAAAAAAATTGAGGTTTCCCGATAAAGTCGCTTGTCTAGTGGAAGACGCTCGTATCTCGGTGTGTCTGTCTAAACGCTCGTAACTCCAGCCGTCCAGCTGTACGCTCGGATCTCAATATACCTGCCTAAACCAAAGTTTCCTAAACGCTCGGATCTCCATGTGTCTCTCTGTACGATCGTAACTCCAAAACGTCAAAAAACGTAGTGGTACGCCTGTTTTTCAAATGCTACCGCGCGCCGCCTCAGAGTAATACGCATAATAATTTAATGACACAATAATTTCCAGTGTCGTGGAACTCGGAATTAGTTCTCAATTCTCAAATCTTGTTCAATGTAAGCTAGAAATTTGTTGAAGATTTCAAGGATGACAGAATGATTCACAACAATGAAGATTGAACAATATTTATTGAATGATATAATAATGAGACTTGAAATTAAATAGAAACAATTTATAGGCCTACAAACAATTTTTGTATTAGGTTATTCTTCTGTTATGTTATTCTAAAACTAACATAATTAACTAAATTAATAGTCAAAGCAATGAAGCACTCAACCTCGGAATGTTTGCGACTAAGTCGGATCGGAATGCGGTTTTTTGCATTCGTTTCCAAAAATTTTTTAGAAAAAATGTGCATACTTTTTGTTGCATACAAACCGGAAATTGCATTGCTGCAGCCAAAAATGCATTAAAGAACTTCATTATTTGGGAGGGCACTTGGAAGATTTACTAACTTTGTAAATAAGAGTCAGAAATGGCCTAAATCGGGTTCTCGAGGGTTTTCGAGGTCGCTGATCAGGATTATGAGGTTCAAATTAACCCACAGCCGACGTGGAGCTCAGGAACGCCGATGAACAACATTTTCGTGGGACTCCCGACCGCATATTGAGATACGAGCGTACAGCTGGACGCCTGGAGTTACGAGCGTTTAGACAGACACACCGAAATACGAGCGTCTTCCACTGAACCAGAGAAGTTAACTCCGACATTTTGCAAGGTAACTTTTAGTTATTTGTCAAACAAGTTTTATAGTACCTACCCTTATTAAACTAGTATAATAATATACTATTTCCCGCTTCGAGCTCACCCTTTCATATCCGTACGTTGATCTGTTATCATTCCTGTCATTTTTTTAACTCGTTGCTCAAAACTTGCTCATTTTTGAGCGGTTCAACAGAAAAGTGAAATTACGTCAAACTATTGCAATCTCGATATATTTTGACTTCACTGTTTACATTAATGTTATTAATGATCTTGATTTAATTTCCAAAATCGGCAAGTTACATGAATCGAAAGAAGTTTAGCCTGTGAGAACTATTTTTGCTTTTTTTAATCAAAAATATTAGTACACAACTACAGTCTTTATACCAAGTTTTTATTTGTTTACTGTAATATTAATAATAGTAATAATGCCATTTTTCAGTTAGTGCAGAAAATTAAAGGAGAACAAAGTTAGTATATTTTTCTTCCAAACTTAGTTGGACGGCAAAACAAACCTTAAAGATGCCTAAACTACACCTGCATCATTTATGGTCTTTATCCTTTTACTGCAGTAGTTACTCCAATAGTGAGTACAGATGTGCCAGTCTTATTGCTTATGCATATGTGTGAGACTGTGGTGGTTTCTCACCAAATTATACGAGGGTCGATTACATGAAGTATGGTATGTAAATACTGTACTTTATTGTAGGAAAATAAACACTTTTTGAATGAGCAGTGTATGTCGACATTTTCTTTTGTAATCCCAGTTACTTTGTAATGACAATTATAGACGTTTTGTAAATTCCTAGTGTCGTTGCAGAAAATATAGTTTTAATTCATGCTTGAATCGGTTAAGTGGCACCAATGCTATTTGACAGTGAGTTATACTTTAATTAAATTGCGTGTATAAGGAGCTACTTCTAAATGATTAGGATTTTTGTGGAGAGATTGTATTTAGCCGGAAGTCTCTCAAACCTATCTGCTATCCATCTAAAATGCAAACAAGGCGAAATGTTTGTATGTTGGTCAGAGTACGCGAAAACGAATACATGTAATGCTATAAAATTTTGCATGAAGATTCCTTTAATTGCGAATATTCACACCTCGAAACTTTTTTCGAAATTAAAAATAATTTTATGATCATTAAAGTAAACGTAAATCAACCGTTTTTTCCTTTCAATCCTCGTTGTTATTTGGCTGTACTTTTCAGTCATTGCACCCAGTGACAATTAGCTTAAAAATCACACCCTTGTTTTAAATGCACCTAAGTGACCTTAATTTTTGCTTAAACACAAATATTTATTTACTTGCAGGTGCACTTGTATTTTGGATTTTTATCTTCGGGTATTGTTTTAGCATTTAATCATTAAGTTTCCGACATTAAAGTACAATAAAAGCACAGGAATGAGAGTAACTTCAAATTAATTCTTATCCTGTGAATTTTCCTCACTAAATAATTAATCTGGTTTTATCATGAATAATGTTCGGAAATGAACAAAGATTTCAGGTAGAGGAAACACGGATAACGCCTGTCATATATCTCTCTGTAGTACAGATATATACCTCCTTATCAAATTTGTAACTTTGTGCTGTATTTATTGTTACCAGAGATATATTATACATCTTTATCGCTATTGATGAGTAATTATTCATTACATTTAAACTGTAACCATTATGGTTTCTTGACTTTCAGCATTTTAACAATTATTGCATTTTCAAATTTTGAAGCCACTAGCTGTTATGCTATAGCATTTGTTTTGCAAAAATGGTACCAATTTTGACGTAAGTTGCTTCATTTTCAAGATAAATGACAAAATAAAAATCCATGCACGTCTTACCTTTTATCGAGAATTTTTTTTTCTTGTAATGGTTGTGTTTAAAGTATGCATGGAAGGGTTTGAGTAAATAAAAGAGATATTTAACGTTTCATGCATTTCGTTTTTCCGTTTTGATGCTAAAAGAAGCCACTCGATTTTCCCAAAAACTTTTTTTTGGTTGTTGCTAATTCAAGTTTTCATCTTGGCCATTTTAGCGACAATAATGTCAAGTACTTTTTTAAATTATAGCACTACAATATTCTAATTAATGTGGATAGAGTCTGAAATTTTAATTCTAGTGTAGTTCTGATTATTGTCACTAGTTAGTAAATGTTGTTAATTATTTTCTGACTTTTATGTCATTTTGCCCCATTAAGTAATAAAGTTTTATATCATTCCAAAGAGCATTTCATGCCCAATCTATATTAATAAAATATTGTAGCTAGGACTACCATTCGAAATAAGATGAACTTCAAATCATTGATGGTAAAAGGGCTTAGATGAAAACTTAAATTTGACTTGTTTTCATACAGTTGTGATTTTGTTGAAACTGCGTAAAACGGTTTGTGGAAGTTTTCTAAAAAAGTTAAGATAGCCTCAACTCAAAATTTTTTCGAAGTTATGACCTGTCATTAGAAACTCTAACAGGTACTTGCTGTAACAAATTTGTTTTAACTATTTTATTAGTACAACTTTATTGTTGAAACCCCATAAGATAGTTTGTGAAAATTCTCTATAGAAGTTCAGATAGTTTCAACTCCTTCCACAGAGATTGTAATTACTATCAAAAACTCACGATTTCATTAATACAAATTTAATTTTCTTGAAATTTTATACGTCGATTTGTGTTTTTTTTTAAAGAAATTAAGATAGTTTCGTAGTCTTTTCATAAAGAAGTTTTAAAGTCATGATGAGCCATTAAACATTTTATCTACTATATTACATTCTATGTGCTTAATATAAATTTCATTGCAAATATCATTTATCAGATTAGAGAAGACATTTTTCGGTATCACTGTTTAACTTTTATACAACTCTTCAGCAAAACTACTAAAATTTTGGCAATCATTTAAGCATTTAACACGATCTATCACTGTTATTCAAATTTTTTTATTTTGTTAATTTGCTAATTTGTGATATTGTAACGCTAAATGCAGACAACCAGCATAAGCGTACTGCTTCTTATCGGACGAGGCGGCCCACCTCAAAGGGAGGCCGCTCCGCTAATTGGATCATAAAAACACTTCCAGTCCAATCGCGAATATTCATTTAAAGAAAGAGTGATTTATTACGCTCGGGTCGTTCGTCGGGCTATAAAAGCGAACGTTGCGGACGAAGGAAGATTAGACGAGAAGCCGCGAGTGAAAACAGTGCGATAAACGGACAAGCGAAAGCGTATAAATAAATTAGCTGTTAATAGTGTGATATAAATGAATTCGTTAAGTAAAAGTCTAGATAAATTAAGTAGTGTTAAGACAGTGTGTAATTAAATTAGAATAAACGTTACAATATGTTATAAAGCAACTATTAATCTTAGAACCAGTATCTTTAGATTAAATTATACTCTTATTCTATATGATAAATTCTACTAATTTTATAGTTTATAGCTAATGGTTTTAGATAGGTGGAGATTTGTTATGCACATTATGCCGTCCTTTGATATCATGACATTTTGTCTTCTATAGAAATTAATAAATAGGACGGGAAAAAAGATTGCTTAACCCAGTGGAACATTAAACGGGTTGTGAAAACAGAATCCCCACACATAATTACTCCTACGTTTTCTAGGGTACTCAAAGGGAAACCCGCCCACAGTGAAGTTTCCGCCGGTGCACATTTGAAAAGAACGAAGCGGCGCAAATAAAAATTCCGCTTTTGTGCACCTTCAATCGTGACCTTTTTCGGATTTTTCCATACGTTCCCTGTGTGTATGTATATGTGTGGTAGATAGTGGAGCAAAAAGCCGTGGCGTGAACTGACCCGGGCGCTAATCCCAACTATATGTATACACGATCGTTCATTAGATCTATGCGTGCGCTTTGTGTGGTTTAGGGTCGACTCTCGGTGATACACAACACCTGTGCGCTTTACAAGGGATTACACCACGAGCATAGTTTTCCTCCTCTGCTGCCTCATGCTCTTCCTCACCCTCATTCCCATCCTTCCCTCCTACACCTTCAACGCAACGCCTGACTCATGGAGATCTAGGATAGTTTACAGGGCATTTAACGCTGAATTATTGTCGGCTCGAAATTTTGCGGAACGTAATATTTCTCTTTTTAGGTTTAAAGGATGAGATAGCATTGGGTTATGCTTGCGGTTTTTGGTTCGATCCCGATATTGATAAATTTCCAATGGGGGAAGGGATTACTTATAAATAACAGGGATGTTGGGAATTGTCTTTATTCGAGAATCCAGCTCTGCTTTAATGGATTCTGTACTGCAGTAAATATGCTCGATCGTGCCATAAATACAGCTAATCTCGTCGTTATGTTGTGAAAAAGGTAAACAATTTAAAATACGTACCTACCCTGAGTGTTATTAAGACAAGATTTACTTCTAATTTTCCAACCCACCGTTAACTTTTGTTTTGAAAAATCTACATTATAAATCGTATCAGTCATACAAGTAAAGCTGGCTCGACTGTAATATCTCAACCACTCAGTTGTAATGCCCATAATCAAAGAAAAATGTTTAAAAGTTCCTTCAATTCTGTTTTATACTTGTAATAAATGGCAATAAAGTGAAAATGTTCCTAATCAAGTTTAAACTTTATCAGTCGGGGACTATTTGTATTTTCCAGGATATTATCAGGTTATAAAATTTATGACTGTTACATGTAGTGGGTTAACTTGTACAGAGGAATTATTTGAGGGTATTTTTACATTAACTCCTGCTCCAAAAATCAAGCCGCTTCGTTATCGCTTTTTATTCATATTAGTTTCTTGCGTAAAATGGCCACGTAACTGAAATCTTCAGTATATTTCATTCGTTCTCACGCTCTGCATTAAATAATTTATTTTTATTTTTATTTCTTATTTATTTTTAATTTTAATTAAACTAAATCTCACGAGTTTCATGCACCGTAACTGGCCTTTGCTGCAAGTAGTTATGATATTTACTAGGAAGTAATTAATAATCATAAAATACCTGGACAAATATACGTTACAGATTCCTTTAAGTAGTACACTATCTTAAGTAGTGATTATCATAAAATTTTGAAAGACTACGAGAAGAAATAATTTTTAAATACTTATTGGGTGTATCTTGTTGTTATAAGATCATATAATAAAATCGTAAACAGATTTTATGACTGCATATCTGTTTGATTTCTTAGTGAGTTTTTCAAGTGATGTTTATTTTAACTGCGTCCATATAAGACATATTTAAAAATATGTATTGAATACAATCCTCGATTTATTGGCTTTTATAGTAGTTTTCACCACCAGTTTATACCATCACACTCGTCATCTTCCCAATCTGTATCCTCACTATCCAACTGCATTTAAGTGTTTTTCTTCTTTATTAGAACCAGAGTCCGATTTTCTTTTAAAGAAATGTGGTTTGTCACTTCCCACGTTACCTTCTTTTGCCTTTCTCTTTGACTGTTCTAAACTCGATTTTTACTCACTTTCAAACGTTAGATTAATTTGAAACTTCGCGTACTGATTAAGAACTAATGACAGTACAATAAATTAATAACCAAATCATTATTTTGTAGTTTATTTTGGATATATTTAATGACATATAATTGTAAAAGAGCTAGGGATAATCTAATGTTGATGGCAATGGCCGTACCACACTGAAAACGCCTGTTCTCGTCCGATCACTGAAGCTAAGCAATGTCGGGCGTGGTTAGTACTTGGATGGTTGACCGCTTGGGAACACCACGTGCTGTTGCCTTTTTTCTCTGTTTTTGCATCTTTTTGATCTAACCCATATTAGATTTTTTAATTTTGAATTTAAGAATGGCGCGAGTCAATTCGAACACACATTATTTCCATTTGAAGGACAAGTATACCTACAGAAACTTCATCAATTTTCAAGACCTTCCACGTTATCGTCGATTGGGCAGGAATCACACCTAAAGTTAGAGTAACTTTAGAGTGACGTTAGAATACTGGACCTCATCTTCCGAGGAAACATGTTGGCAATGAACAGGCAGTAGCCCACTATTATGATTATCCATATTAGAAACAAGAAGAAGAGTATCCATCTGGGACTAGAAAAAACAATTAAAATGACCCTAAATTACAAAGAAATCTTTTTAATCGGATATTTTACAAAGAAAAGGGGGAATTATAATGGTTATATGCGATCTAAATTCAAAACAGTAAATAAACTTCAAGTCCATTCATAAAAAACAAAAAAACTTGAAAACTATTTAAAGTTTAAATTTGTGTAAATTTGTGGAAGTTCAGGGAAGGTTTAAGCGGTGAGAAACATACATAATAAGTAATGGAAATACTAAAAAAGGTACGTTTTGGAATTTGACATTTGTATTCAAACAAATGAAAGTATAGTGTCAGTTGGTTGTCAAATAAATAAATGTCAAGACGATTATTAAAATCCATCATCAGTTTGTCAGTGTGCGAGATCTTTATTGATTTTAAAATGCCAAGGAGAAGATGACCTGACTTAGGTCGTCGAAGGCAATCAAATGTGCGACGAGCTTCGCCACGCATTGACGACCAACGAGAGACAGATAATGATAACATTTTAATTTTAGTTCAATATAACTCAATAATTTGAAGTCAGATATCAAAAAACAGTTATTACGTGTAATCAGGGAATCCTGATTGAACGTTTTTTTGTCCAAAATCAGTTTAAAATATTTCTTTCTAAATTAAAATCTTAATTCAGCATTGTATTCTCAAATATTGTATCTTGAAATTTTGGGTGTCTACTGATTTCACAAAAACTATGCGTTGTGGTTTATTAATGAGAAATTATTTCTCCTAAAAATTTAAGAAGTAATTTAAAACAATAATTATATTTATTCTAAAGGTGGTGTAACTTGTATTAATGTTAATCAAAGTGAATATTACCCGTCGAAAAGTTACCTGATAAAATTATACCGCCAGTCAAACAAAACCTACTATAAACTACTTAAAATTTTAAGCTAGTAGATATTAAATATATTTTTGTATATGATTGCTACTATACAGCGAAATGTGTATGTATGTCGAGTAAAATTGTTGAAGTACTTCATTTAAAATGAAATAGTAAAGTTGGCAATGGAGCAATTGTTTACTGGGCCATGGAACTCACACGCTCCAAAATTTATCTGCTCGATTCCTCCCTCTTTCCTTTCTTAGGGCTGAAAACGGTAAATTTCAGTTTTTTGAACCTCCCGGATTTATAGACTCTCCTGAAGAAAAGTTATTGCTACAGGGGTCCAAAAATATATTTCATAGTAAAACTTCAAGTTCTGCTTTTATGTAACCCGAGTGGAATCAATATCCAGCTACCAAATAATAGTAATGTAATAGAATTTAAATTCATGGCAAACAGCACACACAAAATACAGTTTATTAAGTAGCCCCTTCACGGGTAAAATTGCAAACTGTGACCTTATTATAATCGAGTTTTCTTTCTTGTTCGTATAAGTATTTTTACAGTTTTCAGTTAGTAAAAATAAACCCATTAGTGGATTTACCCAGTAACATTTTAAAGTCTGTTGTTTGTATACATTTCCTTTTTCGGAATGAAGGTGTTATTTGTAACTGAATAAGATGTGATGTAATACGTAACATGTTTAACAAAACTCATGTAATAACGATAAATCCATTAGTTGTACATACTATTAAGATTATACAATTTTTTTAAATGTGTACTTTCTGAATTATTAAAAAAATACTCATAACAATATCTAAAAGTGTCATATTTTAAAGCGACAGTTTCACATATTACTTGACTGTCGTAACAGGTTAGCGGTTAGCTGTTTGTTGGGCAGAGGTCAACTGCTATAGTTTTACCTTATCCTGATTCTCACGACTATAAAGTGTCATCAAAGTAAATATTTTATGGATCATACAGATAAGCTTTGAACACATTTATGAAAAAACACTTAATTAAAAAAAAGAAACTCAGATGAGAAGCTCTGTAATTATATGGTCAAGAGTTCACACTGCTATTTTTACATTATTTGCCGTGTGGAAGTTGATTTCTTCCAGGCCTATGTAATGCAATTGTAACTATTGAAGGTAAGTGTATGGAAGGTGTATCTTGAAATGTTCTTTTTAAAATGGATCTAAATAAGTTTTCAAATGTTGTTCCAAGAATATTTCGAGCCACAGGTAATTCTTGCATCTGTAAATTAAAACTGGTACAATTTTATTTCTTTTGACTAGGTTATGTACCTACTCCATTTAGTGATTTAGGGAAATTGAAGTTCATGAAAATCAGCATTCTGTGCTTGTATACCCTATTTGAAAACGATGGTGACGAATTGACTACTCTCTATTTTGCCATCAGTCTTCTGTTTACAATTTCGCTAAAACCATCTTGCAATCTTGAATAACTGTCACTAGAAATAAATTTCTTTATAATGCAATTAAGTTCCCGCAATTACTAAACTTGCCTTGATCTGATAAGTCATACAGCTTTGTTACTGATTACAAAGTAATACGGGGTGAATATTTATTATATCATGATCCTATTACTTTTTATATTTTAAAGTTTATCGGGGATTACACTGTTAAATTGCTATTCATTACAAAACTCTTACAAACTTCACAAAGTCCTTTAAAACATTAGATCTGTTATAAGATAATTCAACTTTTTTTTAATGTTGGCAAACTATAATTTTTATTAAAAACTTATAAAATCCTCAACTTCACATCAAAACATATATTATAATTTCCATTAGTTTTTAATAGCACTGATACTTCTTCAAGAATGCTATCAGCTCATTACACTTCCTTAGAAACTCCTCTACTTCTTTAAAAAATGGTAAGTCATATACAAACGTCATAACTAACATACTAAATGTGATAGTTTTCTCAACTATAATGCAAGGTATACGTCAGTAATATGTAACATAATAATACCACAACTAATTCTTTTGAAACAGGCGTTGACCTATTACAATTTTCTTGGAATTTCCTAACACAATCTTCGTCAGATCTAGTTCAATAACTTCATGAGATATTTATCACATTTCGAAATGTTTCATTTCAAGTTTATTGCAGCATACATAAATTCTGAAAAAGTTTCCAATTTCTTTTAAAGAAAAATTCCCAAAGCAATGGTATAATGGATAACTTTACTTGTGATTATTTCTTTGACAACTATCATAGTAGTTATCGTTAGATATGGTTATCTGTTATTTAGAAGAATAATTTCTAATCTTCAAGAAATATACCTCGATAGAAAACAGACAAATTAAAAACACTAAACACAGATGAAATAAAGTGCATATGCAAAGATGCCTATATTTGCCTAATATGCATTTGCATATTATCCGAGCTTTAATCATAAGATACACTGTAATATGTATGTAATTATTTGTGATATAAAGTTCCAAGTTGGATGGGGGAGATTTTTTGAAAAGTTCATATTGTACAAGTTTTCATATGCTGCAAAAGGCATGTTATTTTTGAAATATAGACGATACACTTTTTCTAAGATAGTCAAGTGATGATATGTACATATTTTGTGTTAAATAATTCATTGACAAGGTATCAATGAATTAGTTGTTTACCGTTTACTTGCTTCGTGTAATCATGTACTAGGGGTTCTCCATAACTGGATATTAGAGAAGTGTGATGAGATGACTGAACATTTCTGAAATAAGCAATGCAATGCTTTGAACGTCAAGTTTTTATGCAAGACTAGTGAACGACTACAAACCCCGTCACGTACGCACCGGTTTTACCATTTCATCCCCAAATTTTATCACCATCGGAAACGAATCGGACATTGGCGTCCTCGGCGATGTCGATTGCTACGGTAGATCCTCGTTAGTTTTACGTCAGGGGAAATGCATGGGGACGTAGCTGGGGCCGGAAGCGGAACGTGTCAAACCGGCCATTTTTAATCGGCTACACATTCAAAACGGAACGGTCCCGGCTCCCATGAAATCAATATGTAATTGTGAGTCGGTCGGTTCCAAGACTAGACGGAAACAGATTTAGACATCGGTTGAATACGGGAAAAAAATACACGCGCGCACACGACGGCGGCGTATCAAATAAAAAACAATAATTCGTCGCGATAAAAGGGTCGCCGGAGGTCTAATGCTGGTTCCCATGAAAAAGGGTTCTGTTAATCTCTACAAGGGTTCCTATTTAATTTTATTTAATTAGCGCTAAGAGGTTGGTTTTCGGTCGAATTGTTGATTGGCCTTACGTTAAAGGAATCAGTATATGCCTAATGGCGTCTATTGTGTTGGAGACATTGGTGGCATGACGGTCACCTAAGGAAAAACTGACAAATTGAATACTAGGCGAATACTCACGAATTGAATACTGAATACCTAAATAAATTTTTACATCGCAAATAATAACCTCATATAAGTTATTTAATCTTTAAAAGTGACATGACATTCATCTGTCTTCCCTCAGTTTCAGTGAGGGAGGATTCAGTTCATTTTCAGTGGTTTTAATTGATGACCTTTACGGACAATTATTTTAAATATATGTGCCATTTTGGTATTGGACAATGCAAAGAGTTAAAGAGTTAAGAAGTATATAGGTACCTTTATTACGTAAATCAATAAAAGAAATTCAAACGCTTGAAGAGAATAACAAAATTAAATCTATAAACCGCAAGAGTAAATCAAAGTAGAACATCAATGACAACATCTGTTACAAATACTAAATTTATGGTTTTCAGGTATGTCACGCATAGAGACAGCATACTGTGCATCGATACCAGGCTTCATTTTCCCCAAAATATTGACCAATGAGACATTTTTTGTCTCCTTTTTTGATTTTCACATTATTAAGTTCGTCATCTTGAAAATTCTATTGTCAAGTAGGTTTCTCACGTCTTCAGAAGGGTCGTTTTAGAGAAATTCCCGTTCTTCATGAATACTTGTTATTTCTTAGAAATGTCTTTATTCTCTGCGCATGTTTTCCTTCCTAGCATTTTTTTACTATTTCTATTTCTCCATTCATATTGTTTCAGTTTTAACGTCACCCAGGAACAACCCAACAATAATTGTGCTTTTAACCTACCTTCTTCCAAACTGATATTATTATATTTAAGCCAAGACGTATGTCGTCGTATTTAAAACCAGTTGTGGGAATCTTCTCAACTTTCCTTAAAGGAAAAGGGGGGTTATCTATCACGATGACGTAATTAGAATCAAGTATTATTATAAGATATTAAAGCACTCTTCACAAGATTCTCCATTCTCATTTGCCTACCTTTTCATGGTAGTTACATATTTTATTCGATCCAAATATTAATAAGGCACGAAGAACGAAATCATCTTCGTCATTCATACGGTTTAGTTTTAATATCTTGCGTTTTCTTGAAGAGTTTTTCAATCCCATGGAATTAAAAATGCCTGCTTCCTTGAAGTATTTTTGGTCTCTCAACATTTTCTGTTTTGTTGTACTAGCGGTAGGCCATGTTTCTACGATATGATAATTTGTCTTGTCTTCCCTTCTCCTCGATTTCGTTTACTGTTTATTAAATTCTTCCTTTTTCAATAAAATACTTCATTTTGATTAATATTGGATTTTTGACTCGTCGAACATATTCGAAATTCAATTTTTTTTTACAATAAAATTGTAGGTATAGAACGGCGGTTTATTCTAGAAGGGGAAGTCTATGTAGTTATTAACGTCTAAAACTTTCTTCATCATGGGAATTTGATTTTGACCAAAGTGATGTTTATCTTTCTTATGGCGTTTTCATCGAAATCATCTAATCAGTCTTCGATTTGGAGCAATTCTTAATCGTTATTGGCGCAGATATATCATTATGTAGCTTATACTGCTCAAAGAAACACACGCCCAAGGAACACTTCCCATTTTAAAAACTGAGAACTCGCTGAGAACATTAATGGTTCTCTTGGTTCACCAAATAAAATAATTTTTTTTTTATTTCCAACGTTTCGTCCACTCCATTTGAGGCATCTTCAGGGAGTGTTTTATTTTCTATTTTTCCACAAGAATTTATATTACATATAATTTTAACAAGCAATTCTCTAACTTACAATAGTGGCGTCGACACATTTGAAGAAAGTGGGGAATGTATTTTTCGGAGACTTTCTACAGTTTATTTTTTTACCTGCAAAGTAGTAACTTCTGAGGTGCCACGATCTTAATTTCAATTTTCCAATTTACTAAATATACATAAATATAATGTACATAACAATTGGACAACAAAATTAATTTCCTCTATATAGTTTCACTATAAAGGCTTCATTTTTCAAATTTTGTTACGTTACGCTTTTCTACATATCACAAATTAGCCAACGAATCGAATCCTCGTTGGTTATTGTAAAAATCCGAATATCACAACGTTACGTCGGACTCTCTATCCCAGTTAGCTTGGTCAGAAACCCGGTCCGAAATTGTGCTCGCGACTAGCAAAATGTTTATTTGCTTACGAGTACGGGTGGTAACTTTTATTGGAATACTAGCGACATTGTGTCGCCACCGCACTCTGGCGAAAACTACAATAGATGGAAGTTTAAGATTTTGAGAGGTTGACGGGGTACCATGTTAGAATAAGTTGTGTGAATTTGAACGCGATCCTCTGGTTACTTTGGCACGGAAACCATTTATGACCGACTTACGGTTTATAATTTTAAAGAGGAAGAAGAAGAAATGTGTACGTGACTGACGTTATCGGATGGTGGGAGATAAATAGTTGCAAAGTTGGGAGTTTAGAAAGCCCGGATAGATTGAAAATCTAGAAAGAAGGAGAGTTGAGATTCAGTTATTGGTCATGACGTCATTTCCGGTTAAGGGAAGGTGTTAGTTAATTAATATTGGAAGTTCAAATCAGTTTGGAGTAGGTCAGAGACTTTAAAGCGTGCGGAGGTGGTTTCTTTTGATAAACTTTTGGCTAGTGAACCCCAAAATTTGAGGGGTCCAATGGTCTTAAATAGTCAACGATAAATCTGTGTCGTGGATTCGAGTGTCGGTCCGAGATAAAGATAGACAGTGTGTTAATTGGTACGCTTCGTACATTAAGGTTGAACAAATAGTGTGTGTGCTGGGAGACTTCGCCATCACCAACGACACGTATTAGCTTACGTGTCGATCGGGCTGAGAGCGAAAGCGGAATACGACACGTTGGACCTACGAGGAGCCGAGACAACTCCGGCACAGCGCTCGCTTACAGGGCGATCCACCTTGTACCCCAGAGACGAGGAGATTCGGAGGCGACCCCCTGCCTCCGACTCCGAGTGCAAAGAGCAAAGTGAACGGGTATTTTTTTAAACTAAAACGCCTTTTATTTAAAAACGTTTAAATCGATCGATCGACCCGTTTAATTAGTACTAAACTCTGTAATTTATGTGTTGGTAATCTGAACAATTTAACTAGGTAAATTGGTAACTTCCGGATAACTATGATTTATTTTTAGGATTGCTTGAGTAGAAGTTAACTATCTTCGCAATCTAGTTACGTACAATCTCGATTTACCGAATTTGTTAAATTAACGTTGTGTTTGTATATGATCGATATGTCGGTGCTCTTTATTGGACGTACCTAATTAAACAGCTGTAATCATAAATTGAGTTTCTTTCGAACCGACCTCGAGATATTCTTTTGGCTAGCCGGCTTTACTAGTTATGAATTAAAGTAAAGAAATAAAAAACGTTGCCATTTGGGATAAGGCCCATACAAAATTATTCTTATGTTTAAAACGAAAAAAAGTGCAGTGTTCTAGGATTTTAATGGCCATTTTTCTTTTTTTACAGGATGTATCAAATATATATATATACATATATATATATATATAATAATATATAATATCAAAAAAATATTGAAAACTAATTTTGAAAATCAGTTTCCTACGGAAAAAGTTTGCTTGATAATTTTTTATACGAATACTTATTTGGATTTATTTACTTACTAAACGGAAAACTTGCTCAATTGCTTTTTCTGTACGATAATCAAAGTGTAGTATATTGCAGAGCTCCTCACATTTTTTGTTACGTACGTACGTGCGTATGCGTGGGGTACATAACGCTTAGAAAAAGTATTTTCGACTTCATTTCACCGAAAATGAGCGTAAAAGTTCGGACAATTTGCCCCCTTTCTTCGAGATTTCCGCTCGCAGGCTGAAAAATTAATTTCAATCCGTCACAGAGAGAGAAAAAATATATCGTTCAAAATGGGAAGTGGAAAAACCGTCTAAGTTATTTCAATTGTGTATACGCACTCTACGGATTTCCCTTTTGTGGAAACTCATCGGCAAATCCGTCTACGCACATGTGGGGACACGTTTTCGTGACATAAAATAAATAAATACGCTTTTCCATAAAACTTTCCCGGACCGAATCCTGGGCGAATTGAAAAGTTAAAAAACTGGAGAGATCGGAAAGTTTTTCTTCTGTCAGAACAAGTAAGTCCTTTATGCTAACTTCTTTAGAGGTCCTAAACGAGAGGCGTTCTTCTTTTGTTGATTTCGCGGCCCTCCCACTGAGGCCGAAGAACTTTCCTATATTTTAAAATAAGATTGTCAGGTGTACACATCTTGAATTCAAATATTCGCCGGAATAATCTTAAACGCTTTACCGAAGAAGAAATGTTTTTATTCAAATGGCGAGATATTTAAGAATCTTGTTTTTGTCCTGGGAAATTTTTCTGAATATTTTATCTCTCTTCCCATTCGGGAAGCGTACCAAAACTTGATGTTTTCCCGAATTTAAACGCTCCAAACGTCCATTTGTTTTCGAGGTGATTTAATTACACTGCCGCGGCACAAAAATATTCGTTAGGATAATTTTGAATTATTTTACAAAAATTAAATTACCCTCATAATTTAATCACGCCACGTTTTAATCCTGAAATAAATTTTCAGCATCAATAACAAGAAAATGTGGAAAACAAGACGCAACGGGATTCGGAATGACTGTAAAGTAGTTCTTCATAAGGTTATTAAGTAGGGGGTTACTTGGAGGAAAGTATTAACGGGGTTTGCTCTAGCTGTTCATTCTTTGTTCTCTTTCGCTTTCTACCTAAAATTGATTTGTATCAGACGAAAGGGGTCATAGACCACAAAAATAGATTTACCTGTATCGTTTAGAATGTTAATCAATAATTTCGCCAACAATGAATTTTTGGTAGTAATGGTAAAGTTACTCATTCCTGTGCATTTAATATCATTTATCGAGTTTGCTCGAAAACATTTTTGTTCCCTTTTAAGTGACAGTGAATTTTGTTTAAATTTGTGAATTCTTCTTCTCTCTGAATCTCTTGAATCTCTCTTCGTTATGCGAAATCATCTCTCTCCTGTTAAACGAATTGAAATGATTGCTTACGTAAAGTTTCGGTGAGTCAAGAAGAGAGGGTGCGGGAGTTTCCCCCCCGGAATAAGGGGATTTGAAACGTGTACATTTTGAATGTATCAAAAAGAAAACGGTTTGATATTTTCTAATTATTCCGCCGCTTTGAAGTCAAGGGCTAACCTAAGCCCTAAGTGAAATCATTTAAGTTACAACGACACAGGGACTCGTTAGTCCCTACTCGAAGGGGGAATGCGTTCGTTTTCGGCGGCGTTCGGTTTGTTTGAGGACCGAGGGTGACGTAGATTTCGATAACTTCTCCTTCGTTGAGAAAATAAAAGTAATTATCCCCGACGCCATGGAAAGTATAACGAAAAATTCACGTTTGTGGATTTAGATTGCGTCCAGTCTCGGGGCGAATTCCCTTATTTTACGAGATACGAATGGGAAGCGACGTCTCCGGGACGATTCGTAACTTTTACGGTCGTACATAAATTCGAACGTTTATAATCAACCACCAAAAATTATCGAATGGGTTAATTTTACGACAAAATGTCTTTGTCGTAAAATTTCATAGTTATTTAATTCCGTTCCTGTTGCTATTAAAATTTTATCTGATGCATTCGCGAAATTAGAACAGTTAAGTTTCGTGGGGTATCCCGAATCGCTTGAGGATGGCGTGCCACTTCGAAAATGCTTCCTTGAAAATTAAACACCACGAAATTAATGAATGTAGTGCCGTTTAGGGACAAAAACGCTTAAATTGTTAACATTTCAACTGGTAAATTTTAACCAGGCAAATCCGTGACTAGCTAATAACTGTGTCGTTACACTATAAATATTTCATTAAAATGTGAGTGTATTTTATGGTCTATCTAATTCTCTTGTCGTTTAAGTAAATAGGACGTATTGGTGAATATGTTGTTTAATGAATTAGAAAACTTGTACACAAATATTATACGGCAATATGACTAACTATGCGATTAGGTTCTTCATGACTTTAAAATCTCTTTAAACAAATAAATAATTTTTCATAAACATCACTTTATTCATTTTAGCTTGAGAAAAATATATAAGGTGCATCAAACTGACATGAGTTCGTTACATGAATTGTTAGTAATATAATCATTCAGATAGTACTACCTTATACATATTAAATAATAAAATGAAAAACGAAATAGCTAAGCACATGATATAATATATATATATATATATATATATATATATATATATATATCAATCTTCTAAACTTAAAACAAGATCTGTTCGTGGGGATGCGGTCAAAAACAACGCCAGTTATGCTATGCTGGACTCTTTTATATTTCTCGAGCTTTCGGAAATATCATTTCCATCCTCAGGACAATCCACAAAACTCAGATATAGAAATTTAAGATACAATCCTGTTAACTTACTACTGCGAGTACTTTAGATAAAGCTATTATCACTAGGAACAAACATAGGTACGTGATATATTAATATGAACAAATTCCACCGTATTGGATTATAACGTGGTTTTCTTACAGGTTAAACGGAAACAAAAGAGGATTATGTTCGACAAACAAGTAAATATTGACATGGATCGATGGATCAAGAAACAGATAACATTGATAGTTCATGTAAATACATAATATTAAGTTATATAGATATTTTGGAATATATTTTCTGTTATTTTCTTAATAGACTATGCCACTTTTGATGGAAATCAGGAAAAACACAGAAAATCACAGAAGGAAAGGAAGAATCTCACTGGCTGATTGTTTTATTAGCATTAGGAAATTTAATTTTATCTGCAAGATGTAATAAGTAGTTGTAGATTGTACTTAAATTTGAGATGTCCGATCTTTTGTTCATGACATTCTCTTTTTTAATGTGGGTTATTTCCAAAAAGGTTCGTTTGTGTGAATTTGTTTCCATCTGTAAGATCTCAGACTCATCAAAATTGATAGTGTTTAGTATCTAAGGTATGTTCGGTCAAAGCACAGGTTTTTCGTTTCGTCACTTTTGTGAGAAGAAATACGACCCTTCAAGATTCTGGATGTTTGGCCAATATAATTCAGCTTACAGTCTCTACATGGAATCTTGTATATTAGTTTACTTCTATCAAGTGACTTGATTGGAGTTTTTGTTTTTGTAAATAGCGATGAGACTGTTTTAATACATCTTCTGGCAATTCTAAAAGGTTGTTGGCCGAACGTGTTAATCAGTCTTGCAGTGAGTTTTCTGATAAAGGGTAAAGATCTAAATCTGATCGTCAGAATTTCTTCTTGAATGACTTGGTCATCAAGAGTTTGTTGAAACTGTGGCTCAGTGAACGTGTCATTGGAGAACATTTCTGAATAGTGAGTGGCACTTTCATTAAGATCCAGAGATGTAAACGATGTATTAAAATGAATCTTGTTGATGATATTATTGGGAAAAGAGTTATCTAGTAAGACAGTTTTAAGCTTGTGTAAGTCCTGTTGTAGAAAATTGCGATGTGATATTTTAGAGACCCTGTGCTTTAGGGCTAATATTAGATTTAGTTTCATCTTAAACGTGTACGTAGAGTGCCTTCAACATCTCTAAGCACCAACATATCGAGAAAGGGGATACTGTTGTTGGTCTCTTTTTCGACAGTGAATTGGATAGGTTTATTGACACCATTAAATATCGCTAATGTTTTATGAATTCTGTTCTGTAGTACTGCCAGTATAAGTTCGTCAACATATCTTTTAATGAATGGAATTCTATGAGGCGTTTTTTCTACAGCGACTCTTATCAATTCATCCAGGGCCAAATTGACCAGTGAAGGTGAAAGGGATGAGCCCATAGGTGTGCCAAAGATTTGTAAGAAAAATTGGTCTTGATACAACACATAGTTTTTGTAACAAAGGTATATTTTGCCAGCCTTTTTCAAAACTCTCCAATACCACATCCAGAGGTAGATTAGTAAAAAGAAAAACCGCATCAAAACTGACAAGCACATAGTCTCCTGGAATTTTGTAATCATTTATGAATTCGCTGAATGTAAAGGAATCTTTTATATAATATTCATTGTCTGTATCATAAGCTTTATTAAGAATTTCAGCCAAAAAACTAGCTAATTTGCATTTCGGAGCATCGATGGATGATGTAATAGGGCGCATAGACAAGGTGGACTTATATGAACTTATAAAAGAGTCCAACATAGCATAACTGGCGTTGCTTTTTGACCGCATCCCCACATATATATATATATATATATATATATATATATATATATATATATATATATATACAAAAGGAAATTATCGACTTACCCGTCTATTCCGTTAAGAAACGGTAACCACCGACACGTGTTTCTGCTTATTAGCTTCGTCAGGGTGGTATAACCAAGCCTTAAATGACAACGATGTTTGACACTTGGAAAAAAATATATACAACTCAAAAATAACGCAAACAGAAGGCAGCAAAGCACTTTTGCGTCTGTAAAGTGTTTGCTATGTCAAGCTTTCGGGAACGTTGGTAGGTATCCCTCTTCAGGACACTCTATAACCAAACAGTTTGATTATGGACTACATTATATTGATTCATATTGATTATATTGGTATATTGATTTGATTATAGATTATAGCCAAACTGTTTGTTTATAGATTGTCCTGAAGAAGGGTACCTACCAACGTTCCCGAAAGCTTGACATAGTTACAATGGAGTCTTACGTATAAATAGGCATTTATTTCTGACTACAACCTCACCAACAGATTCTTCTGAGTTCTGAGATATAATGTTTCGAAGTTTATATATATATATATATATATATATATATATATATATATACATTTTTAGTTCCCTTATAATTGACCATTCAAGGGTTGAAGCAGAGGAGGTTAACTTCATTAGAGTGTTAAATTGTTAAAAAGATCAATTTGAATTGCAAAGTTGGTTGCAACGCCGAAATAACCACACTTCATACCAGATGTATGTATGGGATGATAAGTTAATGTAGATGAAAAACAATTCAATTCCAGACATGGAAATCAGAAGTACGAAGTCGTACAATATGAAACCCAATCTCGCATGTAAATTGGCACGCGCTCTGATTTCCCAAAAGATCACCTGTTCCGCCACAAAAACGGAATCTGGCGACCGAAGATAAAAAACCTCCTGTTTATTGATGTACCTTTCCAAGTTTTTTACGGCGAAGCAGCCACGCTTTGTGGCCATAAAAGCCTTTTATTTTTGTCTCTTTCAAAACCAAATTTATGTGTGTCAGGTAAGAGGGCCTATGTGTACGCGCTGGCAGGCGGGAAACGCGTTGAAGGGGGAAAATCCGTTGAAAAAATTCACTTTAGGAAGTTTTGGAAAGTCTTCGGACGTGTGATAAACTGTCTCGAAAGGTGAGCGTGCCCAGATTTCATTTTAAATATTTCTCAGGGCTATAAAAGATAAATCTAATTTAAACGATCTGCACATTTTTCATTTTTATATTTTCAAGAATCAATAATATTATAAAATGTTCAGATCACGGAGTCTGTTGTGAAATCTTAACAGATATGTCATATTCCGATTTTTAGTATTAAGTGAAATTATGGATTTTGTAATGATAACAACATGAGTAAGGGACAAAGGCGATTTGGGTCCTCCAATTTGGTCTTTGCATTATCGATAGTAGAGTAATAATTAATTAATAGTAATATTTATTTATAATTAGTAAAAGCTAATTGTGAATGGGTATCTAAAGGTAAATCGGAGAAACATGTTAAATTTTCCATCTAGTAATTGATAACAAGCAAAAATAAAAACAAGAACTAATACAATATATCCCAAAACCATTATTATATGATGGTGAAATTAAATAGCTACTGGCCTACACTCAGAAACAATTCTGAGGGTAGTTCTTTCTAAATATTATGTATTAGTAAATAAAATAAATAGCAAATGGAGTGTTCTTATATAATAAACATTTTTTGTATCTCAATTTATGCTTTTGGCATATTTTTCATAATCTTTCATATAATACCTAAACCATTAATACATTTTAAGTAAAACTAATTCCGCGTTCCATTTAAATTATTGGCATATTTTTTAACTCCATTAACAGTAATTTCATTCATTTTTCTGGGGAGAAAATTAATACAAATTATTACTTTATCTAGTATATTAATGATATGAAAATATGTATTTCAACATATAAAAACAAATTAAGAATTAATTTCTGCGGAACTCCTTTAGTAGATTATGAGATTACCATATAGATTAAGATAATGATCAATAATTTTATTACTATTAATTACCGTGTAGTATTAAACTGAACCTATTAACCAATTAATACCAACCAACAATACCAACCACGCGTTGTTTTTTAATAGTGTTATTAAGTTTAGTTCTAAACTATACCACTTGAAATGTATTGTTCTGATATGAATGAAATTAAATATGTTGTTTTACTGCATGTTTTCAGAAAATCGATATCCATTATATGCAGTGTAAACTGTTATTTTCCAATTCAATTTAAAGCATAATGGATAAATTCATATTTTAATGAACTTTCAATAATTCGTAACATTCGTCATTTTTCCGAAAATTAAAAGCAATTAATTCATGACTGACAGCTTCCAATAAGCAAAAAGAGTATTTTATTAATAAAACATTCCCTGGCAGGTTGCACTTCTACAAAATATTGAGTGACTTCCGTCCGTCCTCTAGGAATTCTTATGTTGATATATATAAAAAATCAGTTTTTCTGTTTTTGAATAAGTGTGTGGATTTCGTGATTTTAAGGTGAAAGCATGAAATGAAAAGTGTCATTGTTTTAACAAGAGGTTGTATTGCTTGGTTGAATATTCTCAAAATTGACTTAGTTAAGATTTCTTTTTAGTTTACCCTACTATACAAATTTTTGAGTAGGTTATACTTTTTAGTTTATTTGGTCTGAAATGGGAAACTACAGTACGAAAACGTCCTCTTTAAAATATCAAAGGTATGGCCGTAAAAGCACTAAACTAACTTCCTTCGGACCTAAATAGTCCTTCCCAATTTATACCCAAGCTACCTATTTTTCGAACTGACGCTATTTTTCATAACTAGTGACATATATCTTCGGTATCTACCAAAAATGTAAGTTCGCATTTAACCCCAATTATTTCTTTTCCCAAGGTATCTCTTTCTCTCTCTCTCACTCTCTTTATCCCTTAGGTTAAACAAATGTTGATCACGTAAGAATAGCGACTCCCTCCTCGTTCGTGCACATATTTTTCCGAATGAGTCGTCGTCGCCGTCGTCGTTCTCTCTGCAGGATAATGCAGGACACGCATCTGTGTAAAGGGCGAGTACGCGCCACGCATGTACATGCGAGCAGAGAGATAGAAGGGGAGAGCGAAAACCGGGAAGGGAAAGGAGGAACGCCTGGAGGCGCTCGTCCTCACCTTTCGGGTTTCTTTTCCCTGTCAACGGCAGGATTCGACTGAAAGATGACGTTCCTCAGAGGGTTTCCCGGAGAATGGGAGGAGGTCTTCCGGCAGGTGAAGCAGATTCCGTTCGGTAAAAAACAAATCAGGAAGTAATTTTGGTGGATGCACTTTTATCCCCGCCAAAGTCTGTACTGGGAATCCGGCGTAATCGGGAATATTTGTGTTATGGCGAATAATTTTGAGAAATTGAAGTGTACCACAGAGTTATAAGAATAACAGAGATGATTATTTACATTTTTCGTGTAGCCAACATTGAATAGTCAAAGATGGCTGAAAATGGCGATAAACAATAATGTTGCCAGTGTTACATAAAATATAGTTTTTTTTTTTTATGGAAAATGAGATCTATCACCACAGTGTAAGGAGGAGAAATACTTGTTTCTTATATACAGTGCTATTCCATTGATACACATATGTTAATTGTGGAAATAAATTAGGTATATTTTGTTTTATAAAACTTTCCTAAAATACATGTACATAAATACAGATCGTTAGATCTAATATATTCGAAAATAAAACCGGCAACCGTGGTTTCTACCACGTAAACTACTCTTGGGGCCCAAGGTCAATTTTACTATGATTTATATACTGAAAACAATCGGTGTTATTTGGCGTTTTTAGGTATTTCTTCAGGTTTGCTCGTGTAGTTTGCTAGGGATACTATTTGTTTACTTCCCGCATTTATAAAAACAGTTAATAGAAATGGTTAAAATCTGTGAAGTTTGCGGAAAACACGATTATAAGAATCCTAACCTATCTTCTATCTTAGTGGAAGTTGGTTATGTTTATACCCATCCCTATCCCCACTCCTACCTCACGTCTTTCCCCACTATATATTTACATCCCCTCGTTGCTCCATATTAATGCTGGCGACAAGAAAATGCGTATTTATGAATGGTTTGTCACCTCTGTGTATCTTATAACTCTGTGAAGTGTACCTATTCTATTCTCAGTTTTACTAGGCTAGTGGATTGTTTATGAATCCTTACTTGCTACTACTCATGGTATTCCTGTGATGAGGATATTCAACTCTCCTTTCAGCCGGCTGCTCTTGTGTGTTCTTTCTAGCAATTTTCACATGTCAAGATTTAGTCGTGTAACGTATCTATATTTATTTCCAGACTCTGAGAGTATATCCTGTTACGTTTCACAGTGTATATTTATAGGCTGTATATTTGTCTCAATACAGTATAGGTTTGTTCCAACAAGCACCTCACGGACTCTCCCAAATCTAGTAATGAATTATTTTATGTGCAAACGGCAACAAAGTATTTATTCAAAAATCAGTTCCGAACTTCTGTTGGAATATAAAACGCTTTCTACTGGAAGGAATGCAAACAAAACATAATCTTAAAACAATAATTATGGTCTTATCATACGTATAAAATCTTCATGTCTTGAATAAAGGACAATGACAATTTAAAAGGTAGTAGTGAATGAATTTAGTCATCCGATTTAATTATTTTTAAGTCAACTAGTCACAAATTTCCTGAACAAATTCAAACTAAATAATTCTATTCATATGGTATGTGAATGCATTTTCATATGTGAAACGATAAATTGATATAAAATATTACTTTAATAAAATTCAGTTCCATAATTTACTCGTAGCGTATAATTTTATAAACTTGTAATGTATTATAAATCACTGTTAAAGAAAATCTTTGATAAATTTTTTCAAAAACAATTCAAAAACTTTCAAAATGATTGAATTCGAAATTTCTTGACCTATTATAAAGAGGTGTACTTAAACCTATTAAACAGATATACAGTTTGTTATTATAGTTTTAAAGAAAAACAAGTTACATTCAGAAATTTTAAAAACCTAAGTTCTATGTCATTATCTCAAGTGAAATTAAATTCATAAATTAAACTGTAGTAATGATTTAGTTACAAAAAGGCAACCGTGTAGAAGGCGTGGCAGCTCAGTTCGATTACGCCAGTTCTATTAAAGAAAACGTCAATGTATTGGTTAAGATATCATATAGTCTGTAATATGTAAAATGTGTGAGAATTACTTTTAGTTCAGGACCCATCTGTTTTGACGGGGATGTAAGAGGTAACCGCAATGTTTTTACATGAATACCTCGAGAATAATGCCTAGAATAAGAATTGACTTATCATCCAAAGCGCAGAGGTCGGGAACACTGTTTTAAGGCAACAATTTACAAAAAAAAAAGGTAAATGCGTTTTTTCCAGATTTGTTTTTGTTCTAGCTTTTTAACTATTGAATTTAGAAGAAAGTTGAAAAGAGAAGAACGGTGTAGAATCGCTTTTTTCATAATATGGCATACGTTAGAAATTCAAAAATTCAGAATAATCGAAAAATATTCAAAATATTCAAAATGGTTTAAATTTTTTTTCTGCTACTCTATTTTAACAAAACTGACTAAGCTTATATAAGAGGGATCAAGGTTTCATGTGCTTTTATTAGAATTAAAAAATATTTATTAGAACGGTCTCAATCATGGCATTAAAGTTCCTAAAGTAATAAATTAAAAAACACTTCTTTGGGCCGATTTTTTGTTTGTTTATTGCTATTTTGCAAAACCGCTAATAAATTTTTGTATTTTTAACCTATGCCATATTATATAAAAAGCGATTCTGCAACTTTCCTCTTTCTTCAACTTTCTTCTAAATTCAATACTTAAATAGTTAGAAGCAGAAAAAGTCGGAAAATGCGTTTTTTTTAATTGTTGCGTTTTAAACAATATTCCCGACCTCTGCGCTTTGAAGGATATGTCAATCCTTATTCTAGGTATTATTCCCGAGGTATTCGGAGAGGTGGACACAGAGTGTTGTAAGTATTTTGGAGACACATGGATAACAGAGACACAAACACTGTCTCGCTACATGACCGATCCAACGCCACGTCAAGCCCGCTACTGGTTCCATAACATTTATCTCCTATTCCGGTTTTAGCTCGTATCTGACTGTTTCGTACTCCATCCGACAAGGTGACGTCCAACATGACTCTTTCCATAGCTCGTTGTGTAACTCTGGGTGGGTATTATAAACATGTTTACGAGTTAACTTTGAAGTTAACAGTCAAGTTAACTTTAGCATTTATAATGCCAGTTTTATAAAAGTCCCAGTAAAATTGAGGTTATAAGCACAGAATAGTTAGTTATTGACAGAAGAACTGTCGAAATTCGAAAAAAAAAACATAAAGAGGGCAAACATAAAAGATAACCTAGATTTTTACTTTCTCGTATGGGATACCCATATTATAAGAGAAAGTATTGTAATCGTGATGATTTTCGAATTTGAGATGTTGACAATTAAAAAGAATACGTACCTACGTCTACGTATACATAAACACAATAAACAAATTGAGGGAATTGAGGCACAGAATAGTTAGTTAATGACAGAAGGACTGTCGAAATTCCAATACAAAACATGATTTGCTACAAAGTTAACTTTAACCGATATCCTTTCCATCCGATAAAGTTAACTCCGACATTTGAAGTTAACTGGTGTATGTGACGTCATTCCCCAAGTTAACTTTGAGTTAAATGTCAGACAAGTTTTATAATACCTACCCTTAGTTGTTCTGCTATTTTTCTTGTTATAGCTACGGTTTCCAAGCTGTATGTGATCACGGGTAATATAGAACTCTCATAAGCTTTCCTTTTTAGATGTGATGGACTTGTTTTTTCTTTAAAGATCTAGCTCAGTTTTCCAAACGCTACCCATGAGAGATATTCTACGTTTAATTTCTGCGTTCTGATTATCTTTTTCCAGTTTGATTATATGTCATATATACATAGTGGTCAACGTTTCCTATGATGGTTTTATCTACATTGATGTTATATTGGATATCGTTACTCATAATTTTTGTTTTATTCAAATTTAATAATTTACTTGATATTTCATTTTACTCATTGAGAATGATGTTCAGCTCATGCTTGTTGGTACTAATTAGTACAATGTCAAACTCGTCGATGATGTAAATGCATTCCACGAATGTTCAATCCTGTATTTTCTCAATGTAGCTGTTTGAAGATATTCTCCAATGCTAATCGAGTGAACAATTTGGGCGAGGTGGTGTCGCCTTTTCGTACGCCTTTACCCATTCTAATTTTGTTTGTTTTGGTGTCATCTATTTTTACGTTTAAAGTTGTCTTGTCATAAATGGTTTTAATGATGATATAGTGTCTCGAATCCACTCTGGGTTCTTCCATTGCTGACAAAAATGCACAGGTTTCAATACTGTCGAATGCTTTATGATAATCGACAAATGCTAGATGCATGGGAATACTATACTCTGCTGTTTTTTTCAATTATCGTTTTAAACTGTGCTGAATCTCTTTCGAAACCCTGCTTGCTACGCTGGTTGGTATGAGTTTACATTTTATACTAGTTTTCTGAAATTCCAATATGTCCTATAACAACGTACTATAATTGGCACAGAAATTCCCTCACAACAAATACCTAAAGAATTTTATTTACAACTGGTGCCATTGATAACATCGACATAATTAAAACAAAAAAAATATATTAAAATTAGAAAATATTAGAACTAGTTCTAATAGTCCTGTAATTTCTGAGCACTCATGAGCAAGGACTAGCATTTTCGAGCCAACAACAGACTGTCGCTCAAATAATTTTCATCAAACTTCATTTTCTGTTATGTCCTTTGGAATGTCTTACCTGTATGTAATTATGATAAGAAATTGTCAATACTACTTTTTGTAACATATTGTTGTCAATTAATTCGGTCTCATATTTAGTTATATTTCATTAAGCAGCAGAGAATATAACTTCACGAAAAACTTTTTGATCCTTGTTCCAACGACGAACCGTTCCTAACTTCTTGACTCCGTCAAATTTAACGAGTTTTGTGAAAAACCAAAATCTGTTTCTCAAAACCAATCTCTTCGAGTTTACATTCGTAATTTAAGGTGTGCTCTCTCACCCCATATTGGCGCACCGAAATGGGTATAAGATGCGTAACGTAAATCAGAACAACGGCCCTAATTCGGTATAATTAGGAAAGTTTTCGAACTTCTAATTGTCTTTTTTTGTTTGATTAAAGTTGTGTTGCTACGCTATCGCAACCAAATCTGGTTCGGAATTAAATTTTGATGAATTCCGAGAATTGGGGCGTCCTTACCGAAATTAGTTCACAGCAGGTTTTGCGAGTTAAATTGATTTGGGGGAAAAATGCTAACTTTGTAACAATAACTGTGTTGTGTAGTTATATCCGTCCGAATATTTCAATACTTTTATTACTTTTTTATTAATACTCACGGACTGGTGTTACACTTTTTACTTTCTCATATGAGGCACTCATATATGAGAAGTTTTGTATTCGGGTCGATTTGTGAAATTTGAGTTATTAGCATTTCAAGATGTTTTAACGTCCCCTGAGAACTATTATCCAACATATAAAAAGAAATGTGAGTAAGTATTGCGATGGACATATCCTCATTTGTTATGTCATTTTCGCAGTCATTGGAATTACTTTAACTATCTTAACAGATCAGAGTTACATATGAAGCAGCACAGATTAATTATATTATAGGTAGGTTAATAACAGTGCTTTTTAACTCGACATACATTACAAGTAGTAAGTAGTTAGAAATTGTAAAGGTATAAACTTATTGTAAATGTATAGCAGACATATTAAAATATATAATATCGTAATATTTATGAATAGTGATGTTTTAAGCTAAAATTGCTTCTAGGAATCTTATTTTGTCGGCAATGCGTTTAAATAAATGGAGCAAATTGTTTTATGAGAGTCCATTATTTTAATCGCGTAGTCATACTCGGCCACTTTAGGGTGCACTGCAAGTTTTGAAACTTGAAGTTATTGATTTTGCCGAAAAACGGTAGTTACTTTTTCCAAATAAAAACCAGAAAGTTCTCCTTAAGTATTAGTTCTAAAGAGAAACGTCGGTTTGGTAAAGCATTACTCATGAACGGTCTTAATAAAACTTCGGTAACCTAGTAAAATTCCCCAATAAAACTTTTACATATAGTCTAGTTCGAAGCGGAACTGGTTCATTAATCATAAATTCCTATCCGGTATATACGCGAGCCATTGTCAGCCTTCATCGGTGCGCTGAATTATCGTTATTTCACGAAACGAAACATATACGAATTAGTAATATGGATGTGTCCCACGGGGGACCCCTGTATCTGAAAATAATACCGGGCCAATGGATTATACGCACTAGAACGCATTTAGTTTAATATTAATTTTAGTTTGCCGGAGCGACCGCCATAAATACAAACAGAATTATGCGAGATAGTTTGCGATAGAATTATTCTGTTTCGGTTTTGGAGCCAGATTAGGAGGTGGATTCCGGAATTGGTCGGCGTAACGTAATAAACGGGCAGTCAGGTCCTATTTGACTTTGCCACCTTACGAGGTGAAAATAATATGTTGTCTGGCCGTGCTTGTCGCTAACAGCACAGTGAATGGAAAGGAAATGAAGGATAATTTCGAAAATGTGATCGTAGCAATTTATAAAATTTATAAGTTATAAAATTTTCGAAACATCATCTATTGGAAAGGTACATAAAATACCAATTCTGGTACAAAAGTTCTAACTACTTAGTTATTTGACTTTCTAATACTCATGTTATATATTACTGTCCCTATATGTTGATCTAATTGAATTCATCAAATCTCAATTAATCGAAAGGGTAAATTCATCAATAGGTCATCTAATCGAAATTAATTTAATCGATTTTTTTTATTAAATAAAATGAATAGGAGTAAAAGTATAACCTTTGAATCTTTACACATAGTCTCTATATTTCTTCTTTTGTGAGGTAGCGCTCCTCCTTCAAAAACTTGAATAATTTCCAAATTGTTTATATTTTCTGCTATTTAAAACGCATCTATACATTTTCGGATTGAAGAGTGACTGGCGGACAACTGACTCTTAAAGCATCTACGCCAACCTTTAACATTATTATTTGTTATTGGCAGACCATTTCAAATAGCTTTATAACAATGTACATTGCGTTTACAAATTGTGGGTTTCTCCATCTCTGTCTTCTATTCATTCGTCTTATTCATCTATTCTCAAAATAATCAATTTCTTGTGTTTTGACCCGAAAGTGATCGTAAGGTGCTTCAAATGACGCCACTGTGAGATTAACTGAAACAAATGGTAAAGCATTTAACATTCTTATGTTCATAGAAAATACCATATCTTTGCTTGAAACCTTTAGTGTTTTATTTGCTGTAAATATACTGAGTGAAATGCAAAAAGCACCCTCTCACTTAACAGTCTTGTTTGGCGACAAATTTATATCCAAATGCGTCAGTAGCTTTGGAAGCATAGCTTTCTTATCGCGAGCTTTGCGCTAAGCGCTGGATCGGTGAGAGGTATGAACATCGAAAAACCGATCGACCCGGGCGGCCTATTATCGCGCCGCACTAGCTGTTTGGTGTCAACTCGGGTTACATTTGTTTGCATTGTGGGTTGGCTGCTCCAGGAGTGGTGATTGCGGGCTCGATCGGTGAGAGGTATTAACATCGAAATAACGAATGAGCCGGATATATTATTAGTAACTAATGTGTATACAATATGTGTGTAATGGAAAGCTGCCAGGCCAGGTAAGTAAGAAGACTCTAACTTAGGAAGCTTTCGAAATATTTTATTTCTTCATTAGCCTAAAACTAAGAGCAAAACGCGTGTGTTAATGGCAATTATCGAAAATACATCTATTGACAGATTTATTTACAGTTGGTGAGGATGAAATTGACGGTAACTGTCGAAACCGGTCCGTCTTATCGTCCAGTATTGAACGGAATGAACCATAGAACAACTTATTTCAAAGTAGTACCAATTTAATCTTTCTCTTCCACGTCAGGGATGGGAAGGGATGGGTGAGAGATCCTAATGATACGGTTCTTCAGTCCCAACATCAGGTTAATTTTCATTCTATATGGATGAGCGGATCTGAAGTTAATCCGATCCCTTAGAGACACAAACCTACATAAGCTTCAAAACTTACTAACTTATAACTCGTATCCCATCAACCTGTTGAAGAAATTACTATTTTCCACTCCTGGCACACTTTGCATAAGAGATGGGGAGGTTTTCAGCACGCCGTTGGGTGGAGAAGGTATCGTAGGAAACCAACCAGTCAACGCGGTTAGGAAATATACATCTCTTCCTTTTGTAGAATATTTAACACCAAAAATCATTAGAGTATTGAAACATCAGACTGATGTCGTGGTTGCTCCTAAGTTCCCCAAAAAGGTCTCTAATCTATTTACCAAATTAAAGGAGAAAATTGAAACACTGAACAGAACAAATGTAGTTTATAAAATAGGATGTAGTAATTGTAATCAGACGAATATAGGTAGGACCTCCCGGAATCTCAAATATAGAATCACGGCTCACCGGAGCGATATTAGTTGAAATAAAGACTCTTGCATTTTAGCTAAGCATGCAATTTCTACTGGGCATAACCCCGATTACACTACACCAACGTGACTGTATTAGATACTGATCCTAATCTTTTCAGACGTAACTTTTTGGAGATGGCTCATATTTTTACAAAGACCAACTTACTTAACAGGAGGGCTGATATCCAAAATCTGAACGTAATAGATTCAAATATCTTGTTTTTGGATAGCCAGCTCAAAGAAGGCACAAGAGCTGCTAGCCAGATATCGACCCCCTTGGATTTTTTAAGTTGATTTCCCAAGTAGTCATCATTTTAAATATACACTCTGGGTAACCAAATAAACAATTGTTCTATGCCTTTCATATCACTCTGTGCTTTATATAATTCTGCGTATAACATTATGTTCCAAGCAGACATAAGTTAGGTTAAGTCATTTCCACAGTTCTTTCCGTTATAACCGGTAGAAGTATTCATGTGACTTTGCAATAATTGTCGCACCATCATCTGTTTTAATTAAGTTTATATTTCAATGTGTTTAGCGGTTTAGCGGTAGTGAAACCGTTGATATGTGTCTGACGAGAATATATTAATTCTCGTTTTTTCATTAAACGAAATAATATCCGTTTGCTAATTACATTATTGTGACATAACTAAATCGCATAACATAACTTTACATTACAACGCTACTAAATATTTGAAAAACATTTCATAGATATTTTCTATTATAACAGCAAACATTTTACAAATGAGTTTTTTTTCATTAGATTGTCGTTCTGCTGTGTAATATGTAAAACAAGATGAGATGTGTGTTCAACAATTGTATGACAAGATTTTCTTCCTTCGATATGTACTGTAAATAAAACTAGATACTACAAAATTTCTCTCAAGCAGTTATTTATTCAAACGTTTCCTCGGGATAACAACATGATAATACATAGAAAAAAGTAACTTTTTGCTTTCAATTTTTCTCATAAAATTTTTACACAAGAGATGTTAAAATACCGTCGCCGAACATACCATATGTTCGCTAAAAGTGTCATCTTTCGTTTTTAAACATATCAGCGGAACTGAGTGGAGGATTTTCGTGAATTCCTTACAGTTATGATTACCATTTGTTGATCCCTCCCAGGACAAGTACTCTCAGCATTTTTTTGCGTTTTTCCCCAGAGGAAAAATTTCCCGCTATGCATTTATTTGTGCTGCACAACGACAAACGAAATGCTTTCCATACAGTATGTGTGTGTGTATATCGTTCCAACAAATTCTCAATAGCGGCCACTTATTCCTTGCGTCATTGTCGTTAACTAAACCTTCATTGTGCTAGATTCACCTTCTCAGTGCGACACTTGATTGATATGTAATTACGATTATTTGATTTAGGGTGTTGCTTAACAATTTCATGGTGGAGCTTGTATTTTTTGATGTGCCCAGAGGAACACGTCAACTTCGAGCTCCAATTATTTAACCCAAAAATCTATTTGGCTCATCGAAATAGAATCACACAGATATCGATAATCCCCGAGTGTATCGGATCAGACCCTTCAGTTAATAGTTCCTGGGGAACCGTTTGATAGGGGGACACCTACCGAGATACCGATATAAACGACAGGGGTTAAAAAAATGTTAAATTGCGAGTGTGAAATTCGCTATTGGGGAGCGACACAATGCGCTTCAATTCATTTCTATTATTTATTTCAGCATATTTAACGGTCCACCGAGAAATTTTGTATCCTAAAGTAAAGGACTATTATCCTCGCACTGTACAGTAATAGTCAATATTATAGCGGGAATGACTAGGTTTCTTCAATAAACCGTTAAGAACGTGGTCTGTCGTAAAAAATGAGTAATAGTTCTAAATAACAGTAAATTTCGTTGGACTAGTTATTGTAACCATTATTTTATAAATCAAACCTTTATTTATTGTGAACATAAACCGGAAAAAATACAGCAATTTAATAGAAAACTTGTGTTGGCCGTTAGATACCGGCATGTTGGTTAACCGTTCAAAATTTGGTTTAATAACTTGCATATTTACCATTCACAGTAACAATTAAGTTTGTCATAATGCTATCATTTAATGTTGCCCAAGCCCATAATACATTAGCATTTTGGCACCAGCGATTGCATAATGGACTGCATCCCTCACATTATTTATTCGATGAAAAATAGTCATTTTCATTAGTGATAGAGTATATGTTACAACAGAAAGAAATGCCGTACTCACTAAACCCTGGTTTTCACCCTGTAAGTTTTAGTTTCCTTTTTAGAATTACAATTGATAATTTCTAGACAATTATTAGAAAAAGTATTCGTTCTTTGTTGATATAACTTAATATACAGGATATTTTAACTAATTGATAGGAATAAAGATGTTTAAATTTTTAGCTATATTGTATAGAATTTAAAAATAATAAATAAAAATACATTGTTGGTTTCCAGCTACCAATTATAGATTTCATTAAATTATAATATATTTGTATATACGTTTTTGTACGTTTTACGAATTGTATATTATTTATATTAGTATTTTTATTATTCTAATGTTATGGTAATATTTATATATTGTTTTGTTATTAATTTACAGTACTACTGTATTCAGTTTACATTACATAGTTAGATATAATTACATACGTTTTACATTATCGCTTAAATCTTTTTCAGAAACTTCCCCCTCTAGTTCTTCTGCGAATTTTTCCTGTGTAAATTCTTGTTACTGTGAATTCATATCATCATTGACATCATTACATCATTGTTGTAATTTTTTGAGGACCAAGCTATGACACCTGTTAGTAAAAGGCTGTTGTCTACAATGACAATCAGTTCATCATCTCCGCTGGTTACTTCGAATTGAGCCCTGCATTATGTAGGAACATATAAACTAAACCATAAAATATCACATTTGGTGCAATATAGTGGCTGTGAAAAAGAAATTTGTAAAATACTAACTATAAAGTAAATCAATAAGTAACTTTAATTTTGACTCTTAGGTGTGTTTACACATTTTCGACCCTTGTTTTAAATAAACATTTGGCGAATTCAACAATAAAAAATGTCTTAGCCTCTAAATGTTATTTGCAGTTATTTGAAAGGTGTATATGTTATCGTAAAAACCCGATTTCAGTTAAAACCCGAATTTCCTAGGAAAAACTAGTTTTAACTATTGCTCTCACAGTCAATTCTAGATTGAACTAGTTAGAACTAGAATTAACAAATATTTTAAGTTAATACTAGCTTTAACTAAATAGTCTCTAGTTAAAACTAGTTTTTACTATACCTGTCAGAAAAATCTGTGTAACCTATAAATTTTTTATTTTGAACAAAATATTATGGGTTTACCTATACCAAAAATAATCTGACATACTTGCGTCATGTAATAATACTTTTAATGGTACCTATAGGAAGGCTCGCGATAAATGAATTTTATGACGCACCGGCTTATCGCAAGAAGTTAAGGGTCTATTGTGTCTTAATGCTTTTATTGTAGGTATTTTGCCGCCGAATTTCGAGCAGCTCTCCGAGAAAAAGGTAAATGAGGTACTGCCCATTGTTGGGTGGTGTCCTGACTGCCAAAATGATGGTGATAATAGCCTGGTAATAAATCTAAAGATTAAGTACCTCGAAGAAGAGGAGAAGGTCATAAAATTCATTTATCGCGAGCCTTCCTATACATAAATTATAAAAAAATACATGAAATGAGTTACATAAATAGGTGCGTTGGGTAATCGAACAGGTAGGAACGAAAAACAAACTTAAGATAATACAAAAAAATTAACGAACTTCCATAAATCATTTATAATACTTTACTTGTAGTTTACGTCCTTTAGTCAGCCCCAGATAGTAGGAACATGTTTTCTACTTGTTCCTACGTGGCTGACTATCAGGACATTTAGAATTGCAGAGTTTTCCCTTCTTTTTACAAAAGCATCTTCTATTAGTATTGCAAGTCTTCTTTCAGACGCAACGTGCAAACCCTTGGCCTTCTCCTAAAGCAGCGTGTCTAGTAGCGGTTCTCAAGGACAGATTAGCTTCCGGAACTTCTTCAAATTTTAAGAATTTTTCTTTTGAAATGTCAAATTCTGATCTGGAAAAAATAATTACTATAAAATATCTACAAAACATAAAATCTTATTACGTTTTTAAGAAATATTTTTCAAGAAGTTTAGGGTGACTGCAATAATAATTTCTCCCTGATCTGAAAAAAAATATATGTATAATGTACCTGCAGTACAATTTCTCCAGTATCCCTTATTTAGTGCCAACTTTGTATAAACCATCTTCGTTTTTTTTCAAGTACAACACCTATGATGTTCCTTAGATCTGCTTTTGACCTGTCGACATCCGGTATCGGGAATATTACATTGTCACCCCTTTTCGCTGGCGGATGGAGAGCGTCGGAAACTAATTTCATTTTTTTTAGCCTGTTTTTTTAAACCTTCATGTGCTTCTTGTCTAGCTAATAAAATTGAAGATTCTGTACTAGGACCGTCCTCTTCAATATCAGACAGAGATTCACTATTCCGCTGATAAAAAATGTTTTGAAGATCTTCTTCATCATGTATGTTTTGAACAACTTCCAGTGGTAAAGACGATGTCGCAAGTCCTACTCTGGGTTCAATACCAACATCGCTCGCAATGGCGACTGTTTTATACCACAATGCAGGGCTCTATTTGTCATAAATTGGACAAATGGAAAGCCTTTTAACCAGTGTGTCATTAAATCCAGGCAGCTAACATTTATTCTATATCCTGGTTGGCACGCTCTACAGAGCCTTGGCTTTGGCTATGCCTTGGTTTTCCATGAACCAACTTTACTTCGGGCCAGTACCTCATCAATCACTGCATTAACGAACTGTCTGCCAGTATCTCAGTGTAAAATACACGGAGCACCAAAAGTCAAAAATATATCTGTTAATTGCAAAGCAACTTCTTCAGCCCTTTTGCTTTGCAATGGTCTTAACAAAACAAATTTTGTCAAATGATCTTGGTACACCATAATAAACTTAAAACCTTTATCTTGTTGTGACTGCATATCTATGAGGTCTACTTGGCAGCGACTATTCATTTCTGAATGTATTATGGGTTTGGAAACAAGACCCCTCTTCTTCTTACTCTATTTGCTGTTTTAGTTACAGTTTTTACTGTTTTAGTCGATACTAGTTTGAACTAGTAAAAACCGTATTAAATTTAATATTCTTAAAATGTATAGTTTTTACTGAAATTATTAGATAATTCTAGTTTTAACTAGTTAAATCTAAAATTGACTTAGCAATAGTTAAAGCTAGTTTTTCCTAGGAAATTCGGGTTTTAACTGAAATCGGGTTTTTACGGTAACATATACAATTACCACTCATTCAATTACTCGGATATCTAAGTTTTATGTCGATGATTTCATTTGTTTTTGGGTATTAACAAAAACGTACCCTACAAAAATAATATCTTTTTGATCCCATTTTGGAGGTCTAAAATAGCAACAAAATTATATTTCCATAAAATTTCAAAATGATCCTTATATCCTTGTATTTTGGTTGAGGAAAATAAGGTCATATTTAATTAAATATTTAATTTACTACGTAACTGTATTAGTTTTCGTAAATATATTACATTGATTTAAAATATTGACCACATTTTGGTGTTATCTAAACAATAGATAACTAATTTGGACCAACATAGGCTCAAATTTATTGGTTTATTGGTACTTACTAAAAGAAATGATACTTTTATTAAGATTAGTCTTGAACTACTTTAAAAGAAAACAGTTTTCATAACTGTTAGATATTCAAACGTCGATTCAACAACGCCCTCAGTTTCTGAAATAGGATTAAAAATTGTAAAATAAATGATTTTGTCACTATGAAAGTAATGTGAACATAATAACACTAACAGTATTATTAGCGAGAATTACATAAACATTTAAAAATTGGTCAAAGGAGAAATGACGCCTTTAACATTTGAAACAATTTAACAATTTAACGTTTTAACATTTGTCATTTAAGAGAATGTAATATACGTACTAATTGTTCATACAATGTGATGACGGACAAAAAAAATAGATGGAATTAATACGTTGCCGTAATTTTAGCCACTACGGTATAACTCTAAATCGTAACGAAGCGCTTTCCATTGGCAGGGAATTATTAAGATCGTTATTAATTCAATTTAAATTGTCGTCGTCGTCGGTGGTGTCCCCCAAATCGAATATTCTTCGATACGGTCTAACTTTCCCCGTTTCCAGATCCAATTCGATAATTTCGTTAATTCTCATTATTCCAAACAAATAACACAATTTCTGTGCTACCGCAGCGGGCGAGAGAAAGCGAGAGCGAGATAGAGGGAGAAGGAAAACGAATAATCTATAGAATGTCGTTTTCCACTCCCCTCCTCTCGCGAGAAGGCGGTTTGGGAGATGAGGGGGCCGACGACGACTCTCCACAATACCAGATATTGGTTTCGGGGTGCGAGATATGTGTCGTGATTTATTTGCCTAATTGTGAAGTTTAAATTATGAGATAAAGCTGAACTTATTCGGAAGAAACCGAGCGGCAGCGGTGAGATAGAACGGAAATTTAATCGATCCCCCCTCTGAATCCCCGGGTGGAATTCTCCCAATAATTTGTGTATTCTAAGAGGGGAGGTTTGCTTCAGCCACCTCACCCCCCCAAAGCGCCTAACGCCCCGTCGGAGCTACGGCGATAGTGAATCCACCCGTTGTCCCAATCATTCTACCACCTTTTCGTTACGTGCCAACTGTTTAAAACGAGAGAACCGTGTAAGCTTGCTTACGAACCTCTCGGTGTAACATAGTCTTTCATGTTCTTAGCTAATATTTCTTGCAATAAAATAAAATCTGTTAAATATGTAACACGTCTCTCAAATTGAAAGTAAGTAAAATTTTGAGAGTATCAATTGCTAAATTTTGAGAGGACTATGTACCTTACTTAGAGTGCCTGATTTTTGACTGTTATGGACATCTTAACTGTGCTAAAGTAGCAGCAAGCGTTGGTAACAGTTTCGTTTCAACTTTCCTTGTCAATCGCTGCTTTGCATTAGTGATTATATTATATTGATTAAGTGTTATCAACATTTATTTCTAGAGTTGAGGATTTAAATTTTAAAGCCTACGTCAAATTGTTGACTGCGTTACGACAACAAATGTACAGATTTGCCCCAGCTATATTTATTAGCTCTTTCTGTTTCAGCTACCAGTGACTAGCTATTATTACCCATTATTTTTATAGCCGCCAATTAAAATTATATCAACTCTGTCTGTGCTAATATGACCCATTTCTCGGTGTTTCGTCACATTTTGAACATCATTACTTAACATCAATATCGTAATTATCAGCCACTACTGTGACCAGCCTAAGGTTATACAGGCTGAGGCTGTGGCAACTATCACAGTTACCGACATTTCGTTTTATTACTGGCAGTTTTTAATTTTGTCAGTATAAAATAATTGGTATAGACCTTCCACTGTCTTTAAGTGACTGCATTATGAGAGAAAGAAGTAATAAGTTTTCGCCACATGTAAAATTGTATTTGGAATCGTAAAATAGTAAAACGTAACAAGTTTCGTCCTAAGCTATCGTCAAATCAATACCGAAATAATAATACAATAAATAACAGCGGAGATAGGGGGTTGAAGACAACATACAAAGCAAAAATGTTATGCAAATATTGACTCAAGTTCAAATAAGCAGCACAATAAAAGAATGGCCATCTTAAGGCGTTTTCTTCAGATGCTGTCCTCATATTCTCTAGAAGCTCTTAGAAGGTTTAAAAAGTCAGTGCAGGGAGCAAAGCAACGAGTCAGTGTACATAAAAATCGGTAAGTCCGTTAGAAATCTAATGTGAATAAAACAGACATACATCACCCCTGAAAATATATTGAAAAAGTTAGCATATTGTCTCCAAAGTGTGCAGCTTAAAGTATGTGTTTAATTTTCTTAAAATATTGCCGGTAAAAACGGAGATTTTTAGTATAAAGAATTTTAAAAAGAGTTTTTCAGTAAAGGATATTTTCTATTTATAGTTTATTATCTAAG
This sequence comes from Cryptocephalus moraei, assembly GCA_946251905.1. NCBI lineage: Eukaryota > Metazoa > Arthropoda > Insecta > Coleoptera > Chrysomelidae > Cryptocephalus > Cryptocephalus moraei. Next base: position 17,130,688 of record OX276452.1, read on the forward strand.
CACTTGAAACACTTATTGAAAGTTTGTTGTATTGATTTATAAAACATAGAGTCTTGACCATTTCAAAATTGAGCTTATTTGATTTGCCCAGGTTCATTAGGTACATATTTGTTTTTGAAAATTGGATTTTTATTCAACCATACAAAGCCTTTGAAATTGTTGGGGTTAGGTTGTGGGGTTTGGGAAGGTGATCAGGTTGTAATTAGAGAGGGAATTTTATGACATTAAAAACATGAAAAAATGGCATATAAAACGTCGAAAATTGTAAAAGTAAGCAAAAAATTGCCTTATAAAATTCTAAAGAATAATAAACGCGTTTTAATCGTTTAATAGCCTAATACTTTTAAACTTAAAAGTTATAATTATAAGGTTACCCGAATAAAGCCGATTTTATACAAATAAAAAAATGGCAGGTAAAATGTCAGAAATGGCAAAAGTTGGCAATAACAAACAAAAATTGCGAGGCAAAATTCCAGAAAACTAAAAATGCCTATAGATCACAAAGGAAAATGCCTACGTACCGGACGGATTCAGAGAGTGCTTTTTGATCTATATAAATGCAGTGTATTTATAAACGACCTTCGTGCGACTAACCCTCATAGGATTTGGTGATAATGCCACACAGTATCCCCACACATGCATAAACAATAAGACAATGTCCACTATTATAGTCGGGCGACTACAGACTTAAAAGAATAAAGACCACTTACGCAGGTGAACGTTAGGCAACTTTTACGTTTTCTTGGCCGCCCAAGTCATGACACAAGAAAAATGCATTAATGTTTACACATATATACCTACCTTGTTAATTCATATAAAATTAACAATTATATAACTTTCTAAATTGTCAGCCAGTGTTGACGCTAACGTCAACATTATTTTAGGAAATCTTTAGGTTAAGAAATTGTAATTTATTTCGAACTAATTCAGGGAGCCTCTTACATCATTTAATAAAAACACGCTTTGTTTTACGAAACGAAGCATAACGATTGTGGATGTCAGCATAATTCTCACTGGTAACGTGATCGCAAATCCGCATCGGTAAGGTCAATGGAGCAATTCTTGGACATTGGCAAATAACATTCAACAAAATTTAACAACGCTATCAAATAATTGGAATCAAAGGGTAATGTAACTCAAAATGACTGTGTATAAAAGCTCGTGAATTTTTGGCAATAAATTAGTATACCTTGTATGCTCAAAACGATAGTGTGATTCTTCAACCTAACCTACAAGCTCTCACGTTACGCCCTGAGAGTTCTACGAGATCATCAAGCTACGACAACTTCTACCTTCAAGAACTTCAATCCCAGATCTGTTCGTTACGCCCTCAGATCCAACCCGGAGAGCACGTTACGCCCTCTCTCCATTCTACTATAACTTCAACTCCAAGAACTTCAAGAGATCGCGTCACGCCCTGATCTACAAACTACGAGACCGTCTTCAGCCTTACAACCTGGAGACAAGATTCATCTCCGCAGCCACCCACGAGCTACGAGAAGAGATCTATACAGTCCTCTCTCTATAGATATCACTTCACACTTTCGTTCAGCCAGCATTAACTTTATTGGAAATATAAGAAAAACACCGCCTGAAGTTTTATGTCTTATCTACGTAAAGCTTCGTCATAATCTAGAATTGGCTTTAAATTTATAGTTCTATTTACAATATTTACAATTTTTTTTTAATTGTTATCACGATTTCCCTGGAATTTGAAATATTTTTGTTTCAGCTGATTGTATGAAATCTTTTCGTTGTTGTAGGTTTGCCTTTAAGTTCCCAATTCTTTCATAATTGGCAGGAGAAAACTTTAGTGTAATATAGTAATCACTAATAATTGAAAACTACAAAATGGAATTATGTTTTTCACTTTTTAACTTGACTACATTGTCCAAAATTATTAACATAATATGCTCCTTCTCACCAGCTACCCCAAAAACTGTACCAAGTGGACTTGACATTGCAAGAACATTCAAATGGCTAAAAAACATTGCGATTTTTGAGGTGTGTCTAACTTGCAATGTTTTATATTGTTTGTCATTACAAGCTAGTGCTATAGTTATCTCTTTGGCATCCCAGAACTGCCGAACTGCCGGTTGTTCATCCACCAGAAACTCGAAATTCTATATTTTAACTCAACACCTAACTATATTGTTCTTTGATTTCGACATTTCTGTCTACACTTTTTTGTTTATTTTCCACATTAGTTTTGTTTGTATTGTATTCGTTTCATAGAGTTAATGAGCGTTTCCACATTTATTAAACGCTGTTTTCATTCGGCGGAATTGAATGTCGTCGTCCCTCCGTGGAGGCTACTCGGACCTTTTCTGCATTATCTGCATTCATTTTTTTCCTATTTAAAAAATTCCCCCTCATGTTTGCCCCACCTGAATATATATAGGTCATGACAAATTGACATTTTTCGAGCGCAAACAAAAGCCCGGCGCTAACAAAGAGACCATAGGTGTATAAATAAAACCTGCCCGGAAAAAGTGTCAAGATAAAATTTATTGCCGTGTACCGGTCCAAATTAAATACCTTCCCGTTTTATCGGGTTTTTCGGATAACTAGACGGCAATATACGTATGATTGATACGTGTTAGTGTACTCATATTTCATACGGGAAAGTTTCCTTTTACCGTCAAATTCATGATGGACAATCGAGTGAAGTGTTTTCATTTTTGTCTTTTAAAAATTGAGAGCAATTTTTCTAATCATGTTTTTAAATCAAGCAAGATTATGTAGAATGTTGAATATGACTATCTCATATGTGTTTTGGTATGCAAGACACAGCACTGAACTACGAAGTGGAAACCATGGAGAAATTATCATCGGAACACAAACCAGTATCGCTACAAATGAGAAGATGGCAATATCGACAGGAGACAAACATTGGGATAAATACCGTCTGGGAACGGCACAAAGAAGAAATACTGAAGATAAGCCGGACGGGAATCATGGACACCAAGGACGAAATTGTGAAGGAAGCGAAGAATATCACTAGAGATATCAACGAAGGCGTAAGAAGGAGCACCACGATGACAATCCATGGACCAACCAAAACAAGGAACGTATCGAGGAATATCAAGCAGAAAATCAGGGAAAGGAACAGGCTGAACAAGAGATACAGGATTAACTTAGACCCTGATATAAAGGAGACCATCAACCGGAAGAATAAGGAGATCAAGAAAGAACTTGCGTAGCACAGGAGCAACAAACGTCACACATTTTTGGAGCAACTGGATGAGAACAAATGAGGAGGCTAAAGAGGAGCAAATTTTCAACTACGAGCAACGTTATTCATGATAAATTTGATTTATGTTTCAGGGTCGAGCACAAGACAGAGGCATTCGCAGATACCATGGAGGAGCAATTTAGGATTAACGAAGATCAGGAGGACGACATCGACTTCGAAGAGGACATCAATAGGAGGATGGCCAATGTCAGAAAGAGAAAATGCAAGCGACGACGAACCAGAATCCATAAAGATGGAAGAGATGGTGAAGTTATGGAACACCATAACACACAGGTTGATTAAGGAACTACCGGAGGATGCTAACAAAGTGATCCAGGAATTCTACAACGCGACAATGAAGAAGAGATACTACCCACAAATATGGAGGGAGGCGGACGTCATCACGTTTCCAAAGCCAGGCAAGGACAGAAAATTTCCCCCAAAACTGATGGACCGTAAGTCAACTGAGCAACCTAGGAAAACTACTGTAGATGATATTGCTGAGGAGGATCGAGCAAGAAGAGGAGTACATACACATCATACCGGACGAACAATGTGGATTCAGGGAAGGACAATCGACGGAGCATCAGGTGCTGAAGATGGCAGAAGAGGCGATCAAAGACAACAATGAGAAGAGGACGTCGTGCTTGGTACTATTCGATGTGAAGAAGACTTTTGACAGGATTTGGCAAAACAGACTAATAGCAAAGATAGACTGACTTGGATCAAGACGGCGACGATCCAGATGAAGCAGAACTATCTACGTGAGAAGAACTTCAGGATCAAGGACAAATGGACCACATCGAGCAGCAGAAAGATGGGAGCAATAGCACGCCAAAGATCAGTATTGGCACCTGCCCTGTGCAACATTTACACCCGCGACGTACCAATAGGACAAGGGAACAGCCACACCAGGACCTACTTCTACGCAGACAACACGCCGAATGCGGCGAGATCTACTGTCTATAAATTTAGAACGATATATCTATGTAAGGTTCGTGCTCTTAGTTCTACTGGATGCGGTAATTTTAGGGGGTTATATGTCTTAACATTGTGTTAAACTGCACCGATTATCTTTCAGGTATTAAATTATTTTGTTGTATGTATTAGATTTTATTTAAGAAGAGGAAATTTATGATGGGATAGAAAACATCTCAGAAACAGAACAAAGTGAATTCAAACCCTGTGGTGGATCGTATTTGGGAGCTGATAATGCTGGACTCTGGACCTGTTAGAAACTGGATCGGAAAAGGAGGTAGGTAGGTAGGGAGCGAGGCAGAGAGAGGGAGAGAGGGGGTGAATCTACCCTTAAGACACAAAACGATTGATGAATATAATCCAGAAATACACAAAGGCAACAAAGTTGAGAGTAAAATCCAAAGGGTAAATGAAATGATGGCATATCTTACATGTATTGGGTGCTGGGTACACTACGAAGGGGAATCTAAACCGGCCTTGGCTATCTTTGCCAGAAGTCGCATATCGAACCAATGAGCTTTCATGACTAATTTTCAAATGTTTATTTCCTCCTTTATTTATTCGCGTCGGTTGATCTTTGTTATCCATTTTGGGCGGTCAATTTTGTCGACTTTGATAAACGAACGTGTGAGGATAAGAAATTCCTTTCGTAGTTTAAATTTGAACAATTCACGTTTTGTACCTACCTTAATTACTTGGTCTAGGTTCTGCCATGCTGTACGTGACAATATTGTGCTCCGTTTGTTATCTCAAAAATTTCATATTTCTTGAAACTCAAACAGGTGTTAATGGTTATATCGCAATAATCTAACTTACTAAGAGGGTTTTGAGTTGTATGTGTAAAAGTTATGGACATAACTGTTGGAAATAGGTTCTGGTACTTCCTGTGTCATGATTTTACCCTCTGTTTCTCCATAGAATGCTTCACATAGCGTCATTTCTTATCCAGTTAAAGTTTTATGGACCATTATTTGTGTTACTTAAGCAGGAGAAGTAATTTTCGGGTATACAAAACTCAAGGGAAGAAATAATACCGTAATGCCAGAGCTCAAAATAACAAGCAATTACTTTACACATAAAACACCTCCAAACCATTCAAAATAGTTGTTTTTTTCTCTTGGGGCGTATGATTTTTCACACAAATACGAGAGAGGGCAAAAAAAAATGTTTTGGGTTTATTGCCGAGGATTAAAGTAAAAATTTGAATAACTACTCGACGAGCAGCGTATGTTTGAAAAATCCTGATTACATCTATGCTGTACGAGAGCGATTATTATTTTGTTGGAGTGTGCACATCGTCGGTAATCGATAGTGAAAACTCCCCCCAGCGGTCCCTTGGTCCGCCGGCCGCCCCCGGGATTTTATTCAAATAATTATTGTTGTTTTACGGCGATAAAACTTGAATTATGGTCGGGTGGATGATTTCAAATTACGCTGTTAAATCCTAGATAAATATAGAAAATGAAAATGTAAACATTAGTTTGGCAGGCACAGTATGTGTGTGTGTGTATGTGTGTGCCGTAAAATATGCAGATATGGCTGCAGTGTGAATTTTTCATCTGCTGGAGTTATCAAAGCAGGAATTATTTCCGTTTTAGCACGGCAATGTGTTTTTCGACGCCGCCGCTGAAATAGGGTCCTGATGGAATTTTGCCTGTGCTTGAATATATATATATATATATATATATATATTATATATACATATATATATAGTATATGTTATTATTTATTTTTTGTTTTCAATTATTGCTGCCTTTATTAATGTGTACTAAAATTTATAATACCACATTTCGAGCACCTGTAAATCATACAGTGTAATATGTATTCAATAAAATCATAGGCCCTAAATAAATGAGTTTTAACTGGAAAATGCCCCACTTGCAATCTAATCCCTTGATGCAGAATTTTGTAGTACATATTAATACTTTAGTGGGGCGCAATAACTGCTAGAATCCGGTCTTCAAGTGGCTTATGAATTTAAAACCCAGGCGGGTCGTTAACAATGAAATGTAGTCCATAAAAAGTGCATATAGAACAAGCGGAAATTTGCTTTTATAAACTCTTTTTTAGGTTTAGATTCAACTTATTTTTTGTGGACCGTTTCGAACGCAACAAACTGTCGAAAATAGTAACTAAATGTTGAACTTTGGGGAATCGATGGTATTCCGAAAACTCTTTTCTACTTTTCATTTATTGGCTTACCAACCAAAATGTTGAATTCTTTATCTCTTCGTCGAAACTTCTCTTGTTAACGTCAAACGATGAGCTCGCAGAAAATTGCTCTGAAAATATTTCATGCATATGGATAATACCTCAGCGTCCCGCGTATGTATGGATTAATTTTGCCTGAAATCCTCACATAAAATTATAATTAATTTTCATAAAAAACCAGACCAGTACGGATTACGGAAGTGTGCTTTTGTAAAAATTTTGTTTTTATAGATAAGGAAAATTGAATTCTTTTTACAAAAGTAATTTAGGCTACCAACGAAAATTAATGCCAAGCATATGAGTTTCATTTTCAAACTTTGTTAAACTGTTCAAACTCTCTACATCAAAGTTTATATAAGTAATATGTGCATTAGAAGTAAGTAAATACATGTAGGTATTATTGATAATTATTTGTTATACTTAATGCAAATACCTTGTAATAAATACACACAGACTATCCATGACTGTGTCATCATCATTCAGCCACTAGCGTCCACTGCTGAACATAGGCCTTCCTCATTAGATTCCACTCTCCTCTATCTTGAGCCATCGACATTCACTTGCCAGCTACTCTTTTCATATCATCAGTCCAGATCTAGTCGGTGGACGTCCACGACTTCTGTTCGTTGTTCTGGGCCTCCATTCTAAGATCGGTTTTGTCCACCTTCCATCTGCTGTTCTTAATACGTGGCCTTCCCAGTTCCACTTTAAGGTAGTGATCTTTGCTACAATATCATGAACTCCTGATCTACGACGTATTTCTTCGTTTGGTATATGATCCTGTAGGCTTATTCCCATCATTGTCCGCGTTATAGCTCGCTGTGTTGTTCTCAGTTTGTTTGCTGATTTCTGTGTAAGGGTTAAAGTCTCAGCTCCATATGTTTGGACCGGCATTACACACTGATGATAGAACTTTCTTTTTAAACTCATAGAAATATCGCTCTTTAAAACCGATCTGAGCTTACCAAATGCTGCCCACGTTAAACCAATTCGTCAGTTTAGTTCAAGTGTATGGTCATTAGTCATTACTTTCTCATATGGGGTTCTCATATATCAAGAGAAAGTACTGTAATCGTGCTGATTTTCAGAATTTGAGATATTGGCATTCCTGGACGTTCTTGGCCCCCTGAGTTCGAAAAACATGTTTTTGGAAACAGGTCTGTGTATGTATGGTGTAGTGGTCACCGTTTTCTCAGAAACTATAAATAGTGGAAAGTTAAAATTTTGTATTTAGTCTTGATCCCCTGAAAACTCGCAACCACATAAATTTCATCATAATCAATTAGGGGCAAAGGGCATTTTACTGGTAATTTTTAGGATTTGATTATCTCAAAACTGGTCAAAGTTTTTGTTTTAAAACTTTTTATGTTTACTTTACTATTTAATTATTATTGATTGCCGTTATCGTTATCTTGACTGATCTTCTGCGAAGTCGTTCCCGTCTATATTTATGATGTTAGTTGTTACGAGGTTAGTCAATTTTTTTGTTTTTCCGAAATTTATAGTGGTGGACACGAGACGAGACGAGACGAGAAACGACATGGTCTCATCTCGTCTCGAAAAATTCCCAAAAATTATGCCTCGTCTCGTCTCGTCTCGATCTGGTACAGGTCTCGTCTCGTCTCGTCTCGTCTCGTCTCGTGTCTCGAAAAGTCTCGAAATAAATAGACGTATATAGATGGTACTTTTATAAATGTATACTTTTTTGATAACGTTTACTGATTTTCTTGAAGTACCTATACAGGTGTGGTGAAGTTCAATGTACAGTAGTATTTTATTGATGTTATGTTTTGATAAAGAATATTTCATTTTTAGAAAATATTGAATTAAAGAAATTAGATTATAGAGAACAGGTACAAAATCGAAAATAAATATTATTATTAAATAGACTTCTTAGCATACGAACCATAAATTAAAGTTATTAAATAAACTTATAAAATAAACTATATATCTTTATAAGGACAAATAAGAAATTAATATCATTTGTATATTATATATTATATGTGAAATTGGTATTATTTGATAGAATTATCAATTTTTAAAAGTAAAATCACCTACCATAATTAGAAAAATTTGCTGGTAATGGTATACGTACCTTTAATTTTACAAACGAAAGAAAATTCTTAAATTGCAATTACTTAAAAAAAATTCGAGACTTCGAGACATTTCGAGACGAGACGAAATTATGTCTCGTCTCGTCTCGTCTCGCACCAGTACTGATCTCGTCTCGTGTCCACCACTAGAAATTTATCTTCAGCCCCATTCCTTCGGATGAATCTTTAAGGTTCTTTGTCATATGAAGGATATTATTGACGATATCTGATTAACACGATATCATCCGCACATCTCAAATGGCTCAATCTCTCTCCATCTATGTTGAGGTCTATATCTTGCCAGGTCGTGTTTTTGAATATGAGTTCCAAACCACCTGTAAACAATTTATGCGAGATTGTGTCGCCTTGCTTTACTCCCCGACTGATATTTATTTTTTCAGTATCTTCGTGGAGTCGGAGACTTGATGTTGCGTTTGTATATACATTTTTAATTAATGTCGTATATCTACAGTCAACTCTACTCTGACTCAGTGCTTCCAATATTACATCTAACCCCACTGGGTCTAAGGCTTCTTCATAATCTACAAACATCAGGACTAATGGCAGATTGTATTCGACACTATTTGCAATTAGAATTGTCAAGTCTGTAGATGTTCATTTGTGCCATAACCCGCTCTGAAACCTGCTTGTACGTTGGGCTGGTATAAATCTAGTTCAGAGTTGTTAATCTCTCTGTTATAATCTTCATAATAAATTTTTACATATCGGATAGAAGACTGATAGGTCTATAATTTTCTAATATGGTATTGTCACCAAACAGTAAGATAACTATTGCATTGCTCCATTCCCCTGGTATTTGACCTGTTTTTAAGCATTTATTAAACAAGTCTTATAGTGATCGTAATATTGACTCTCCTCTTCATTTTATTGCCTCTATAACGATTCCATCTTCTCCAGGTGACCGATGGTTTTCAGCTCTGCAAGAGCCAACTTTATTTCCGATAATGTAATAAGTGGGTGATTTTCTGAGCCTTGATATATAAGTTTTTTAACATGTCTCGATTCACCATTCTACCTCATTTGACTTTTATGAAGGTTTTTGTAATAATTTTGTTATTTTGAGAGTGTCTTGTCGGTTTGGTTTAATGTCTAAACTATGATCTCTTAGTTTGCATATTTCCTTTTTACCATTTGTCATTTGGCATCTTAATATTTGCAAGCTCTTATTGTTTTCAATCACTGATGGAATTTCCTTCTTATTATGTTTTCTTACATCTTTTCTGAGTTCTTTTGAAACTCTGTTTAATCTTCTGTACTCTTCGCTGTTTTTTTTTCCTTTCTCACTAAATTCCTTTCTCTTCTTACACAATGATTACTGTGTAATTATTGAAAATTGAAATAAAATAACACCGAGGAATGGTTTTAGTGAATATTTATTTATTTGTTTATTTTTGTTGGTTTTACTTTTCACCTTTAAGACACTTTCTATAGTACATGTTACGCAAATTAAATACCTCCACTGAATACAGATCCACCCAAATAATTTAATATATTTAATTATAATTTTTATATACTGTGTCAATTTTTAAGAAAATGTTGAATGTCTCTCTGTTAATAAGATAAACTAACCGGATTATTTCGCTTCGTTCCAAATCAAACCTCGTTATCTACTCTGTGCCCGTCTAGTAATTCCTGTCCATTTTCATTTGTAAAACGTCGTCACCCCAGCCATTATCAGTGGCCAAAGTAGCGGAATAGTAGACTCTTATCACGAGCCCCTAATAGACTCTCGTCGACCCCAATGCATGCTTTGCACTTTCCCGTCTAGGTTTTAAATCGCTCTAACCGTGTAACAAATTTTCTTTCCCTCCGTCGTCCGGATACTAATGACGAAAGGGAGGCGATTCTGGAGTAATTTATTTGTTGTTATGGAAAGATATGAGGTTGTTGTAACGCAATGCCGTTATCTGGTATTGTTTTTATTACGTATTTATGTCGTTAAGTGTAAGATCTAATTTTGGTAACGTTCCCGATAAAAATAACGATATTAGTTATATATCGAGTTTTCCTGGTGACATCTGAGAACGATGAACACGTGCTTCGTTTTCTTCCTAAACGGATGAAAACCAGATCTCTATAATTGTTTTAATGGCGCTTCAATGGGTATCGTTACTGCTTGTATTTTATGGAACATTACCGAAAAATGTTCGACAAAAATTCAAAGTAGAGACTGTCTTTTATCGACACGAGTTAAATTGATAACTGCGCCATTAGAGAATCTAATGTAATGGAAATTGTTTTACGTGGGTTCCGTTGTTTATGGCGTTCGAACGCTTAACTTTTTAATCGACCATCTTGAATTGGTCCACGCGGTCAACCGCCGTGCTTTAATCCTACTTTTGAATTGGTCAATCTGTATATCTCGGTTGGGTTAGGACCATAAATGATTGGTTAAGATTTTGGAGCACAGATTCTCCTGCAATAAATACTACCTATTAAGAGTATTGAGATTGTGACAAAAGTGACAATAGTCATATTGTGATTGGAATCATATTGATTCATTTGATTTGATCTTTTTGGTTTGTGGTTTTACAAAATGCTTGACACAGCTTCCAGTATAAATATGTTTACGATCCGGGTGAAAGTGTACCTGTCCGGGTGGCTTACTGAAGAGTTATAATTAAGAGAACCTTCGAATGAATATAGCAATTATAGTTACTCAAGTCGAGTGAGTTCCTTCTATTAACCGACATTAATACAATATACTTAAGTTCAGTGTTGTTAAGTATTTAAATACATGTATTTAGAAATGTATTTTAAATACTTTTTATGTATTTAAATACATAGTTAAATACATAAGATTAATTTGTATTTACTCCGTATTTAAAATACATTTCTTCTGACATTTTAAATACAGTAGTTCAAATACATTTTTGGGCAATGTTAAGATCCATTATTTGCTAAATTATTCCTGCTCTTACATTTATTTTATTTTGTTACAGTAACTGTAAATGCGCATTTTTGTACATTTTTTGAGCATATTTCCGGCTGTTTATTTGTATTTACATTTTGGTTTATGTACTTACCTACATGCTTATTTTGAATCTAATTGTTACAGTTATAATGATCCTACGACCCTTTGGTAGGAGTTGCGATTATCTTAACGAAGGTGTACAATTCATAAAGTTTTTAAAAAAGTTGTGACACAGTAAAACAATTTTTAAGGTACTAAGTAGCTTGTCGACATTTTTAAAGAAGTCGCAGTTATCTTAAACTTAAGCTGTTGTTTCAAAAGAAGTTAAGGAGCTTCTAAAGAACTTACGACAACTCTAATACAACACAAATAACTTGAACTGCCATATATGAAGTTGGAAAAGTAAGTAATGATTTTTTTTAATTAGCTACTTCGTTAGATCAAGTTAAAAAGTAAAGTGTCTAATGTGTCGACATCTTTGCCTTGGGATTACTTTTTAGAAGTTTGAACCTTACATTAGCCTGTTGTGTTTTGAAGTATTACTTCAATTTCTAAAGACTTGTTTGCAAAGTAGTTGGTAAATTTCGGAAATTTTCAAAAATTTTACGATTTCATAAGGCAAAGAAAATAATTCCTAACACTTTTTGAGATCGTTTTAAGTGTCAAAACCATAAATTTAGGTTTAGTGTATAAAAGTCAGCCTATGTGTTTCAGGCTTTTCGATACAAATAACTTAGATATTTTGTAAATAATTGAAAACTTCACAACTTCGGGCAATAAAACAAAGATTTTAGAACTTCATTAGAAAGTTTCCATTAGAAATTAGATTCCATTCTCTTAAATTGATTTAGAAATTTCAAAATTGAATAATTTCAACATTCACGAAGAAAATAGTAGGAATTCTAAGTTTCCTGGGGTTATGCTTAACATTGCTGCAATTAAGAATAATTTACAACTTTAAATATTGTTTAAATACAAAAACGAAATACTTGTTATTTGTATTTAAATACATTGTCCAGAGAATTATTTAAAATACAAGTAAATACATTTTGTAAAAATTATTTGCGTTTGTATTTAAATACATTTTTAAAAGTATTTTTAACAACACTGCTTAAGTTATTAGTTAATTAATAAGTACGCGTTTTCTTTCATATACCTAGTGCCTTGATATTTAACGCAGCCTTGAGCTCATTGTTTCCAAAAATTTACATTACAAAAAGCCTCCCCTCTTCCTCTCTCTTTCTCTTTATTTCTCTCTCTCTCTCTCTCTCTTTCTCTCCCTTTCTCTCAAAATCTCTGCTCTCAGTATTTCCGGACTTAAACTTTATCACTAAACAGGAAGTTAAATATATTTAAGTGAGGAAGATTGCGATCTCCCGTAACAGGCTAAGGAAGCAGTTCGATATTTTCAAGCGGGACAATTGCAAATGCGGCTATTTAGGGCCATTAAGGGATTTCGACTCAATCGAAGTGAGCTCCCATGACTGCGACCTGATTTACGAGGGGCAGGCGTAGATACCTGGAACAGAGGCGCTTTTGTTTTGCACTTTTGCTCGAACGAACGGGTTCAGTTCGACAATCGACCCAAAATTCCATTCGAGGTTAAAGTCGTTGCAGGTAATCGCTCCATTCTGGAGATAAGGCATGGCGAACTGATAATTCGCGCCATGGTTCACTTATTAGGGCGCCTTCACCAAATCATTGTAATTCTGTTATCGTTATTCTATTGGTCTTTATTCACAAATAGGGCCTATGAACTCCTGTAAGGATCGACTGTTAAGATTATCCGCTCACAATAATTGGGAATTTTCGTAAAGAATGGTCTCATCGACGCCTGCAATAAAATGGTGTTATGACTTAAAAGCTCTTGTTAGGAACGAAACTTAAATATGTGACTACTTAACTGTAAATTTAAATTGAAATAACATTTCTATTAGATTTGTATTACATTTTATGACATTATTTTACATTTATATTTAATTGTAATCTGCAATATTATCTTACCAGATGCCCACATCTGTAAGATTTTCAGTTAGGTAGGTCAGTAGGTAAATAGTACATAGTTCAACAGTAAAGGTAAGTTAATAAAAAAAATGTAGTTTCATGAAATTTTAAAGGTTATGTTTGTTGAAAATAGGCATTCCAACGACCTGTCAAAAGTAAATCCAAAATGGCCGTTGGGGGCAAACAACTTGGTTATGTCCATAAAATAATAGTTATAGAACAGAAACTGCAATGTTCGGTAGGGGAAACTTTTTGCAGCGCTGTCGGTGACTGACCAATGCAACTAAAACGATGATAACAGATTTTACAGGTTTCGTCCTTCCAGCTGTTGGTAATCAGGTTTGTTTCTGCAGCGATTGGAATCGGTCTCAAACTGTCAGAGGCATGCGTAGTAGAAATTATTCTGACAGTTCGAAACCATTTCCAATCGCTGCAGAAACAAGCCAATTATTATTAAAGATATCAACGTTTCCGTCCCATAATTATTCATCAAATGTATAACAAATGATATATTACGCTGCATTTTGCACTTGTTACACTTTGAAAATGTATCTAATAATGGTACGAAGAAGTTGATAACTTTACTGATGAATGAGAATGTGTAAATAAATCAACTTTAATGTATTGTATTTATTTATTTATTATTTAAAATTCTAGAATTACACTAGAATATTTTACATGAAATACAAAAAGAGCAATGTAAATAGACAGCAGACTAGCAATAAAAATAAAAATAATTACTAATAGAATGAAGTACATTTTTACTAAACACATTTATCATAGAGAAATATAGATGTTACTTACAATTTGTCTCTTGGGGCAAATGTAGAGAAGGAAAGGCGGTATACTTAATGCCCTTCTTGCCAATCGGGACAATATCTTCAGGCATGAAGTGTATTTGACTCACCATGTGATTCCTGTAGATAGCTTGTCTATCCATAGTCTGCAGTTTGGGATTCCTGATCTGCTGTACCGCGGGAAACCGATGAGATGAGACATTCGCAGCTGCAGGACATCCTGGCACAGCATATTTTTTGTAGGTCTTTTCCCTTTCCTCACAAGGCCTCACTTCCATTATTAAATAAGCTGCACAATTTATTCACCACAAACGAGTTTTACCTATATTCAAAAGGTAATGTAATGTTGTGGTTAGGTTCGATCAGCCGATAAGCGCACAGGACGCACAGAATACAGGATTATGTTACGTTGGCTGCCAAACTTTTCAAATTCTCTACTCAAATTTAAAGTCACTAAATGTGACTCATTTAGTGACTTTACTCAAATTTGACTTTACTCAAATTAATACAACAGCGCCATCTTTGACTGACAAAGTCAGAAAACAAATCTCAAGGTCGCCCATAAGACTTTCTGTTCTATAAACCTTTATTATTTTATGGTTATGTCATCTGTGACTATTGGTTGAAAAGTGTTCCATTTTATGTTTTTGAGAGTGAGTTAATTTGTTTTTATATTTCTAAAGTGTACAGTACTGTTTTATCGAACGAAGATGCTCTTGTATGCTTTCATTTGTGCTTTGCTGTAGTAACTATGGGTTAAAACTAAATATGAAACGATATCCATGTTGGCATGCATGTTGGTGACAGGTGACAGGCGGAAACTTTCAATGTAAATGGATCCACATTATCGATTAACTTCAGCTTTTTTAGATAACTGCAAAAATATGTATAGAAATGCAAACACAAAACATTAGTAAGTATTTTCGACCTTACCGTTCGCCAACATGGCGATTTTCCAACAATAATGTCTTTAAATATTCACTCTGCATCTTAAAATCTATATAAGCACTAACAAAACAGATAAAACTTTATAAAAATCACCTTTTCACCAACAAACAACATAACCATGAACACTCTCTTATGGCGCTGTCAAACTGTCAAACTTTGTTTGCCCCCAGCCGCCATATTGGATATCACGTGGTTTGGAACAACGATTATAGACTACCCAGGATTGCTCAGTTCGCCGAATCTGCCTGACAATAACTCTGTCACCACCGGTGCTGGACAGAAGATAGAGATTTATTCGTTTTATTGTAGTAAAAAGTAAGATTTATCATTGTAAACTGTACGGTTTACGTACGTACTTTCCGTAATCCATATTTACGTACGATATCCACATCACGTTATCCACAGATCAACACGTAAAAGCACTTCAGCACCGGTGGTGACGTCACAAAACTGTCCAACATTGGTCAAATGTAAGTGAGCAATCCTGGTTAGTCTATAATCGTTGGGTTTGGAATGCCTAATACTTGTTGAAATTTAACCTTGACGTCTACACACGTCTCCGTGACAAGCTGACATACCAACTTAACAAAACTAAAAAGTTACCAAAAGTAGTGCCATAATATGAATATTATTACACTACATTCGGTGTAATAATGAGATCATTAGTAACGCAAACTAGATAGATTAATAGACTAGATAAACTAGATAAATAGAAATAATAGAAATAATAATAGAAATAAATATAAATTAATAAACTAGATAGATAAATAGATTAATCCGCTGCCTAAATAATCAAAATAAACAATGACTTTATAGGTTCGATTTGACGCCAATAAACGTCAGTTTATAGGGCAAAATTTAATAAGATAATTTATTACGAAAACTCTCAGATAACTATTGAGTTTTTAGAATATCTCAATTTTATTTTTCGTAATTGCTTTTTGTACTATCCGAAGTTCTTCCGCTTGAAATCGTCCATAAAGAATTTCGCCTTAAAAAAGATCGAGAGCGAACGAGCGAGAGATAGAGAGAGAGGAGAGAGGGGGGGGGTCAGAGACAGAGACAGAGACAGAGAGCTATGAATTTTAAAGTCGAAAAGGAATCGTAATTAGGCGAACAATTTTAATTAGCAGAGTTGTACTGTGATACTAAGAAACTTCTCAGTTAAAGTTTTCGTTTGTCTTTGTAATTGTCGAAGAATCGCTGCGCGGCTACCACTTTTTAATTAAAACTATCGATTCGACTTTATGGATAGTGCCAAGTTGGGCGACGGTGTAGAATTTTAATTAATCAAAAGAGGAATGGAAGGATCGACGGTTTAGTAAACGAATTTTTAATGTCTACACAGCTTTTTATCCGATGGATGTATCTTGCGGCGTTGAGGGAATCGACAACGCATGTTTCTCACCTATTCAAAACCACCCCTGCATCCCTTTCATTTTCTTCATTCCCTAGGGGTGAAATGCATTAGCCGATTGTCGTACTTCTTTCATTTAGGTAATTGAAGGAGTGCTTTCAACGGAACTAGTATTATTGTCGGAAGGCAGGAGACGAATCGCCTGAATCGATTGCACACGAATAAACTTTTAACTACACGAAAAATCTATAAACTTTGGACCATTGATGGGGCTCTAAGCGCCCCTACGAAACTTCTTGGTCTACATTTAAATTTTTTCCTGTCCTGAATGTTAAATTGCATATAATTCTACCGTAGGGCGGGAGGGGCGTGTAGGCGCCTACCCCCTAAAAATTAATCCAAATTTCAACTCGGCAGTTACCAAACAAGTCACGTTTCATACTTATCTTTTCACATCTTCAATCTGGCAACGTCGCGTCGGGAATCACAAGGAGGAATTGTGTGCGTGGGTGATAGAACAGGTGTGAATGCCCATTTTGTACGTGCCCACCTTGCTCCCTCCTCCCTTTTCGAGATGATTTAATTCCTCCAAGGGCGCGTACCCTAATAAGAAGGCTTACACGAATGAATGGTACGGTAAGCACGGGGCTTTACTCGGAATTTTTTATTCTCCCCTCTCCTCTCTTATTATATTTACACTTTAGCTCGCATTCAATTAATAATGAGAAAACTCTTCGATAAACACTTGTTAACAGTTGATTGGTTTGCGCGTTACAAATGGAAATAATGACCGCGGCTGAGGATTTTAATTAGTGTCTATATATACAGTTACATCGGGAATTCTCAAGAATATCATTAAAAGGCTATTTTATTATCAAACGACTACATAAAAAGTTAAGGTTAGTAACTTGCTTCAACTACTTGACTCATCTAAATTCGCCCCTTTCTTGTCTTTAATTTCATGGCTAAATAGATCGAAGAAGTAAACGACTGGAAACTTTGAGGATTTATAGATTATCTGACAAGTCGAATAGTGAGAAGTCACTTTTGCAAGTTTCAATTTCTTTTCGTTATTTATTCCATGATGACCGGCGTGGGGTTGAATTATAAGAATATTGTCTAAGTTGAAAACGTTATTAACTTCGAACGTTAGCCAAACTTAGGGTGCGAAAATGAGATAGTGCAGATATGTTTCATTTTGAGCGCAACTTGGAGAGCATTTATTACGACGCGTTTAATAGTATATTATTATACTAGTTTAATAAGACGGAGTATTGTCACACGACTGCTTTAATAGAACGAGTGTGACAATACGTCGTATTAAACGTGTGTAATATACAATTTTATCTAGTTTGCTTTATTAATTCATTAAATTTTGGCTGTTCAAGTTCTGGTATTACACTAGGGAATTTTGCTTGGGTTGGTCACACTGACATGGATGTTTCGTATTTGAAATTGAAAATCTAGTAGCCCTAAGACAAATTCAATAACTACGCTCTTACTTACGTGCGAGAAATGGAAGACAAAACTGTAGAACTGACGTATTTTCAGGAGAAAAACAAGACAAAAAAGTCTTCGACGCTCTGGACATCGTACTGTAGCATACTGAGAGCGTGTCTAAATGCTTATAAGAACGCAGATATGTCGAAGTTTTCACGATTGCATGCTTTTCTCAAACGGCAGTCTCAAGGATATCAGCCTAAAAAATCAAAAATTTTGGATATTGCTGAAATAAATCAGTTTTTAAGTCAAGGCGACGATCTTCATTATTTGGCAATTAAAGTAAGTTTGTTTGTTTAAAAGTCATGTTTCATTTGTTACCTGCTTGTATTGTTTTCGTTCAGGTTATACTCATAATGGGATATACTTATTACTTACGGGCTTCATCTTATTAAGAAATATGTCAGACTTCCACCGATCGGGATAGCTTCAAAACGCTTTTTTCTCACATACCGAAACTTCCGATGCATCACTAGTCCTATAGGGATTAATAAGATTAGCCAAGTGCCACGCATAATTGCTACGTTTCTGAATCGTGCTAATCCGGTCAGTACACGGGGCACTGCTTCCGTAGGTCCAGTGCATCAAACTTGGCCAATAAGGGAGCAGATTTAATTACTATAAAAAACCATGGGGCCTGGAAGTCTTGAGCAATAGCAGAGGGGTACATTGACGCTTCGTTAACAAGGAAAAGAGATGTGGCGGATATGCTGAGATCATCGACATCCATTTTTGCTTTCGTCAATGCACAACCAATGTCCGAGCCAGAACCCCCTAAAATTGGAACTATAAACAATATCAATTCAATCACAAATGAGACCAGTTTCGAACGAAATATTCAGGGAAATACTAACTTTAATCACCCAAAATGTCTCTGGCGTTAGCATAAATGCCCAAGCCACAGTAATATCGTAGTTAAAGTTTTCACTAATTGTACATTAGCGGTAAGCCTACATTAGCTGCTGAGTAGTTGTTCGTCTTTTGGGTCATACCGTCTTTTGTAACTTGTAATTTGTAATGCATATTGTACTAGAATAATATAAAATTATACCAAATAATACATTTTTCAAGTAAATTTTAAAGGTTATGTTTACTATAATTTAACCTTGGCTGCACACGTCTCTGTGAGAGGTTGACATACCAACTTAACAAAACTAAAAAGTTACCATTTTTACACTACTTTCGGTGTAAAAATGAGATCATTAGTAACGCAAAGTAGATAAAAGTATTTATTTATGTTATTTGATATATATTTCAATTAATATTGTAGTGTGCGATCTAATAACGAAATTTCAATTAAACTATCTATATATTATTTCTTTTTTATTATGTGCAGTATGGTTGGTTATTATTTATTAAGTGCTCATAAAGTACACAAGACCTTTGGTTGATTCGACCATTCTAGTGTTGTTAAATCGCAATCCTATTTGCATGTAAAAATATATGTTTTCTGAGTAGCATTTTTTATATTCTCATAACTTAACAACTCTAATATTACGCGTACACTAGTACTATGTTGTGCTTTTTCACTAACACATAATACAACATTAAACTTACCTTCTGAATAGCTTGAACCTTTTGCTCTAGGCAGGTTCGTGTTGTAGACAATCTTATCCATTATTTTCATCAGTTTATTGTTCTTTGCATACGTATGTAGACTTTACAATGTTACTTGAGACACAAGAGACCTTGTGTGTTTAGGTATGTTACCTACTCATGATCCTTAGATGTAGTTCTAATTATTCCCATTACATATGTCGGTCGCACAACTTTTAGTTCCTGCTGTCTTTCAACTGATGCTATATCCTGCGATGTTTATATAAATATTCAAATTCTAAACAAGTATTCGAATGAAAACCACTTGAGCACAGTTATTCAAATAACTTATAAATGTGTCCTAAAATTACATATTATTTATAATGATACATATTGCAATTAACGCGAATCAACAAATGGTACGCTATCCGAAGTTGATATATTGCCAAACAGTTACATATTCTAAAAATATCTCAAAAAGTATAAAGAATTACATTTTAAACATTACACTTGTATCAATTGATAATTGATATTGATAAACATTCATCGAATTTAACAGTTATTTCCTGACGTACAGACGTGTATGGGTATAATTAACGACATATAGTTATTTATAGGCCTTTTAACAGGTCCTTATTAACTTTGACTTATTAACTTGACCATTAACTATTGACTTAACTTGACTGTTAACTTATTAACTCGAAGGTTATTATTAACTTTTGCTAATGTGGCTTCCAAATATCTATTGATTTATAAATATAAATATTACCAAACATTTACTTGAACTCGAATGTAAATTCAACTGAAATGGGATTAAAAATTAAGTGCAAAAATAGCAAAACTGATTTCTGTTTTAAATTACGATGTTGGTTTATACGGAATACAAAAAAGAAGTCGGAAGCAGTTAAATTTTTATCAAACTGCAAGGAAAGTATTGGCGTTTCACTTGGCAAAAGTACAAGCCGTTAATACTCACTGTTATAAAAATAAATACGTACATCCCTCTATACCACAAAATAACGGTTAAGCTCAATATTAATGTCACTTAGCCAATTCGTATATATGATACGGGTGCTACTAAACCCCCGCATATGGGCCTACGTTAATCTGCGTTAAATGCTAATTTCAAACCGGGGATTATTTTTGATCTACGCCTCTTACTTTTTGTGTGCCAGAAGGTCAATGTATTAATTTTAGAATTAAATTTTGACAAAACCACGAACAAAGACATAAAACCTGTTTAATCGTACCAAACAAAATAAATTAATATATTGCCTCCATTGATTCTTACCATAACGCTTCGTCTTAGCTTTGATGAAATCATGACGAGGTGTGGAACTGTTAAAACTACAGTTTGATAATGTCACAAATAATGGGTAGCTGAAGTGGAAATTCAACCTCTGCAGTCATATTGTTACGTTTTCGTGGGTCCATATAATTGCACTACACTAATTCTCTATTTAACTAACGTAATTAAAACTAATTACTACCACCTAACATTTATCACTTAATTTATTTTGCTCTTTACTTGTGAACGCGCTCGGGTTTAACGGTCACACTTCCGGAATATACTCGACTGAACTCGAGAGGAATAGAAAATTTCCCTCCGGGAAGAACTTCTCAATTCTTGGAAGTCAGTGCAAGTGGCGTGCCGGTTTACCGTATTTGTTTCGACCAGAAACGTTCGGCTACAGTATATTTTCAACTTTGGATGATTCAAATTTGAAAATTAATTTTAAATGGGTTTGAGACTATTGTCATTTCGAATTGGTATTATATGTGAATTCCTCATACTTCGTTAGCCTTTCTAGTGATGCATTTTGCATGTATTGTTCACATTGATTTGTATTGTTTAGTGTGTGTTGTTTCTTGAGTACTTTGTGTGAACTTTAAGTTTGTTCGTTGTTTGTTGTGTTTCCACTTTTAGTAATCATTATATTTTTCCTGTTCACTTATTAATTTCTTGCATATTGTATTCTATTTTCTTTTATTATTTTTTTTAATTAAGCAACTGAGGAATAATGATACGTTGAATTTTGCAAATGAAGGTCTTGGAGTATTCTTTCATGCTGAACACATTAATGAAGAAAAGTTTCCAAAGAAACGACATCCTGATGTAAACGTTTCCAGAATGCAACATCATAGAAAACCGAGAACATTAACAACTCCAATTTCAGATGAAAATGTTTCAGCTGATGTGAGTGAAAATCTCCGACGAATCTTAAAAGGACTGGCACGAATTTGCAGTGCATAATAGTACTATTTCATAAATTTTTAAGGAGAGTAAGTACTTCCATCCAGATCTCTAATTATTATTCTCGTATGCAAGCTCGTCAACCAGACGATGCTGTTCCCAGAGTTAACGTTTGTAAGCAATTGATTCAAAAACAACTTAATTCAACTCAAATTTTATTTAGGGTCAAATCAGAGCGTAATATTACCCGCATAAGTCGTTTTTCAGCACATATCTTAATTGGCTGGATTTATTGTTGTGTAGGATCTTAAAAGGCAGGGTTTATACAACACCAGTGAATATGTAATATTAAAGAACTACATGAAGGAATAAATGTAGCATTTACTGAAGTAATAAATACTTAACTAATGCCCGGTTTCTGGTACATTCCCTTATCGCTCCAATAACTATAGGTTCCATAAAGTTATTGAACACATAAAGTCTAGTGCCGTTACTGAAAGTATTCGTTCTATAAGTTATAGATTCAATAAGTATTGGTTCGACAAGCAAAACAAGCAAACAAGATGGCGATAATCTCGGAACGTCATATTTGCGTAGAAATGCGCGTTTTGTGAATGACAGAAAATACGGTTACTGTCAAAAATGCAGTTTCGTTCACAGATAATCCTACTGGTTTCGAGTGATGGCGGTGCCAAAACGTTTAAAGCGTTCTCTGTTAAAGCGTTATCTGAACTGTCGTCGTACTTTGGTGGCATTCAATAACTTCTTCATCTGAAGAAGTGATGCTCCTATTTGAATAATTCCTATTTATCGCTAATTTTCACAACTGTTTCACGTTTACTTATGGCAAGCGGCACAGATAAAAGTTAGCGAGCAGTTATTATTATAACCTAAAATGATGCTGGTCGTCGTTGTTCCACACTCCACAGTGCGCCTGCGTCACATAATTTATCGCACCGTAATGGTCCGATAACTTGTGTAAGCACTTATTGAATCGATAACCCCTGTCGAACGTTTCAGAAACGGTTTTTGGTGCTTTGTGGAACCAATAGCCTTATTGATTCCATATCTATGCTTTCAGAAACCGGGCATAAGTGAAGGAAAACTTATTTAAGCGAGCCCAGGTAAGTACTAGAGGCAAAGAAGTATAACCTTGAAACCTCCTCTAATAAAATTTTACCTGTTGGAAAATTATTCTTAATAAATTTAACCAATTTCTTATTAATAGGAAAAAACAAAATTTTACCATAAGTGATGACTTTCTTCAAGTTGACAATACTGTCTCCTGCGTTGTTTCAATCAACAACATCATAAAACACCGACATAATCTTAATGCTAACTTGTTTTAATTATTTACAACCACTCTATATTTCACTATCATAACGACCACAATAGCAATTTTATTGTCAAGCAAAGATAGTACGTTGTCACAACAAAGTTCACTTTTCAGGAACTCCTAAATTTGATATAATTTCGACAAATGTTCAACTTATTCTATAAACCTGGACTACTAATATGAAGAAACTGCCAAGTTACCAACTGGCAATTGACTTAAGTCTGCCATTTTAGATTTGAAATTAGCGTTAGACGCTGATTTACGCGGTCTGGACCCCATGCTGGAATTTAATATCAGCCTGTATAATTTTTATAATACACTTCCGTGTAGTTTTTCGAATATCAAAATATTATTTTTGTGAACACTTATCTCAGCACGTTTCGGGAATTTTGTTTTATTTGAAAGAATACCCTGAGACTTTCGAAGAATACAGTTTAACTTAGGGACACGCTGCACTTCTCTAGTTTCCAATTGAAAGTTATTCACCCATATGTTGTGGTTCAAGTATATGCTTCAAGATTTAAAAAAATTGTTGTGTTGCCATGAAAAGTGAGATAATGTATTTTTAAATTTATGTAGAAGCTGCATCAGTGGATACATTACGCTACGATATTTCAAGTAAAATTAGGTGTTATACTAACACCGTATTGGAATGGTTGATTCTTATATATGGGAAAGCAAGATTTAAAGCATTTTCGAAATTTTGTTACAAATGTTAACAAGTGTTTATTATACGCGTGCATCAAAGTTGGGGGTACGTAATATATATTTTACCTGAAGAATTATACTCATTCTAGTTGAAGTAGTTTTATTACACTTTGCGATTTTATCATGTTTACGATCTTGTGTATGATGCATTTCTCTTAAGATTTAAATGATGTAAAATATGTCCAGCTCACTTTTTAAACCCACCTTAAAAACTTACGTGCGCAACTAAAAGTTATCGCGAAAATCAAGCAGCGTCTCCTTCTAAGCAATTGATGTTCATGCTTGGCAATTTAACTCGAATGCGGTTCCTCGAGACAGGTACGCGTACGTTAATGCTCCTCATTTACATATGAAGACAGCTATCATATGAGTGTTGCTCGAAGAGAGACAACACTCCCGTCATATTCATTATCGCTGCCGAGAGGCTGGGATTTGTTCCAAGGATTTCTGAGAATTTACGCATGCAAGGAGATTTTCGATAAGGCCAAGAATTAGTTATGGCTTTCCGTAGAGTTCTCGCGGAAAGGATGAGGCGGCTTAATCATTTTTGTGGTGTTACGTTATCTCGTCTTTAAAGTGTAACCCCATTGCGACGTTCGTTCCTGTCGCGTGAAACGTATTCAGGTTAGAGCCACTTAACCGGGAACAAGAGTAAAGTAGGTAAATTGGTACCTCGGGACACGTCCACGGGACTCGTACACCAGAACAGATGCTTGTACGGTCTGTGCGGTATTTTGCATGGCCAAACGAGAAAACAAAACTGATAGTTGGACGAAAATTACAATTTCAGTTTGTGCATTCGATGTTCAGATTATAGCTGAACAGATTGAATGGCTTGCTAAGGTCGGGAAAGAATTTAATTTTAACTAGTCACGATGGGGCAGGGAATGGTTTGCAATAAGGGAAAACTTTTTAGATATTTTTTTATTTGCAAAAATTCATCGTATTATAATTGTGTAATGTTTTATGCGTTTTTCCACAATTCATTGACATGCTTTTCCGGTCCTATTATTAAAGCTAGCATTTATAAGCAAACTTTTGATTGAAAGACATGCAGAAAATGAAAACAGTTTTGTGCCTGATGCTTTACTTCTTCCCGTCAACAATATCAATGAGAGTTTCACCGATTATCATCAGGATATGGATGTCGAATTGTTTGAAAAGTGGTTTAAAGATCAACTTCGTCTTCGTCTTCGTCTTCACTACAAGTATTAGGCACTTTGCCTGTTACTGTACCCATCTATTGCGTGGTCGCCCAACGCTTCTTCTCCCTTTACATCTGTATTTGAAGGCTTTTCTTGGCAACCTGTTTTCATCCATCCTGCGAAGATGTTCCTTCCAGTTTTCCCTATATTGTTTTATCACATCATTAACACTATATATATTTAATTCCCGTCTGATGTCTGCATTTCTAAATCTGTCTCTTTTTGTGCATCCTTTGACTCTCCTCAGAAACTTCATTTCTTGCGTCTGAATCCGGCTTTCTTGTTTCTTTGTTGTTGTCCAAATTTCGCTGCCATACGTGAGGGTTGGCACTGCAATAGTTTTGTAAAATTTCAGCTGTGTGTCTTTTCTCGTTTTATGTTTTAGGCATCTGCTAATAGTTCCACATATTCTACTAAATTTGTTTAATTTTTGTTCTACGTCTATACTGTAGTCATACGATAGATCACATCCCAAATATTGGAAATGTTTTATTTGTTCAATTACCTTATCATAAATAACTATTTTAGATCTTATTGTATCTGTCCCTAAGAAGGCCATTGTTTTTGTTTTCTTTGTAGATATTTTCATGTCATATTCACTACAAATGTTTTGGAGTTGGTATATGCCTCTCTGTAGTTTATCTTCTTTTTCTGCGATTAGTACCAGGTCGTCAGCGTATAAAAGGGAGTTAAAGATTGTGTCTCTATCCAGGTATATTCCTTCGTCGTATCTATTTTTCCATTTGCGCATTATATCGTCTATATATATATTGAAAAGGGTTGGTGAAAGGCAGCATCCCTGACGAAGTCCTTTATTGGTTTTTACTTCTTCTGACAGTTTTCCATTTAGTTCTAATAATATTCGAGTATGTCTATATAAACTCTTGATTGTGTTCATTAAGTGTCTAGGGTAGCCTCTTCTCTGCATAATAGTCCAGAGATATTGTCTGTTTACATTATCGAAAGCATTTTCGAAATCTATAAAGCAAATGTGGGTTTCTCTGTTGAATTCTCTGCGTTTTTCCATTACTTGTTGTAACGTGAAAATTCCGTCGACTGTTGATCTGCCTTTATGGAAACCCACTTGTTCTTCGCCTATTAAATGTTCTGCGATGTTTCTTAATCTATTATTTATTATTCTAGCGTACACTTTATAGGCGGAATCAAGAAGGCTTATACCCCTATAATTCTGGCAATTCTGTCTGTCACCTTTTTTAAACAATGATAAGACTTTGGATATTTCCCAATCTTTGGGAATCGTCTTCTCTTTCCAGCACATGTTGAAGAGGTGCAACAGTCGTAAATGAAGTAGTGTTCCACCGTATTTCCATAGTTCTGTATTAATGTTATTTATTCCTGTTGCTTTTCTGTTTCTCGTGTTCTTCAGAGCGTCTATCAATTCTTGTATATCAATATCATCCAATCCTGTTATGTCCTCATATTGAATATTTGCTTCTTGTAAATTTTCTTTGTACCATAGCTGTCGGTAGTGCTCAATCCATTCTTCTCTGCCGATGTTGTTTATTTGGCAGCTATCTCTTTCAGATAGGCTAAGAGTCTTCATAATTTTATAAGCTAATATTTGTCTTCCGTGCACGTCATCCTCGATTTGGCTGATGAAATGATCCCAGAATCTGCGTATGCTTGTCTTGTTATTGTTTTAACTGCGTTTCTCTTATTTTTATATTCTTCGTAGTTCCCTATTGTAGGATTATTGAGGTATTTCAGGTATAAATTTTTATTTTCTTTTATTATTCCCTCTAATTCATCGTTCCAGATTCTCAGACCTTTCCTCTTCCGGTAACGTCTCTTCTTTCCAACCACTTCATCCGCAGTTTGTGTAATTGCTTGTTTTAGATTTTGCCATTCATCTTCAATGTTATTTTTTGTTTCCAGGTTTTCTAGGTGTCGGCTTAGTCGTCTCTGGTACATATCACGAATGCTGCCTTCTTCTAATAAATGAATTTTGTAGACTTGTTCTTGTTGTTGGTCTTTAGATAGTTTTTTCCCTTTTCTCCATCTTGTATAGGTGTCTATTGTAGATATTACTAAGAAATGATCTGAACCGATGTCTTGTCCTCTATATACTCGAGTATCTCTGACTTGCCCAGCGAATTTTTTGTTAATCAATATATAATCTATAATAGATCTCAAGCCTCGTGCTGTCCAAGTGTATTTGTGTATATCACGTTTCCGGAAAAAACTATTGGTTATCTTGAGTTCGTTAAAGGCGGCAAAATCTCTAAGAAGTTTTCCATTTTCGTTGCATACATTTTCACCGAAGGAGCCAACTATATTTGGTATTGGTATATTTCCGACTCTAGCATTTAGGTCTCCCATTAAAATTATTTGATCTGTGCTATATTTATTTATTACCTTTTGCATATCTTCATAAAAGGATTTTGATTCGTCAAGTTTTCCCTCTTCTGGTGCGTATACTGATATTATTGTTGTATTTCCCCTTTCAAATTTAAGTCTTGTTATTAATATGCGTTCGTTGATATATTCATAGCTTTTTATTTTATCCTCCCATTTTCTATGGATATACAAGGCTGTGCCCTTGCTTGCTCTTTCGGTCATGTTGACGCCGCTGTATATCATCACGTAGTCTCCTATGTACTGTGTTCCTTTCAGTTTTTTCTTCGTTTCGGTAATTGATGCAAAGTCTATTTTCATGTCTTTCAGTATTTTGCCTAATTCGATTTCTTTATGTGCCAAACCTCTCACATTCCAGGTTGCGCATTTAATAGTATTTCCAATTCCTATTCGTTTATCCTTTTTCTTTGCATTTGTCGTTAACCTTAAATCTGTCCGTTTTCCGAGGCAATTTTGGGTATTACAAGTATGTTTAATTTTTACAAGAGCTGGTTACTAGCCAACTGCTCAACCTCTTTTCTAGTAGGACTAGGATTTTTCTGTAGGGGTTTTCTCCCTTAGCCAGTATGTTCCAGTTTTAGGGCGCTGGAAACTCGCCCTTCACCCTCTTCCGTTAGCTACATAACGTACATCCATTGCACGCTATGCATTGCCCAGAGGTTACGCGGCTCATGCCTTCGTGGACGTGGAAGTAGGATTTGTTAGTAGAGCTGATAATTAGTGAGCATTTCTCGGAGTTTTGGGTGCTGTGTAGGCACTGGCAACCTACACAACCTCCGAGACTCTTTACTAACCATTAACCTCCAAAGATCCAAAGATCAACTTCTACCCCATATTCCTAATAATACAGTTATAGAAAATTCCTAATAGTAGTTCCAGGAAATAACTAATCATAGAATTTCTTCACAGCAAAAATATTCCTATAGCTTCAAACATCCGTACCATAAAACAGCTTCTTGAATATGTTAAACCGGGTAAAAATTAAATTTTATCTCCGATTATTAACACTCATTGTTTCATAATTTCTTCAAATCTTTCATTTCAAGCAGATTTTAACTAAATAACTGATGAATAAGAAATCTTGCAGTGCGCATTACTCGTTTAGTACTATTCAAGAGTATTAAACGACCCATTTATAAAAGTTCTGGTTAGTACTAAGCGAGTGCTTGTTTTATCACACTTACAATAATATTTTTTTTCATTTAGAACGCAACGGAATATGAAATAATAAATACATACAGGAACTTTTGTTGGAAGCGAACAGCATGTATCATTTACAACAATGTTGTTTCCCGTTTGGATACGTTAGTATTTTAAAAGCTCATATGATAACATTCCTATTGGTACGATACGTATTATTATGCTGATATTAAATAGGTTATACATATTTTCCAAATGCGAGCGAGATCAATTGTGCGATTTATGATAGCTCGTCTGGAATCGCTTATTATACAGTTTATTTTACCTACCCTTGATATCGGTAGATGCTTTGGAGATAAAATATATACTTTATTTACCTCGTTATGCACAGTAGGTAGTTCCTGGAAGATACATTAAGGATTATTCATTATTCATCGTTCGTCAAAGAAACAAAATCCTCTTAGAAAATTGAGCTGTTCGTAGAGTCAAAACATACATCTATTATATATTCCCCGCGTTCGTATTTGAATAATAATAAGTTTCCAAAGATTAAACCACCCTCTAATACTATTGTTTCCGAATCCAATTAAAATGGGACAAACAAACGACCTGCTTAAGACGTATCTCATCTTTTTTTCTGGTCTTGAGAAGATTCAAAGGCAGTCCTAAAGACAATATATTCAATTAATTATCCTGCAAGGCATGTAGCAGTTTCTTTGACGTTGTTTTGATATGTAGAAATTCCATTAAATCTTCGGATGGGATATATCCCGGATACGAATATAATTCGCGCAAAAATAAATACCGCAGTGGAAATTCGACGGTAAAGTAAACTAACGACCAAGGAACTGCGATGGTTTTCCACGTGAGCGCAAAAAAAGGGTTGACCGAAATCCTACGGAACGGGGCACACTCCCGCAATCCTACTTTATTAGAATCTGCAAAGAGGGACGCAAATTGGAATTAGTCGGACGCTCCAGGTACGTGGTCCAGTTTTATAATGAGCCCCGTTTAAAAATCAATCCGGAAATTTCCGAACAGCCCGCATTTGTTTGCGGTCGTCGCGCGGACCTCGATCCGGATTCCGGCTCCGGCTGTATTGTTTCACGTATCCGAGCGGGACCGAAGTTCGACACGTAATTCCATGGGAATCAAACCGAGAACCCTTCCAGTCAATTACTCATTTATATTGCGGCTGGATTCGGCCCTGTCGGCGGTCTTAAACTTTAAAAGGCATAACCAACCGTTGATAGCCGTCGCAGGGTCGCCCTTGGCCCATCGAGCGAAATGATGTGCTAACGCGTCCCTCTTCTACTTTGTTACCGACGACGTACGTTTGGGCATAACAGTTTGGGTAGAAATAAGCGAGAAGGCCAAGGAATGAAACACGGTAATTTGGGTAAAACGGTTATAGTTGCGGCATGATACCTTTTCGCAACGGCGTATTAAATTATTTATTGGAATATCCTTTGCGAGTTTTCCATAAATACATTTAAAACTCCTCTTTACAAAAAGTACGCTTGTCATAATGATAGGAGTTAAACCCCTTCACCAATTTCAGGTAGTCAAATTCGATTAGATCAGCTCCGCTCACCGATTTTAAATTAGGGAATTAGTAGATTAGAGACACACCAAAGCCGATTACGTCTTCTTCTTTTGCTTTTATAGGGCCATACCCTGCTTTTCTTCACGTTTCAAACTTGTCAGAAACTGCTGCTATCCGAAATAATATTAAACAAGACTCAAATAAAAATAAGCGAAGAACAACAAGTCTTGCTCGTACTAACAGATCAACTATTAACGCACTTTTATAATAAGGCAGATAGTGGAAAGAGTGATCGAATTTAACAGACCTGCTATCTTGTGCTTTGTATACCTGAAGTTTGCATTCGATCGGGTGAAGCTATCTGAAGTTCTCCCTTTATTAGTTGAAAGGAAAGTACCATCAAGTTTTGTCAAACTCATAGAGGAAATGTGTAAGCAGCACAACCCGAATGAAAACAGGAAATAAATTATCTGAAGTCGTCAAATGCACCTATGGCATTTGGCGACTCGCTGAATCCAGCCCTGTTAAAATAATGAATAGGGTAAGCAAACTAACGGGATATAAGATGGAAATTAAAATTTAACAATTTTGTTATGCGGACGACGCAATACTCCTGGCAGACACAGAGGTTACCCTACAAAGGCTACTACATAATATCGACATAACACAAAACAATATAAGATGGCTGTAGCAACTGAAAAGACCAAATGTATGGTTACATCCAAACAACCGGTAAGATGCAAATTAGAGATCGAAGGAAAAGTAATCCAACATGTAATGAATTTTTCACGCTGCCGCTATCGTAAATCGCTCTTATACGCGTAGATACGTAGCATGAAAATGGCAAATAACATTCCTGTATTATTTTTCCTTGACGACGGAATGTAAATACTGTCATTTACATTCCTAGGAATGTCAAAAGAGTAAATCAAGTTAATTTATCCCTAGTTACGCACTGACATATGTAAGTCTGACGTATGCCAGAGTCAACTTATGCCAGAGTGACGTACGTCCAAACTAAATCAAACTTTTCATTTTTTGAGGAATTACCCCAGTAACACATGTACGTCCATTGGACATCCTATGGACGTCCAGCTATGTCCAGGGCGGACGTCCGATGGACGTCCAGGTCCGGTCGCTAGACGTCCGATGGACGTCCATAGGACGTTACAAGTTCACAGATTTGGACGTCCAATGGACGTCCATACGACGTCCATTTCAGATCCATAGGACGTCCATTGGACGTCCAGAATAAATCTGTTTTAGGGCCAGATAAGGTCCATTTTAAATCCATATTACGTCCATCTGACATCCAGAATAGGTCTATTCTAGATCCATGGTACGTCCATCGGACGTCCAGTGGACGTCCAGAATAGGTCCATTCTAGATCCAAATTACATCCATCGGACGTCCAGAATAGATCTGTTTTTGGTCCATTTTAAATCCATATTACGTTCATCGGACGTCCAGAATAGGTCTATTAACCAAGTGGTGAAAGTAAATCTAATCCACAATCATCCGTTGAACGTCCACAAAGATCCGTCCATTGGACGTCCACAAGTATTCGTCCATTGGACGTCCAAAACAGATCCAGTCGCATCCGACCAAAAATGGACGTCCATTATACGTCCAGTTATAGACGAAATATGGACCTGGACGTAGGGGACGTAGACTGGACCCAATCTGTACGTCCATAGGACGTCCTGTGTTACTAGGGTATGAGGAAATTTTCAATAGCAGCGTGAAAAATCTAATAAGCCACACGGAACGTATCGACTGTTAACATCCTCGGCAAGTGACAAGCCTCAGCTTCGCCTCGGCTGGTACACACTTGCCTCGAATGGTAAAACGTCTTTACATTCCTTGTGGCTTAAATAACTATTAAATACCTAGGTATCAACTTCAAAAGATTCGAGCCGAAACAAGTAGGACAAAACAACTACTTCGTTCAGCAATAACAGGAAACACTAAGTTAGATAGAGTAAGATATTCAAATATACGACAACAATGTAACGTAACCGACATAATGAAATTCATAGGACAAAGAAGAATATTCTGGAATGAACATGTGTCAAGAGCAGATGATACCAGAGTAATAAAAATAACAAGAGACTATAGACCTTCACGAAAAAGAAGCGAAGGAAGACCACCAAAAGGATGAGTCCAAAGTTGGCGATTTTCGGAAGAGGACTTGACAAAAGTTTGAAACGGATTATTTCTAGTCGTAATATTATGTTATGTTTATATGTACAGGGTCCGGCAGTGAAACGGGAAGATTAAGATATCGTATGACAGTCGCCAGACGGCTGGAGAGGAGTGGGGGACTCGACCTTGAGCGTCCAAAAAGCCGATATTTTCAGACGCCATGTTGCGTTGGACGAATGAGCTGCGTGCTTTCGCCGTAAAGGCATTTTACAAAAATGCTGATAGTGCTGTCGGTGCTCAAAGTGTTTTCCGTCGGGAGTTCAATTACTAGCCACACTGCTAACATTTCAAAGGACTTGCTGAGATTGACGTTTCCTAGTCGCTTAATTAGTAAGAATGGCGATATTCTTTGGCTTGCCTGTTCACCAGACTTAACGGCTCCTGACTTTTCTGTGGGGTTATTTAAAGCTAAAGGTTTTTGAATCAAACCCACCAAAACAAGGGGCGAACTGAAGGAGCAAGTCCAACAGGAGATCAAAAACATTCCATTAGATATGCTACGCAGAGTTATGGGTTCCTTCACCAAAACACTACAAGACTGTGTTAGAAACGAAGGACGCCATTTTACAGATATAGTTTTCAAAAAATGAACATTATCATATATCCTCATTAATTTCCACTAATTAAATTACACTTGTGTAAAAAAGTTTAATAAACATTAATAATTAAAACTTTGAGATTTTTTTCAAATATTCCCGTTTCACTGACGGACCCTGTATATGAAAGAACAATGAAAACAATAATTACATTCCCAATGAAGCTGTTTTTCATAAAAAAACATTTTTTCCCTTTTTTTTCGCAAATTATCGCCACAGCTTTTTCCAGAATTTTGTAACGGGTGACAAGGAAGGATCAAAAACTAATCTCACTTTAAGCATTTCAACTGCATTTTGGCCATTTTAGTGCTCATACAACAAAGAAAAATTTATTCCTTGGCTCATATTTCACTTTATTTGACCTCTATAACTACATTTTTCTGTTGTAATTTTCCGAATATCTTAAGGAGTGGAAATGTATTTGACATAAATGTGGAAAAGCAAATTTTTTGAATTTGTGTCATCTTTTTAAGTTTTTAAATTGCACCCCTTTATTTTAATAATTGATGCCTAAATTACTATTTATTTTACCAGGCTTTACCAGGTTGCCAGATGTAACAATTATTAGTTTTTTTATTTATTTAGCATTAAAATAGGTAAAAATACGAAAAGAAAAACAGCAACAGTTTTAGATTGCCTTTATGTTTTTCATGGTTTTATGGGCAATAAAATTCGTTAAAAATGCGTTTAAAATTCCTAAAAATATTTTATTTTTTATCCACAACCTACCAAGATCTGAAAAAAAAATTGAGGAGGTAAGTTGGCATAAGAATTACAAAATACAAATATTTTTTCGGACGAAAGGTTCGTTCTTATCTTCAAATTAACAAATTTCAATAATCTGACACATTTCAAGGGTCAAGAAGTGGCCGTCCAAATTTTGGACAGAAATGCATATCATAATTTAGAATTCCAATAGAATAATTCCAAATAGCCTAATAATTTTTACCAAAGAGATTGTTGAATTTTAAACTTTTCCCTGCCATTTTGATACAGCAAGTTAGAATTTTTAGAATTTTTTAGAAATGTGGGCAAGCGAGTAGGTCACAGCTCCTAACTTAGTTTAGTCATTGTTTCTCCCCATTATCTCATCATTAATAAATGTATTAATTATATACTTACATATTTTTAATGGTTATTACCATAAGAATGAATGCAGATTCGTCAATACTACACCACTAACTCAATCCTAATTTATTACATTTTCATGATAATCCTAACGTTCTTTACATCTCACATCAGTGAAATCTAACATCTTCCACTTCTTTTTGGTATTGCGTAATTTTATTAACAGCTTCTTCTCTTCGGTAATGTAATAAGTGAAAGGGGCCTCCTATAATTCTTTTTTTCTAACGGTGGCGTTTTGAAATTCAATTTCACGGTGAATTATCCTTTTTAAGTGAGCAATTTGCAAAAACATTCGAACACTTTCAATTCTCATTAAAATGCGTTCTCTCGCTTTTCGGAAGACGCCCCGGAGACCACACAGTTGACACCGTTCTCCGTTTTTTCTCTCGCTGTCAGCAATTTCAAGCCTAATTTAGTGATCGCCGGCTAGCGCGAGAGTTATGGAGGAAAATTAATAGTGGTGGCGTTTTTGTTGGTAAAATTAAAAGGCCGTTTCCGTGGCTGCTTGTTAATGAACTCGTAAGGCCTTTCAACGACTCGATGGAAATTTTTATACGCTCATAAATTATGCCTGTAATATGGATGCTTAAAATAATATTCTTAAATATTAATGATCAGTGTCTTGGACGTAGAGGGCATAGGTTCAGACAATGAATAATACGGAACAAGTCCAGTATTAGAACTAGAACCTTACATTTTTCACTACTAATGGCGATTATGTAAATCGCTCTAACCACCTTTTATAAGGTAGCTTTACCAATTAAAACCACCTTTGGGTTTAGTCGCTAAATCCATATTACACACAGCATAACTGAATGAAACTTAACATAATTAACATAACGAATTACCTATTGTATCTTAATAGGTACACTTATACCAAACATTTTTTAAAAAGGGGAAATCCTTCATTGACACCAGATGAACTTAAAGATATTTCATAAACAGAACAAACTAAATTCCGACTCTGGGATGAATCTCTGATAGTGTGGTACTCCGCACATCCCAGCTGTTACCTAAACTATACCCCCAATTTATATCCATTGATCCGGTGGAGTAAATTTTTTATTGGAAGAAGAGTGTATTTTGGAAAATTATACATTTATAATAATAATAATACCAAACATAGCCATATCCCTTTATTACAAATTAACGGTGATAAATAATTACGAGTTATGTTTTCGTTATAACAAGACATCAATGGGTATTTTCAAATACAAGCAAGAACAAGTTCAAGATAATCAAAATAAAATGAAAACGAAAGAACAGATATGAAGAAGTGTAAGGGTATGGGTATAAAACTAAACGATGAACATATTCACACATTGCTGTTCGCTGATGATCAATTAATATTAGCAGAGGATGAAGACGACGCCAGCTATATGGTCAGAAAGTTAATAGACGAATATAAAGAGTGGGGTTTAGAGCTCAACTTAGAAAAGACTCAATATATGGTCATTGGGGGAGCAGCAAGGGATTTGAATATAGAAGGAAATACAATAAAACATACAAACCACTACAAATATTTAGGGGTAACAATTACGCAAGACGGCAGGGATGAAATGCACATAAGAAGAAAAATAGGACAGGGAAAGACCATAACAAGACAACTAAACCCATATCTATGGAACAAAAATATAAAAGAAAAAACAAAAAAGCAAATTTATCAGACGATATTCGAGAGCTGTGTAACCTATGGTGCGGAAATTTGGGTTATCAACAAAAATATTCAAGACAGACTTCTCTCTGCGGAAATGGATTTCTGGAGGAGAAGTGCCGGTGTTTCAAGGACACAACACATCCGAAATGATGTCATTAGAGACACTATGCATGTCGAAAATAACATCCTAGATGAAATCGAAAGAAAAAAACTGCTATGGTATGGCCACATGCAACGAATGGAGGAAAGCAGAATACCAAAAAAAGCTTTTGAATGGCAGCCTGTAGAACATAGGAAGAGAGGAAGACCCAGAACAGAATGGCTAAACAGTATAAGACAGGCCATGGAAAATAGAGGTTTAGAAGGATATGATTGGATAGATAAGAAAAGGTGGAGGATGAGATGCGAGAAAGGGACTTGATCTGTAAACCTCGCTATATATATATAAGAACAGATATATAAGATCAAAAAATTAATCATGAAACGAAAGTTTCAATTTTAATAAATAACCTTTACAAAAGCTCGTCTCGCCGAATTGAAACCTTCACACTTTTCACATTAAATGACCTCAAATCAGCCATTGGTAACAGTTAATACAAACTGTGCTTCACTTTAGTATTTTTGGTGATACAAGTCGTAATACCACCCAATATATTCTTGGCAACGAGACAATAACTTACAGTGAGAGACTACTTCGAAGTAGATATACCTCAAAAGCAAGAAATTGCCGGAATAGCTTTGAATTTTGTTGAGGTATTTTGAAGTAGGCATGTAAAGAATAGTGTAACATTATTACTAATTGAATTACGGGTACAAAAAGTGTGTCTTATCTATTTGGCAGGTTCTTAGAGACTAACAACACATGGAAAACCGTTCCCGAAAGTCAAGTGCTCTTAAGTACCTGACTCCCTATTTCTAAGAAAGATCAAAACAGATGTGCCCTGAAAACAATGTAGTTTTCTACTGACAATGTTGCCATACTGTAACAAATTTGATATAATTTTCCAAATTCTACTTGTTGCTCTTTTTGTTTCATTCCTACTTCATGTTTTTTAAGTTTATAAAAATGATACATTAATTTAATGTATTATACTGTCTTTAGCGTAGTAGATGTCATACTCTTTTTCATTTCATTTTTTTCTAAAAAGTGGCAGATGGTATAGGTCGGATGACCTTCAAAAATATTCACATTGTGCACATGTTTAAACTAAATTATCTACCTTTTCAACATTTTTGTTCACCAGTACATGTGGCTAGTGAATTGTTAGTCTGCGAAAATTTTTCACTAATATTTTGAATATACTCAACAGATCCTAAACAAATCCTATCCTTAACTAATAAATATTCATTAACGGTATTGTTCATCTGTACAGTATGTGCTCAGGTAGATTATCTGTAACTGTTCCTCTCGAAAAATAAAAATATAAGCATTGTCCACTTTTTGTCAACCACACTAGTTTCTCGATTAAAATAATGTTTAACAGTGTGTTGTTGGACAAAGAAACACACCAACCTTGTCAATCGTAGTAGCTTTGTTACTTGCATTTCAACCTGTGACGATTCAAAATTCCTGCTATATAAATTACCTACCTGATATTTTACGAAATTAATTGTAGTTTTCCTTCCCAACTCCCATTTAAAGTTTGACTAGATTGATAAGTGGACTTCATACAATTTCAAAACTTAGTTTCGCGGAAATTGAAAGTGTTTTTCCAACCGCATTTTCTATGCTTGATGATCGTTTCGTAGGAGACTTGCTAAACTATTTTTAGTGTTCAGAAAACATTCCCAGTTGTTCCTAATGAGGGTTATGGTCTAAATTAGGCTAGGTCGAAAATGGTACATCGTCTTAATAAGCACTTGTTATGTTACAGCAGTAAAACGAGACGCCTGAAAAGCATTTCAACAATTTAGGATTGTAAGTGTATACTGTGAAATAATGAAGATTATTTTCCTGTCAAACCCATTTGGGACTATGTATATCATTTAGATTGTCTTAAATTACTAGAATCAAAATATGATAGAGCAATATATTTGGGCCACAAGATATAAGAATAATTTTCAACAATTATTGTTAAAATAATTAACAATTAGCAATGTTTACTCAGCTGCTTGTAAATTTATAAAGCAACGTTCCCCGATCAACATAGTCTAAATAGTCAACTAAATTATAACACACCACCACAAACTACACCTCGCGACGCTTATCTGTGATTTTCACGGCAATTTTCCATACTTCCCCTCGTTTATTTTCGAAAGAAACGACGTACCTGTCGCACTTCACGCCAACTTCACGTCACTGCAACTAATTTCACGATTCTCGGCGTGAAGTTAGCCACAGCAGTAAGGTCACTTAGGATCCGTGATTCCATGGGCGAGTTCCAATATGATGATTGCTTCAATTTAAACGTAGAACATGAGTTTTGTTCGCGGAAGCCCGGATCAAGTTTTTAAAAAAACACAAGAAGTTTAATGTTGAGCTTTAATGTGTTCTCGATGAACGCATTTACAAAACTGAGGTACAAAGCTTCTCACCTACGATTCTACACATATATTTATCTCTTTTCCACTAAAGATTACATTACGCAATTCAGCATCCTATAAGTTTACGTTGGCAGCGGTTACAGGGACGTAACTCCTCCACCCTTAGAACAGGCTTCGGGGGGTAACTATTGGAACTGGGGGTTGACCTGGTCCGTCTTCGACTGGCAGGGTCCTCGATATCCTATACTTCTTATAAAAATGATATATACAAAAAGATATAAAAGCAAACGTCATAACACACATTGGTAAAATCCATAATTGATCGTGAATTGAAGATATTTCTGAAATTGAATCAATGCTATCTAGTTGTGAATTCAACATTTGTTTTAGGTTTTTGATTTCATCTAAGTTTACAGAATCTAATTTTAGCGGTTTAGAATTGTGGTTTTTAATTTCATTTCGTTCCAAATTTATGTGTAATTTTGGGAGTTCGATTAATTTGAAATTATTTCTAGAATTTTGAAAATGTCTAATATGAATGTTATCAATTGTGATTTCGCATTTAGGGCTTAATTCCAAAACAAATGTTCCTTTCTTTAAGAAGGTGTCCTTTTCAGAGGAACACTTTTGAATAACGGTTACATGGTTCGGTAATATTACAATCCAGTTATTATTTTCAACTTTTTGCACTTTCACTACACTGATTTGTGCTGAAACAGGCGAACATGAAGAATTTCTTGAAAAAGTCAGGAGTTGAACTTCACAGGAGGTCGTCTGGTCGATGCGAATTGGGTCATTTTCGTGGCAGAGGTATTCTTCTTCGTAGATCTTCTGGCACGGTTGATCAAATTGGACGAATCTTTGCTCATTCAGGATAAGGTATTTATTTTCAGGTGTTATTATGTCAAAGGAATTGCCGTGGAAAACTGGGAGAGGATACAAATGAAAATAAGTATATTTTTCATTCTCGACAATTGGTATCTCGATTATAAACATTATTTTGTTATCTTTACTGTAACTTTTAATTTCAAAAGATCGTTCAAAGTTCAATAAATTTTCTAGTTTAGGTTCAAATGGTAATTTGTTACTTGAAAGTTGCGTAGCTACAAATTTGATTTCTTCTAATAAATCGCTGGGTTCGACTAGTGAATTATGAAAAGTGTTAATTTTTGAAAATGTTGTGGCAATAGAAATTTTCTCCAAAATATCATAAATTGCTTGATAGGAACTCTGAATCTGAGAGAGAATCACATGAGTTAAAAAATAAAAATGAGTGTCTACAACAGATAGTTCGTTGTTTTTCAATTCATTTTCTATTTGTATCATTCTAGCTCCAAGGACTCTTTGGTTATGTGCAATTGATTGAATACTATTATTAAAGGTGTGAATAGATTTTTCAAGCAATGTAATTTGTTCTTTTAATAATGTTTTAATTTTTATTTCGTCATTGGAAAGTATATTTATTGCATTTTCGTATTTTTCGGCATCGTTTTGGTCCAGATTTCCAGTTATTGATTTTATTATTGATCCTAATCCATTAATCAATCCTCTTTTTGTTCTGGTTAATAATTTTGGATTTAATTGGCTAAGCTGAATATATATTTTTGATTCTAAATTAGAGATTAGGTGATATGAATTATAAAATTCTTCTTTATAACCGTTTTTCGTTTGATTATGATAGAAAATATTCTGAATATTTTGAAATTGAGTTTTTATATTGTAGAATTCATCAACGACTTTGGAAATGTCAAAGATTTGTATAAATGACCAAAAATCAATTTTGTTTTGAGCATTACCTAATTTAAGTGGAAGCAACCCAGGGTTATCATTTAAGTCGTGGAACTTGGGGTAGGAGATGGCTGCCGTGCAGGTAGTGAATCTGTAACAATTGGTTTTCTTAATTCTTTTATGTGAATGATTTCTGTTTTGTTTGGATTTCGTTTTTCTGCGATTTCTACTCTATTTCTCTCTAATAATTTTATTATTTCGTAAGGTCCTAAAAATTTGTTAAACTTTTTATTTCTCACCTTTGGATTTTGCTTATATACAATTTGTCCTACATAAAATTCTTTACTTTGATCTCCTGCTGTATTTAATTTCGAAATTATTTTTTCCTTTTGAGTTTCTTGCGTTTGACTAACAGTTTTGTACACTTGTTCTAATTTATTTTTGTGATTTTCGGCGTAATCGGCATAAAATAAGCTAGGTAAAAATATTTCATTAGGGTTTCTTGCGTTTGTGTGTCCGAAGGTTAGTTCAAATGGGGTAAATTTAGTCGCGCTGTGAATTGTGTTATTATATCCAATGAGGGCATAATTCATCAAGTTTTCATCGTTAGGATAAATTTCTTTGAGAATTCTGAGGTGTTCAATTATGGTTGAATGAAATCTTTCAACTATAGAATTGGACTCGTGGTGATGAGGGGTACAAAAGTGAATTTTGATTTTATGTAGATTTAAAATTTCTTTTACGGTATCATTTTGAAATTCCGATCCGTTGTCAACTATAATTTTTTCTGGTATTCCGAAACAACTGAGGTATCTGATTAATGCCTCACTGACATGTATTGCTGTTTTTCCTTCTATCGATATTGCTTGAGCGAATTTGGTAAAAGCATCAACAAGAGTTAGGTAAAATTTGTTATCGTATGTGAAAATATCCATGTGAACAATTTGGAAAGGTTTTGATGCGGTTTCAGTGATCATGAGCGGTACATACGGGGTTTTCCTTGAATACTTTGCTCTCTGGCAAATTTCACAAGAGTTTATGTAATTTGTTACTGAGATTTTAAGTCCTATCCAATAGTAATTTCTTTTGAGATAGTTTAATGTTTCGTTTATGCCACGGTGATTAGTTTTGCCTTCATGATGGTGTTTTATTAACATTAATTGCTCTTCATTTTCTTTTACGGTATTTACTAATTTGGTACATTTTATTAGTTTGGGTCCGGATTCCGAAAAATATTCTAAATATACTCGATTAAATTGTTCGTATAATTTATCGTTGTGGAAATATACACAGTACGTCTTTCCGGTAGTGGTATATTCCTTTAAAAATTGCAAAATAAGGTTATCATTATTTTCAGAAGGTATTTTGAGAGTAATTATTTTATGATGTTGATAATTTTCTTGACTTACTTTCGAAATGGGGTAAACGTGAGGGAAAACTAAAATTTGATTGACTTTATTATTTATTATTTCATCTAGTATTTTAATTCCTGTATTGGTTGTCTCATGAAAATTTGAGTGTTGACTGTCTTGTGTACTATTTTCATGTTCGAGTTCCGGCGGTATGGTAATATCTTGAAGTATTTTAATTTTTTCTCGTTTTGGATTCGAAGTGGTCGGTGCGGGATTCTCAATTTGGTTAATTAATTGATCTTCATCAAAAGTCATTGATTCGCAAAGTTGTCTTAGGTATTCTGTGGATTCTATATTTATTTGTCCAGGATTATTGATTATTGATTCGTTTTCTAGAGCATTGATTTTTATGCGTGAAAGGGCATCAGCGTTAGTATTTAATTTACCTTTTTTATACACAATATCGTAATCAAATTCTTCTAATCGCAATCGCCATCTCACTAATTTTGAATTTGGTTCTTTGAGAGAGAAAAGCCATATTAGCGGTCTATGATCTGTATAGATAGTAAATTTTCTTCCAAACAGGTAGGGTCTAAAATATTTACATGCCCATACTATAGAAAGTAACTCTCTCTCTATGGTACTTAATTTTTGTTCTGATTCGTTTAATGTACGTGAAGCGTATGCTACTGGCTTATCTGATCCAATTGGTCCTTGTGATAATACTGCACCTAAAGCTACTCCAGAGGCGTCCGTCGTGAGAATAAATTTGTCTTTAAAATTTGGATAAGTTAAAATTGGGGCATTTATCAAGAGATTTTTACAAGTATTGAATGCAGAAATAAAGCTTTTATCGTGAATAATTTTAGCATTTTTCTTGAGACACTGTGTTAAGGGTTTTGTGATCTTGGCAAAATCTTTTATAAATTTCCTGTAATAACCGATTAATCCGAGAAAACTTTTGATTTCTTTTTGACTTTTTGGCAGCGGAAATTTTTTGATGGCATCTATTTTTTCAGGGTTTGGTTTGACTCCATCAGGGGTAATTACATGTCCAAGATAGTTTACTTCCTTCCTAAGAAATTCGCTTTTATCTAATTGTATTTTTAATTTTGATTTTCTTAACCTTTCAAAAATTGATTTCAATCGTTCAATATGTTCCTGAAGGGATGTACTAAATATTACTATGTCATCAAGGTAAACTAAACAAATTTCGTTTTGTAATCCGCGTAATACATTATCCATTACTCGTTGAAAGGTACTAGGGGCGTTCTTTAATCCAAAAGGCATTCTTTTGTATTGCCATAAACCATTTTCTGTTTTGAAA
Organism: Cryptocephalus moraei; assembly: GCA_946251905.1. Lineage (NCBI taxonomy): Eukaryota > Metazoa > Arthropoda > Insecta > Coleoptera > Chrysomelidae > Cryptocephalus > Cryptocephalus moraei. The sequence goes on from OX276452.1 coordinate 17,173,264, forward strand.
GCTGTTAGGGGTACGCTATCAGGGTGCATTTCGATTTGGTGGAAACCGTTCGCTAAATCTAATGTTGTGAAATACTGGGCTTTTCCGAGTTTATCTAAAATGTCAGAAATATTTGGAAGTGGATATTTATCGTCTATTGTTCGTTCATTTAATTTCCTATAATCTACTACTAAACGCCATTTCTTTTTTCCAGAAGCATCAGGTTTTTTCGGTACTATCCATATTGGGCTACAGTATGGACTACTTGATGGTTCAATAATACCTTGTTGTAACATTTTTTGAATTTGGCTTTGAACTTCCGTTTTATGAATTTCTGGATATCGATAAGATTTAGTGAAAATTGGACTTGTATCCGTTAAATTTATTTTATGTTGAATTTCGTTAGTAAAGCTTAAAGGAATTTTGTCACAATAGAAAATATCTCGATATTCATAGCATAATTTACGTATTTCTTCTTTCTCTTCGGGATTGCAGTGTCCTAATCGAATGTTTTTTAAATTTGATTTTAATATGTTATCTTGATATTGATCTAATTCTTGGTTAGTTTCCATTTTTTCTATAAAATTGACTTCCATTATATTTAAAGATTCGACTTCGACTGGTTCATTGAATGTTAAAGTTCGTTCGGACTCACTAGAATTGATAATTGTCGTAATAGCGAAGTAATTAGAAATGTTAACAATTGCTCTTGGTGTTTCTAAATTTTCTGCAAATTTAATATAGTCTATATAACCTATTCCTTGGGGAATATTGACTGGAATTTTTTGAATTATTTCGGTTCGAGGTGGTAATTTTATAGTGTAATTTAATTTTGGTGTTTCGTTTCCGAAATATACAGGGACATTCGCATATGGAGTGATAATTAATCCTTTACTGAAATCAAGGGAAGCTTGCATTTTCTCTAACAGATTTGTACCAATAATTCCATCATATTCATTGCTAAATTTGAAAACATAAAATTTTTGATATCCGTTTACATTAAAAATTTTAAAAATTGGTATTTCAATCACTTCGTTATGATAGGTAATATTATGAGCTGTTTGAATATTAAAATCTTCATTAAAAATGTAATTTTTGAAAAATTTGTGGGTTAATTCAGGGTCGATTATACATCTAGTGCTACCACTATCGATTAAAAATTTTGCGTTTAATTCTGCGATGTAAATATGTGGTAAGCGAGCGTTTTCAACGTTGTTAATATGTATTAAGGTGGGTTCTTTGTTACTGAGGTTCCAGGAAAATTTACAGCTTCGTCTACAGTGGCGTTATTTAATCCTGTCTCTACTGTTTGTTTGTCATTTATTCCAGTTATCTCAAGTCCTTGACTCAATTCATAGTTATATGTTTCGTTATAGTCTGGGAGATTCTCATAAAAATTTTCGGGATTATTATAAATTTCAAAATTTTCTGGTTCTTCGTAATTATCGTAATTATGGTAATATTGAGAGGTATGAAGTTCTTGTGGATGTTCATAATAATTGGAATCTTCATTTGAGGATGGATATCCGGTCACATTATAAAGACGATAGGGCCTTGCACTACAAGTGCTAGTTTCCATGGGTTCGGGCTTATCGAAATTTTGGGTTCTCAAGTTTTGATTTTGTCTACTTTGATTCGGAAAAGATGGTCTTTGAATTGGAAAGTTATTATTTGATCGAACTAATTGACCATTTCTGAAAATCATCGGTTTCTGATAAGGTCCTCCCTGAAAAGGATTTGGTCTAAATTGAGGGGGATTAAACTGATTAGTCGGTGGTTTGAATTGAGGAAAATTAGATTGATTCATTGGCGGTTTGAAATTGAAATTTTAAGGGAATGGTCTTGGGGAGTTTTGTTGAAATTGTTGGTTAACTGACGGAAAATTCATTCTTTGATTTTGTTGCATCTTAGGTAAATTAAATTTTGAATGAGTCGGCATTGTAGGAGTTACTCTATTGACTGGTCTATAATTTGGTTGGAAATTTAGAGCATTACTTCTATTCTGACTGTAAAGAAAATTTTCTTCCTCGATAACAAATGACATTGCTTCTTCTAAGTTTTTCGGGTTTCTAAGTCTGATGTTATTTTGCAAATGACCTTGTAGTCCTCGAATAAAAGTTTTTAATGATAAATTCTCGTAACTTTTTAACATAGTCGTTTTTTCCTCTTTGGTTAATTCTTTCTCAGGTGTTGAGTTTAATTTTGAAACAACTAAACTACGAGCATCTTGACATCTCATTCCAAAGTTATAAGGAGATTCACCTTTCGAAGGGTTTAAAGTGATTAGATCTTGTACCAAGCAATCTAAATTTCTTTGATCACCAAAAGATAAATTTAAGGCATTTTTAATGTCTGCCCAGGTGTTTAATTCTGTTCGTGAACCTACTAAAGATAACGCTCTTCCGGTTAATTTTGATACAATTGCTCTTAAAAGAAAACTAACTGTGGCTTGATCTGTTCCAGAAAATTGTGTCATCAATGTGTCGCAATTTCCGATAAAGACATTAAGAGTATGGGGGTTACCGTCATATTTAGGGATAGTGTCAATGTACAGTCTGAGAAGTTGATAATTGTCTCCAGGCATTTCTGATTGTAAATTTGAACTTGTATTTTGAATTTCGTTAATTTGTAAAGTAGCGGGTCTTATCAGGTTTGGTCTTGTTCCAGAAACAGACAAAGTTTGTTCTAGTCCTTCAATAAGATCGTCTATATCTGTCATAAGTCAATTTTGAAGTAAAAATATACTTTTACGATGTGAATGAGAGAATGATAAATATCTTATATATATGTAGCGGGATAAATTGAGGTTTTAGGGAAAGCAAAGTTCGACTTACAGTAGTAGTAGAATCTTCAGCATTCTTGTTCGATTTCCTTTTCTTTCTTCGTTCTTCTTATCCTAACTGGTCAGGCGATGTGGTCCTTCCCAGGTCCTTAGTCTAGCTGGCTCAGGCGATGTGGTCCTTCACCAGGTCCTTAGTCTAGCTGGCTCAGGCGATGTGGTCCTTCACCAGGTTTCTGAGATTTCGGCGATTTCGGTCCTCGTCTCAGGCTGTTGGTCTCGGCGATGTTGTCCTCCTCCAACGGTCTTCTTGTGAGTTCTCGCAAACTCTCCACACTTCCGGATGATCGTAGTTTTCGTCAATAAATCGTTGATACGAACCGATCGAACGCGATTTTTGTCGTTTTAATCGTTTGACTATCCTACTGACTGCGCCAGTTTTGTTCGCGGAAGCCCGGATCAAGTTTTTAAAAAAACACAAGAAGTTTAATGTTGAGCTTTAATGTGTTCTCGATGAACGCATTTACAAAACTGAGGTACAAAGCTTCTCACCTACGATTCTACACATATATTTATCTCTTTTCCACTAAAGATTACATTACGCAATTCAGCATCCTATAAGTTTACGTTGGCAGCGGTTACAGGGACGTAACTCATGTATTAATTACGTAATATGATATTCTTTAGGAAATAGTGTTCAAAATGTCCTGTATATGTAGTGATGAATGGTTATTTTAATTATCGTTGATATGTATATTACGACGATTTCTGTAATTGTCCGTATTGGAGGATATAAACCACAAGAGCACTCTGGGAAGTGTTCAGGCCCAAACTTGCACTCCTTTTTATAACCCTGTGTAAGTATAGACACTTTTATCCAGGATTATTACAACAATTTGAAAGTTTTTGGTGACATAGGTTGTTGCTATTTTGTCAATTTGTAACTTGCATTACGAAATTTTGGTCAATGTGAACGTTAAGTTAATGGATGAGTTAATGGAATTTAGGTTTGGCCTAGTTTACAACGATATATTAAGTGACCAATTAGTTTTCATTGCTGTATGTATAACTACTTTCTTCAGAGCCAACTAAAATATTCCACAAATCGAGAATTTCTCTTATAATAAGGTTTGCCAATTTAGTCTATAGTTTAGAGAAAAATTGCTATCTCGCAACTTCTTGGTCCGTTAGAATGAACATCTGGTCAGAACTCGCTGGTGTATTGGGAAGATTTATATAGTAACAGTCTTCTCAAGAGTTCTTAGAGTGAGTTTGATTCTACCGCAGATGATACACTCTAATCACCACAATCATTTGTCATATTATATTGAAATATAATATATAGAGGTGAGTTGTCAAACTCAGGTATTATTAATTTGTTGCCGGTAATTATTTAAAGCTCTTTATTAAAAATAGGAACTTTTCAAGAGTTACGACCAGAAATTATATATCTTCATACTAATAATAACTAGAAGCATTCCATCGGTTTTTGATTGGAACATTGATTATTCTTACGTTAAGAATTGTGTTTGATTGTTTTGTTTGTTATTTCCAGAAGGGTTGCATCGTAAAGATTTCAACTTTAGATGCGAAGTAAGTCACAGTTGTAGCTTTCCTTTTAGATTTTCTATTAGTTAACTTATCTTGAGCTCCGGAAATGCCGGAAATAAAAAAGGATTCTCCTTTACTTTAAAACAAACACAATTTTCGTCTGAATGTAAGCATATTAAAGGAACGAGAGGGCAAGGGAAACGTACAGTACGAGAGTTTACAACAGTCGTAAAAGGAACTTCCATTTCCAAAAACCTATTTAGCTGAGTAGGTGTATCATGGCCGTCTTGATCGACTACTGACCTATAAAAGTTTTACTCGGGGCGGTTCATCCCAAATCTGTCTAGTACTTTTGCAGCAGTTCGGAAGCGAGGAATATCGGCCCTTAAAGGAAATAACCTCTATCGGGTTCGATGGCGCGCAAAAAATCTATGCGGTAAAATGATTTTCCATTATATATCTCGATCCTTCGATTAGAGGGCGCGTTATTCATTTCAGCAATTTTCTGCTTGCAAAATATCTGTTTACGTATTCTCGTGCGCGAATGCATAATTCAATACCTCTCGAGATATATTTCGAGTGGTTTTATCTTAAAACGACCGAAGAATGTGCGGAGTGAATAAATCGAACACTTAAAGTGTGACCCAGATAATTATAATTGAAAAATTTCCATTTATCGCCCGATTTACCCGATTTAGGTTAACAGTTCTTATCACCGTGAAAGGATATAAGGTGTTGGGCACTTTGGGTAACGTCTCTTGAGTGGTGGAGCAAAAGTTAAGTACTTATATTTTATTAAGCTACTAGATGAGTGCACTTTTTAATAAATTCCTTACCCCTTACACGGTCAATCAGAATGACTCTTAATGAAAAATCAGACAGTAATTCCTGAGTTCAATCACGAACGCCATCAATCCGCCTTAAGTAGTTCTCCAGTGTTGACCTTACACCTTCAATTAAAATATGGTTTTTTGATCTGGTTCACTTATGAAAACAATGAACAGTTTCATTTCATATGTATTGAATAAAAACTACTGTTTTACTATTCATTGGCTCTTTTTGATATCCATTCTCACGGACTACTCTAAAACGACAATACTAAAACAAAAATTTTAAATTGCAAGTTTTGATTTTTAGCTTATTAAGTTGATATTTGAAAATCGCCTTTTGTTTATAATTTTCAAACTGCACAATTGATTCATTTTTTGGACTAAACACATTCGCAAGCTTTATCGAAGGACTGGAAGGGATCAAGCCCGATTGTTAAACACTTGAAATTTAAACGGTATGGAACGTTAGAGTGCGCGAATGGTAAAAATGAGTCCCTCATACAGTTTGCTAACGACAAATTTGTTTGAATTCGATAGAAATAAGGATTTTGTAGATAATTTTATTTTTCTTACCGCTTTTTCAACTGTAAGAGCTAACTAACCTAACCTAACCATTTTTTAGAACGGCAGAAGTTGAACGTGTGTAAATTTATGACTGGCGATATTATTTTCAGACGCTTTCTATTAATTTCTTAACAATATTTAACAATAATTTTTATTAGCAACAGAGCATTTTTCTATTGCAAAATAAGCTGACATCCATTCAATTCATTGTCAAGCGCATTGTAATTAATTTTCTAGTGGCATGAAGAATTTATGCAAACGTATTTCCCATTTACAATCACAAATTAACAATTTACAATTACAAATTAACAATTTAAATCACAATTTAACGGAACGAAATATTTTTGAATAGCGTTGATCGCAGATTAACATAAACATGTAAAATATGCTTTAAAATAGAAATCTACTTAAATCAGTCTTTATGAAACTGTTTTAGAACGTATTATGCCGCGTCGCGTCGTGGTAGTATTTGGCCAAGAGTATCAAGAAATTATGAGTTGGAATACCATCATTGTGTAAAGGTTTACCCAATGACTTATTTAAAGCGGGTTGTACTACGACTGCCTCCGTTTCCCGCATCCTAGTTTCCTCTTCTTTCGGCATTTCCAGTCATCTTCTCTTAAATTTCTGCTTTCCATGGCTTTGTCGACCTCCTCTCCCCGTGATTTTCGAGGCCGAAGATCTCTATATCGTCTTTGTGGTCGAGTCCAATCCCATATCTCTTTTGACCATTTTTCGTCTGGCATACGTCTTAGTTGTCCATACCATTTTAAGTGTTTTGCCTCGATTGTATCTAGATTATCCAGATCAATACCCATTTTCGCTCTTATTTAGAGGTTGCGTGTCCTATCTTATCTTGTTAATCTACAGCACCTACTCCAATCGTTTATTTCCGTGGTTAGTATTTTTGAGTTATCTGCCTTTTTCAGTTCCCATAGTTCTGAACCATAGGATGCTAGGCTTTCCACTATAGACTCATATATGTGTATATCAGTATTCTGTTCTGTCATTCTGTTTAAGATTTCATCACTGCTCCCTCTTTTTTCTGACAGTTGAACCCCTAAATATCAATACCTTTTTAATAGCCACTGGTCCTAAGTTCAATTTTCGCCTTGTTCAACTACCACCATATATTCTGTTTTTGTTAGATTTATGGTTAACCCCACTCCTCGTATGCTTCTTGTAACTTCCTTAGCATGTAGTCAATATCCAACTCGTCTTCGACTATAATTGCCTAGTCGTCGTTAAATTTTTTTTCTTCTTAATTTAAAGGAAATTTTCATTATAATGGAATTGTTTTATTTACGTATGAAGTCGACTTAATAAGACACAGCGTCGTAACTCTTCACAATTTATATTTTTGCTATGAAGAAAATCCACATGCAGTACATGTTATATAGAAACAAAAAATTATAATCAACGTGTTGGCGACGATAATTGGAAATCACTTGATTGAGGCTTTCGGTTTTCAAACAAGATCAACTGTTGACAATTATCAACTTTTACAGCTAAATTTATACAACCTTTTGTACGAGGTACCATTGCAAGTTGCCCCCAACATTTTTTTTAAAATTTAGGGCTTTAGTACATACTTTTGATAAGTGTAGGATAGGTTGAGGCGGACCAGTTTTATGGTCACCAAAATATCCAGATCTATTTTTTTTTTAGTAGGCATCTCAAATGCCTTATTTACTCAAGAACACTAAGTACCAAGGAAGATTTTGAAAAGAATAATAATCCTGCAAAATTGTTTTAAGTACATTAAGAAAAATTCGGAGGATAAGAAAACCGTCGGCGGTCAACTCGTAAGGAATTTTAATGGCCCACCCTAAGATCGGTCATCTCGTAAGCGAATCGGCAGGTAAATTTTTAAAGGGTAGTTTTGGATGAGTCAACTCGTAAGAGGATTCTCAGAAATAATCGAGGGGATGATGATTGCAACGAAGTAGTTCGGATATTTGTTGAAACTTGATATAAGGGGGTGGTTTGTTACGTTCCAACTAAACAATGACGAGCACCGAGATAGTTGTGGATTTTATTAAAAGTCAACGTGGCAAAGACTTGCTTGTTGTTAATAACGGTCGGGTTTCGCAGGGTTTTCCTTGCCCTCTCGCAAGGAATACGATAATCCCCTTTTTGGGATTTTTCAGTCAACTCTTACAAGTTGACCGATCTGAGAACCATATTCTTACGAGTTGACCGATCTCGGCCAAGGTCAAATGCGGACCGGGATAAATTCGTACGAGATGACCCGTGCCCAAGAAAACGTATTCAAGTGTGAGGAGCCCATTTGGAACAGCTCCTTAAGTATGGATTTGTTCTATTATAAAATGTGTTTCAAAATGATTGTCATCTAGTTGGCGTTGGAATTTCTGTGCATGTAATTTTTGATGTGCCGCGCTCTATTGATTTGTACCTAACTAATTCTGACAACAAGTGACACTTCGAACATTTATTGTGAAACTGGCAATCAGTACTGCTGGTAATTAACGGCCCTTTTCGGGGCCAAAACAAATACTACAAATAGACAAACACTCAGAATTCGTTTTCTTTTGACAGAGAAAAACCAGAAGTTAAAACAGATTAAGTAGGTTATTTTGAGGTTATGTGTAGCTAGTAGAAACTCCTATTTTCGCAAGGCGGGTTTTTTTATTTTACATGGGAATTCCACAGCCGACAAGATGACAATCATTTTGAAACACATTGTATATAGTTATATATTATTATATTATGTCTATTATATTATACATTATATACACACATTTTGAGGCTGAGTAATTTCCAAAATTCTATTGAAGTAACGGGGTAATCGACTGTAATAAAATTATGGTCCCATTTATTACCGTTTTATGACATTAAAATATTTCAATAATATTTCCTACAAATTTTCCGAAAATATATCGATTGTATTCACTTAAAATTTAATTGTAATTTGCCTTATTAGAAAATCGGTCATGTGCTCAAAAACCCTCTGCAATGGGGTACATTTCTAGTGATGTCACATATTTGTAATCAAGGATGGTTTTCGTATCGAAATTATGAGTTTTGCGGTAAAGATTATGCGATTTCGAGTTTTAAGTGTCGATCAGTGATTCGTTATCAAATTTATTAAACAAAGTACTCAGTGTTAGTTTTTAGTGGAAAGTAAATTTGAAGACACTTCGCATAGTGTAAGTTATTTCGAAGAATGAAACGTTACAATAGTTTCACTGGTAATAATTTCCTTATCTGAAGTTTTAAACCCAATAAACCCCCTTTTTAGCCATGCTTTAAAAAATTGTTTTCCTTTTTTTCAAGTGCCAATACAAAGCATGATTTTACATCGAGTACGAGATTTAAGCTTCAAGGGAAGATTTTCTTTGACTAATATAGCTAAATCATCCGCTGATGCCTTTATTTTCAGATAGTACTTTTAAACGAAGAATATCATCATAAAGGATATTGCATAATATTGGTCCCTAAAGTGAACCTTTAGGTACCACCGTATTATTATATATATATATATATATATATATATAATTATTGTCTTTGCCAATATTTATTGATTTATTTATAATAATATTTATATTTAGGAATAGCTGTGTCTTTCATTGCTGAAATGATGAACTTCCATAAAGCCATATTAAATGCAAACATGGCTAAGGTTCTCACAGAATCCATTTGAATCCAAAAGTGAACACTCATTCGACAACAAATTGCAAGCAGAGACTGTAAATTCCACTTTTCTAAAGCCGAGCTGTAAATTTTAGATCTCTTTGTTTGTTTGTTCCAAATATTCATCAATGATTTCGTTAATAACTCCTTCATTATAGAATATCGACAGAACTTAATAAACGGTCTATAGGCAGATGGCCCTTGAATATCTTCCATCAAAGATTGACTTTGGCGACTTTCTCAACTCCTGGAAATGGTTATTTTAAAGGTAATTCATTGAGTGGGTCAAGAAAAATTTAGTTGATGATTTAATAGGGAAATTATACCAGAAGAAAACACAAACTCTTCGCCAACAAATTTATTAAAAATGAGCGGCCAGTTTCGACTTCATAAAAGTCATCTCCAGGGCTCAGGCTCGCAAATTCAAAGTTTTAGGGCTCCGGTTGAGCGACATGTGAGACGTCACAAAATAAAGCTAAGAAGACAAAGACATTTAGACATTATCACACTTCGAAATACGACCATTAATTAAAAATATATGGAGAAAGCCCTAAGGGGGGTAACGTCCTCATCATTAAAAGAATGCTCTGCATATGTCCTTTCACGTATGGGATAGGACCAAGACGCCAAATTTTTTTTTTAGTAAATTGGTTGGCGAAGACTGTGTTTCCTTCTAGTCTACATTACCACGGCCAATTGTTAAAACCTACTCTACCAAAATGGAGACACGAAATAATTTATGTGGTGAATAATTCTACTAGTTGAAATTGGAATGAAATTGAATAAATATAGATATAATAAGTATATAACTTGCGTTTATTTTGTGGCGAGACTTTCCGTTACAATATGTTGCTGCAGGTGATTTCCACAGACCAGAGCGTTACATCAGCTTCCTAGCCATGAAGTGCTGATGTTGCAGACATATTCTCTATTTCATATAAATAGACCCAACTAGTAGGGATAAGCAGTAGTATTAATGTAGCTAGCCTAGAGTACACATCTATTTGTAATTTTAACCAATAAACCTTTTTAAAAACGGAGTTTCGGGTATCGAATCAATAAGTAGAGGAAAAATTTGGACAAAACAACTTTAAAACGATATACAATTATGCATAGTTGATTCGAGATATTACTTTCTAAATAGATATAGTGCCCAATTTTGTTTAATGTTTAACAATAAATGTGTTATGTGTGCGCAGTTTCCAGATTTGACATTAAAATGTTTGAAAAACACGCATTTAAGCAAACAAATGCATATTTTCTAATTTCCAATTGCTTATTTTCCAACCTGTAGTTAACACTTATACCTTATATGCCTTCTAAGAAATGGGAAAGGCGTAATTTCGAATGTTTAATGTTTAGTTAGTTCCTGAAGATTGGAAATGTGCTTAGTAATAACAAACTGTAAAAACTATAAAAGTCTGCGTCGGACCAGACTGTGGAAGTGAAACTTCTTTGGCCATATGCACACACACACACACGCGCACGCGCTCAGCGACAGACAGGATATATAAATGAAATTTACGACGTAACTAAGTGGTCACTAACATGGCTCGCTACTTTGCCCATGGTCGATCATAGTGGTCGATATGCTGATGCCAGAGCTTCGCCGTCCCTGCTCACCGTGCCTGCAACAAAGTTCTCTTCTCTAAATCTGTCCAGTCGTAGATCGCCCCCAAGTTGTTCAATCTTGGAGAGCCATCGCGGTGTCCACACTGCTCTCCGGGCGCCGTGGGCTTTCATCTCTTCCGGTGTCTCCACGTTCTCATCTGAAGTGAGGTGAGGCACGACGCGTCCTCACTTTTCTCTATGTCCATGTCACGTAATTAAACAATACAGCTCACCGTTTTTTCGCCGCTCGAAGTTATTGTTATTGTTTCTCGCCGTTTGAGGTTAGGTTAGGTGTCAGCTGTTCGAAAGTCCTAGACGCTCTCCGGTGTTGCCACGTTGACCTCTTTGGTAGCATATGTAAACGATTTGGCGATCGGCCCGGTTACCTATCACGCGTGACGCGGTTTTTCGACCAACACCCCATCCCAATGTATACAACGTGCGCAAAGAAGTTTCACTTCAAAAATAAAGGTATTCATATGTTACTTATGACACCAAATATGAAAATGATACTGGCGGTTTAGAAATTATGTACAAAACCAATTTTAAAAGAATTTTTTATCGGATTTTTTTAGAAAAACAATTTGAAACGCGGGTTATTTTATTGTTATACACATTTTTGTCAGTTTGTCGTATACTTACCGAACACTATATTTCCGATTCGAAAATAATTCCAGTATGAAACGGCTGCATTTAATTTCCCAGCAATCATTGATGTTTTCCTTTAAATATCGTTCAGTTCTACTCGTAAAACGTTTCATCAGCCAATGGTAGATTTATAGTACGTTTTCATGTCCCATTGCTGAGATATAAATGTTAACGTGAATACTGTTCCGATGCTTCCCAAAATAAAAATAAATGAAAAAGATTTAATCGAACGCACTTTTCCGGTTTGCTGTCGATAAATTCATCAGTCGGAGAATGTGATTCGCATTGCCATTACGGCACGCCACGTAATCGGACGGTTCGCGAAATACGAGAAGTAAACTGCCGTTACTAAAACCAGTTAACTGGAGGCAGAAATTTTTTGCCTGCGTATGCTGCGTACACGGCACTACAATCGAAATGGTATAAAAAGCCGGGAAAGTTTATTGTCACAGCCGTAACGATGGAAAAACAAAACACTTTTGTACGAGAACAGCCCGAAAGACTGACAACAACAAGAAATAAAAAATAGGAAGCCCTCGCTTAGGAAACTTTCTCCGATAAAAGCTTAACCCATGTTAAGCTGGAGCTATAATTTATCAATACAACCTTTTAACGTAAAAACAAATGCCACTTCAATCTCCTTAATGGAAGCGTTTTGATACGAACTCAACAATACGGAAAAACTTCAAGGATCTGAAGGAAATATACGGATTGATCTTCGGGCGGAGGAATTTTTTTCATCAAAATCGAAGAGCGTAAATACACAAGAGATTTTTTATTTAGAATTGATATAATTCTTTATATTACATCCGATTGCTTTCACGATGTGATTTATGTAAACACACCGCCCGAATTTATCGATATACCGAAGCTCGGAATGTAAAGTGGAATAAAAGAGTAAATACAGCCAATAACAAACCGAACCGATGGGAAACAAAAATTCTACAAGCCCGCGAAATCAACCTTGTATCTCGTGGGTTCCGTGAGTGTTATACATCAGTACCAGTTTGCGAGTGCTTCTATTTGGATGTGCGTTCTAGGACGAACGACTGCGACCGCTGGACTAGATCCCATGTTTTCCACGTTATTTTAGGAAATAATCGAAATCTGTCAGGATCGGTCGGTTTCCCTCGGCAAGTCGTTCAGCGTGTCAAGCACTCGCCCCTAAATGAAATGAGTCATCCACTTTATTGGTTTTCGCACCAGCCCGCCCGATATATTTCATAATTAATAGTTCTAGTGGTTGTAGTGAGTGTCTAATTGGATGTTAGTTTGTCAGCGTTGATGGACAGCTCCCATTTATTGGTTTATCTATCGGCGAAAGGGGTTACTAATTGAAAATGTCGCTCGTCTTTTCGACGGAAACGAAAAGTGCTCTCGACGGCGAAGGCAGAAGAACAAAAAGGCGGAGGACTTTTAATATTTCCAAAAATGGGGCGCTCGGGATGGATTGTGCAAGACAGATTGTTGTGGTGTGTTTCGGGCATTTTTGTTAATTGGACATTCGACGCATCTCCAGTGATTTCTCAATTTTCATTTGACGTTATTTCTTTTCTTTCAGCTCTCGAGAGAATACAATACGAACTGTATACTACAGAATTCTGTAATCTATAACACTAGTCATTGTTAGCTTGGACGTTGTGTCACTGTTTTCGAACATCCCGCTAGAATTAGCGATAAAAAGCATCGAAGAACATTGGGAAGATATAGAACACCATTGAAACTTAACCAATGTCAACTTTATTAAAACTCTAGAATTAGTTTGTAACTCCACTTATTTTGTGTTCAATAGGAAGTTTTACAAACAAATATTTGGAACCCTTATAGGTTCAAAAGTATCACCTATCATTGCTCAGTGGGTCATGGATGACATACTCAAGGAAGTCATACCTAAGCTAGCTTTTCAAATACCCTTCGCCAAGAAATACGTAGATGATCTAATATGATCTAAAAACGAAAGTGAATTTTATTTTAGGATTAAAAAACCGCATAAATTGTATATCGCATCTTAAAAAAAGTTATACAACCTTATATTGGACAACGCTTACCCCTCACAAATGTTAAAGTAGCTCATCTTTTCAAATCCAGACGTACATAGACCCAATTATCCAAGCATGTCTCCTTTTGGGAGAAGAAACTCAATTAATAACGGGGACCCAAATAATTCTTTACACATTGAACAAAAAAGTACAGGTCACTACCTATTATAAGGGATGTAACCCCTAAGATCATTAATGTACTTAAACAAGAACGTGACATTGCAATAGCCACTAGATCATTAAAAAATGTGGATAATTTGTTTGGCAAAGTTAAGAACCCTACAAACGTCTTAGATAAAACTAACGTGGTCTATAAAATCGAATGCAATAATTGTGATAAGGCATATATTGCGATGACGTCCAGAAACCTTAAAGCGAGAGTGACCTCACATAAAAGCGACAATTCCACACGTAAAGATGCTTGCGCACTTTCCTCTCATGTTGACGTAACTGGACACCACCCCAATTTCAATGACATCAAAGTCTTAACTGCAGAGACGAATACGTTTAAAAGATCATTGCTGGAGATGGCTTACATTCACAATGGGGAAAACTTGATGAACAAGAAAAAAGATGTTCAAAATTTAAACATCATTTATTCAAATGTACTATACCTTGATTACATCTACCACCATAGGAGAAACCCAAACCTAGACGAACTGGGGAGAGTTTCTGTTAACAGTTAGTGGCAGTAACTAGTAACAGAAATCTTCCCTAGATTTTTAGGGTTCAATCACAAAGTTATGAGATACGCAGAGCTGAAAAACCATTCATAAATACACATTTTCTTGTCGCCAGCATTGGATATGGAGCAACGCGGCGATGTAAACATAGTGGGGAAAGACGTGAGGTAGGAGTGGGGATAGGAATGGGTATAAACATAACCAACTTCCACCAATATAGAAGATAGGTTAGGATTCTTATAATCCTGTTTTCCGCAAACTTCACAGATTTTAAACATTTCAATTAATTGTTTTTATAAATGCGGGAAGTAAACAAATATTATCGGTAGCAAACTACACGAATAAACCTGAAGAAACGCCTAATTGAGACACTCTTGAGGTACAAGCAGAATGCCAACGTACCGACGACATTCAAAAAGTGCTTTTTCCCTACAGCATAACATTTTTTACCAAAGTTGTCAAAAGTTCTTAAGTATTTATTTACACTAATTTGTGCGACATACCCCCCGTGTAATTTTGTGTAATCGTATGAAGTCGCCCACACAAACGGTAATCATGAAGAATCACCGAATATTAAAACCTGGCCACAAAAATAGTAAACTGATATGGAGCGTGAATTTTGCAGTTGTACAGTCGGCATCTATTACAAGCTTAAGTAACTGTCTACGGTTTCTATCTGTTTCAGCTGAGTTTTGAAAAAAATCAAAATTCGTGGTAAAATGCTCAATCCAAATACTTGCAGCATGTTGAACGTATTGGTCTTCAGTGTCCGGTACTCAACTCCGTATAGAAGAATAGACCACATCTATCATTTGTTATCGGTGTGATATCTAAGCTATTGCGATGATTTGATCGTATAGAATCCAGAGCGCGCTAACTCAATCCATTATAATATATATTTTCTACGTCAGGATCCAGATTATCCGTCAAAACGTGTATTTGAACTTTCTGCCCAATTTTATCTGTTTTTCGTTTAGTTTGAGTTGGTCGCATAATTTCGTTTTCATTAAATGTATCTTCAATCCTATGTCTTTACTGCCATCATTCAAACTGTATAGAAGTCCTATCTGTCCTATCTGCCATGGTTCTTGTATCATTGGTACTTATTAGTATTTCACTTATTTTAAAATCTGTATTAGTTTTCTACTGTAATACCATAAAAATAATATCCGACCACGAATTGACAAAATAGGAGACAGTATGCAGCTCTGGCTGTATACTTCGCGGCATATCTTAACATCCTCACTCAGTTCATTATCTATTGGTACATTTCCCGTCTAATAAGTACAAGTTCATTATAATTTGGAGGTTTCTCTGGCCATCTGGCTTCGTTATCAAGGAAAGAGGCACATACATCTTTACATAAAATCATATACACATCTACAATTACATAGACATCTACAAAACATACCCTACTGTTTCTGACGTCATTTTGACAGTCTTCTTCTTATTTTAAGCAAAGTCTTGTTTTTTCAAAGCTGTAGCCTAAGTTGTGACTCCGATGACCAGCTTTTGTACCATCGTTTGGGGGGTCTTCCTGGAGGTCTACGGTTGGTTGGTTTCTCCTCTTTTGCGATTTTGGGTAGCCGATTATCTGCCATTCTGCCGACGTGGTCTGTCCATGCTCGTCTTCTTATTCTGGACCATCTTACAATGTCTAGGACGTCACATTGGGTTCTTATGTCGCTGCTTCTCACTCTGTCTCTAAGCGTTTTGCCCGTGATTGATCTTAGCGTCTTCATTTCGGTTGTTCTTAGCATTTGCTTAGTAGCGGCTGTTTCTGCTCGTGTTTCTGTGGCGTAGGTCATAATAGGTCTTACGCACGCCTTGTAAATTCGCGTTTTGCCTTCAATACTCATGTGTTTGTTTCTCCATATTACGTCCCGTAGGTATCCTGATACCCTAGCTGCCGCTATCGTTTGTGTTCAGACTTCTTCTTTAAGGTTTCTGTTACTTGTGATAGTAACGCCTAGGTATTCGAATGACATGACCTGTTCTACGCTTTTATTGTAGATTGCTAACTTACACCTTCTCGGTTCTCTCGATATTGTCAGAGACTTCGTTTTCTGGACAGACATCAGCATGTTTAATTCCTTTGCTACTATTTCGAATCTATAAAGTAGTTTCTGCAAATTGTCCTCATCTTCCGATATTATCACTGCGTCGTCAGCATAGCAGATTATTTTAAATTCTTCCTTGCCCAGTTTATATCTTTTCCCTGCAGATTTTACTTCCACGATGATCTTATCCATTAAGAGATTAAAGAGTATTGGGCTAAGACTATCCCCTTGCCTGATTCCTGTTGAGACTGGTATCTTATTGGAAAGCTTATTATTTGCTTTTATAAAGGTGCTATTTCCGATGTTCATTTCTTTAATGATATCAATTGTTTTGGGATTCAAGTTCCTCTCCTTTAATAATTTCAGGACATCGCAGAGTCTAACCTTATCAAAGGCTTGCGTGAGGTCAATGAAGCACATAAAGGCAATTTTGTTATACTCAATGGCTTTTTCCACTATTTGTCTTAAAATGAATATTGCATCTATGGTGGATCTGTTTTGTCGAAACCCCTGTTGTTCCTCACTGATGCCAGTCTGTATTATTTCTTCTGCTAGGATTTTTGTGAATACCTTTGAAGGTGCGCTTAACAGACTGATACCTCTATAATTTTGTGGATCCATTTTTTCACCTTTTTTGAAAATTGGGATTGTGATGCTTTGTTTCCACTGTTCTGGCACGTTTGTCCTATCGTATATTCTATTAAATAAAATTTGCATTTCGTCCGTTAATGCGTTAGCCCCATATTTGAGCAGCTCATTATGAATATTATCCAGTCCTGGTGCTTTCCGATTCTTCAGCTTAGCCACGACTAGTTCAATTTTTTGTTTTGTTATTGTGTGGTTTTGTTCCTCTTTGTCTTCGCTGTAATCATTTTCACGTTCCAGTCCTATTATCTCGTCTATGTGTGTGTGTTACTATATAGAGTTTCAAAGTGTCTCCCCCATGTTTCTGTTGTTATTGCTTTGGTTTGTACATATTCATTAATTGGTTTTTTGCGGTTTCGTAGCATACTCCATATCTTTCTTTGACCTCCGTATTGATCATGCTCCATGTCTATTGAATATTTCTCCTTCATTTTGATAGTATAAATATAAAATATTCACATTCCCACCACTATTTCGTAAAATATAAGTTCTGCTTTAAAACATTGCCCTGCATGAATCATTTTGATGACGGTTATAAGGTCAAATTGCACTATAAACGTTTAAACATTTAAGGTGTTTTAATGAAGATTTTTTTAACTAATAGTAAATATTTTTTGATGAAATTTTCATTGTAACTTTAGGGCTATCTCAGACATAATTTTTGAAAGTTATGAAGATGTAAGAACTTATTCTACCTAATAAGAAAATAATTTTAATTTTACAAATTTTCGTTATATTTGAAAGGTGTTCAAACAAATTATTTTCCGATTTTGACCGATAAGGTCTCAAATTAACATTTTGTTACTAGTAGCACAATAGAAAACAACGGATACTTAGGGTTATTTTAGAAAAAAAGGGTTTTCATGACTTTTCCCATCTATTCGTCAAGTTAACAAAGTACTCGGTCCCGAATCTACTTACTATATCGTATAAATATCTGTCTCCATTTAGTTCCAGTTTTCGTCCATTTTTGACTAATTAACAAGGAGAAGCAGGGTTTGATTTTGATTATTCACTTCTTTATTCTTACATGAACATCTTTAGAAAAAATCTTTATCAGTTGAGTCATAATTAATCAATGCCTATTAGGTAGTTTTTATTTGGCAGCTTAACTATCTTAAAGGCAGTTTTAAAATTTGTCACTCCATTCTATAGGAGAAAGTATAGGAAAATTAGCATATCCAATTATATTCCTATTGATATTCAATATACTGACCTCATTCACGTGTCGTATTGGTCAAACTCCGTGTACTTAATGTACAGTTCTTTTCATATGTAAAGAAGTACAGTAATTGAACCAAAGGTTTTGTTCTGCAATAAATTTATACCAACTAGTTACTTATTAGAATTTCATAGAATTTATTAAAATAATATTTGTATCTGTTTATACAGAATATCGTTTCGAAAGAAAAGGCCACATAAAAAACGAGTTAAAAGTCCATCTAGCCATCTTCTGCGGTGATTGGTGTCCCTCAGAAATTCATCCTGATAAAATATAACGATTTGCTCCGCAGAAATGCTGGCGAGGCAGATCCGAGGCAAGCCCGTTGAACCAGCTATTGATTTACTCCCCAATTCAGGTGAATAAAGGTGAATTCAGATAGGCATAAAGTATATTGATTTAAGTTGAATGAATTTTATCGCGTTAGCGCCGAACCACTCAATGAATGTTAAAATTTTCGTCAAGTCCCCCTTAATGGAAAAGGGGTTACGCGGAACGCGAATATAAAATACGGAATTTGAGGAGAGATTCCTACGTTCCGAGCCTGTCGAATTTAACATTTCATTATCGGGTGGCAAGAAAATAAACAATTCGTTAAAATTTACCTCTCGCGACGGAAAGATACCTACGAGTTATTTCGCAACGACCGAGGAAAATGTTGATCTATCTCTCCAGCCCACTACTTTCCTTAAGTTCGTTATCTTAACAGACAACTAATCCGAAGTCCTATCAAAATCTATGATTTTAGGTGAATCTGAAACTTCCCTTACTTGGCCCCTCATTTTCCGGTTCATCGCTTTCTGAACTATCAGTCGTTACGATGTCGAGAGGGAAAGAGAAAAGAAAAGAAAAGTTTTCACCTGGTTGCAATAAAATGTTGGCTTTAAGGGTAGGTTCATTAAAAGTTTTCAGAAAGTTCTGTCTGCAGAACCATTTTCACTCAAAAACTTAGATTGTAGAGACAATGAAAGAAACTGGAGTGGAGCTATACAACGTACAAGTGTTTAAAGAAAGGGACGTTGTTTTCGAAAGTAGTATAAAAGATAATTGATGGCTAAGGAAAATCCGAGGCAATGAAAACACGTTTATTTGGTTCAGTGAATTATTACGCTATATTATAGCGAAGGTTAAGTTATACTGAAGTTTCAATTATTGCAAAATTTCAGTTATTCGTTATACATTTTTTCAGTATGTTATGAAACATGCTTGGTCCGCAATTATTACTAATAATGAAGAATACTTTCCTTTGATACTGTAACTGGTACGGAAATGTCACCGCAAACAATTGACCGGAGTGTCGACTTGGCAAAGTCATAATTTGTTCATAACTAAACTGGGAGCAATACTGGATAAAGACATTTAATGTTTATTAAATGATGTGTATAAAGAATATATCATTTTGGTAATTTTTTTTTTAAGAAAAATATTAGTTTCCTGAATTCACATGTCATATTTGCAATATTTGAAAATGCAGTAGAATAGTTGTAATAATAGGTGTAGTGGGACTGTTAAAGTAAGATAGTTTTTAAAAATTTTAGTTGCATTGACTTTTTCTTATATTTTTGGGCTTAAAATGGATTTTCACCAACTTGGATTACATAAAATCCTTTGTTAACGATAAATAGATATGTGAAATTAAAATACATTTAGAAAATTACAAAGTTAAATTGGCCACAAACAATAATCCTGAGAATAACAGCTAGGTATTCATAGAAAACACTGAAACGCGCTTGTTGCGGTTACTGGAGTGATTTGGCGCTGGGACGGATTTCGGGAGTTCGGTTAACGTTTTTAGGGTCGGTTTTACGGTTTTGCTCGGGTGCCAGATTTTTAAGGGTTTTCTCCCTCGGGGATATGCCTGGGTAATTTATGAACTCAGGAGATTACCAGGGTTGTCCGTAGAAATGAAACACACACTCAAAATAGAAAATCCCCAAATTATTTTATTTCCAAATGAAAGTAACAACACTGTATCGCCAAACACCTGCTGGCGTTTCGGAGATCGGAGACCGGAGAATTGCAAAAAAATTATGTTTATTTACAAATATTTAAACACTTCGGAAAGAAAATACAATTAGGAAAGTACGAAAAATAAAAATTACTTTACGTAGAGAAAATCGGAAAGATCGAAAATTGTTCGGTGAAGCGACAAATGCGGAAACGGAAGATTACAATACTGTTGCAAACAATTAATATCTGAAATACGGAAAAAAACCCTCTTAATACTGAAAATGGAAAACGGAATATTATCCTAACAATTTCACAATGAACGAGAAATAGCTAGATACGGAGACGATAGGAAAACGTGCAGTATGTAATATTCGGTAATACGGTCTTTTACATTACGAGAGAGCGACAGCGAGAGAGCGAGTGGAAGATTGTGGTGAATTAATTTTTCCTTAACAGGATGAGAGAGAAATTAATTCAGAGCGGTTCGGAAAGACGGATATTTTGACGGTACCACAGTATATATAACACTAACAGTATGCTCACTTGGCTTATTCGAACACCACATCACCTCTCCTCGTCGCATCCCCCTCGACCCCGGAACTTGCCGTCTGAGACGGGCCTCTCGTCCTCGCACCTCCTCGGTCTCCGAACTTGCCGGGATAACGATATTTTTATTACTTTACAACCACTTGCAAAAAACGCCGGCTTTTTCATAGACATCAAAGAAGTGAGCATACTGTTAGAATTATATATACTGTGACGGTACTACAGATCCCTCACATATATCGGTCGGTAACGGACAATTACATAACATATAACGGCGGAACTTATAGTTCGGTCGGCGGTACGTTCACAATCGGACGGTGGCGGTCAGTCTAGATCTAACGGTCGGTAACATTCACAGTTACATATATCGGTCGGTAGAACGGAAACGGATATCAGACGCAACGGAAAAATACGGATAACGTACGGCTTGTCACAGACAAGTATTGGTTCTCACCTTAGATTAACTCAGGCACAGAACAGCTGGAGGGGGAGGTTGGCTTATCTAAATTTAGTCTGGAGGTTTAAGCGATGGTAGATTGAACAGTGCCTTATCGGCCGCCATCTATCCGAGATAGGTATGATTTCGCGATTACCTGTATGGTGGGTGGTCTACCCTCAACTCTCGAAAATCGGCTTCATTACAACACCAAACAAATAAATGAAAAATTACCATTTTCGGAATATTGTAACTTTAGTGAACTTTATTAGACCTACACGACACATAAACTAACGCCATGCTACCTAATCATCTCTAGAATTTATAACAATTCAATGTATCAAGGATTCCAGTTTCGACGTATCTTCAGATTTTTGAAAAACTTTATGCTCAACTATTCATTTTTATATTTAGTTACATACTTGTTTATGATATTATTATTGGTAAGAATTAATATTATGAAATCTGCACAACTTTTACATATTGTCATGACGTTATTAAGAGTTCTTGTAAGCTGTAACAACACATAACGTAATTAACTTCAACTATTTGAGGAATTTCAGTTAACAGAACGTAATTATCCTGCAACGATATTTTAAAATATTGTAACGTTTATTTTACAATTTATTTACACTAATACTAATTGTACACAAGACACTACTTAATTTATTTACACTATTACTAAAGTAATTAATTTATATAACACACTTAACTATTTCATAACATTAATTTATATCACTCTTAATTATTAATTTATTTATACACTCTCGCTTTCGCTATTTCGCTTGTTTACTCTCGCGGCTTCCGTCTAATAATAATAATCCATCTGCGACCGCAGGCCCGCTTATATACATTTCTCAGTTGTATTCTTGATATTTCTACAAAGCACTTGATTTATCTCGATAATAATGTTTAATGAGAAAATTTCCAGAAAGTCATAAATCACCTTTCCTTAAATAATAATCCGGCAGGTTTCTTCTTTAATAAAATGTTTTTATAGAATTCAATTAAGCGTCGCGGCAATTCTTTTGAGGTAAGCCGCCCAGGTCCGATACGAGTAAACATGTCTCGCGCTGTTGTTTACTTTTCGCATTACAATATGTTCGATTTGCATGCTGTTGTTATTTTTGCGGTTCTAGGTAGATATTTTAGTATCACGCAGGAAGGTGTTGTGTAGATTCTAATAAATTTCTCCAAACAAAAAAGTCTTTTATGTCAAACTTAAAATGTCCACAAAGGAACACGATGCCGGCATAATTTTATTCACCATGCTCCTCTCATCGATCCTTATAAATACGCAAATTGATCACAAACAGTATCGAAGGCCAATAAACCTCCTTATCTCCAAGCGAACCCTCCCTGAAAAAATCCAATATTACAGAGGAAAACCCGAATTCTTTATTTGCACGAACAAAGTTGCAGTAAATTTTAAAAACAAATCGGCTTTTTCGTTTTTATGACCCCCCCAGACCGATTGGAGAGGATTCCGAACACAATGAATACTTAATCTGCCATTTCCTAGATTTGAATCGAATATCGCTTGATCTCTTCTAACGTAAAATAAAGCCGAGGACAATATTGAATACAGAAAGTTTCTTTTTCGGAAAGGTTTTTCCCCCATTAAATGTGGGGCTATTGCGTGTAGGCCTCGGGCGGGAAAGGCGAGATTTTTGTATGATAAAAATTTCTTTGGCGGTTTTTGATCTCTGTTAGGACTGCGCCTTCGTACAAATTCCCAAAAAGGGGGAAAAGGATCCAAAATTAAGTTTAAACAGTATGTGGTATTTGGATATTGGGAAACGATTCATATCCTTGACAAACCTTAGCTCCTGTTTGATACGAAAACCCTATCGAAAACTCTTTTGTCAAAAATCCATTTTAATGAATGTTCGGATGATTGTTGTGAAAATTGGAAAATTGGACGCAATTCGCAACAAATAGCCACGTGGTATGGTATAAAGAGTAGATACACTATAGACCAAGAGCTGGGGACGAGATTTCAACATCATCAGTAATATGGAATTCGTAAACAGGAATAAACTCTATTACCATCATTTATTAAAGTTCCGAGCAGGCGGACAGCTTACTTGTTGCGGAGGGTAGTTATAAGGGGTGAAAGTGGTTTATTTTTCGGGGAAATTTCGGCATCGATAATAAGCTTAAAAATGTATGTAATGATAGGTCGTACCATACCTAAACCAAATTCCAAGCGGCGGACACATGAGTAGATGCAAAGGGGGTGGCGGACAAGGGTAAAGGGGTGAAAAGGCGGAGAGCTAGAGCCGAAATTTCAACGTCATCGTCATCAGTAATATGGAATTCGCAAACAGAAATAAACTCTATTACCATCAGTTATTAAAGTTCCGAGCAGGCGGACAGCTTACTCGTTGCGGAGGGTAGTTATAAGGGGTGAAAATGGTTCATTTTTCGGGGAAATTTCGGCATCGATAATACGCTTGAAAATTTATGTAATGATAGGTCTTTCCATAACTAAACGAAATTCCAAACGGCGGACATATGAGTGGGTGCAAAGGGGGCGGCGGACAAAGGTAAAGGGGGTGAAAAGGCGGAGAGCAAGAGCCGAAATTTAAACGTCATCGTCATTAGTAATATGGAATTCGTAAACAGGAATAAACTCTATTACCATCAGTTATTAAAGTCTCGAGCAGGCGGACAGATTACTCGCTGCGGAGGGTGAAAGGGGTGAAAAGGGGTGATAAGGGGTGAAAATTGTTAATTTTTCGGGAAAATTTCAGCATCGATCAGAACCTTCAAAATTTGTGTAATGATAGATCTTACCATAACTGAACGAAATTCCAAGCGGCGGACACATCAGTGGGTGCAGAGGGGGTGGCGGACAAGGGTAAAGGGGGTGAAAATTGGAATGGAAAAATTGGTGAGTTTATTCCTGTTTACGAATTCCATATTACTGATGACGTTGAAATTTCGGCTCTAGCTCTCCACCTTTTCACCCCTTTAACCCTTGTCTGCCGCCCCTTTGCACCCACTCATGTATCCGCCGCTTGGAATTTTGTTCAGTTATCGTAAGACCTATCATTCCATAAATTTTGAAGCTTCTGATCGAAGCCGAAATTTTCTCGAAAAATTAACCAATTTCACCCCTTATAACTACCATCCGCAACGAGTAATCTGTCCGCCTGCTCGAGACTTTAATAACTGATGGTAATAGAGTTTATTCCTGTTTACGAATTCCATATTACTAATGACGATGACGTTTAAATTTCGGCTCTTGCTCTCCGCCTCTTCACCCCCTTTACCTATGTCCGCCACCCCCTTTGCACCTACTCATGTGTCCGCCGCTTGGAATTTCGTTTAAGTATGGTAAGACCTATCATTACATACATTTTTAAGCTTATTATCGATGCCGAAATTTCCCCGAAAAATTAACCACTTTCACCCCTTATAACTACCCTCCGCAACAAGTAAGCTGTCCGCCTGCTCGGAACTTTAATAACTGATGGTAATAGAGTTTATTCCTGTTTACGAATTCCATATTACTGATGATGTTGAAATCTCGTCCCCAGCTCTTGGTCTACTACAACGGATGTGTGTGTAGTTAGCGACGAATCTCGAGCGACGAATTTTGTACGAGGGTAATTTCGGCCAACGGTTGTTTCACTAATTACAAACTATGATTGATGGTCCGTAAATATCGGATAACCTCGAAAGTCTAACTTTCTACAATTTTGTTCCTAAAGCAAAATATAGAGACTACAATGATCTATGCAATGACTAGTAAGAATTTCAAAAAAATGTCAATAACTCTATCATTCTCTATCATTTGATATAAGAGCAAAAGTGTAGAAAGTTATACTTTTGGAGTTAGAGCGTTTTAAGTAACTCCATTACACTTGAACGAGACTCGGAAATCTCGAAATACCTAAGTTATTGACATTTTTTAGAAATTCTTGCTAAAGCCGTTGCATGTGTCATTATATTCTCTATCATTTGATATAGGAACAAAAGTGTAGAAAGTTATACTTCCGGAGTTAGAGCGTTGTCAGTAACTCCATTACACTTGAACGAGATTCGGAAAACTCGAAATAGCTCAGTTATTGACATTTTTGGGAAATTCCTGCTACAGCCGTTGCATGTGTCAATATGTGCTCTATCATTTGTTGTAAGAACAAAAGTGTAGAAAGTGATACTTCCGGAGTTAGAGCGTTGTAAGTAACTCCATTACACTTGAACGAGACTCGTAAATCTCGAAATACCGAAGTGATTTTAAATTCTTGCTACAGCTGTTGCATGTGTCCATATATTCCCTATCATCTGTTGTAAGAATAAAATTGTAGAAAGTTATACTTCCGTAGTTAGAGCGTTCTAAGTAACTCCATTACACTTGAACGAGACTCGGAAAACTCTAAATAGCTCAGTTATTGATATTTTTTGGAAACTCGTGCTACAGCCGTTGCATGTGTCATTATATTCTCTATCATTTGATATAAGAACAAAAGTGTAGAAAGTTAGACTTTCGAGGTTATCCGATATTTACGGATCATCAATCATAGCTTGTAATGAGTGAAACAACCGTTGGCGGAAATGACCCTCTTACAAAATTCGTGGCTCGAGATTCGTCGCTAACTTCAAATTTAATCTCATTTTAAATAATGGGTACATTGTTGAATCGACGTTTCAATCTGCAAAAATCATGAGAATAGGTTTCTTAATAGTAGCTGTAAAACTGTCTACATGACAACCCATTTTTCTTCTGGTGTGTATGCTAATAAGAAGTGGTTAATTTAAGGCCTTGTTGATTTAACCAATTAATATTGGTTAAATATTTGAGTAAATAATGACAAAATTTTTAAAATTATTAACTATCTTTTATCTTCTGAAAAGGACTCTAACGTCCTTGCAACTTTCGAAAAATGTGTCTCAAGTTATGGCAAAATTACATAGAAAAGTATTTATTCATTAAGGGCAAATAGTAATGTTTGTATGTATTGTAGTATGTAATGGTTGTATGTATTTGCCATATTGTCTGGGGAACAACGTCGAAATAAGAATATTTTTTGCTGCAGAATCATTGCTTTTTGAGAATTTGTAAGAACTTTTAAGGCTGCATTTTCCCTAAAGATAAGATAAAGATTTAAGTTGGAAAATGACTACGCATTTACACAAATTGTTAATTAACCTACAATAAGAATTTTGAATCAAAATTGGAATCTTGCAGTTGTCCTTTTATCAAGACAACGATAATAAAGTATATTACATTATAATACGAATTGGGACAGAACCAAGCATTCTCATACTTTTCTCTTGGTGGAGTAACTTAAAATGTACTTATTTGAATACAATCCCCACCGCGATAACGGTGTCATATTTTTTATCTTAACGTGAAAATATTTTTCACGTTAATATAATTTTTTTCATGTTTTTCAAATTTCAAATTCACGTGTAAATATTTTTTATCTTATCTTTAAATGCATAGCTGTTGTCACGTTCTTCTTAATCATTTGGTTTTATTTACAATTTATCGCTCAAATCGTCAAAACAAAATTATTTTCGATTTGTCGGGGTTTAGTTAAAGCGAGTTATTTTTACAACAAATGAGTATGGGCTGCAAGTTTCGATTTATATATGATTTACACATAAATATGATTCGTCTACTAAATTTAATTGAAATAAATGGAATTCATTGGCATATAAACTTGTGGGTAATCTGCAAAAGCCATATATTGGGAGTGTCTGAGATTTTTAGGAAAGTCAAATTTGTTTAATAGAAGTCATAAGAAACCTGACAGAGATCTTTGCGGCGCTCAGGATTCTACGAAAGGCGAATAAATACTATTAAAAAGTGATGGCTAAAATATCAAATGCCATCGAAAATACTTCTAATTAGTCCAGTAGATGAAGGAAAAAACCTAGGTTAAATTCTGCAAAGGGATGAAACCGTGGGCAATTGTTGGTCTCAACTGGGTGTTTTGAAATACGGAAAGTTGTCGATTCTGCGGGTCCCGCAACAGGGTAGAAAATGGTCCTCAAGTTCCAAAAATCCGTTTTCAGTCAATATCTCCGAGAATATGGCATATAGAGGATTTTTGTTTAGATAAAAAGGAAGAACAGTTCATTAGCTACAAAAATGGTCCTTATGACTTTTTCAGAAAACTCGACAGTTTTCGAGATAATGGCCCCGAAACGAGCCCATTACTTGTTGCACCTCCCTGAATCAAGGAGAGCAAATTCGAGAAATGGAGACATAAGCGGGCGGACAAATTGTCCAATAACTGGAGTAGAAATGGATATTTTTTGATGATTAAAAATTCACGTGAAAGCGAGAACCCATAGCTGTGGTATACTGGGTCTCGGGCATCGTTTTTATTTTTCTTGAATATAGTAAACCCAGACTAAATTTTTTCTTCTTCGATATTTCTCAACTTTTAGAAAATTCATCCATATTTTAATGAATAATAGTAATTTAGTCGGGCCTTTCTTGATAATGGGTCTCCAAATCCTATAGAATGAGCCCATAAAGGTTGTTTCATTTTCATATTTTTGCATCCCAATAACAGTAACTTTGAATATGTTGATTTTTTGACATTTGTGGCATCAATCGGGTATTAAAAAATTATGAATCAACATATCGTTTCGCAATGCACATCACTGGAATGCTTGAAATGCCCCCTTTCCAATGGTTTCTTCGGTTTTTGTGCCAAATTTAACATTCTTGCCAACCAACTTTCAAAATTCGGTACATGTCAAAAAATCTACATATTCGAAGTTACTTTTTATTGGGATGCAAAAGAAAGAAAATGAAACAACCTTCATGGGCTCCTTCGGTAGGTTTTGGAGACCCATTATCAAGAAAGACCCGACTAAATTACTATTATTTATTAAAATATGGACTAATTTTCAAAAAGTCGAGAAATATCAAAGGAGAAAAAATTTAGCCTGGGTTTCCAACATTCAAGAAAAATAAAAATGAGGCCCGAGACCCAGTATACCATAGCTATGGGTTTTCTCTTTCACGTGAATTTTGAATCATCAAAGAATATCCATTTTTACTCGAGTTATTGGACAATTTGTCCGCCCGCTTTTGTCTCCATTTTTCGAATTTGCTCTCCTGGATTCAGAGCAGGAGCAACAAGTAAAGGGCTGTTATCGGCTGTTTCGGAGCCGTTATCTCGAAAACTGTCGAGTTTTCGGAAAAAGTCATAAGGACCATTTTTGTAGCCAATGAACTAATCTTCCTTTTGTATCTAAACAAAAATTCTTTAAATGCAATATTCTCTGAGATATTGGCTGAAAACGGATTTTTGGAACTTGAGGACCATTTTTTACCAATGTTCCGGGACCAGGAGAATCTACAACTTTCCGTATTTCCGAAAGACCCTGTTGAGACCTACATTTGCCCCCAGTTTCATCATTTTGCAGAATTTATCCCAGTTTTGGGAGTTTATCGGCTCTCATTTACTGGAGATGTTATTAAAAAGACGCGGAAACAGCTGACGAATTGATAACAATGTCTGAGGTCGAGAAAATGACCCTGCCTCGTACTTTTGTCGAATGAGCAAAGGCGGATAACAATAACTAATTAATCAAAAAGGTAACGTAACGATAATAGTTATAGGCTCAGTAAAAAAAATTTGACCAATTAAAAT
This sequence comes from Cryptocephalus moraei, assembly GCA_946251905.1. Classification (NCBI taxonomy): domain Eukaryota; kingdom Metazoa; phylum Arthropoda; class Insecta; order Coleoptera; family Chrysomelidae; genus Cryptocephalus; species Cryptocephalus moraei. The sequence continues at coordinate 17,202,086 of OX276452.1, forward strand.
TTTGGAGGGAATGTTTTGATTGAGTTTTGGTACTCAGAGAAAGGGGTACCCAGTACTCCACAACGTAATACAATACTTCCTAAAATTGATAATAGAAGACGGATTTATGCTTGTTTGCTTATGCTATATTTGTTATTAATTCGATAGTTTAGTTTACTTGTTTTGATTTTTCATTTTTATTTTTCGGCTCATTATTGTTTATTTAATTTAACTCCACGACTCTGGCAACAGTGTACTGATCGTATATAATAAATAATCAAATAATAGAATCAGAAATCGAATGATATATTCGCATATGGAAAACTAGTAAGGGAAACATTTATCCATCGACCAGCAAGAGCAAAATATGAAATACTTACACTAATTCTAAATAGAACTTTATATCGACTAATATCGCCAAATGTATGATACCATATATTTAATGACATCACAACGAGGTTTTGAAAATTGAAAATAATATTATTGCAATTGCATTAATCTAATACTTTGGATGGTAATCCATGTGGATCACATTTTGAGGGGGCAAGGTATTGTAACACCGTTAAAAAATTCAAACAGAATTAAAAAAGAAATATTTACTGTGTGTATTTTAAATATGTAAATTGGACTTGTTTGCTTGTTGTTAGGAATAAACACCACAAAAATAAAAGATGTAATGGAAATTGTTCAAATAAAATTTATTGAGTAGCGACTGGGAACCGTTTCTTTAAAAAAGAACTCCAATGGAAAAATGACAAATTGTCAATATAACGCATAAAGTAAAATGCTACACGATATACATATCAACATTAACAATAGAACCAATAATGTCTTTAGTTAAACCGTTAGCCCTATTACAGAATATCTAATTTCAATCCTGCGTTTCCATGCGAATTAGCTATTTATAGCTTTGCCCCTCCAGATCCAGTAGGGCGTCCTTTCGATTCAGTTCCGGCGTTCCAGGTACTTCCTTTGAGATCGCTGGACAATGGAATCGGATGCACGGCCGCATCTCTAGCGTATCCCTTGTGATGTTTTACTTCCCCAAAGAGGTTTTGCACAAGATTGTCGAGCGCAACGCCTACAGCAGGTAGGACAGCGTTTGCATCATCAGCTATTGACATTTGCGTGGTAATCGCCACCACTAATATAATGACAAAGGCGAAACGAAACTTCATTTTACTGGATCTGTGGGTGAACAATACTAATGAATGATGCTTTGTGCTAGGGATTCCGAGTATTTATACCGAATTTCTGTTTTGAGATTTGAGATAAATATGAAAAAAATAATAAATTTAAATAAAATTATTTTTCATGTAACTGTTTATTAGGCATTAAAGATGAATTAAGTCGAAATACAATCGAATAAATAATAACAATTAAATCGCACAATACATATAGACTATTCGTCTGGACGGTTACACACGCCTTTATTTCACTTCCATGTAGACTTCATTCGCTAACGAGTCGAATGGACTTCCAAAATTCATATTATTATAAATAATATTTACTGTTCCCAGAAGCGAAAATCTTGTAACATTTTTCCCAAAAATTAAGTAGATCCATATATATGGGAGATTCCATGTCAACTGATAAGGGAGTGAATGGGGTAGTTTTTAAATCGCTACCGGAAGTATCTAGTCGTCGTTAGGATATAAAGATGCCTCCGTTGCCACATTTTCAGCCCCCCATTTTGAGCCATTTTGGATTTGTGACCAATTTTCTGTTTTTTCATTGTTTTGCGCGCCATGACAAATTTTCGCTTTTAGACTGCCGATGCGAGAATATGCGTTTAAAAGGAATTAGGATTGGATGCTCCCCCGAGCGAGAAACTCGAAAAAAAAAGGTCAAAACAAATTAACGGTGTGAATTTTGGTTTTAAGAAATGAAACACGCGAAAAACTGATTTTTTTGTGGAAAAATGAAATATTTCTGTGTCTAACCCTGTGAAAATTCATACAAATATTGAATTTGATATTTTTTGACGTTCCAGTATTATACCTTAATCGTGAAGAAACATTTTCGGTTAATTCCGAAGCCTATAATCTTGATTTTACCTTTTTTTGAAATCTTGAATCCAACAAAGTGCTCTAACTCACCAATAGCTGCCGCCGTCCACGGAGAAGTCGACGGCGAGATCAAGATCGGCACTGCACGATTCTTGCCACACCGAGTCCTGATCGCCGACATAGAAGAGGACGCCATCTTGGGAATGGACATCATGAAGACCCACGGCTTCGCACTCAATTTGAAACGACAAGTGATGCAGGTCGGCCCAGAAGAAAATTTCCTGCACACCAAGGGCGAGACGATCCATCAGATAAGGCTGACGGAAGACACGATCCTGCCAAGTAGGAGCGAATCGATCGTGGTGACCCGACTTCATGGCGTCACAGGAAAAGGGAGTCCTGCCGTAGTGGAACCTTGGAACCACGACGTGGAGGTGGGCGGAGGCGTTCTCGTAGGGAAGACCGTGGTGACGCTGGGTGATGAAATTCCCGTCCGGCTAATTAACATCAATGACTACCCAGTTACCATCCGTAAGGGGACCAAAGTGGGAACCTGCTCACCAGTGACGTCACTGATCCACCAGGTGACGGAAAGCGCTGGCTGCCAAGCCGCGAAAGTGGAGGAAGCTCTAGTGGATGCCTGCGATTCTCTCGCTGGATCCGAAAAGAAGAGGCTTATTGAGCTACTCCGTAGATACCGATCGATTTTCGTGTCTGACAAGGGACCTTCTGGGAGAACGAGTATTGTTAGACACAAGATCGATACGGGGAACGCGAGACCAATCCGCCAGTCAGCAAGGAGGTTGCCGCAGGCCAAGCGGGAGGTAGCGGAGAAGATCATCCACGACATGGAGAAAGAGGGAGTCATCGAGCCATATAGCAGTCCTTGGGCATCTCCTGTAGTCCTGGTAAAGAAGAAGGATGGAGACACCAGGTTCTGAGTAGATTATCGTCTACTAAACAACGTCACGAAGAAAGACAGCTACCCTCTTCCCCGGATAGACGACACCCTGGATACTGTCGCTGGATCGAAGCTGTTTTCCACCTTGGACCTGAAGAGTGGCTACTGGCAGGTAGAAATGGACCCTGCAGACAAGGAGAAGACGGCTTTCACAGTAGGATCTGGACTGTGGCAATTCACGGTTATGCCATTCGGGCTGTGTAATGCGCCTGCTACTTTCGAGAGGCTCATGGAGAACATACTCAGAGGGCTCTCCTGGAAAACGTGCCTCATGTACCTGGATGACATAATCGTCGTAGGGAGGACGTTTGACGAACACCTGTCAAACCTGGAGGAAGTTTTCAAGAGACTTCAAATGGCTAACCTGACGCTCAACCCAAAGAAATGCCATCTGTTACGAACGAGAGTACACTATCTGGGTCACGTGGTCAGCAGTAACGGCGTCGAGGTGGACCCTGAAAAAGTGCGAGCAGTCCAAGAATGGCCAACACCGAAGGACAAACATCAATTGCGGAGTTTCCTGGGGCTTTGCACTTACTACCGTCGTTACGTCCGAATGTTCTCTGACCTCGCAAAGCCGCTGACACGACTAACCGAAGAAAAACGAGCCTTCCTTTGGGATGAAGAATGCCAGGCAGCTTTCGACGCCCTGAAAAGACGCTTGACGACGGCCCCTGTTCTCGGGTTCCCGACCCAAGAGGGACGCTTCATCTTGGATACAGATGCAAGCAACGACGGGATCGGAGGGGTTTTGTCACAGCTGCAAGATGGGCAAGAGCGGGTGGTTGGCTATTTCAGTAAAGTCCTGTCGAAGCCCGAGAGGAACTACTGTGTCACCAGAAGGGAGTTGTTAGCCGCCGTGAAGTCAGTAGAACATTTCTACAAGTACCTGTACGGGAGGAAGTTCCTGTTGAGAACGGACCACGCGGCGATCAGATGGCTCCTGCGATTCAAGAACCCGGAAGGCCAGAGAGCTGGGTGGATTGAGCGTCTTCAGGAATACGACTTCGACATCGAACATAGAGCAGGAACCAGCCACCGTAATGCTGACGCTCTTTCAAGAAGACCGTGTCCAGAGGGATGTTCCCATTGCAGTCGTGCAGAGGTGAAAGAGGCTTCTACCTGCCGCACGACGGTCACCGACGAGTACTGGTCAACAGACGGGCTGCGGCGAGCTCAGGAAGGCGACCCTGAACTTCAACAGATCTTGAAGTGGAAAGAAGAAGGACGTCGGCCGGAATGGCAGGAAGTGGCTCCATCCTCTAGAACCCTGAAATCGTACTGGGCACAGTGGGACTCCCTGGTAATACAGGATGGACTGCTCAAGAGGGTGCTTGAATCCGATAATGGCGCAGAAAGACGACTCCAACTCATCGTGCCCAAGATCAAGGTGGCGGAGGTGCTACGTCACCTCCATGACGGAACCTCAGGAGGCCACCTGGGAGTAAAGAAGACCCTGCAGAAAGTGCGCGAGCGTTTCTATTGGGTGGGCTGCTCTGAGGCTGTTCGCGAATGGTGCAGAAAGTGTACAGTTTGCTCCGCCAGCAATGGACCACACCGCAAACCGAAAGCCCCAATGAAGCAGTACAATGTGGGAAGTCCTTTCGAGAGGATCGCCCTAGACATTACTGGACCATTTGTAACGTTATTTTTTTTGAGAGGAGGCCTGAATCGACAACCTTAGCCAGATAATTGGAAATTATTTAAGATCCTTGGATATGCAACCAACTTAGCTCTTTACTTAGTAACTCTACCTAACTTTATATTCACACATTTTACGTAATTCACGTCCCCGGGAGCCAAACTAACCTGTTGACATAGCTCGTTTGCCCCTAAGGCCAACAGGAGTCAGGTAGTAAAGGTAAATGTAAATCATAACCTCTAACAGGCCACATGTAATTAAATACCAGGGAATAGGGCCGATGTAACAGGACTAGTGTCGCAAGGGATAGGGTGTATTGTTGCCCCATTAAGGGCTAAGTTATTAGTTTCGTCTCCCTTCCCTTGTGAACACATTTCTGGTTCATGAGAGGTTATGCGCGATTGTTTGACAGTTAGGAACATTTATTTGTATTGGTAATGAATTTTGTTAAGTTTACGGCCATACCTTCTAGAAGGTACCTTTTTTTGTATATCTGAACTTCGGTTGCAAACCGGGAGAAGATCTGGCTGGGGAAGACTACGTCACAGAGCTGCGCCGAAAGATGGACCAGATTCACGAGATGGTACGGACAAATCTCTTTTGTGGAAAAATGAAATATTTCTGTGTCTAACCCTGTGAAAATTCATGCAAATATTGAATTTGATATTTTTTGACGTTCCAGTATTATACCTTAATCGTGAAGAAACATTTTCGGTTCATTCCGAAGCCTATAATCTTGATTTTACCTTTTTTTGAAATTTTGAAACCAACAAAGTGCTCTAACTCACCAATTGGCATACTTAATTTTTTCACCGGAGGGAGGAGATCTAGAAAATATACAAATTGATGGGAAAACACGAAAAAATACATTATAAAAACCCAGAAAGTTATACATTATTCTTCCAATCTAACTGGTACAGAGAATTTAAGGAATCAAGCTCTTCAATGCTAAATTTGTTGAAATGTGTTTGAATTTTGTGTACCTGAGCTTTGTTCAAAGTGAACGTTTTCGGTGATTTCTTTTTTTCGGTGAGCTTAACCTCACACAAACATGGGGAGAAGGTACAGTCAGCCAAATAGGTGAGTCAGGAAAGAAATAAACACTTGAGACAGAATTTTAGCTAAACACTGATATCTCTGTCTCATCAGTTATCTGATGAGTCTGATATCAGTTGTTCAAAAGAATATCGATATTGTCAGAATTAATCGTGTTAGTATGTGTAACTCTACCCGGAACAAAGAGCTCTTCTCACTTCGAAGTGCTCCATAACGATAAATCATCGAATCATTTTTTTTTAATTTAGTTGAAAATCGGGTTATGGAATGTACAAGGTCGTTATGAAGACTATGAGAACATTAAACTTTGAGGCGTTTTGAAATCGTGCTAATTTTAATCGATATTTCCCGTAAACTGTTCAAAAGCTTTTTCACAAAACTTAAGACTAAAATCCAGAGTACATAACAAAGTTACAATTAGGAGAGAAAAAAAAAGATAACGATAAAATAAGATTGATTTCAAAGTTGATTTTCTCATCACGCTTGTAATATTATTCGACCTAAATTACCGGGACCGGGGTAATGTTAATTAACCCCAGTTAGCCGCGACGTGCAGAATGCTAACTGTGCAATAATTAATAATCGCATTGAAAATACCTAATTTGAGCGCAGGCGTTCATATTTTTATTTGTTGCTAAGTGTATATCGCAATTCGCTGATGGAGACTAGTCAAACAAAATCGTCGAATCTGCAGTCTATATATTATAGTATAAACGTAGCCGATCAAATCAGTATCAATATCAGTTGGTCAGTGGCCATATAGTGAAGATCGCCATATTGCCGTGCAGCGTCCCCGTCACCGTCGAAACCATGCCAGTCATCCTCCCCCGAACGCCTCCTTAGGGAGACTTCGTCTGGCTGAGGGTGACAATATTAAAGGCAAAAAATGTTCGGTGACACACATGTTAACATTTATATATGCTAACAGACAAACTACGAAAGAAATGACGGAAGGTTTGCGAGATGATTTTGAACGAAAAAGCTTGTTAAAAAATACACTAAAAACAAAACTATGAACGAAGAAAAAGATGGGAATATCACATTGTTTCATCCAACACATGTAAGATTTTGATTATGAAAAATTGTTTTTAAATTTTTAATTTATATTAATATATTAATATTCATATTTGTCAATTAAGCTCACTAATAATGAGCATTATTCTCTTTAATCGTGCGGTACTTTTTTAGCAAACTATTTCACTTCCCTCATTACAGTTATACTAATTTCAGCTGCTGCCGCTCGAATTGAAGTTTGAGGATAAACAATCAATTTGACAAGTACATACTTCCTTTAAAAAAATGATTTTAAAGTTTATGTTAACATTATTTCATAACCTTTTTTATCCGAAAATTTCTTATTAATTCGATCGTTTAGTTTACTTGTTTTGATTTTTCATTTTTATTTTTAGGCTCATTATTGTTTATTTAATTTAACTCCACGACTCTGGCAACAGTGTACTGATCGTATATAATAAATAATCAAATAAAAGAATCAAAAATCGAATGATATATTCGCATATGGAAAACTAGTAAGTGAAACTTTTATCCATCGACCAGCAAAAGCAAAATATGAAATACCTATATTAATACTAAATAGAACTTTATATCGACTAATATCGCCAAATGTATGGTACCATATATTTAATGACATCACAACGAAATTTTGAAAATTGAAAATAATATTATTGCTATTGCATTAATCTAATACTTTGGATGGTAATCCATGTGGATCACATTTTGAAGGGGCAAAGTATTGTAACACCGTTAAAAAATTCAAACAGAATTAAAAAAGAAATATTTACTGTGTGTATTTTAAATATGTAAATTGGACTTGTTTGCTTGTTGTTAGGAATAAACACCACAAAAATAAAAGATGTAATGGAAATTGTTCAAATAAAATTTATTGAGTAGCGACTGGGAACCGTTTCTCCAAAAAGGAACTCCAATGGAAAAATGACAAATTTGACAATATAACGCAGAAAGTAAAATGCTACACGATATACATATCAACGTTAACAATAGAACTAATAATGTCTTTAGTTAAACCGTTAGCCCTATTACAGAATATCAAATTTCAATCCTGCGTTTCCATGCGAATTAGATCCAGATCCAGTAGGGTGTCCTTTCGATTCAGTTCCGGCGTTCCAGGTACTTCCTTTGAGATCGCTGGACAATGGAATCGGAGGCACGGCCGCATCTCTAGCGTATCCCTTGTGATGTTTTACTTCCCCAAAGAGGTTTTGCACAAGATTGTCGAGTGCAACGCCTACAGCAGGTAGGACAGCGTTTGCATCATCAGCTATTGATATTTGCGTGGTAATCGCCACCACTAATATAATGACAAAGGCGAAACGAAACTTCATTTTACTGGATCTGTGGGTGAACAATACTAATGAATGATGTTTTGTGCTAGGGATTCCGAGTATTTATACCGAATTTCTGTTTTGAGATTTGAGATAAACATGCAAAAAATAATAAATATAAATAAAATTATTATTCATGTAATTGTTTATTAGGCATTAAAGATGAATTAAGTCGAAATATACTCGAATAAATAATAACAATTAAATCGTACAATAAAATTCATACTATTATAAATAATATTTCTGTTCCCAGAAGCGAAAATCTTGTAACATTTCTCCCAAAAATTAAGTAGATCCATATATGGGAGATTCCATGTTAACTGATAAGGGAGTGAATGGGGTAGTTTTTAAATCGCTACCGGAAGTATCTAGTCGTCGTTAGGATATAAAGATGCCTCCGTTGCCACATTTTCAGCCCCCCATTTTGAGCCATTTTGGATTTGTGACCAATTTTCTGTTTTTTCATTGTTTTGCGCGCCATGACAAATTTTCGCTTTTAGACTGCCGATGCGAGAATATGCGTTTAAAAGGAATTAGGATTGGATGCTCCCCCGAGCGAGAAACTCGAAAAAAAAAGGTCAAAACAAATTATCGGTTTGTATTTTGGTTTTAAGTAATGAAACACGCGAAAAACTGATTTTTTTGTGGAAAAATGAAATATTTCTGTGTCTAACCCTGTGAAAATTCATGCAAACATTGAATTTGATATTTTTTGACGTTCCAGTATTATACCTTAATCGTGAAGAAACATTTTCGGTTAATTCCGAAGCCTATAATCTTGATTTTACCTTTTTTTGAAATCTTGAAACCAACAAAGTGCTCTAACTCACCAATTGGCATATTCAATTTTTTCACCGGAGGGAGGAGATCTAGATAATATACAAATTGATGGGAAAACACGAAAAAATACATTATAAAAACCCAGAAAGTTATACTTTATTCTTCCAATCTAACTGGTACAGAGAATTTAAGGAATCAAGCTCTTCAATGCTAAATTTGTTGAAATGTGTTTGAATTTTGTGTACCTGAGTTTTGTTCAAAGTGAACGTTTTCGGTGATTTCTTTTTTTCAGTGAGCTTAACCTCACACAAACATGGGGAAAAGGTACAGTTAGCCAAATAGGTGAGTCAGGAAAGAAGTAAACACTTGAGACAGAATTATAGCTAATCAATGATATCTCTGTCTCATCAGTTATCTGATGAGTCTGATGTCAGTTGTTCAAAAGAACATCGATATTGTAACGAAACGGCTCGCCGCGGCATAAACACGCCGGGAGCTACACAAGTTCGCCGAATTGCGATCCCGGGAAGGACGGGTCGAAGCCGACGGCTCGAAGAGCCGACGGCTCGAGAAGCTTCGATGCGATAACAAGTTCCGCGAATTCTAGAATGATCTCCAGAAACTTCGGGAATATTCCGGCAAACGTCTAGAAGCCTTCTACCTGCCATAAAAAGGGAATGTCGGACCCGAGGCAGGAGAGTTGAAGAACCGGTGCGTAAACATTCGAGCGAGAGATCGTGCGCGTTAAGTAAATAAACATCTGTGTATGCGAATATAAATTAAATTAAGGGATTGTTAAGTTAAGTTTATAAGTGTAGTGTAAGAAATAAATTAATTAGGATAATCGCGTAGTGTTTTAGTTTTAGTAGACAGTAAAAACGTTACAATTTTCCCAGAATTAATCGTGCTAGTATGTGTAACTCTACCCGGAACAAAGAGTTCTTCTCACTTCGAAGTGCTCCATAACGATAAATCATCGAATCATTTTTTTAATTTAGTTGAAAATCGGGTTATGGAATGTACAAGGTCGTTATGAAGACTATGAGAACATTAAACTTTGAGACGTTTTGAAATCGTGCTAATTTTAATCGATATTTCCCGTAAACTGTTCAAAAGCTTTTTCAGCAAAACTTAAGACTAAATTACTAGAATGCTATGTGTGACTAAAAATTATATATAATGAAATAAATATGATTATGTTGATTAAATGGTGATTATAAATTAATTAATCAATTTATATATGAATTGTGAATAATTAAAAATTTTATCCATGTAAATAAATATGGCTAAATTGATAAAATGGTAATTATGAATTAAAAATTATTCCTGAAAGTTGTTAATTATTTAAAGGACTTTTAAATTGAAAATTACCGAATTCATATCACATTCATTATTGCGAATGTGATATCAGGGTATCCGAGAGTACATAGCAAATTAAGTTGCAGCTAGTCTGCTAACATGACACGCCTTTTCCCTATTCTGTGTATCGATATACGAGTATATGAGTTGCCAAATATGATCTGAATCTTAAACTTGAAATAAAGACCTACGTCTTTAACAGCAGCTGTCAGTAAAACTCGAAACGCAATGGGCAATACGCATAAGATAAATATTAAAAAAGTTAAATCTATCCGTCGGACTGTTGCCAAATAGCATGAAATTATATTTATATCTATTTAAACATATAATAATTTACTAGAGTTACTATAAGTTTCATGAACACGTTAATCTTTCTTAAAATACAAAAGGCTTAATCAAATTTTCAGCGATCCACACCCACACTTCACCATAAAGATTTACCTTCAGGTAGGTCTGTATATGAAATATTTGCAGTAAAATTTGGACTGGACTGTTCCATCTCGGAGACATTCACTATGTCGCTGGTGCGAGGACCTGCAGGATACCATGCATTAAATTGTGAACCATAGGCTTATAGTAACAGAAACTTTACGCGGTTCTCATAGAAAAGAAATTCTTATATGCTTGCAGTACGCCAACTAAATAAAAGGTAAACAACTTTATGATCTGTTTTTCTAATGATTTTTGAAGTGAAACTTCTTTGCGCACGTTGTATACATTGAGATAGGGTGTTGGTCGAAAAATCGCGTCACGCGTTATAAGTAATCCGAGGACAAAGCCGTGTTGCCAGAATGCGCGTAAAGTGTACCTCTTCCATCGCGCCCGCGAACCGAGCCGATCGCCAAATCGTTTACATGTGGTACCAAAGAGGTCAACGTGGCATCACCGGAGAGCGTCTAGACTTTCGGACAGCTTACACCTAACCTAACCTCAAACACGAGAAACTATAACTTCGAGCGGCGAAAAAACGGTGAGCTGTATTGTTTAATTACGTGACATGGACATAGAGAAAAGTGAGGAGGCGTCGAGCCTCACCTCACCTCAGATGAGAACATGGAGACACCGGAAGAGATGAAAGCCCACGGCGCACGGAGACTGGTCCGCGGCGAATGGGTGGTAATTCTCGAAGTCGAACACAAGACGAACGGGCTTGAGGCGGCATACGCGCGAATCTGCGGTGACCATCGTGAAGACGGTCGTGGGAAGACTTCAGCAATAGATAGTGGAAGCGGCGAGGCAACAAGCGACCATTGTTGCTCTGAATGTGTCGGGGCAGACAGCAACGGTCGGATCGAGCCGCATCGAGGAATCCGGAGTGGAGCAGGCGAGTGCTCGACTTCGACCGTCTTTGGCGATGAATATGGTGGAAGCTATCGACCCCATCAGCCCGGAGAGCAGTGTGGACACAGCGATGGCTCTCCGAGATTGATCAACTTGGGGGCGTTCTACGACTGGACAGATTTAGAGAGAGAAATTTGTTGCAGGCGCGGTTATCAGGGACGGCGAAGCTCTGGCATCAGCATCTCAACAACTATTATCGACCATGGGCAAAGTGGCGAGCCATGTTAGTGACGTCGTTCCTTAGGCAGCGAGATTTCCACGGGATGATGACGGAGATGATGAGATGGGAAAAGTTGGCCAGCGAGACAATGAGCACCTACTACCAGGCGAAGCTGGCGGGAGAATCGGCGTTACCAGCGAAACGCTGTCTCCTGCATTATAGCTGGATTGCCGGCAGAGCTACGAGCGAGTGCTTATGGCGTCTGTAGCACTTCCCCGGAGCAGGGCAATTGAAAGCGTTTGATGTTACAACTGCCAGCAAGTGGGAGATCACCTGAGCCAAGACTGTCGGCAGACTCGAGCGGACCGGTGCAAGGTTGCCTCAGCAAAAAAAATTATCTTTTATATTTCATTTATATATCCTGTATCTCGGTGAGCGCGCGCGCGCGCGCGCGCGCGGGTGTGTGTGTGTGTGTGTGTGTGTGTGTGTGTGTGTGTGTGTGTGTGTGTGTGTGTGTGTGTGTGTGTGTGTGTGTGTGTGTGTGTGTGTGTGTGTGTGTGTGTGTGTGTGTGTGTGTGTGTGTGTGTGTGTGTGTGTGTGTGTGTGTGTGTGTGTGTGTGTGTGTGTGTGTGTGTGTGTGTGTGTGTGTGTGTGTGTGTGTGTGTGTGTGTGTGTGTGTGTGTGTGTGTGTGTGTGTGTGTGTGTGTGTGTGTGTGTGTGTGTGTGTGTGTGTGTGTGTGTGTGTGTGTGTGTGTGTGTGTGTGTGTGTGTGTGTGTGTGTGTGTGTGTGTGTGTGTGTGTGTGTGTGTGTGTGTGTGTGTGTGTGTGTGTGTGTGTGTGTGTGTGTGTGTGTGTGTGTGTGTGTGTGTGTGTGTGTGTGTGTGTGTGTGTGTGTGTGTGTGTGTGTGTGTGTGTGTGTGTGTGTGTGTGTGTGTGTGTGTGTGTGTGTGTGTGTGTGTGTGTGTGTGTGTGTGTGTGTGTGTGTGTGTGTGTGTGTGTGTGTGTGTGTGTGTGTGTGTGTGTGTGTGTGTGTGTGTGTGTGTGTGTGTGTGTGTGTGTGTGTGTGTGTGTGTGTGTGTGTGTGTGTGTGTGTGTGTGTGTGTGTGTGTGTGTGTGTGTGTGTGTGTGTGTGTGTGTGTGTGTGTGTGTGTGTGTGTGTGTGTGTGTGTGTGTGTGTGTGTGTGTGTGTGTGTGTGTGTGTGTGTGTGTGTGTGTGTGTGTGTGTGTGTGTGTGTGTGTGTGTGTGTGTGTGTGTGTGTGTGTGTGTGTGTGTGTGTGTGTGTGTGTGTGTGTGTGTGTGTGTGTGTGTGTGTGTGTGTGTGTGTGTGTGTGTGTGTGTGTGTGTGTGTGTGTGTGTGTGTGTGTGTGTGTGTGTGTGTGTGTGTGTGTGTGTGTGTGTGTGTGTGTGTGTGTGTGTGTGTGTGTGTGTGTGTGTGTGTGTGTGTGTGTGTGTGTGTGTGTGTGTGTGTGTGTGTGTGTGTGTGTGTGTGTGTGTGTGTGTGTGTGTGTGTGTGTGTGTGTGTGTGTGTGTGTGTGTGTGTGTGTGTGTGTGTGTGTGTGTGTGTGTGTGTGTGTGTGTGTGTGTGTGTGTGTGTGTGTGTGTGTGTGTGTGTGTGTGTGTGTGTGTGTGTGTGTGTGTGTGTGTGTGTGTGTGTGTGTGTGTGTGTGTGTGTGTGTGTGTGTGTGTGTGTGTGTGTGTGTGTGTGTGTGTGTGTGTGTGTGTGTGTGTGTGTGTGTGTGTGTGTGTGTGTGTGTGTGTGTGTGTGTGTGTGTGTGTGTGTGTGTGTGTGTGTGTGTGTGTGTGTGTGTGTGTGTGTGTGTGTGTGTGTGTGTGTGTGTGTGTGTGTGTGTGTGTGTGTGTGTGTGTGTGTGTGTGTGTGTGTGTGTGTGTGTGTGTGTGTGTGTGTGTGTGTGTGTGTGTGTGTGTGTGTGTGTGTGTGTGTGTGTGTGTGTGTGTGTGTGTGTGTGTGTGTGTGTGTGTGTGTGTGTGTGTGTGTGTGTGTGTGTGTGTGTGTGTGTGTGTGTGTGTGTGTGTGTGTGTGTGTGTGTGTGTGTGTGTGTGTGTGTGTGTGTGTGTGTGTGTGTGTGTGTGTGTGTGTGTGTGTGTGTGTGTGTGTGTGTGTGTGTGTGTGTGTGTGTGTGTGTGTGTGTGTGTGTGTGTGTGTGTGTGTGTGTGTGTGTGTGTGTGTGTGTGTGTGTGTGTGTGTGTGTGTGTGTGTGTGTGTGTGTGTGTGTGTGTGTGTGTGTGTGTGTGTGTGTGTGTGTGTGTGTGTGTGTGTGTGTGTGTGTGTGTGTGTGTGTGTGTGTGTGTGTGTGTGTGTGTGTGTGTGTGTGTGTGTGTGTGTGTGTGTGTGTGTGTGTGTGTGTGTGTGTGTGTGTGTGTGTGTGTGTGTGTGTGTGTGTGTGTGTGTGTGTGTGTGTGTGTGTGTGTGTGTGTGTGTGTGTGTGTGTGTGTGTGTGTGTGTGTGTGTGTGTGTGTGTGTGTGTGTGTGTGTGTGTGTGTGTGTGTGTGTGTGTGTGTGTGTGTGTGTGTGTGTGTGTGTGTGTGTGTGTGTGTGTGTGTGTGTGTGTGTGTGTGTGTGTGTGTGTGTGTGTGTGTGTGTGTGTGTGTGTGTGTGTGTGTGTGTGTGTGTGTGTGTGTGTGTGTGTGTGTGTGTGTGTGTGTGTGTGTGTGTGTGTGTGTGTGTGTGTGTGTGTGTGTGTGTGTGTGTGTGTGTGTGTGTGTGTGTGTGTGTGTGTGTGTGTGTGTGTGTGTGTGTGTGTGTGTGTGTGTGTGTGTGTGTGTGTGTGTGTGTGTGTGTGTGTGTGTGTGTGTGTGTGTGTGTGTGTGTGTGTGTGTGTGTGTGTGTGTGTGTGTGTGTGTGTGTGTGTGTGTGTGTGTGTGTGTGTGTGTGTGTGTGTGTGTGTGTGTGTGTGTGTGTGTGTGTGTGTGTGTGTGTGTGTGTGTGTGTGTGTGTGTGTGTGTGTGTGTGTGTGTGTGTGTGTGTGTGTGTGTGTGTGTGTGTGTGTGTGTGTGTGTGTGTGTGTGTGTGTGTGTGTGTGTGTGTGTGTGTGTGTGTGTGTGTGTGTGTGTGTGTGTGTGTGTGTGTGTGTGTGTGTGTGTGTGTGTGTGTGTGTGTGTGTGTGTGTGTGTGTGTGTGTGTGTGTGTGTGTGTGTGTGTGTGTGTGTGTGTGTGTGTGTGTGTGTGTGTGTGTGTGTGTGTGTGTGTGTGTGTGTGTGTGTGTGTGTGTGTGTGTGTGTGTGTGTGTGTGTGTGTGTGTGTGTGTGTGTGTGTGTGTGTGTGTGTGTGTGTGTGTGTGTGTGTGTGTGTGTGTGTGTGTGTGTGTGTGTGTGTGTGTGTGTGTGTGTGTGTGTGTGTGTGTGTGTGTGTGCATCTGGCCAAAAGAAGTTTCACTTCCACCGTCTAGTCCGACGCAGGCTTTTATAGTTTTTTTTTTAATATTTTACTTGTCTAAATTGTATGTCTAAATTACAAAAGCATTCTTATACCCTTCTTGCAAATTTTATTGCTGCTCTATTGTTGTCTATCACAAATGGGTAACCTTTTTTTAAAAAGCTATATAATGACTTCATTGAAGGGTGTATAGACTGCAACTTCGTTAGAGTTGAGGTATTAACTCTGAATTTAATTTAATTTTTAAAATAATTTCAAAACGCTAACCTTGGAAAACACATGTTAATGAATTCCTGTCATGTCTATCATAAACCTGGAAAGAATAATAGTATGTACATATTAACAATATCGAACAATAATAACAAAAGTTAGAGTACAGCGTTTAATAAAATTAAAATTTTATACCGAATTTTGCAATAGATATCAGACATACTCATTACAGCTAATAGGTGCTCTCCGTAAACATTTCTTTGATTTCAGAGTACTAATTACGAGTATTAAGTTAAATTAAATGAACTAAAACATCTGATCAAATCTGCGAAAACGGCTTACGTAGGTTAAACCGTTAGTGACCTTACGAATTAGTAAACGTATAGTATAGAAGGTTCTACACAATCTCTTATTTAAACTTCATATACCACATTTCCGTCTAATTTGACATGAAAGGGCCATAAAGCCAATTCTGTATAAAAGTATTAGCGATTGGGGATTTTAAATTGCTCAAGTTTATAGAAGCTGAGAAATCTAACGAAACTATCCAGAAATTTTTTTCACACTTTTCACAATTTTAAAGTTTATTTATTGCTGTGGCTATTTATTGCTTACAGTTGTTTATTTGGAGAGTCATCTTTGGTATTTCAGTCACCTCTGAATTGCTTCAATAAAAAAGCATTTTAAGTCACATGGTAAAATTTTTGTAATAAACAACCCATCAACCCAATAAAACGGACTTGTTTCCATTCACTGAGCACAATCTTTAAAAAGTAGCGATCACTACAAGTGCCTTATTAATTTTTGTTTTAATTAATTCATCATTCGTATTTGATAAATCGCAATAATATAGCTAATATATGTAGGATTTTTATCTGTCATTTTAACAATGGTTCAAATTTGGCGGGTTTGTTTTAAGCGCGCTGAGTAACACGTTGTTTTTTTTTACTTTCTTTGTTTTTTGTTTGTAAACAGAATAATCCAACATTAGATTGACAATAAAGAGTATTCGAGTGACGAGTGTTTTTTGAAAGACACTAGACAACGATAAAAACCCCATGCATATATATCTAAATTCCAAAAAAGTAATGCTTTGCCTATCATTATTTCTATTTATTTATTTCATTTATATATTTTTATAGCAGCAGTAACATGAAAGTACTCTCTTATCAAAAAGCTACAGAACAGCATATAAGAGAGAAATAATCCTGTGTGCACAGGTGCTAGTAAGATAGTTAAAATTTAAGTTACATTTAGAAGCTTGCTACAAAACATTAACAAAATAACAATGGTAGTACTATAAGGACTACACTAACCTACAGAAAATAAAATATTAAAGATAACGATTAATAAGTAGGTATGAAGACTTACAAAATAATGTATGCTATGGTTTTGTACAAATGACAGTGAGAATCCTCTAATTTTTTTTTAGAAAAATTCCGATAAAGTTGGCAAATTTTATCGTTTATCGTCCCAACTTCTTCATTGGTCTGTTGAATAAGCCTGCCCGATATCGCTTTTCTTATCGTTTACCTACATTTTCGTCACTTATGGTTTTGGGGGGTTTACAAACAGGGGAACGCAGATATAAAATTTGTGATTTTTCATGACTAGACCAAAATAGATTTAATCTGATATCGAAATTTCAACATTTTATCTCGTCTCGTCTTGAAATTCTAGACGAATGTTGTTGTTTTTGTTTGAAAATAACTTGCTTTAAGTATTCTAGTATCAATATTTTTTAGTCCACCTCTTTTTATCCTCCATGCAGTGGATCATCCAGATCACGCTTACATTACATAAAATAGATTCACTATCTCTAGAAGATTGAATAGGGGACAACATGGACAATTTTCTTTGCTAGCTCCTATTTAATATTTGGGAAGGCCGCATTCGAAGAGTTCGCCATAGTAGAAGGGTTAGATAGAATGGCATTACCAATTTCTAGTTTTTTCTCACAAATTTCGTTTATGGTATTCATTTACACATATGGTAGTTAATGTAATGACACATTGTACGTATTCAATTAAAGTAATGCAATTTCACAACATCCTTTAAAGCAAACCTAGTCTACATTTGCTCTAGGCTTCAATGCAGCAATAAACATTTCATATAAAAAAATGAGAAATTATATACTAAAGTCGCAAATTTACTTCCTTAGTATAATTAAGGAATGAAGTCTAACAACAAGCGAATGAAACCTCAATAATCAAAAAAAATAAAGACGATATCATGGAAACTGGTTTACATTGAATAGACATGCGTTTTGTGCAACGTGCACTGTGTTTTAAGACGTTTTACTATTGTAATGCGAGAAGTAAACAAAGCGACACATGTTTACTCCTTCAAAAGAATAACTACGACGCGTACAAGACAGGTGCATGAACATTTGCTGCGTAGGCTTCTAGAATGTAATAGAATGTTCTCGATCAGGGTTGGGGGTGTATATATAAGGGGGCTTGTGATCGAGGGAGTTAGTTAGAAGTAGAGAAGCAGAAGTGAACGCGACATACGATCCGAAAGCGGAGCAGTACAAATAAATTATGTAGTGTCTAGTCTAGTGAACAAGTACTATAGTGTGTTAAATAAATTAGTGTTCAATTAATGTAAATAAATTATAAAATAAACGCTACATTGGTGTCAGAAGAGCGGATCATGAAGAAGTTACGCGAATTAAAAGTGGCCGAGTTAAAAAAAGAACTCGAGGAACGGGAATTGGAAACAGGAGGGAGGAAGACCGAACTCCAGGACCGACTCTCGGCATTTTTGAAAGAAAATGGCCAGGACCCGGAAGTTTTCGAGTTCGAAGACGATGACATCACGAAGCAAATCGCCGCCCAGAGGGAAGAAATCGCCGCCCAGAGGGAAGAAAGCGCCGCCCAGAGGGAAGACATCACTGCTCAAATTGCCGCCCAGAGGGAAGATATCACTACTCAAATCGCCGCCCAGAGGGAAGACATCACTGCTCAAATCGCTGCCCAGAGGGAAGAAATCGCCGCCCAGAGGGAAGAAATCGCCTACCAGAGGGAAGACATCACTGCTCAAATCGCCGCCCAGAGGGAAGAAAGCGCCGCCCAGAGGGAAGACATCACTGCTCAAATCGCCGCCCAGAGGGAAGAAATCGCTGCCCAGAGGGAAGAAATCGCCGATCAGAGGGAAGACATCACTGCTCAAATCGCCGCCCAGAGGGAAGACATCACTGCTCAAATCGCCGGCCAGAGGGAAGACATAATTACTCATATTACTGCTCAGATAACCGACCAGATGGAGGCTCAGCGTAAAGAGATTGAAGAGAAGATCAAGCAGTTGGAAGAACGACTAGAACAAGTCAGTAGCGGCGAGGGGAAAGAAGACGAAATTAAACAGAAGACGAAGCAGTTGGAAGAACGACTAAGGCGAGTCAGTAGCGGCGAGACGAAGGAAGAAATAAAGGCGGTCGTTCAACAGAACTCGATATGCACTAATCGAGTGACGCCCCCAACGTTCGATGGAAAAATTCCGTGGGCCAGCTACAAGAAGCAGTTTGAGGCAGCAGCGGAGGCTAATGCTTGGTCCCCTCACGAGAAAGCTGTTTCCCTAACGGTAGCCTTACGTGGAGAGGCGTTGGAAGTTCTTCAGACGCTATCCACCGAGGAAGCCGGGAATTATACGGAGCTGCTGAGGCGACTGGAAATGCGGTTCGGCCAAACACATCTGGAGCAAGTTCATCAATCCCAGATGTACAATCGCCGTCAGAGATCGAACGAGACCCTGCAGGAGTTCGAAGCGGACGTAGCCAGACTAGTGAGGTTGGCGTATCCCACGGCACCGGAACAGATGATGGAGTGCCTCGCAGTGCAGACGTTCGTAAGCGGGCTGCGGGACCAGGAACTGCAGAGGGCCCTGAGACTAGCTCGACCGAAAACATTAATGGACGCGCTCGCCATCGCACTGGAGCATGATGCAGCCATGGAAGCCTCCCGCGGTCACGGCCGTGTTCGAGCGGTTACAGAGGAAGTAGACACTGAAAAGCTCGTGGAAAGGGTCCTACAGCAGATCATGGAGGTGCTGTCAGCGAAGAAGAAGGTAGTTCGCTGTTGGAACTGTGGCGAAGTGGGCCATGTGAAGAGTTCTTGCAAGCGGCCCAGAACAGCGGCGCCGGCAAAGGCCCAGGAAAACTAATGCGGGTCGACAAGAAAGGGGGAACGTCGACCCGTAGCAGTGGAAACCCCCGGGTCAGTATAGCCTCGTTTTCCCACCAATTGAGGAGCGCGTACGTCGATGGCACTATCGACGGGAGATCCCACGCCATGCTTGTGGACACGGGAGCTACGAAGACGATCGTACGCTCGGAAGTTGTGAGGGACCGTAGGAAGATTAGGCCAAGTAGGTGGCAATTGAGAACTGCCACTGGGGAGAAGGCAGTAATACACGGTGAAGCGACGGTTAGCATGACGTTGGGACGAGTAAAGTTTGACCATCCTGTTCTCATAGCCGAAATTGAGGAAGACGTCATACTGGGAATGGACGTCATGAGGAATCATGGATTCCAGTTGGATTTCGGACACCGAGTGTTGAGGATCGGTCAAGAAGAATTACTGCTACACAATCGTGACAACTTTGTGTTAGACGTAATAATGGCAGAAGATGTGATTCTCCCGGAACGAAGCGAAACGATCACCTCTACCTGTCTGAGGGGTGTTGTGGAAGAGGGAATTCCAGCCGTGATTGAACCAGAAAACGATGACAATCGACTGGCTCGGGGGGTACTGGTAGGAAAGGCGCTCGTTACTCTCTCAAGGGAAGTGCCTGTGCGGCTACTTAACATCAATCAGTACCCGGTCACCATCAAGAAGGGTACGAAGCTGGGCACATGTATAGCCGCATCGGCCATCGTCAGGGGCGTTAGTGAGGAAGAAAGCTCCAGACACACTCCGCAGGACTTGAAACAAATTCTTTCCCAGACCAGTGCGTTTCTCTCGCCCACACAGAAACAAAAGGCCAACGAATTAATAAATAAGTACCAGGACATATTTACCACCGAGAATGGGAAGCTGGGAAAGACTAAGGTCGTGACACATAAAATTGACACGGGCGAGACACGGCCGATTCGACAAACAGCAAGACGACTACCCTTGGCCAAACGGGAGGAAGCCGAGCAAATCATCAGGGACCTAGAGCGGGACGGAGTCATCGAGCCGTCAAGCAGTCCATGGGCCTCGCCGGTAGTACTGGTGAAGAAAAAGGATGGGACTACTCGATTCTGTGTAGACTACCGGCAGGTGAACAGTGTCACCAAAAAGGACAGCTACCCGCTACCACGTATCGACGACACACTCGATACCCTTGCTGGATCCACGATATTTTCGACCTTGGATTTAAAAAGCGGCTATTGGCAAGTCGAAATGGACCCTGCCGATAAGGAAAAGACGGCATTTACCTTCGGAAACGGCCTGTGGCATTTTACAGTCATGCCATTCGGACTTTGTAATGCCCCGGCGACGTTTGAGAGGCTGATGGAGAGCGTGCTAATGGGTCTGACGTGGAAAACGTGCCTAGTCTATTTGGACGATGTCATCGTGATGGGCAAGACCTTCGAAGGACATCTGAAAAACTTGGAGGACGTCTTCCAGAGACTGCGGGGTGCGGGGCTGAAACTGAACCCGAAGAAATGTCAACTCTTCAGAAGGAAGGTCTCGTATTTAGGGCACGTAGTGAGCAGAGAGGGCGTCGCCGTTGATCCGGACAAGACAAGTACGGTGAAGGAGTGGCCAATACCGGTAGATAAACACCAGTTGAGGAGTTTTCTGGGCCTCTGCACGTACTACCGACGATATGTCCGGATGTTCTCCGACGTCGCTAAGCCGTTGACAAGGCTCACGGAAGAAGGACGAAACTTCTGTTGGGATGAGGAATGCCAGTCTGCCTTCGACGAGCTGAAGAGGAAGTTGACCAGTGCCCCAGTGTTGAGTTTTCCTCTGCCAGAAGGACAATTCATCCTGGACACCGACGCGAGCAATGTGGGAATTGGAAGTGTTCTATCGCAGCGTCAGGAGGGACAAGAACGTGTCCTTGGATACTTCAGCAAGGTACTCTCCAAACCAGAAAGGAATTATTGCGTCACCCGACGTGAATTATTGGCCATCGTCAAGTCCATCGAGCACTTTCATAAATATTTGTGTGGAAGGAGGTTTTTGATCCGGACCGATCATGCTGCTCTTAAATGGCTCCTCCAGTTTAAGAATCCCGAAGGACAGATCGCTCGCTGGATCGAGAGGCTCCAGGAGTATGACTTTGTCATAGAACATCGGCCAGGACAGAGTCATGGAAACGCAGACGCACTCTCGAGAAGACCATGCCCTGATGAGTGTCCTCATTGTCATAGAGCTGAGGAAAATTCCGACAAAGTCTACCGAACCACCGTGGTCGCCGAGGAATGGACACCATCCTCGTTACGACAAGAGCAAGAAAAAGACCCGGTTCTCAAAGAAATCCTGGTTTGGAAGGAGGGAGGAGAGCGTCCTGAGTGGCAAAAGGTATCACCTGGCTCGCCAAAACTCAAGAGCTATTGGGCACAGTGGGACTCGTTAGTGGTTGAGGATGGACTACTAAAACGCGTACTGGAGAGCCAAGACGGGACGGAGGAAAGACGGCAGTTGGTAATTCCCTCCAGTAAAATCCCGGAGGTCTTGCGGCACCTTCACGACGAGTCGTCTGGTGGACATTTAGGGATCAAGAAAACCCTGCAGAAAGTACGAGAGCGATTCTACTGGATCAATTGTTCAGACGACGTGAAGGACTGGTGCAAGAAATGTACTACATGTTTCGCAAGTAATGGGCCACAAAGACGACCGAAAGCTCCCATGAAACAATATAACGTCGGGAGCCCCTTCGAAAGGATCGCTATTGATATAGCAGGACCCTTCCCTGAGACCGAAAAGGGGAATAAATACATCCTGGTCGTAATGGACTATTTTACGAAGTGGGTAGAAGCGTACGCTCTCCCTAATCAGGAGGCAGAGACAGTGGCCGATGTGCTCGTGAAGGAGCTGATCTGCCGGTTTGGAGTACCCATGGAATTACACTCGGATCAAGGAAGAAACTTTGAGAGTGGCCTATTCCGGAGGATCTGTGAGAAGTTTGGGGTGCGAAAAACAAGAACCACGGCCCTTCATCCTCAGTCTGACGGCATGGTAGAACGGATGAATCGCACCCTCAACCGCTATCTAGCGAAAATGGTCTCGTCACATCAAAGAGACTGGGACGAACACGTGCCGTTCTTCCTGATGGCCTACCGCTCGGCCGTTCATGAGTCGACAGGACAAACTACAGCCAAAGTCCTGTTCGGGCGAGAACTTAAACTGCCCTGTGATCTAATCTTTGGCGCTAGACCGGACGAGGACGTTTCGGGGGAAGATTACGTCTCCCGGATGCGGCAAAGGATGAACGAGATTCACGATCAAGTCCGGTACCAACTAAATATCGCCAGTGATCGCATCAAAGAGCGTTACGACATCAACGCTAAAGAGGGTGGCTACCAAATGGGAGATCGAGTTTGGCTGTACAACCCACAGAAGAAACGTGGTTTGTCCCCTAAGTTACAGACCAATTGGGAGGGTCCCTATGTTGTGAAGAAACGAATCAATGACGTGGTCTACCGGGTAAGCAAACTACCAAATGGCAAGCCGAGAGTGGTGCACTTCAATCGGTTGGCACCCTATGAGGGGTCGCACGATGAGGCGGAGGTTCCCCGAGTAAGAAACACATTGGCGCAGGAGAACGAACTTTCCTTCGAAGAATTTATGAGCGCCTACGGGGGTACCGGAAAAGCACGGTATGGGGTAACCTGTGAAAAACAACAGGATTTGTTCAGCGTACCTGAAGAATACTCGTTGGCCCATTGTGTGTCCGCCGACCTGGTAATGTCACGAGGTATCGCCACGGTTTTCAAGAAGAAGTACGGGCGCTTGGAACAACTCAGAGCGCAACTCCCGGAAATTGGCAAGGTTCTGGAACTACGTGACAACGTAAGACACATCTTTTATCTGGTTACGAAGGAGATCGGGTCCCTTAAACCATGTTATCACGATGTATGGCGAACCTTGCATAGGCTACGAGACCGACTGCTGGAGCTCGACATCAGGAAGCTAGCTGTCCACAAGTTAGGTGCTGGACGAGATCAGCTGGACTGGAGGGTTGTCCGGAATATGCTGGAAGTAGTGTTGAAGAATACCGGAGTGGAAGTTTTAGTCTGCTGTTTTGGGCCTGCACCATGTCGACTCGGGAAGACGGTCCCCTGTTATTTTGACGCCACGTCTCGCTGTAAGCGGGGGGCTAACTGCAGGTTCCTGCATGGGCCTACCAGGGATACGTTCCGAGACGAAACGTCTCTAAGGCGGGGGCAGTGTAATGCGAGAAGTAAACAAAGCGACACATGTTTACTCCTTCAAAAGAATAACTACGACGCGTACAAGACAGGTGCATGAACATTTGCTGCGTAGGCTTCTAGAATGTAATAGAATGTTCTCGATCAGGGTTGGGGGTGTATATATAAGGGGGCTTGTGATCGAGGGAGTTAGTTAGAAGTAGAGAAGCAGAAGTGAACGCGACATACGATCCGAAAGCGGAGCAGTACAAATAAATTATGTAGTGTCTAGTCTAGTGAACAAGTACTATAGTGTGTTAAATAAATTAGTGTTCAATTAATGTAAATAAATTATAAAATAAACGCTACACTATCATCAATATTTTATGACATTTTTCTATAGATTTTGTAACAAACCTGTAAACCATGAACTATATTTATTATGTATCCCATCTACACCTTCATTTCGTTTCATGTTTCAGTTTTACGTATAGTTTAAAGCGTTAGGTAGCTATGCAGATTTCAACCCTTTTAACGGGCATTTACCAATTCCTCGCGCCGATGTACTTTAACCATAATCGCTTTAACCAAAAATAACCAAAACAGATTAAAGATGCAGGGTACATAACAAAGTTACAATTAGGAGAGAAAAAAATGAGATAACGATAAAATAAGATTGATTTCAAGGTTGATTTTCTCATCACGCTTGTAATATTATTCGACCTAAATTACCGGGACCGGTGTAATGTTAATTAACCCCAGTTAGCCGCGACGTGCAGAATGCTAACTGTGCAATAATTAATAATCGCATTGAAAATACCTAATTTGAGCGCAGGCGTTCATATTTTTATTTGTTGCTAAGTGTATATCGCAATTCGCTGATGGGGACTAGTCAAACAAAATCGTCGAATCTGCAGTCTATATATTATAGTATAAACGTAGCCGATCAAATCAGTATCAATATCAGTTGGTCAGTGGCCATATAGTGAAGATCGCCATATTGCCGTGCAGCGTCCCCGTCACCGTCGAAACCATGCCAGTCATCCTCCCCCGAGCGCCTCCTTAGGGAGACTTCGTCTGGCTGAGGGTGACAATATTAAAGGCAAAAAATGTTCGGTGACACACATGTAAACATTTAGATATGCTAACAGACAAACTACGAAAAAAATGACGGAAGGTTTGCGAGATGATTTTGAACGAAAAAGCTTGTTAAAAAATACACTAAAAACAAAACTATGAACGAAGAAAAAGATGGGAATATCACATTGTTTCATCCAACACATGTAAGATTTAGATTATGAAAAATTGTTTTTAAATTTTTAATTTATATTAATATATTAATATTCATATTTGTCAATTAAGCTCACTAATAATGAGCATTATTCTCTTTAATCGTGCGGTACTTTTTTAGCAAACTATTTCACTTCCCTCATTACAGTTATACCAATTTCAGCTGCTGCCGCTCGAATTGAAGTTTGAGGATAAACAATCAATTTGACAAGTACATACTTCCTTTAAAAAAATGATTTTAAAGTTTATGTTAACATTATTTCATAACCTTTTTTATCCGAAAATTTCTTATTAATTCGATCGTTTAGTTTACTTGTTTTGATTTTTCATTTTTATTTTTAGGCTCATTATTGTTTATTTAATTTAACTCCACGACTCTGGCAACAGTGTACTGATCGTATATAATAAATAATCAAATAAAAGAATCAAAAATCGAATGATATATTCGCATATGGAAAACTAGTAAGTGAAACTTTTATCCATCGACCAGCAAAAGCAAAATATGAAATACCTATACTAATACTAAATAGAACTTTATATCGACTAATATCGCCAAATGTATGGTACCATATATTTAATGACATCACAACGAAATTTTGAAAATTGAAAATAATATTATTGCTATTGCATTAATCTAATACTTTGGATGGTAATCCATGTGGATCACATTTTGAAGGGGCAAAGTATTGTAACACCGTTAAAAAATTCAAACAGAATTAAAAAAGAAATATTTACTGTGTGTATTTTAAATATGTAAATTGGACTTGTTTGCTTGTTGTTAGGAATAAACACCACAAAAATAAAAGATGTAATGGAAATTGTTCAAATAAAATTTATTGAGTAGCGACTGGGAACCGTTTCTCCAAAAAGGAACTCCAATGGAAAAATGACAAATTTGACAATATAACGCAGAAAGTAAAATGCTACACGATATACATATCAACGTTAACAATAGAACTAATAATGTCTTTAGTTAAACCGTTAGCCCTATTACAGAATATCAAATTTCAATCCTGCGTTTCCATGCGAATTAGATCCAGATCCAGTAGGGTGTCCTTTCGATTCAGTTCCGGCGTTCCAGGTACTTCCTTTGAGATCGCTGGACAATGGAATCGGAGGCACGGCCGCATCTCTAGCGTATCCCTTGTGATGTTTTACTTCCCCAAAGAGGTTTTGCACAAGATTGTCGAGTGCAACGCCTACAGCAGGTAGGACAGCGTTTGCATCATCAGCTATTGATATTTGCGTGGTAATCGCCACCACTAATATAATGACAAAGGCGAAACGAAACTTCATTTTACTGGATCTGTGGGTGAACAATACTAATGAATGATGTTTTGTGCTAGGGATTCCGAGTATTTATACCGAATTTCTGTTTTGAGATTTGAGATAAACATGCAAAAAATAATAAATATAAATAAAATTATTATTCATGTAATTGTTTATTAGGCATTAAAGATGAATTAAGTCGAAATATACTCGAATAAATAATAACAATTAAATCGTACAATAAAATTCATACTATTATAAATAATATTTCTGTTCCCAGAAGCGAAAATCTTGTAACATTTCTCCCAAAAATTAAGTAGATCCATATATGGGAGATTCCATGTTAACTGATAAGGGAGTGAATGGGGTAGTTTTTAAATCGCTACCGGAAGTATCTAGTCGTCGTTAGGATATAAAGATGCCTCCGTTGCCACATTTTCAGCCCCCCATTTTGAGCCATTTTGGATTTGTGACCAATTTTCTGTTTTTTCATTGTTTTGCGCGCCATGACAAATTTTCGCTTTTAGACTGCCGATGCGAGAATATGCGTTTAAAAGGAATTAGGATTGGATGCTCCCCCGAGCGAGAAACTCGAAAAAAAAAAGGTCAAAACAAATTATCGGTTTGTATTTTGGTTTTAAGTAATGAAACACGCGAAAAACTGATTTTTTTGTGGAAAAATGAAATATTTCTGTGTCTAACCCTGTGAAAATTCATGCAAACATTGAATTTGATTTTTTTTGACGTTCCAGTATTATACCTTAATCGTGAAGAAACATTTTCGGTTAATTCCGAAGCCTATAATCTTGATTTTACCTTTTTTTGAAATCTTGAAACCAACAAAGTGCTCTAACTCACCAATTGGCATATTCAATTTTTTCACCGGAGGGAGGAGATCTAGATAATATACAAATTGATGGGAAAACACGAAAAAATACATTATAAAAACCCAGAAAGTTATACTTTATTCTTCCAATCTAACTGGTACAGAGAATTTAAGGAATCAAGCTCTTCAATGCTAAATTTGTTGAAATGTGTTTGAATTTTGTGTACCTGAGTTTTGTTCAAAGTGAACGTTTTCGGTGATTTCTTTTTTTCAGTGAGCTTAACCTCACACAAACATGGGGAAAAGGTACAGTTAGCCAAATAGGTGAGTCAGGAAAGAAGTAAACACTTGAGACAGAATTATAGCTAATCAATGATATCTCTGTCTCATCAGTTATCTGATGAGTCTGATGTCAGTTGTTCAAAAGAACATCGATATTGTAACGAAACGGCTCGCCGCGGCATAAACACGCCGGGAGCTACACAAGTTCGCCGAATTGCGATCCCGGGAAGGACGGCTCGAGAAGCTTCGATGCGATAACAAGTTCCGCGAATTCTAGAATGATCTCCAGAAACTTCGGGAATATTCCGGCAAACGTCTAGAAGCCTTCTACCTGCCATAAAAAGGGAATGTCGGACCCGAGGCAGGAGAGTTGAAGAACCGGTGCGTAAACATTCGAGCGAGAGATCGTGCGCGTTAAGTAAATAAACATCTGTGTATGCGAATATAAATTAAATTAAGGGATTGTTAAGTTAAGTTTATAAGTGTAGTGTAAGAAATAAATTAATTAGGATAATCGCGTAGTGTTTTAGTTTTAGTAGACAGTAAAAACGTTACAATTTTCTCAGAATTAATCGTGCTAGTATGTGTAACTCTACCCGGAACAAAGAGTTCTTCTCACTTCGAAGTGCTCCATAACGATAAATCATCGAATCATTTTTTTAATTTAGTTGAAAATCGGGTTATGGAATGTACAAGGTCGTTATGAAGACTATGAGAACATTAAACTTTGAGACGTTTTGAAATCGTGCTAATTTTAATCGATATTTCCCGTAAACTGTTCAAAAGCTTTTTCAGCAAAACTTAAGACTAAATTACTAGAATGCTATGTGTGACTAAAAATTATATATAATGAAATAAATATGATTATGTTGATTAAATGGTGATTATAAATTAATTAATCAATTTATATATGAATTGTGAATAATTAAAAATTTTATCCATGTAAATAAATATGGCTAAATTGATAAAATGGTAATTATGAATTAAAAATTATTCCTGAAAGTTGTTAATTATTTAAAGGACTTTTAAATTGAAAATTACCGAATTCATATCACATTCATTATTGCGAATGTGATATCAGGGTATCCGAGAGTACATAGCAAATTAAGTTGCAGCTAGTCTGCTAACATGACACGCCTTTTCCCTATTCTGTGTATCGATATACGAGTATATGAGTTGCCAAATATGATCTGAATCTTAAACTTGAAATAAAGACCTACGTCTTTAACAGCAGCTGTCAGTAAAACTCGAAACGCAATGGGCAATACGCATAAGATAAATATTAAAAAAGTTAAATCTATCCGTCGGACTGTTGCCAAATAGCATGAAATTATATTTATATCTATTTAAACATATAATAATTTACTAGAGTTACTATAAGTTTCATGAACACGTTAATCTTTCTTAAAATACAAAAGGCTTAATCAAATTTTCAGCGATCCACACCCACACTTCACCATAAAGATTTACCTTCAGGTAGGTCTGTATATGAAATATTTGCAGTAAAATTTGGACTGGACTGTTCCATCTCGGAGACATTCACTATGTCGCTGGTGCGAGGACCTGCAGGATACCATGCATTAAATTGTGAACCATAGGCTTATAGTAACAGAAACTTTACGCGGTTCTCATAGAAAAGAAATTCTTATATGCTTGCAGTACGCCAACTAAATAAAAGGTAAACAACTTTATGATCTGTTTTTCTAATGATTTTTGAAGTGAAACTTCTTTGCGCACGTTGTATACATTGAGATAGGGTGTTGGTCGAAAAATCGCGTCACGCGTTATAAGTAATCCGAGGACAAAGCCGTGTTGCCAGAATGCGCGTAAAGTGTACCTCTTCCATCGCGCCCGCGAACCGAGCCGATCGCCAAATCGTTTACATGTGGTACCAAAGAGGTCAACGTGGCATCACCGGAGAGCGTCTAGACTTTCGGACAGCTTACACCTAACCTAACCTCAAACACGAGAAACTATAACTTCGAGCGGCGAAAAAACGGTGAGCTGTATTGTTTAATTACGTGACATGGACATAGAGAAAAGTGAGGAGGCGTCGAGCCTCACCTCACCTCAGATGAGAACATGGAGACACCGGAAGAGATGAAAGCCCACGGCGCACGGAGACTGGTCCGCGGCGAATGGGTGGTAATTCTCGAAGTCGAACACAAGACGAACGGGCTTGAGGCGGCATACGCGCGAATCTGCGGTGACCATCGTGAAGACGGTCGTGGGAAGACTTCAGCAATAGATAGTGGAAGCGGCGAGGCAACAAGCGACCATTGTTGCTCTGAATGTGTCGGGGCAGACAGCAACGGTCGGATCGAGCCGCATCGAGGAATCCGGAGTGGAGCAGGCGAGTGCTCGACTTCGACCGTCTTTGGCGATGAATATGGTGGAAGCTATCGACCCCATCAGCCCGGAGAGCAGTGTGGACACAGCGATGGCTCTCCGAGATTGATCAACTTGGGGGCGTTCTACGACTGGACAGATTTAGAGAGAGAAATTTGTTGCAGGCGCGGTTATCAGGGACGGCGAAGCTCTGGCATCAGCATCTCAACAACTATTATCGACCATGGGCAAAGTGGCGAGCCATGTTAGTGACGTCGTTCCTTAGGCAGCGAGATTTCCACGGGATGATGACGGAGATGATGAGATGGGAAAAGTTGGCCAGCGAGACAATGAGCACCTACTACCAGGCGAAGCTGGCGGGAGAATCGGCGTTACCAGCGAAACGCTGTCTCCTGCATTATAGCTGGATTGCCGGCAGAGCTACGAGCGAGTGCTTATGGCGTCTGTAGCACTTCCCCGGAGCAGGGCAATTGAAAGCGTTTGATGTTACAACTGCCAGCAAGTGGGAGATCACCTGAGCCAAGACTGTCGGCAGACTCGAGCGGACCGGTGCAAGGTTGCCTCAGCAAAAAAAATTATCTTTTATATTTCATTTATATATCCTGTATCTCGGTGAGCGCGCGCGCGCGCGCGCGCGCGGGTGTGTGTGTGTGTGTGTGTGTGTGTGTGTGTGTGTGTGTGTGTGTGTGTGTGTGTGTGTGTGTGTGTGTGTGTGTGTGTGTGTGTGTGTGTGTGTGTGTGTGTGTGTGTGTGTGTGTGTGTGTGTGTGTGTGTGTGTGTGTGTGTGTGTGTGTGTGTGTGTGTGTGTGTGTGTGTGTGTGTGTGTGTGTGTGTGTGTGTGTGTGTGTGTGTGTGTGTGTGTGTGTGTGTGTGTGTGTGTGTGTGTGTGTGTGTGTGTGTGTGTGTGTGTGTGTGTGTGTGTGTGTGTGTGTGTGTGTGTGTGTGTGTGTGTGTGTGTGTGTGTGTGTGTGTGTGTGTGTGTGTGTGTGTGTGTGTGTGTGTGTGTGTGTGTGTGTGTGTGTGTGTGTGTGTGTGTGTGTGTGTGTGTGTGTGTGTGTGTGTGTGTGTGTGTGTGTGTGTGTGTGTGTGTGTGTGTGTGTGTGTGTGTGTGTGTGTGTGTGTGTGTGTGTGTGTGTGTGTGTGTGTGTGTGTGTGTGTGTGTGTGTGTGTGTGTGTGTGTGTGTGTGTGTGTGTGTGTGTGTGTGTGTGTGTGTGTGTGTGTGTGTGTGTGTGTGTGTGTGTGTGTGTGTGTGTGTGTGTGTGTGTGTGTGTGTGTGTGTGTGTGTGTGTGTGTGTGTGTGTGTGTGTGTGTGTGTGTGTGTGTGTGTGTGTGTGTGTGTGTGTGTGTGTGTGTGTGTGTGTGTGTGTGTGTGTGTGTGTGTGTGTGTGTGTGTGTGTGTGTGTGTGTGTGTGTGTGTGTGTGTGTGTGTGTGTGTGTGTGTGTGTGTGTGTGTGTGTGTGTGTGTGTGTGTGTGTGTGTGTGTGTGTGTGTGTGTGTGTGTGTGTGTGTGTGTGTGTGTGTGTGTGTGTGTGTGTGTGTGTGTGTGTGTGTGTGTGTGTGTGTGTGTGTGTGTGTGTGTGTGTGTGTGTGTGTGTGTGTGTGTGTGTGTGTGTGTGTGTGTGTGTGTGTGTGTGTGTGTGTGTGTGTGTGTGTGTGTGTGTGTGTGTGTGTGTGTGTGTGTGTGTGTGTGTGTGTGTGTGTGTGTGTGTGTGTGTGTGTGTGTGTGTGTGTGTGTGTGTGTGTGTGTGTGTGTGTGTGTGTGTGTGTGTGTGTGTGTGTGTGTGTGTGTGTGTGTGTGTGTGTGTGTGTGTGTGTGTGTGTGTGTGTGTGTGTGTGTGTGTGTGTGTGTGTGTGTGTGTGTGTGTGTGTGTGTGTGTGTGTGTGTGTGTGTGTGTGTGTGTGTGTGTGTGTGTGTGTGTGTGTGTGTGTGTGTGTGTGTGTGTGTGTGTGTGTGTGTGTGTGTGTGTGTGTGTGTGTGTGTGTGTGTGTGTGTGTGTGTGTGTGTGTGTGTGTGTGTGTGTGTGTGTGTGTGTGTGTGTGTGTGTGTGTGTGTGTGTGTGTGTGTGTGTGTGTGTGTGTGTGTGTGTGTGTGTGTGTGTGTGTGTGTGTGTGTGTGTGTGTGTGTGTGTGTGTGTGTGTGTGTGTGTGTGTGTGTGTGTGTGTGTGTGTGTGTGTGTGTGTGTGTGTGTGTGTGTGTGTGTGTGTGTGTGTGTGTGTGTGTGTGTGTGTGTGTGTGTGTGTGTGTGTGTGTGTGTGTGTGTGTGTGTGTGTGTGTGTGTGTGTGTGTGTGTGTGTGTGTGTGTGTGTGTGTGTGTGTGTGTGTGTGTGTGTGTGTGTGTGTGTGTGTGTGTGTGTGTGTGTGTGTGTGTGTGTGTGTGTGTGTGTGTGTGTGTGTGTGTGTGTGTGTGTGTGTGTGTGTGTGTGTGTGTGTGTGTGTGTGTGTGTGTGTGTGTGTGTGTGTGTGTGTGTGTGTGTGTGTGTGTGTGTGTGTGTGTGTGTGTGTGTGTGTGTGTGTGTGTGTGTGTGTGTGTGTGTGTGTGTGTGTGTGTGTGTGTGTGTGTGTGTGTGTGTGTGTGTGTGTGTGTGTGTGTGTGTGTGCATCTGGCCAAAAGAAGTTTCACTTCCACCGTCTAGTCCGACGCAGGCTTTTATAGTTTTTTTTTTAATATTTTACTTGTCTAAATTGTATGTCTAAATTACAAAAGCATTCTTATACCCTTCTTGCAAATTTTATTGCTGCTCTATTGTTGTCTATCACAAATGGGTAACCTTTTTTTAAAAAGCTATATAATGACTTCATTGAAGGGTGTATAGACTGCAACTTCGTTAGAGTTGAGGTATTAACTCTGAATTTAATTTAATTTTTAAAATAATTTCAAAACGCTAACCTTGGAAAACACATGTTAATGAATTCCTGTCATGTCTATCATAAACCTGGAAAGAATAATAGTATGTACATATTAACAATATCGAACAATAATAACAAAAGTTAGAGTACAGCGTTTAATAAAATTAAAATTTTATACCGAATTTTGCAATAGATATCAGACATACTCATTACAGCTAATAGGTGCTCTCCGTAAACATTTCTTTGATTTCAGAGTACTAATTACGAGTATTAAGTTAAATTAAATGAACTAAAACATCTGATCAAATCTGCGAAAACGGCTTACGTAGGTTAAACCGTTAGTGACCTTACGAATTAGTAAACGTATAGTATAGAAGGTTCTACACAATCTCTTATTTAAACTTCATATACCACATTTCCGTCTAATTTGACATGAAAGGGCCATAAAGCCAATTCTGTATAAAAGTATTAGCGATTGGGGATTTTAAATTGCTCAAGTTTATAGAAGCTGAGAAATCTAACGAAACTATCCAGAAATTTTTTTCACACTTTTCACAATTTTAAAGTTTATTTATTGCTGTGGCTATTTATTGCTTACAGTTGTTTATTTGGAGAGTCATCTTTGGTATTTCAGTCACCTCTGAATTGCTTCAATAAAAAAGCATTTTAAGTCACATGGTAAAATTTTTGTAATAAACAACCCATCAACCCAATAAAACGGACTTGTTTCCATTCACTGAGCACAATCTTTAAAAAGTAGCGATCACTACAAGTGCCTTATTAATTTTTGTTTTAATTAATTCATCATTCGTATTTGATAAATCGCAATAATATAGCTAATATATGTAGGATTTTTATCTGTCATTTTAACAATGGTTCAAATTTGGCGGGTTTGTTTTAAGCGCGCTGAGTAACACGTTGTTTTTTTTTACTTTCTTTGTTTTTTGTTTGTAAACAGAATAATCCAACATTAGATTGACAATAAAGAGTATTCGAGTGACGAGTGTTTTTTGAAAGACACTAGACAACGATAAAAACCCCATGCATATATATCTAAATTCCAAAAAAGTAATGCTTTGCCTATCATTATTTCTATTTATTTATTTCATTTATATATTTTTATAGCAGCAGTAACATGAAAGTACTCTCTTATCAAAAAGCTACAGAACAGCATATAAGAGAGAAATAATCCTGTGTGCACAGGTGCTAGTAAGATAGTTAAAATTTAAGTTACATTTAGAAGCTTGCTACAAAACATTAACAAAATAACAATGGTAGTACTATAAGGACTACACTAACCTACAGAAAATAAAATATTAAAGATAACGATTAATAAGTAGGTATGAAGACTTACAAAATAATGTATGCTATGGTTTTGTACAAATGACAGTGAGAATCCTCTAATTTTTTTTTAGAAAAATTCCGATAAAGTTGGCAAATTTTATCGTTTATCGTCCCAACTTCTTCATTGGTCTGTTGAATAAGCCTGCCCGATATCGCTTTTCTTATCGTTTACCTACATTTTCGTCACTTATGGTTTTGGGGGGTTTACAAACAGGGGAACGCAGATATAAAATTTGTGATTTTTCATGACTAGACCAAAATAGATTTAATCTGATATCGAAATTTCAACATTTTATCTCGTCTCGTCTTGAAATTCTAGACGAATGTTGTTGTTTTTGTTTGAAAATAACTTGCTTTAAGTATTCTAGTATCAATATTTTTTAGTCCACCTCTTTTTATCCTCCATGCAGTGGATCATCCAGATCACGCTTACATTACATAAAATAGATTCACTATCTCTAGAAGATTGAATAGGGGACAACATGGACAATTTTCTTTGCTAGCTCCTATTTAATATTTGGGAAGGCCGCATTCGAAGAGTTCGCCATAGTAGAAGGGTTAGATAGAATGGCATTACCAATTTCTAGTTTTTTCTCACAAATTTCGTTTATGGTATTCATTTACACATATGGTAGTTAATGTAATGACACATTGTACGTATTCAATTAAAGTAATGCAATTTCACAACATCCTTTAAAGCAAACCTAGTCTACATTTGCTCTAGGCTTCAATGCAGCAATAAACATTTCATATAAAAAAATGAGAAATTATATACTAAAGTCGCAAATTTACTTCCTTAGTATAATTAAGGAATGAAGTCTAACAACAAGCGAATGAAACCTCAATAATCAAAAAAAATAAAGACGATATCATGGAAACTGGTTTACATTGAATAGACATGCGTTTTGTGCAACGTGCACTGTGTTTTAAGACGTTTTACTATTGTAATGCGAGAAGTAAACAAAGCGACACATGTTTACTCCTTCAAAAGAATAACTACGACGCGTACAAGACAGGTGCATGAACATTTGCTGCGTAGGCTTCTAGAATGTAATAGAATGTTCTCGATCAGGGTTGGGGGTGTATATATAAGGGGGCTTGTGATCGAGGGAGTTAGTTAGAAGTAGAGAAGCAGAAGTGAACGCGACATACGATCCGAAAGCGGAGCAGTACAAATAAATTATGTAGTGTCTAGTCTAGTGAACAAGTACTATAGTGTGTTAAATAAATTAGTGTTCAATTAATGTAAATAAATTATAAAATAAACGCTACATTGGTGTCAGAAGAGCGGATCATGAAGAAGTTACGCGAATTAAAAGTGGCCGAGTTAAAAAAAGAACTCGAGGAACGGGAATTGGAAACAGGAGGGAGGAAGACCGAACTCCAGGACCGACTCTCGGCATTTTTGAAAGAAAATGGCCAGGACCCGGAAGTTTTCGAGTTCGAAGACGATGACATCACGAAGCAAATCGCCGCCCAGAGGGAAGAAATCGCCGCCCAGAGGGAAGAAAGCGCCGCCCAGAGGGAAGACATCACTGCTCAAATTGCCGCCCAGAGGGAAGATATCACTACTCAAATCGCCGCCCAGAGGGAAGACATCACTGCTCAAATCGCTGCCCAGAGGGAAGAAATCGCCGCCCAGAGGGAAGAAATCGCCTACCAGAGGGAAGACATCACTGCTCAAATCGCCGCCCAGAGGGAAGAAAGCGCCGCCCAGAGGGAAGACATCACTGCTCAAATCGCCGCCCAGAGGGAAGAAATCGCTGCCCAGAGGGAAGAAATCGCCGATCAGAGGGAAGACATCACTGCTCAAATCGCCGCCCAGAGGGAAGACATCACTGCTCAAATCGCCGGCCAGAGGGAAGACATAATTACTCATATTACTGCTCAGATAACCGACCAGATGGAGGCTCAGCGTAAAGAGATTGAAGAGAAGATCAAGCAGTTGGAAGAACGACTAGAACAAGTCAGTAGCGGCGAGGGGAAAGAAGACGAAATTAAACAGAAGACGAAGCAGTTGGAAGAACGACTAAGGCGAGTCAGTAGCGGCGAGACGAAGGAAGAAATAAAGGCGGTCGTTCAACAGAACTCGATATGCACTAATCGAGTGACGCCCCCAACGTTCGATGGAAAAATTCCGTGGGCCAGCTACAAGAAGCAGTTTGAGGCAGCAGCGGAGGCTAATGCTTGGTCCCCTCACGAGAAAGCTGTTTCCCTAACGGTAGCCTTACGTGGAGAGGCGTTGGAAGTTCTTCAGACGCTATCCACCGAGGAAGCCGGGAATTATACGGAGCTGCTGAGGCGACTGGAAATGCGGTTCGGCCAAACACATCTGGAGCAAGTTCATCAATCCCAGATGTACAATCGCCGTCAGAGATCGAACGAGACCCTGCAGGAGTTCGAAGCGGACGTAGCCAGACTAGTGAGGTTGGCGTATCCCACGGCACCGGAACAGATGATGGAGTGCCTCGCAGTGCAGACGTTCGTAAGCGGGCTGCGGGACCAGGAACTGCAGAGGGCCCTGAGACTAGCTCGACCGAAAACATTAATGGACGCGCTCGCCATCGCACTGGAGCATGATGCAGCCATGGAAGCCTCCCGCGGTCACGGCCGTGTTCGAGCGGTTACAGAGGAAGTAGACACTGAAAAGCTCGTGGAAAGGGTCCTACAGCAGATCATGGAGGTGCTGTCAGCGAAGAAGAAGGTAGTTCGCTGTTGGAACTGTGGCGAAGTGGGCCATGTGAAGAGTTCTTGCAAGCGGCCCAGAACAGCGGCGCCGGCAAAGGCCCAGGAAAACTAATGCGGGTCGACAAGAAAGGGGGAACGTCGACCCGTAGCAGTGGAAACCCCCGGGTCAGTATAGCCTCGTTTTCCCACCAATTGAGGAGCGCGTACGTCGATGGCACTATCGACGGGAGATCCCACGCCATGCTTGTGGACACGGGAGCTACGAAGACGATCGTACGCTCGGAAGTTGTGAGGGACCGTAGGAAGATTAGGCCAAGTAGGTGGCAATTGAGAACTGCCACTGGGGAGAAGGCAGTAATACACGGTGAAGCGACGGTTAGCATGACGTTGGGACGAGTAAAGTTTGACCATCCTGTTCTCATAGCCGAAATTGAGGAAGACGTCATACTGGGAATGGACGTCATGAGGAATCATGGATTCCAGTTGGATTTCGGACACCGAGTGTTGAGGATCGGTCAAGAAGAATTACTGCTACACAATCGTGACAACTTTGTGTTAGACGTAATAATGGCAGAAGATGTGATTCTCCCGGAACGAAGCGAAACGATCACCTCTACCTGTCTGAGGGGTGTTGTGGAAGAGGGAATTCCAGCCGTGATTGAACCAGAAAACGATGACAATCGACTGGCTCGGGGGGTACTGGTAGGAAAGGCGCTCGTTACTCTCTCAAGGGAAGTGCCTGTGCGGCTACTTAACATCAATCAGTACCCGGTCACCATCAAGAAGGGTACGAAGCTGGGCACATGTATAGCCGCATCGGCCATCGTCAGGGGCGTTAGTGAGGAAGAAAGCTCCAGACACACTCCGCAGGACTTGAAACAAATTCTTTCCCAGACCAGTGCGTTTCTCTCGCCCACACAGAAACAAAAGGCCAACGAATTAATAAATAAGTACCAGGACATATTTACCACCGAGAATGGGAAGCTGGGAAAGACTAAGGTCGTGACACATAAAATTGACACGGGCGAGACACGGCCGATTCGACAAACAGCAAGACGACTACCCTTGGCCAAACGGGAGGAAGCCGAGCAAATCATCAGGGACCTAGAGCGGGACGGAGTCATCGAGCCGTCAAGCAGTCCATGGGCCTCGCCGGTAGTACTGGTGAAGAAAAAGGATGGGACTACTCGATTCTGTGTAGACTACCGGCAGGTGAACAGTGTCACCAAAAAGGACAGCTACCCGCTACCACGTATCGACGACACACTCGATACCCTTGCTGGATCCACGATATTTTCGACCTTGGATTTAAAAAGCGGCTATTGGCAAGTCGAAATGGACCCTGCCGATAAGGAAAAGACGGCATTTACCTTCGGAAACGGCCTGTGGCATTTTACAGTCATGCCATTCGGACTTTGTAATGCCCCGGCGACGTTTGAGAGGCTGATGGAGAGCGTGCTAATGGGTCTGAC
Organism: Cryptocephalus moraei; assembly: GCA_946251905.1. NCBI lineage: Eukaryota > Metazoa > Arthropoda > Insecta > Coleoptera > Chrysomelidae > Cryptocephalus > Cryptocephalus moraei. The sequence goes on from OX276452.1 coordinate 17,240,054, forward strand.
GTGGAAAACGTGCCTAGTCTATTTGGACGATGTCATCGTGATGGGCAAGACCTTCGAAGGACATCTGAAAAACTTGGAGGACGTCTTCCAGAGACTGCGGGGTGCGGGGCTGAAACTGAACCCGAAGAAATGTCAACTCTTCAGAAGGAAGGTCTCGTATTTAGGGCACGTAGTGAGCAGAGAGGGCGTCGCCGTTGATCCGGACAAGACAAGTACGGTGAAGGAGTGGCCAATACCGGTAGATAAACACCAGTTGAGGAGTTTTCTGGGCCTCTGCACGTACTACCGACGATATGTCCGGATGTTCTCCGACGTCGCTAAGCCGTTGACAAGGCTCACGGAAGAAGGACGAAACTTCTGTTGGGATGAGGAATGCCAGTCTGCCTTCGACGAGCTGAAGAGGAAGTTGACCAGTGCCCCAGTGTTGAGTTTTCCTCTGCCAGAAGGACAATTCATCCTGGACACCGACGCGAGCAATGTGGGAATTGGAAGTGTTCTATCGCAGCGTCAGGAGGGACAAGAACGTGTCCTTGGATACTTCAGCAAGGTACTCTCCAAACCAGAAAGGAATTATTGCGTCACCCGACGTGAATTATTGGCCATCGTCAAGTCCATCGAGCACTTTCATAAATATTTGTGTGGAAGGAGGTTTTTGATCCGGACCGATCATGCTGCTCTTAAATGGCTCCTCCAGTTTAAGAATCCCGAAGGACAGATCGCTCGCTGGATCGAGAGGCTCCAGGAGTATGACTTTGTCATAGAACATCGGCCAGGACAGAGTCATGGAAACGCAGACGCACTCTCGAGAAGACCATGCCCTGATGAGTGTCCTCATTGTCATAGAGCTGAGGAAAATTCCGACAAAGTCTACCGAACCACCGTGGTCGCCGAGGAATGGACACCATCCTCGTTACGACAAGAGCAAGAAAAAGACCCGGTTCTCAAAGAAATCCTGGTTTGGAAGGAGGGAGGAGAGCGTCCTGAGTGGCAAAAGGTATCACCTGGCTCGCCAAAACTCAAGAGCTATTGGGCACAGTGGGACTCGTTAGTGGTTGAGGATGGACTACTAAAACGCGTACTGGAGAGCCAAGACGGGACGGAGGAAAGACGGCAGTTGGTAATTCCCTCCAGTAAAATCCCGGAGGTCTTGCGGCACCTTCACGACGAGTCGTCTGGTGGACATTTAGGGATCAAGAAAACCCTGCAGAAAGTACGAGAGCGATTCTACTGGATCAATTGTTCAGACGACGTGAAGGACTGGTGCAAGAAATGTACTACATGTTTCGCAAGTAATGGGCCACAAAGACGACCGAAAGCTCCCATGAAACAATATAACGTCGGGAGCCCCTTCGAAAGGATCGCTATTGATATAGCAGGACCCTTCCCTGAGACCGAAAAGGGGAATAAATACATCCTGGTCGTAATGGACTATTTTACGAAGTGGGTAGAAGCGTACGCTCTCCCTAATCAGGAGGCAGAGACAGTGGCCGATGTGCTCGTGAAGGAGCTGATCTGCCGGTTTGGAGTACCCATGGAATTACACTCGGATCAAGGAAGAAACTTTGAGAGTGGCCTATTCCGGAGGATCTGTGAGAAGTTTGGGGTGCGAAAAACAAGAACCACGGCCCTTCATCCTCAGTCTGACGGCATGGTAGAACGGATGAATCGCACCCTCAACCGCTATCTAGCGAAAATGGTCTCGTCACATCAAAGAGACTGGGACGAACACGTGCCGTTCTTCCTGATGGCCTACCGCTCGGCCGTTCATGAGTCGACAGGACAAACTACAGCCAAAGTCCTGTTCGGGCGAGAACTTAAACTGCCCTGTGATCTAATCTTTGGCGCTAGACCGGACGAGGACGTTTCGGGGGAAGATTACGTCTCCCGGATGCGGCAAAGGATGAACGAGATTCACGATCAAGTCCGGTACCAACTAAATATCGCCAGTGATCGCATCAAAGAGCGTTACGACATCAACGCTAAAGAGGGTGGCTACCAAATGGGAGATCGAGTTTGGCTGTACAACCCACAGAAGAAACGTGGTTTGTCCCCTAAGTTACAGACCAATTGGGAGGGTCCCTATGTTGTGAAGAAACGAATCAATGACGTGGTCTACCGGGTAAGCAAACTACCAAATGGCAAGCCGAGAGTGGTGCACTTCAATCGGTTGGCACCCTATGAGGGGTCGCACGATGAGGCGGAGGTTCCCCGAGTAAGAAACACATTGGCGCAGGAGAACGAACTTTCCTTCGAAGAATTTATGAGCGCCTACGGGGGTACCGGAAAAGCACGGTATGGGGTAACCTGTGAAAAACAACAGGATTTGTTCAGCGTACCTGAAGAATACTCGTTGGCCCATTGTGTGTCCGCCGACCTGGTAATGTCACGAGGTATCGCCACGGTTTTCAAGAAGAAGTACGGGCGCTTGGAACAACTCAGAGCGCAACTCCCGGAAATTGGCAAGGTTCTGGAACTACGTGACAACGTAAGACACATCTTTTATCTGGTTACGAAGGAGATCGGGTCCCTTAAACCATGTTATCACGATGTATGGCGAACCTTGCATAGGCTACGAGACCGACTGCTGGAGCTCGACATCAGGAAGCTAGCTGTCCACAAGTTAGGTGCTGGACGAGATCAGCTGGACTGGAGGGTTGTCCGGAATATGCTGGAAGTAGTGTTGAAGAATACCGGAGTGGAAGTTTTAGTCTGCTGTTTTGGGCCTGCACCATGTCGACTCGGGAAGACGGTCCCCTGTTATTTTGACGCCACGTCTCGCTGTAAGCGGGGGGCTAACTGCAGGTTCCTGCATGGGCCTACCAGGGATACGTTCCGAGACGAAACGTCTCTAAGGCGGGGGCAGTGTAATGCGAGAAGTAAACAAAGCGACACATGTTTACTCCTTCAAAAGAATAACTACGACGCGTACAAGACAGGTGCATGAACATTTGCTGCGTAGGCTTCTAGAATGTAATAGAATGTTCTCGATCAGGGTTGGGGGTGTATATATAAGGGGGCTTGTGATCGAGGGAGTTAGTTAGAAGTAGAGAAGCAGAAGTGAACGCGACATACGATCCGAAAGCGGAGCAGTACAAATAAATTATGTAGTGTCTAGTCTAGTGAACAAGTACTATAGTGTGTTAAATAAATTAGTGTTCAATTAATGTAAATAAATTATAAAATAAACGCTACACTATCATCAATATTTTATGACATTTTTCTATAGATTTTGTAACAAACCTGTAAACCATGAACTATATTTATTATGTATCCCATCTACACCTTCATTTCGTTTCATGTTTCAGTTTTACGTATAGTTTAAAGCGTTAGGTAGCTATGCAGATTTCAACCCTTTTAACGGGCATTTACCAATTCCTCGCGCCGATGTACTTTAACCATAATCGCTTTAACCAAAAATAACCAAAACAGATTAAAGATGCAGGGTACATAACAAAGTTACAATTAGGAGAGAAAAAAATGAGATAACGATAAAATAAGATTGATTTCAAGGTTGATTTTCTCATCACGCTTGTAATATTATTCGACCTAAATTACCGGGACCGGTGTAATGTTAATTAACCCCAGTTAGCCGCGACGTGCAGAATGCTAACTGTGCAATAATTAATAATCGCATTGAAAATACCTAATTTGAGCGCAGGCGTTCATATTTTTATTTGTTGCTAAGTGTATATCGCAATTCGCTGATGGGGACTAGTCAAACAAAATCGTCGAATCTGCAGTCTATATATTATAGTATAAACGTAGCCGATCAAATCAGTATCAATATCAGTTGGTCAGTGGCCATATAGTGAAGATCGCCATATTGCCGTGCAGCGTCCCCGTCACCGTCGAAACCATGCCAGTCATCCTCCCCCGAGCGCCTCCTTAGGGAGACTTCGTCTGGCTGAGGGTGACAATATTAAAGGCAAAAAATGTTCGGTGACACACATGTAAACATTTAGATATGCTAACAGACAAACTACGAAAAAAATGACGGAAGGTTTGCGAGATGATTTTGAACGAAAAAGCTTGTTAAAAAATACACTAAAAACAAAACTATGAACGAAGAAAAAGATGGGAATATCACATTGTTTCATCCAACACATGTAAGATTTAGATTATGAAAAATTGTTTTTAAATTTTTAATTTATATTAATATATTAATATTCATATTTGTCAATTAAGCTCACTAATAATGAGCATTATTCTCTTTAATCGTGCGGTACTTTTTTAGCAAACTATTTCACTTCCCTCATTACAGTTATACCAATTTCAGCTGCTGCCGCTCGAATTGAAGTTTGAGGATAAACAATCAATTTGACAAGTACATACTTCCTTTAAAAAAATGATTTTAAAGTTTATGTTAACATTATTTCATAACCTTTTTTATCCGAAAATTTCTTATTAATTCGATCGTTTAGTTTACTTGTTTTGATTTTTCATTTTTATTTTTAGGCTCATTATTGTTTATTTAATTTAACTCCACGACTCTGGCAACAGTGTACTGATCGTATATAATAAATAATCAAATAAAAGAATCAAAAATCGAATGATATATTCGCATATGGAAAACTAGTAAGTGAAACTTTTATCCATCGACCAGCAAAAGCAAAATATGAAATACCTATACTAATACTAAATAGAACTTTATATCGACTAATATCGCCAAATGTATGGTACCATATATTTAATGACATCACAACGAAATTTTGAAAATTGAAAATAATATTATTGCTATTGCATTAATCTAATACTTTGGATGGTAATCCATGTGGATCACATTTTGAAGGGGCAAAGTATTGTAACACCGTTAAAAAATTCAAACAGAATTAAAAAAGAAATATTTACTGTGTGTATTTTAAATATGTAAATTGGACTTGTTTGCTTGTTGTTAGGAATAAACACCACAAAAATAAAAGATGTAATGGAAATTGTTCAAATAAAATTTATTGAGTAGCGACTGGGAACCGTTTCTCCAAAAAGGAACTCCAATGGAAAAATGACAAATTTGACAATATAACGCAGAAAGTAAAATGCTACACGATATACATATCAACGTTAACAATAGAACTAATAATGTCTTTAGTTAAACCGTTAGCCCTATTACAGAATATCAAATTTCAATCCTGCGTTTCCATGCGAATTAGATCCAGATCCAGTAGGGTGTCCTTTCGATTCAGTTCCGGCGTTCCAGGTACTTCCTTTGAGATCGCTGGACAATGGAATCGGAGGCACGGCCGCATCTCTAGCGTATCCCTTGTGATGTTTTACTTCCCCAAAGAGGTTTTGCACAAGATTGTCGAGTGCAACGCCTACAGCAGGTAGGACAGCGTTTGCATCATCAGCTATTGATATTTGCGTGGTAATCGCCACCACTAATATAATGACAAAGGCGAAACGAAACTTCATTTTACTGGATCTGTGGGTGAACAATACTAATGAATGATGTTTTGTGCTAGGGATTCCGAGTATTTATACCGAATTTCTGTTTTGAGATTTGAGATAAACATGCAAAAAATAATAAATATAAATAAAATTATTATTCATGTAATTGTTTATTAGGCATTAAAGATGAATTAAGTCGAAATATACTCGAATAAATAATAACAATTAAATCGTACAATAAAATTCATACTATTATAAATAATATTTCTGTTCCCAGAAGCGAAAATCTTGTAACATTTCTCCCAAAAATTAAGTAGATCCATATATGGGAGATTCCATGTTAACTGATAAGGGAGTGAATGGGGTAGTTTTTAAATCGCTACCGGAAGTATCTAGTCGTCGTTAGGATATAAAGATGCCTCCGTTGCCACATTTTCAGCCCCCCATTTTGAGCCATTTTGGATTTGTGACCAATTTTCTGTTTTTTCATTGTTTTGCGCGCCATGACAAATTTTCGCTTTTAGACTGCCGATGCGAGAATATGCGTTTAAAAGGAATTAGGATTGGATGCTCCCCCGAGCGAGAAACTCGAAAAAAAAAAGGTCAAAACAAATTATCGGTTTGTATTTTGGTTTTAAGTAATGAAACACGCGAAAAACTGATTTTTTTGTGGAAAAATGAAATATTTCTGTGTCTAACCCTGTGAAAATTCATGCAAACATTGAATTTGATTTTTTTTGACGTTCCAGTATTATACCTTAATCGTGAAGAAACATTTTCGGTTAATTCCGAAGCCTATAATCTTGATTTTACCTTTTTTTGAAATCTTGAAACCAACAAAGTGCTCTAACTCACCAATTGGCATATTCAATTTTTTCACCGGAGGGAGGAGATCTAGATAATATACAAATTGATGGGAAAACACGAAAAAATACATTATAAAAACCCAGAAAGTTATACTTTATTCTTCCAATCTAACTGGTACAGAGAATTTAAGGAATCAAGCTCTTCAATGCTAAATTTGTTGAAATGTGTTTGAATTTTGTGTACCTGAGTTTTGTTCAAAGTGAACGTTTTCGGTGATTTCTTTTTTTCAGTGAGCTTAACCTCACACAAACATGGGGAAAAGGTACAGTTAGCCAAATAGGTGAGTCAGGAAAGAAGTAAACACTTGAGACAGAATTATAGCTAATCAATGATATCTCTGTCTCATCAGTTATCTGATGAGTCTGATGTCAGTTGTTCAAAAGAACATCGATATTGTAACGAAACGGCTCGCCGCGGCATAAACACGCCGGGAGCTACACAAGTTCGCCGAATTGCGATCCCGGGAAGGACGGGTCGAAGCCGACGGCTCGAGAAGCTTCGATGCGATAACAAGTTCCGCGAATTCTAGAATGATCTCCAGAAACTTCGGGAATATTCCGGCAAACGTCTAGAAGCCTTCTACCTGCCATAAAAAGGGAATGTCGGACCCGAGGCAGGAGAGTTGAAGAACCGGTACGTAAACATTCGAGCGAGAGATCGGGCGCGTTAAGTAAATAAACATCTGTGTATGCGAATATAAATTAAATTAAGGGATTGTTAAGTTAAGTTTATAAGTGTAGTGTAAGAAATAAATTAATTAGGATAATCGCGTAGTGTTTTAGTTTTAGTAGACAGTAAAAACGTAACAGTGGTGTCAGAAGTGGGATTAGTTAGTGAAATAAATTAAGAACAATGAAGAAATTACGCGATTTAAAAGTTGTGGACCTCAAACGCGAGTTGGAAGAACGAGAACTCGAAACGTCAGGGGCGAAAACAGTGCTGCAGAAACGTCTGAGTGCGTATATAATTGAAAATGGAGACGACCCTGAAACTTTCTGTTCCGAAGAAGAAGGTGAGCGCCTCCTGGACAACAAATTGGGAAAACTTCATGGCGAGTTAGGCAACAAAGTGGAAAAACTCCATGATGAAATGGGAAAACTGCACGGTGAGTTGGACCACAAACTGGGGAAACTCCACTATGAGTTGGACAACAAAATAGGAAAGCTCCACGGCGAGTTGGACAATCTAGGAGAACTCCACGGTGAGCTGGATAGTAGAATTGGAAATCTGGACAACGCACTGCAGACTGAGAAAATCCAACGACTGGAACTGGAAAACCAACTATGAGAATTGCGGAACCGATTACAATCCATGCATTTCCAGCCCAGTCCGCAAAACATATCCAGCCCAGGTAATCCGTTCAACGACTCGGAGGAGGTGACCAGGATCGAGGCTGTCCCTACTGCGAGCCATCGAGTGAAGCCGCCAACCTTCGACGGGGAAATACCCTAGGAGAACTACCTCCGGCAGTTCGAGGCAGCGGCGAAGGCCAACAACTGGGCGCCAAGGGATAAGGCAGTGGCCCTGACGGTCGCTCTCCGGGGAAGCGCCCTCGACGTACTGCAGACTGTTCCAGAGGGGGAGCTGGACAACTTCGAACTACTCGTCCAAAGGCTGGAGAGGCGGTACGGGCACGCACACCTGAGGCAGGTCTACCAATGCCAAATGAAGACCCGACGACAGAAGCAGGCAGAGAGCCTTCAGGAGTTCGAAGCCGACATCGCGAAGCTAGTCAGATTCGCCTACCCGGAAGCGGCGGAGTCCATGGCGGAGAGTCTCGCGGTCTCGGCCTTCATCGACGGCTTGAGGGATGTGGAGATGCAGCGGGCGGTACGGCTGTCACGTCCCAAGAGCACATTGGAAGCCCTCTCGATGGCCCTGGAATACGAGGCGGCGACGGAGGCGTCGAGGAGCTGCGGCCGGGTCAGGACGGTGGTCGGGGACGACGCAGGCGTGGAGGCCGAACGGAGGGCGGACGCCTTGGAGCAGGTTGTCAACGCCCTCAAGGGATTGCTGAAGGGAAGCAAAAAGGAACCAGCGAAGTGCTGCCCGTGTGGAGAAGTTTGTAACGAAGCTTATTTTTCCGTGGCTAGAACCCTTGTCTCCATCTGTTACCATTTGCGGAATTTCCGTAAATTCAAATAAATAACAATTGTCTTTCCGCCGTAACACCTGCAAAACCCGAGACCAAGTTTAAACAAAAGACCACCAGTTGTCTCTCTAATCTACGAGCCGCAAACTACCCAAAATTATTTACCCGGGAGCTCTAAATACGAGAGAAAAATATCGAAAATTATCAAAAAGTGCTCCGACTTCCGACCGCCTTCCGCCGACGACAGCAGGTGCGCCGATAGCACACGTGTTCCGATCCCGCCGTTGCCGTGCCGTACCGATCCCGCCGTTCGCAGCGTTGCCGTTCCGAACCGACCGACCGGGGGAACCAGGAACCGACCGTTCAAGGTAAAGTAGTCGTTAGGGAATTTCGACCGCCCCTTCCCTACCGTCCTGTTGGGTCAAGCTATTGGATTGACTCTTCCCAGGGTGATACTCGGGAGGATCAATTTAGGCTGTTTGGGTAGGTGCTCCCCAGGGTGATACTCGGGGTGGCCTCCCTGAATACGACCCCACCCGCTTCCCTGCCGTTCCCGTTGGATTAGGCCAACGAACTGACTCTTCCTAGGGTGATACTCGGGAGGATCAATTCGGGCTGTTTGGGTAGGTGCTCCCCAGGGTGATACTCGGGGTGGCCTCCTTGAACACAATCCAACAAATTCCCGGTTGTCTCGACTACCCGCAGGGCCCCGTTCGCCCTATTATCAAATCGGCGCCTGGAGTACCGTTTATGCCTGGTTTCCCTGATGTAATTCGCGACCGCTTCTTTTCTAATTAATTTCAAATTAATATTTCGAATTAAAATCCGCCGAATTGCATAACCGTTCATTCCTAAATATAGTTAAACCCCGCTTGCTAGATTTTTACCTATAATGCTTGCCCCGCTCTCACCGCTTCGTAACACTTGCTTAACCGTTGCACGTAACTAGCTCTTCTATTGCGTATAGGCATGTCATCTACTAGATTAGCTAAACCGCTATGCAATACCCACCCCCCCCTTTTATAACCGCACCGTGCATTGTTGCCTGACCGCTTCGTAAGACCGAAACCACCCAAGGCGGATCAACTTTAAATAGGTTACCTCATTGAACAGCTCCCGGGCGAGGGGGTCGTGCGGGGGAGGCGGAGTTCGTGACGTAGACTGGCGACCCAGGTCTGAGTTTTATTACCTCTGTTTAATCCATTTTAATCTAACTCTGTGGTTTAACCTATGTTTTGTATTACTCTGACAGTTTGGCGTTTGGCTATCGTTTTCGTTAGTAATTGACAACAGTTTTGAGTTTTTCAAAGTACATATTTTTTGCATTGCCGGTCGCCGTGTGACGTAGATCGGTCGCGCACTGTTGTGGTAGGTCAGGATCGCTTGAGGCAACCTATTTAAAGTTAATAGGCCTTGGAAACCACTCACGTATTTCCGATGTACATAGTTGCCGGATCTATCCGCTTTTCGTAGAATTAGGGAAAATTGAACATAGATGCCGCTTTTCTGTAGAAACCGATTTTTTAGTTATTACACCGTTGCCGATGCTTCCATTTCTCTAACATGTTGTCTATATTTACTTTTTGCCGTTTTCTATAATAAATTAGTTTTATTTGTTTTCCGAATTGTGTGTTTTATTTTCACGGACTTCCTGGCATTCTCCTGAGTATAAACTAACCCGTGGCTTTAGGGAGTAAACCCATAAAAAATCTGGCGCCCGAGCAAAACCGAAAAATGATCCTGAAGCCAGGCCTGCCGAACACGCGAGGGAAGAGAGTGATGGAGTCCAGGTGGAGGTTGCGAACGGCTACGGGCGAAGCTGCCGCCGTCCACGGAGAAGTCGCCGGCGAGATCAAGATCGGCACTGCACGATTCTTGCCACACCGAGTCCTGATCGCCGACATAGAAGAGGACGCCATCTTGGGCATGGACATCATGAAGACCCACGGCTTCGCACTCAATTTGAAACGACAAGTGATGCAGGTCGGCCCAGAGGAAATTTTCCTGCACACCAAGGGCGAGACGATCCATCAGATAAGGCTGACGGAAGACACGATCCTGCCAAGTAGGAGCGAATCGATCGTGGTGACCCGACTTCATGGCGTCACAGGAAAAGGGAGTCCTGCCGTAGTGGAACCTTGGAACCACGACGTGGAGGTGGGCGGAGGCGTTCTCGTAGGGAAGACCGTGGTGACGCTGGGTGATGAAATTCCCGTCCGGCTAATTAACATCAATGACTACCCAGTTACCATCCGTAAGGGGACCAAAGTGGGAACCTGCTCACCAGTGACGTCACTGATCCACCAGGTGACGGAAAGCGCTGGCTGCCAAGCCGCGAAAGTGGAGGAAGCTCTAGTGGATGCCTGCGATTCTCTCGCTGGATCCGAAAAGAAGAGGCTTATTGAGCTACTCCGTAGATACCGATCGATTTTCGTGTCTGACAAGGGACCTTCTGGGAGAACGAGTATTGTTAGACACAAGATCGATACGGGGAACGCGAGACCAATCCGCCAGTCAGCAAGGAGGTTGCCGCAGGCCAAGCGGGAGGTAGCGGAGAAGATCATCCACGACATGGAGAAAGAGGGAGTCATCGAGCCATATAGCAGTCCTTGGGCACCTCCTGTAGTCCTGGTAAAGAAGAAGGATGGAGACACCAGGTTCTGAGTAGATTATCGTCTACTAAACAACGTCACGAAGAAAGACAGCTACCCTCTTCCCCGGATAGACGACACCCTGGATACTGTCGCTGGATCGAAGCTGTTTTCCACCTTGGACCTGAAGAGTGGCTACTGGCAGGTAGAAATGGACCCTGCAGACAAGGAGAAGACGGCTTTCACAGTAGGATCTGGACTGTGGCAATTCACGGTTATGCCATTCGGGCTGTGTAATGCGCCTGCTACTTTCGAGAGGCTCATGGAGAACATACTCAGAGGGCTCTCCTGGAAAACGTGCCTCATGTACCTGGATGACATAATCGTCGTAGGGAGGACGTTTGACGAACACCTGTCAAACCTGGAGGAAGTTTTCAAGAGACTTCAAATGGCTAACCTGACGCTCAACCCAAAGAAATGCCATCTGTTACGAACGAGAGTACACTATCTGGGTCACGTGGTCAGCAGTAACGGCGTCGAGGTGGACCCTGAAAAAGTGCGAGCAGTCCAAGAATGGCCAACACCGAAGGACAAACATCAATTGCGGAGTTTCCTGGGGCTTTGCACTTACTACCGTCGTTACGTCCGAATGTTCTCTGACCTCGCAAAGCCGCTGACACGACTAACCGAAGAAAAACGAGCCTTCCTTTGGGATGAAGAATGCCAGGCAGCTTTCGACGCCCTGAAAAGACGCTTGACGACGGCCCCTGTTCTCGGGTTCCCGACCCAAGAGGGACGCTTCATCTTGGATACAGATGCAAGCAACGACGGGATCGGAGGGGTTTTGTCACAGCTGCAAGATGGGCAAGAGCGGGTGGTTGGCTATTTCAGTAAAGTCCTGTCGAAGCCCGAGAGGAACTACTGTGTCACCAGAAGGGAGTTGTTAGCCGCCGTGAAGTCAGTAGAACATTTCTACAAGTACCTGTACGGGAGGAAGTTCCTGTTGAGAACGGACCACGCGGCGATCAGATGGCTCCTGCGATTCAAGAACCCGGAAGGCCAGAGAGCTGGGTGGATTGAGCGTCTTCAGGAATACGACTTCGACATCGAACATAGAGCAGGAACCAGCCACCGTAATGCTGACGCTCTTTCAAGAAGACCGTGTCCAGAGGGATGTTCCCATTGCAGTCGTGCAAAGGTGAAAGAGGCTTCTACCTGCCGCACGACGGTCACCGACGAGTACTGGTCAACAGACGGGCTGCGGCGAGCTCAGGAAGGCGACCCTGAACTTCAACAGATCTTGAAGTGGAAAGAAGAAGGACGTCGGCCGGAATGGCAGGAAGTGGCTCCATCCTCTAGAACCCTGAAATCGTACTGGGCACAGTGGGACTCCCTGGTAATACAGGATGGACTGCTCAAGAGGGTGCTTGAATCCGATAATGGCGCAGAAAGACGACTCCAACTCATCGTGCCCAAGATCAAGGTGGCGGAGGTGCTACGTCACCTCCATGACGGAACCTCAGGAGGCCACCTGGGAGTAAAGAAGACCCTGCAGAAAGTGCGCGAGCGTTTCTATTGGGTGGGCTGCTCTGAGGCTGTTCGCGAATGGTGCAGAAAGTGTACAGTTTGCTCCGCCAGCAATGGACCACACCGCAAACCGAAAGCCCCAATGAAGCAGTACAATGTGGGAAGTCCTTTCGAGAGGATCGCCCTAGACATTACTGGACCATTTGTAACGTTATTTTTTTTGAGAGGAGGCCTGAATCGACAACCTTAGCCAGATAATTGGAAATTATTTAAGATCCTTGGATATGCAACCAACTTAGCTCTTTACTTAGTAACTCTACCTAACTTTATATTCACACATTTTACGTAATTCACGTCCCCGGGAGCCAAACTAACCTGTTGACATAGCTCGTTTGCCCCTAAGGCCAACAGGAGTCAGGTAGTAAAGGTAAATGTAAATCATAACCTCTAACAGGCCACATGTAATTAAATACCAGGGAATAGGGCCGATGTAACAGGACTAGTGTCGCAAGGGATAGGGTGTATTGTTGCCCCATTAAGGGCTAAGTTATTAGTTTCGTCTCCCTTCCCTTGTGAACACATTTCTGGTTCATGAGAGGTTATGCGCGATTGGTTGACAGTTAGGAACATTTATTTGTATTGGTAATGAATTTTGTTAAGTTTACGGCCATACCTTCTAGAAGGTACCTTTTTTTGTATAGAAGGAACGATTAGTATAAAAGCGGACAGGTCCCCCTGTCTCGCTCTCTCTTACGCTCTTACTCTCTTACTCTCTGTTAGCTCTTACTCTCTGTTAGCTCTTACTCTTGCTCTTTGTTAACGTTAGTTATTTTAGTGATTTACTCTCTGTTAATCTCAGTGATTTACGCTCTGTTAAACTTTGTGACTCTCTGTTAACCTCAGTTATTCTTGCCCTCCGCCATCGAGTGGTTCCTGATTCCGGGTGTAAGTGCGAGCGATAGAAAGTGGAATTCTCGCGAACAGTGTGATCCCGAACCGGTTGGTGTGTGCACGGAACGACCGTTACGTGAACGCGGTGTTTCGTCGTTTCGTCTCGCGCGCTGACAGGCGACAGCGAGACAAAGGGGGTTCCTGTTCCGGCGTTCCGGCCGTGACCCGTCCTGCAGCGACGCGCTCCCGATCCGAGGACCCCGCCGATCTGTCAACAGGGGGGCCCAGAGCCGTCCACGCAGTAGTCCCGCTACGACGCCAGAGCCGCCCACGCAGTTGGACCAGCCACAACGACCAGGGGACCTACGTAAGCAGTCCAGGGGTCAGCTACGACGCCAGAGCCGCCCACGCAGTTGGACCAGCCTCCACGACCAGGGGGCCAACGTAGGCAGTCCAGGGGTTCAGTGACGACGCCGGAGCTGCTCACGCCGATAGACCAGCCACAACAGTCCAGGGGGCCTACGCCGGCAGTCCAGGCAGTCTCTCGAGGGCCATCGGCAGCGCCGCCCCGTACCGGTCGGGACCGGAAGAAGTCAGGTCAGGGAGATTAGGGCACAATATTTAAGTGGTTGCATATCCGAGAGTTGGGTATTATATCAGACAGTATATTAAATTCATTTATTAGAGTTGTTCAAGTTTTATTTTTCGGATCTAACCTCAACCTCTCTCTCGGATTCGAATAAGCCTTCGTAAAGGTAAGTGAGACATCTGATAGCTGTGAGACAGTATCGTCTCCTCTTAACAACTAGAGGGGAGATCGAAGTATCAGTCAGGGCCGGGCTTTGTAGTTGTTGGCGCCCTTCTTTCATCAAATTATTTGGTCAACTTGTAGTTCACCCACGACCACTCACCGACGAGTTGAGTTAGTCGGGCCCCGTGAGTAAGATCGTCGAACGTCTTGTAACGTTAATAAGATTTAACGTTGCACATTCCCTGAAACCGATTGCGGCAACAAGTACATCCTGGTGGCGATGGACTACTTCACGAAATGGGTAGAGGCCTACGCGATTCCCAATCAAGCAGCAACAACTGTCGCAGATGTCCTGGTGAAGGAGCTAGTGAGCCGCTTCGGAGTACCGTTGGAATTGCATTCCGACCAGGATCGTAACTTCGAGACTTCGAGAGCGAGCTGTTCCAGGGAGTTTGCGAAAAATTGGGAATTCGCAAAACTAGAACAACGGCGCTGCACCCTCAGTCTGACGGAATGGTGGAGAGGATGAACCGCACCATGGGCAAGTACCTCTCGAAGGTAGTGTCTCAACACCAACGAGACTGGGATCGACATCTCCCCTTTTTCCTGATGGCCTACCGTTCTGCCATCAACGAGTCCACCGGCCAGACACCAGCAAGGGTACTGTTCGGGCGGGAGATGCGGCTTCCCTGCGATCTGAACTTCGGTTGCAAACCGGGAGAAGATCTGGCTGGGGAAGACTACGTCACAGAGCTGCGCCGAAAGATGGACCAGATTCACGAGATGGTACGGACAAATCTCTTTTGTGGAAAAATGAAATATTTCTGTGTCTAACCCTGTGAAAATTCATGCAAATATTGAATTTGATATTTTTTGACGTTCCAGTATTATACCTTAATCGTGAAGAAACATTTTCGGTTCATTCCGAAGCCTATAATCTTGATTTTACCTTTTTTTGAAATTTTGAAACCAACAAAGTGCTCTAACTCACCAATTGGCATACTTAATTTTTTCACCGGAGGGAGGAGATCTAGAAAATATACAAATTGATGGGAAAACACGAAAAAATACATTATAAAAACCCAGAAAGTTATACATTATTCTTCCAATCTAACTGGTACAGAGAATTTAAGGAATCAAGCTCTTCAATGCTAAATTTGTTGAAATGTGTTTGAATTTTGTGTACCTGAGCTTTGTTCAAAGTGAACGTTTTCGGTGATTTCTTTTTTTCGGTGAGCTTAACCTCACACAAACATGGGGAGAAGGTACAGTCAGCCAAATAGGTGAGTCAGGAAAGAAATAAACACTTGAGACAGAATTTTAGCTAAACACTGATATCTCTGTCTCATCAGTTATCTGATGAGTCTGATATCAGTTGTTCAAAAGAATATCGATATTGTCAGAATTAATCGTGTTAGTATGTGTAACTCTACCCGGAACAAAGAGCTCTTCTCACTTCGAAGTGCTCCATAACGATAAATCATCGAATCATTTTTTTTTAATTTAGTTGAAAATCGGGTTATGGAATGTACAAGGTCGTTATGAAGACTATGAGAACATTAAACTTTGAGGCGTTTTGAAATCGTGCTAATTTTAATCGATATTTCCCGTAAACTGTTCAAAAGCTTTTTCACAAAACTTAAGACTAAAATCCAGAGTACATAACAAAGTTACAATTAGGAGAGAAAAAAAAAAGATAACGATAAAATAAGATTGATTTCAAAGTTGATTTTCTCATCACGCTTGTAATATTATTCGACCTAAATTACCGGGACCGGGGTAATGTTAATTAACCCCAGTTAGCCGCGACGTGCAGAATGCTAACTGTGCAATAATTAATAATCGCATTGAAAATACCTAATTTGAGCGCAGGCGTTCATATTTTTATTTGTTGCTAAGTGTATATCGCAATTCGCTGATGGAGACTAGTCAAACAAAATCGTCGAATCTGCAGTCTATATATTATAGTATAAACGTAGCCGATCAAATCAGTATCAATATCAGTTGGTCAGTGGCCATATAGTGAAGATCGCCATATTGCCGTGCAGCGTCCCCGTCACCGTCGAAACCATGCCAGTCATCCTCCCCCGAACGCCTCCTTAGGGAGACTTCGTCTGGCTGAGGGTGACAATATTAAAGGCAAAAAATGTTCGGTGACACACATGTTAACATTTATATATGCTAACAGACAAACTACGAAAGAAATGACGGAAGGTTTGCGAGATGTTTTTGAACGAAAAAGCTTGTTAAAAAATACACTAAAAACAAAACTATGAACGAAGAAAAAGATGGGAATATCACATTGTTTCATCCAACACATGTAAGATTTAGATTATGAAAAATTGTTTTTAAATTTTTAATTTATATTAATATAGTAATATTCATATTTGTCAATTAATGCTCACTTATAATGAGCATTATTCTCTTTAATCGTGCGGTACTTTTTTAGCAAACTATTTCACTTCCCTCATTACAGTTATACCAATTTCAGCTGCTGCCGCTCGAATTGAAGTTTGAGGATAAACAATCAATTTGACAAGTACATACTTCCTTTAAAAAAATGATTTTAAAGTTTATGTTAACATTATTTCATAACCTTTTTTATCCGAAAATTTCTTATTAATTCGATCGTTTAGTTTACTTGTTTTGATTTTTCATTTTTATTTTTAGGCTCATTATTGTTTATTTAATTTAACTCCACGACTCTGGCAACAGTGTACTGATCGTATATAATAAATAATCAAATAAAAGAATCAAAAATCGAATGATATATTCGCATATGGAAAACTAGTAAGTGAAACTTTTATCCATCGACCAGCAAAAGCAAAATATGAAATACCTATATTAATACTAAATAGAACTTTATATCGACTAATATCGCCAAATGTATGATACCATATATTTAATGACATCACAACGAAATTTTGAAAATTGAAAATAATATTATTGCTATTGCATTAATCTAATACTTTGGATGGTAATCCATGTGGATCACATTTTGAAGGGGCAAAGTATTGTAACACCGTTAAAAAATTCAAACAGAATTAAAAAAGAAATATTTACTGTGTGTATTTTAAATATGTAAATTGGACTTGTTTGCTTGTTGTTAGGAATAAACACCACAAAAATAAAAGATGTAATGGAAATTGTTCAAATAAAATTTATTGAGTAGCGACTGGGAACCGTTTCTCCAAAAAGGAACTCCAATGGAAAAATGACAAATTGTCAATATAACGCATAAAGTAAAATGCTACACGATATACATATCAACATTAACAATAGAACCAATAATGTCTTTAGTTAAACCGTTAGCCCTATTACAGAATATCTAATTTCAATCCTGCGTTTTCATGCGAATTAGCTATTTATAGCTTTGCCCCTCCAGATCCAGTAGGGCGTCCTTTCGATTCAGTTCCGGCGTTCCAGGTACTTCCTTTGAGATCGCTGGACAATGGAATCGGAGGCACGGCCGCATCTCTAGCGTATCCCTTGTGATGTTTTACTTCCCCAAAGAGGTTTTGCACAAGATTGTCGAGTGCAACGCCTACAGCAGGTAGGACAGCGTTTGCATCATCAGCTATTGACATTTGCGTGGTAATCGCCACCACTAATATAATGACAAAGGCGAAACGAAACTTCATTTTACTGGATCTGTGGGTGAACAATACTAATGAATGATGCTTTGTGCTAGGGATTCCGAGTATTTATACCGAATTTCTGTTTTGAGATTTGAGATAAACATGAAAAAAATAATAAATTTAAATAAAATTATTTTTCATGTAACTGTTTATTAGGCATTAAAGATGAATTAAGTCGAAATACAATCGAATAAATAATAACAATTAAATCGTACACTACATATAGACTATTCGTCTGGACGGTTACACACGCCTTTATTTCACTTCCATGTAGACTTCATTAGCTAACGAGTCAAATGGACTTCCAAAATTCATATTATTATAAATAATATTTACTGTTCCCAGAAGCGAAAATCTTGTAAGATTTTCCCCAAAACTAAGTAGATCCATATATGGGAGATTCCATGTCAACTGATAAGGGAGTGAATGGGGTAGTTTTTAAATCGCTACCGGAAGTATCTAGTCGTCGTTAGGATATAAAGATGCGTCCGTTGCCACATTTTCAGCCCCCATTTTGAGCCATTTTGGATTTGTGACCAATTTTCTGTTTTTTCATTGTTTTGCGCGCCATGACAAATTTTCGCTTTTAGACTGCCGATGCGAGAATATGCGTTTAAAAGGAATTAGGATTGGATGCTCCCCCGAGCGAGAAACTCGAAAAAAAAAAGGTCAAAACAAATTATCGGTTTGTATTTTGGTTTTAAGTAATGAAACACGCGAAAAACTGATTTTTTGTGGAAAAATGAAATATTTCTGTGTCTAACCCTGTGAAAATTCATGCAAACATTGAATTTGATATTTTTTGACGTTCCAGTATTATACCTTAATCGCGAAGAAACATTTTCGGTTAATTCCGAAGCCTATAATCTTGATTTTACCTTTTTTTGAAATCTTGAAACCAACAAAGTGCTCTAACTCACCAATTGGCATACTCAATTTTTTCACCGGAGGGAGGAGATCTAGATAATATACAAATTGATGGGAAAACACGAAAAAATACATTATAAAAACCCAGAAAGTTATACTTTATTCTTCCAATCTAACTGGTACAGAGAATTTAAGGAATCAAGCTCTTCAATGCTAAATTTGTTGAAATGTGTTTGAATTTTGTGTACCTGAGTTTTGTTCAAAGTGAACGTTTTCGGTGATTTCTTTTTTTCAGTGAGCTTAACCTCACACAAACATGGGGAAAAGGTACAGTTAGCCAAATAGGTGAGTCAGGAAAGAAGTAAACACTTGAGACAGAATTATAGCTAATCAATGATATCTCTGTCTCATCAGTTATCTGATGAGTCTGATGTCAGTTGTTCAAAAGAACATCGATATTGTAACGAAACGGCTCGCCGCGGCATAAACACGCCGGGAGCTACACAAGTTCGCCGAATTGCGATCCCGGGAAGGACGGGTCGAAGCCGACGGCTCGAAGAGCCGACGGCTCGAGAAGCTTCGATGCGATAACAAGTTCCGCGAATTCTAGAATGATCTCCAGAAACTTCGGGAATATTCCGGCAAACGTCTAGAAGCCTTCTACCTGCCATAAAAAGGGAATGTCGGACCCGAGGCAGGAGAGTTGAAGAACCGGTGCGTAAACATTCGAGCGAGAGATCGGGCGCGTTAAGTAAATAAACATCTGTGTATGCGAATATAAATTAAATTAAGGGATTGTTAAGTTAAGTTTATAAGTGTAGTGTAAGAAATAAATTAATTAGGATAATCGCGTAGTGTTTTAGTTTTAGTAGACAGTAAAAACGTTACAATTTTCTCAGAATTAATCGTGCTAGTATGTGTAACTCTACCCGGAACAAAGAGTTCTTCTCACTTCGAAGTGCTCCATAACGATAAATCATCGAATCATTTTTTTAATTTAGTTGAAAATCGGGTTATGGAATGTACAAGGTCGTTATGAAGACTATGAGAACATTAAACTTTGAGACGTTTTGAAATCGTGCTAATTTTAATGGATATTTCCCGTAAACTGTTCAAAAGCTTTTTCAGCAAAACTTAAGACTAAATTACTAGAATGCTATGTGTGACTAAAAATTATATATAATGAAATAAATATGATTATGTTGATTAAATGGTGATTATAAATTAATTAATCAATTTATATATGAATTGTGAATAATTAAAAATTTTATCCATGTAAATAAATATGGCTAAATTGATAAAATGGTAATTATGAATTAAAAATTATTCCTGAAAGTTGTTAATTATTTAAAGGACTTTTAAATTGAAAATTACCGAATTCATATCACATTCATTATTGCGAATGTGATATCAGGGTATCCGAGAGTACATAGCAAATTAAGTTGCAGCTAGTCTGCTAACATGACACGCCTTTTCCCTATTCTGTGTATCGATATACGAGTATATGAGTTGCCAAATATGATCTGAATCTTAAACTTGAAATAAAGACCTACGTCTTTAACAGCAGCTGTCAGTAAAACTCGAAACGCAATGGGCAATACGCATAAGATAAATATTAAAAAAGTTAAATCTATCCGTCGGACTGTTGCCAAATAGCATGAAATTATATTTATATCTATTTAAACATATAATAATTTACTAGAGTTACTATAAGTTTCATGAACACGTTAATCTTTCTTAAAATACAAAAGGCTTAATCAAATTTTCAGCGATCCACACCCACACTTCACCATAAAGATTTACCTTCAGGTAGGTCTGTATATGAAATATTTGCAGTAAAATTTGGACTGGACTGTTCCATCTCGGAGACATTCACTATGTCGCTGGTGCGAGGACCTGCAGGATACCATGCATTAAATTGTGAACCATAGGCTTATAGTAACAGAAACTTTACGCGGTTCTCATAGAAAAGAAATTCTTATATGCTTGCAGTACGCCAACTAAATAAAAGGTAAACAACTTTATGATCTGTTTTTATAATGATTTTTGAAGTGAAACTTCTTTGCGCACGTTGTATACATTGAGATAGGGTGTTGGTCGAAAAATCGCGTCACGCGTTATAAGTAATCCGAGGACAAAGCCGTGTTGCCAGAATGCGCGTAAAGTGTACCTCTTCCATCGCGCCCGCGAACCGAGCCGATCGCCAAATCGTTTACATGTGGTACCAAAGAGGTCAACGTGGCATCACCGGAGAGCGTCTAGACTTTCGGACAGCTTACACCTAACCTAACCTCAAACACGAGAAACTATAACTTCGAGCGGCGAAAAAACGGTGAGCTGTATTGTTTAATTACGTGACATGGACATAGAGAAAAGTGAGGAGGCGTCGAGCCTCACCTCACCTCAGATGAGAACATGGAGACACCGGAAGAGATGAAAGCCCACGGCGCACGGAGACTGGTCCGCGGCGAATGGGTGGTAATTCTCGAAGTCGAACACAAGACGAACGGGCTTGAGGCGGCGTACGCGCGAATCTGCGGTGACCATCGTGAAGACGGTCGTGGGAAGACTTCAGCAATAGATAGTGGAAGCGGCGAGGCAACAAGCGACCATTGTTGCTCTGAATGTGTCGGGGCAGACAGCAACGGTCGGATCGAGCCGCATCGAGGAATCCGGAGTGGAGCAGGCGAGTGCTCGACTTCGACCGTCTTTGGCGATGAATATGGTGGAAGCTATCGACCCCATCAGCCCGGAGAGCAGTGTGGACACAGCGATGGCTCTCCGAGATTGATCAACTTGGGGGCGTTCTACGACTGGACAGATTTAGAGAGAGAAATTTGTTGCAGGCGCGGTTATCAGGGACGGCGAAGCTCTGGCATCAGCATCTCAACAACTATTATCGACCATGGGCAAAGTGGCGAGCCATGTTAGTGACGTCGTTCCTTAGGCAGCGAGATTTCCACGGGATGATGACGGAGATGATGAGATGGGAAAAGTTGGCCAGCGAGACAATGAGCACCTACTACCAGGCGAAGCTGACGGGAGAATCGGCGTTACCAGCGAAACGCTGTCTCCTGCATTATAGCTGGATTGCCGGCAGAGCTACGAGCGAGTGCTTATGGCGTCTGTAGCACTTCCCCGGAGCAGGGCAATTGAAAGCGTTTGATGTTACAACTGCCAGCAAGTGGGAGATCACCTGAGCCAAGACTGTCGGCAGACTCGAGCGGACCGGTGCAAGGTTGCCTCAGCAAAAAAAATTATCTTTTATATTTCATTTATATATCCTGTATCTCGGTGAGCGCGCGCGCGCGCGCGCGCGCGTGTTGTGTGTGTGTGTGTGTGTGTGTGTCTGTGTGTGTGTGTCTGTGTGTGTGTGTCTGTGTGTGTGTGTCTGTGTGTGTGTGTCTGTGTGTGTGTGTCTGTGTGTGTGTGTCTGTGTGTGTGTGTGTCTGTGTGTGTGTGTGTCTGTGTGTGTGTGTGTCTGTGTGTGTGTGTGTCTGTGTGTGTGTGTGTCTGTGTGTGTGTGTGTCTGTGTGTGTGTGTGTCTGTGTGTGTGTGTGTCTGTGTGTGTGTGTGTCTGTGTGTGTGTGTGTCTGTGTGTGTGTGTGTCTGTGTGTGTGTGTGTGTCTGTGTGTGTGTGTGTGTGTGTCTGTGTGTGTGTGTGTCTGTGTGTGTGTGTGTCTGTGTGTGTGTGTCTGTGTGTGTGTGTGTGTCTGTGTGTGTGTGTGTCTGTGTGTGTGTGTGCCTGTGTGTGTGTGTGTGCCTGTGTGTGTGTGTGTGTGCCTGTGTGTGTGTGTGTGCCTGTGTGTGTGTGTGTGCCTGTGTGTGTGTGTGTGCCTGTGTGTGTGTGTGTGCCTGTGTGTGTGTGTGTGCCTGTGTGTGTGTGTGTGCCTGTGTGTGTGTGTGTGCCTGTGTGTGTGTGTGTGCCTGTGTGTGTGTGTGTGCCTGTGTGTGTGTGTGTGCCTGTGTGTGTGTGTGCCTGTGTGTGTGTGTGTCTGTGTGTGTGTGTGTGTCTGTGTGTGTGTGTGTCTGTGTGTGTGTGTCTGTGTGTGTGTGTGTCTGTGTGTGTGTGTGTCTGTGTGTGTGTGTGTCTGTGTGTGTGTGTGTCTGTGTGTGTCTGTGTGTGTGTGTCTGTGTGTGTCTGTGTGTGTGTGTCTGTGTGTGTGTGTCTGTGTGTGTGTGTCTGTGTGTGTGTGTCTGTGTGTGTGTGTCTGTGTGTGTGTGTCTGTGTGTGTGTGTCTGTGTGTGTGTGTCTGTGTGTGTGTGTCTGTGTGTGTGTGTCTGTGTGTGTGTGTCTGTGTGTGTGTGTCTGTGTGTCTGTGTGTCTGTGTGTCTGTGTGTCTGTGTGTCTGTGTGTCTGTGTGTCTGTGTGTCTGTGTGTCTGTGTGTCTGTGTGTCTGTGTGTCTGTGTGTCTGTGTGTCTGTGTGTCTGTGTGTCTGTGTGTCTGTGTGTCTGTGTGTCTGTGTGTCTGTGTGTCTGTGTGTCTGTGTGTCTGTGTGTCTGTGTGTCTGTGTGTCTGTGTGTCTGTGTGTCTGTGTGTCTGTGTGTCTGTGTGTCTGTGTGTCTGTGTGTCTGTGTGTCTGTGTGTCTGTGTGTCTGTGTGTCTGTGTGTCTGTGTGTCTGTGTGTCTGTGTGTCTGTGTGTCTGTGTGTCTGTGTGTCTGTGTGTCTGTGTGTCTGTGTGTCTGTGTGTCTGTGTGTCTGTGTGTCTGTGTGTCTGTGTGTCTGTGTGTCTGTGTGTCTGTGTGTCTGTGTGTCTGTGTGTCTGTGTGTCTGTGTGTCTGTGTGTCTGTGTGTCTGTGTGTCTGTGTGTCTGTGTGTCTGTGTGTCTGTGTGTCTGTGTGTCTGTGTGTCTGTGTGTCTGTGTGTCTGTGTGTCTGTGTGTCTGTGTGTCTGTGTGTCTGTGTGTCTGTGTGTCTGTGTGTCTGTGTGTCTGTGTGTCTGTGTGTCTGTGTGTCTGTGTGTCTGTGTGTCTGTAACACCGTTAAAAAATTCAAACAGAATTAAAAAAGAAATATTTACTGTTTTTTACTGTTACTGTTTACTGTTTTTTACTGTTACTGTTTTACTATTTACTGAAATAAATTGGACTTGTTTGCTTGTTGTTAGGAATAAACACCACAAAAATAAAAGATGCAATGGAAATTGTTCAAATAAAATTTATTGAGTAGCGACTGGGAACCGTTTCTCCAAAAAGGAACTCCAATGGAAAAATGACAAATTTGACAATATAACGCAGAAAGTAAAATGCTACACGATATACATATCAACGTTAACAATAGAACTAATAACGTCTTTAGTTAAACCGTTAGCCCTATTACAGAATATCTAATTTCAATCCTGCGTTTCCATGCGAATTAGCTATTTATAGCTTTGCCCCTCCAGATCCAGTAGGGCGTCCTTTCGATTCAGTTCCGGCGTTCCAGGTACTTCCTTTGAGATCGCTGGACAATGGAATCGGAGGCACGGCCGCATCTCTAGCGTATCCCTTGTGATGTTTTACTTCCCCAAAGAGGTTTTGCACAAGATTGTCGAGTGCAACGCCTACAGCAGGTAGGACAGCGTTTGCATCATCAGCTATTGACATTTGCGTGGTAATCGCCACCACTAATATAATGACAAAGGCGAAACGAAACTTCATTTTACTGGATCTGTGGGTGAACAATACTAATGAATGATGCTTTGTGCTAGGGATTCCGAGTATTTATACCGAATTTCTGTTTTGAGATTTGAGATAAACATGAAAAAAATAATAAATTTAAATAAAATTATTTTTCATGTAACTGTTTATTAGGCATTAAAGATGAATTAAGTCGAAATACAATCGAATAAATAATAACAATTAAATCGTACAATACATATAGACTATTGTCACACGCCTAGGGTTCAAATGGAGTGTTCTGGTTGGGGGTGTAGCTAGGTAGAAGCTAAAAAGAAAGCATGGTAACACATACAATATTTATTTGAGCATCAAAAATAGGGGAGAGAACATCATACAAAATTAAGGCAAATGAACAAATGATAAGAAATGAGAAAAAAGGTCAAAAGGGAGGTGGTTGCTTACTTTAGAGTGACGAAGGGCAGCAGGTGCGAGGCTCCTCCAATTAGCGGCATGCCGAAAAGGACGGGCTCTCAGACGGGCAGCGTGACGTGATATTAGGTGACAGACTGACTCCCTGATCGTTATGATCGAGCTGTATAAATACAAGCGGGATGTTTACGAACGTGATGTCGTACCTGTCCGAGAGTCGTATCGTCCTTCGGTTTAAGGTCGCCTCGGTGCTGAATAAGCTTAGACGGCGATTTATTTTCGCTAATTGGGGCCGCATCGCGACACTATTCATCTGGACGGTTACACACGCCTTTATATCACTTCCATGTAGACTTCATTCGCTAACGAGTCGAATGGACTTCCAAAATTCATATCATTATAAATAATATTTACTGTTCCCAGAAGCGAAAATCTTGAAACATTTTTCCCAAAAATTAAGTAGATCCATATATGGGAGATTCCATGTCGACTGATAAGGGAGTGAATGGGGTAGTTTTTAAATCGCTACCGGAAGTATCTAGTCGTCGTTAGGATATAAAGATGCGTCCGTTCCCACATTTTCAGCCCCCCATTTTGAGCCATTTTGGATTTGTGACCAATTTTGTGTTTTTTTCATTGTTTTGCGGGCCATGACAAATTTTCGCTTTTAGACTGCCGATGCGAGAATATGCGTTTAAAAGGAATTAGGATTGGATGCTCCCCCGAGCGAGAAACTAGAAAAAAAAAACTTTTTTTTAAGTGCGATATCTAAAAGGTATATTTGTTTTTTAAATATTTGGAAGCTTCCAAAATCTTTCTTTTTACATACACTTTAAGGTCAAAACAAATTATCGGTGTGTATTTTGGTTTTAGGTAATGAAACAGGGGAAAACTGTTTTTTTGTGGAAAAATGAAATATTTCTGTGTCTAACCCAGTAAAAATTCATGCAAACATTGAATTTGATATTTTTTGACGTTCCACTATTATACCTTAATCGTGAAGAAACGTTTTCGGGTCATTCCGAAGCCTATAATCTTGATTTTACCTTTTTTTGAAATCTTGAAACCAACAAAGTGCTCTAACTCACCAATTGGCATACTCAATTTTTTCACCGGAGGGAGGAGTTTTGGGGGATTTACAAATAGGAAAACGCAGATATAAAATTTCTGATTTTTTATGACTAGACCAAAATAGATTTCATCTGATATCGAAATTTCAACATTTTATCTCGTCTCGTCTCGAAATTCTAGACGAATTTTGTTGTTTTTGTTTGAAAATAACTTGCTTTAAATGTTCTAGTATCAATATTTTTTAGTCCTCCTCTTTTATCCTCCATGCAGTGGATCATGCAGATCACGCTTACATGACATAAAATAGATTCACTATCTCTAGAAGATTGCCTAGGGGGCAACATGGACAATCTTCTTTGCTAGCTCCTATTAATATTGGGAAGGCCGCATTCGAAGAGTTTGCCATAGTAGAAGGGTTAGGTAGAATGGCATTACCAATTTCTAGTTTTTTCCCACAAATTTCATTAATGGTATTCATTTACACATATATGGTAGTTAATGTAATGACTCATTATACGTATTCAATTAAAGTAATGCAATTTCACAACATCCTTTAAAGTTTTAAAGCAAACCTATTCCATGTTTTCATTAGGCTTCAATGCAGCAATAAACATTTCATATAAAAAAAATGAGAAATTATATAGTAAAGTCGCAAATTTACTTCGTTAGTATAGTTAAGGAATGAAGTCTAACAACAAGCGAATTAGAGTAATATTTGCCTGCCTGAAAACAAAA
This sequence comes from Cryptocephalus moraei, assembly GCA_946251905.1. Classification (NCBI taxonomy): domain Eukaryota; kingdom Metazoa; phylum Arthropoda; class Insecta; order Coleoptera; family Chrysomelidae; genus Cryptocephalus; species Cryptocephalus moraei. The sequence goes on from OX276452.1 coordinate 17,266,500, forward strand.
TCAATTCATTATTATATTATTCGTCATAAATTACACAAACTCTTGAACTTCAGGTATACGAATTTTTGGTCAAGCTGAATGGCGAAATGAAAACGCAATAATCAAAAAAATTAAAGACGATATCAAGGAACCTGGTTTACATTGAATAGACATACATTTTATGCAACGTTCTTTGGGAATGAATTATTCCCATTTTTGCAAACCAAATCCATACGCATATACAATCAGCAACAGAATGATCCATGAATATTCAGAATAAATGGTAACATCCAATGTTATGAATGATATGCCTCGGAGAAAAAATAAAACTGAAATTAAACGAACGACGTTATGAATAAACTATCCTGATATAATTTCAACAAGTTCGGATCTGACTAGGCAAACAATTGTTAGCGGTGAATTTTTCATGGATTTCAGACGCGCAATACCTAACATCTCCCGTTGGCGACATTGGATTCCAGAACTGCGGGAATAAAATACTATTTTCATATTTCAAAAACCATATATCTCTGGTAAAGTCGGTTTTAAGAGAAACATGCAGAATCTTGAAACGATCTACTTAAATACGAAAAGTTTCTCAAAACTTGGGATTGAGGTTGCATTGATATTTTATTCATGGTGCACATACTGTAATGGATCCATTCTGTCATATTGTCACTTGGCACGATATACTTCACATGAATGAAAAAAGACCTTTCTGTTATGTTGTTTTGGCTGGTTTTATAATTTTCTCGCACACTTGACAAAGCCGACAATAGATTGGCGAAAGCTGTTAAAGTGTAAAGAGATTCGTCTTTTTAATGCCCCCAATTAAGGCTGCTTCCCGCTAAATTTAACTTTTATGGTTAACTTAGTCCAGCCGTGAGTAACAGGTTTATGCATATATATATATATATATATATATATATATATATATATATATATAAACTGTTAGGTTTGACGGAGAACTACCGTCTATTGGGGTTGCAGCCTTTAGGCAGTAAGAAAACTCTTTTTACTCGTGAAAGCTTTCGATTTTAATCAAAATCATCTTCAGTCACTCTACAAAGAACGATTACTATTAGCTAACATTTATACAACCTTAATTATCAGTATTACCGTAAGTGAGGTTGTTCTTGAAAATAACCGGATCATCTAGTTTGCCGAAAAATTATACTTAGTTTACAATAGTTGATTAACTTAAACAGCCATTGATGGTCTGTAATTATCAGGATTATTTTAGTAGCTGCTGTTCATCACGAGGCCGTTTACGGAAAAGGAAGTGGTTTATTAAGGTTAGGAGGTAGTTGTCATTTGTCTTAGAGACATGGAACGGGAAAATTGGTTGTGTTCTCTCCTAACTTTAACGCCAGGTTATTTTCAAGAACAACCTCACTTACGGTAAGACCATAGACAATTAAAATCGAAAGCTTTCACGAGTAAAAAGAGTTTTCTTTCTGCCTAAAGGCTGCAACCCCAATAGACGGTAGTTCTCCGTCAATCCTAACAGTTTAAAATTCAACTAGTCAGCCAAGACTACCCTTCTTCTTTATATATATATATATATATATATATAAGAGAAAATTCACGACTTACCCGTCTAAACCCGTTATGAAACGATAACCACCGACACGTGTTTCTGCTTATTAGCTTCGTCAGGGTGGTATAACCAAGCTCTGAATTATAACGATGTTTGACACTTGGAAAAAAAAATTATACAACTCAAAAAGAACGTCAACAATTGACAGCAAAGCACATTTGCGCCTAACATAGGAAAGACTCTCCATTCGAGAGCAACAAACCGTCTGTGACGCGGAGGCCAGCTAAAGCCAACTGTCACGAATCTTTGGTCAGTAAAGGAATTTATTAGTGAAATTAACGACGGAACAAATGTACAAGAGAAAATTCACGACTTACCCGTCTAAACCCGTTATGAAACGATAACCACCGACACGTGTTTCTGCTTATTAGCTTCGTCAGGGTGGTATAACAAAGCTCTGAATGATAACGATGTTTGACACTTGGAAAAAAAAATTATACAACTCAAAAAGAACGTCAACAATTGACAGCAAAGCACATTTGCGCCTAACATAGGAAAGACTCTCCATTCGAGAGCAACAAACCGTCTGTGACGCGGAGGCCAGCTAAAGCCAACTGTCACGAATCTTTGGTCAGTAAAGGAATTTATTAGTGAAATTAACGACGGAACAAATGTACAAGAGAAAATTCACGACTTACCCGTCTAAACCCGTTATGAAACGATAACCACCGACACGTGTTTCTGCTTATTAGCTTCGTCAGGGTGGTATAACCAAGCTCTGAATGATAACGATGTTTGACACTTGGAAAAAAAAATTATACAACTCAAAAAGAACGTCAACAATTGACAGCAAAGCACATTTGCGCCTAACATAGGAAAGACTCTCCATTCGAGAGCAACAAACCGTCTGTGACGCGGAGGCCAGCTAAAGCCAACTGTCACGAATCTTTGGTCAGTAAAGGAATTTATTAGTGAAATTAACGACGGAACAAATGTACAAGAGAAAATTCACGACTTACTTTTCTCTTGTACATTTGTTCCGTCGTTAATTTCACTAATAAATTCCTTTACTGACCAAAGATTCGTGACAGTTGGCTTTAGCTGGCCTCCGCGTCACAGACGGTTTGTTGCTCTCGAATGGAGAGTCTTTCCTATGTTAGGCGCAAATGTGCTTTGCTGTCAATTGTTGACGTTCTTTTTGAGTTGTATAATTTTTTTTTTCCAAGTGTCAAACATCGTTATCATTCAGAGCTTGGTTATACCACCCTGACGAAGCTAATAAGCAGAAACACGTGTCGGTGGTTATCGTTTCATAACGGGTTTAGACGGGTAAGTCGTGAATTTTCTCTTGTACATTTGTTCCGTCGTTAATTTCACTAATAAATTCCTTTACTGACCAAAGATTCGTGACAGTTGGCTTTAGCTGGCCTCCGCGTCACAGACGGTTTGTTGCTCTCGAATGGAGAGTCTTTCCTATGTTAGGCGCAAATGTGCTTTGCTGTCAATTGTTGACGTTCTTTTTGAGTTGTATAATTTTTTTTTCCAAGTGTCAAACATCGTTATCATTCAGAGCTTGGTTATACCACCCTGACGAAGCTAATAAGCAGAAACACGTGTCGGTGGTTATCGTTTCATAACGGGTTTAGACGGGTAAGTCGTGAATTTTCTCTTGTACATTTGTTCCGTCGTTAATTTCACTAATAAATTCCTTTACTGACCAAAGATTCGTGACAGTTGGCTTTAGCTGGCCTCCGCGTCACAGACGGTTTGTTGCTCTCGAATGGAGAGTCTTTCCTATGTTAGGCGCAAATGTGCTTTGCTGTCAATTGTTGACGTTCTTTTTGAGTTGTATAATTTTTTTTTCCAAGTGTCAAACATCGTTATCATTCAGAGCTTGGTTATACCACCCTGACGAAGCTAATAAGCAGAAACACGTGTCGGTGGTTATCGTTTCATAACGGGTTTAGACGGGTAAGTCGTGAATTTTCTCTTGTACATTTGTTCCGTCGTTAATTTCACTAATATATATATATATATATATATATATATATATATATATATATATATATATATATGGTACGTTCCACGCCGAATTTAGATTTTTTTAAGATTTGGCCCATAATCAACTAAAACGGTCCTTTTGGGCCCCCGAAACGCCCCAAAAATTTTTAGGGCCCCAAGTGGAATAGAACTCAAGTTATGGACAATTGAAAATTGAATTTTTCAGGATCGGCTCCAAAACCAAAAATTTTCAACCATCCATAACTTGTAAAAATACCCATTTTTATGAAAAAAGTTTCAAACAAAAGTTGTTTGCAATGCTTTAAGCTTTCGGAAACTGCTAAAAAAAAGTTCATCCGACATGGTTCACTATTGACGAGTTTTGGCGCCATTAGTCGTCAGGCCGCAAAAAAAAACATTATCAGCTTTCCTGACCAAAAAAATCAGGAGCGTAGCTGGATTCGATACAAAAGTTTTCAGCCCAAACAAAAGCTTGACTCCCGAAAGCTAGACAAATATAATAGAGTAAACTAAAACTGGCCACCTAATTTCTGGTTCCTTCCACATTGACTACATCCCCACAAGCAGAGACCTTGGTCTTCTAAGAATGTCGAATCTATATAGTAGTCACCTATCAATCTTAACTATATATATATATATATATATATATATATATATGAAGAGTTAAATACGATTAAAAACATTGGAGTGGAAGTATAGTTAGTCGTGGCATAGCATGTACCCATCCAATTTTGATCACTTTTTAAAATGATCAAGAGTATATATGCAGGTCGTGTTATTTCAGTTAATACTAGTAGACTTAAATGTAGGGAAAAGTTTCTTTGTGCTCTTGTCTCCTTTCTAAACTCTTTAGATTAGAGCATGTCTTTCAGGACGTTAGCATGTTAATATAATCGTTTAATTATCAAATTCATCTTTTGCTTGGGTTTTTTGCAATCAGGCTGTTAACTATGGCTTCAATATTTCATCAATACCTGGTTGTTTTACGGATACCCCAATATTACCATCAATTTTCTATTCTTCTTTGTTAAGCACGCCTTCAAAATATTTACTACAAAATTCCTTACATTGTCTTTGCTCATCTATTATTGTACCATTGTCCACAGTAATTCTCTTTATTTGTATGATCTATTTTGTTTATTTATTTTTCGACAAAATCTTGTGGCTGTTTTGGGATTAGTTAGATTGGTTTAAACATCGAATTTTATAATCGACTTAGCGTGGTATAGCTTATAATGTTCATTAGTGTAACACACACATCGAATATCAAACGGCATAACTCACTATCCCTATCATTTATCAGGCATCACTGTCTTAGTAGGGATTACACGATGTAATAAAAGCGTTACATGAGTCTCAACTAGGAGAATGGCTAGATGGTTATTCAATTAAACCGTCGCTCGTCCACTTCATCACTTTAAGGCTCCCGTTCCTCCAGAAGGTTCCCATCCTTACGTTTATCAATACACATACACGTATGGCACACGAAACGCCTCTCTCTCTCTCTAGTACGAGAGCTAGCAAGGTCTGGAAAACAAGAATTTTAAGAAAGCTGATCCTCACCTGTGCAGGTAAAAATATCGATTCTAAAGTCATTTTAAGAAGGTTAGTTTTTTCCCACTAGCTTTTAAACAGTATGTAAAACAAAAAATATTATTGCCAGACATATTTATTGTTGCTAACAACGTGCCAGACTTTATTTTTTATAAACAAAAAAACAATAATTTTAATGTCATTTTAGTATGGCTGAAATTTTAATATTACAATGATTATTTAAACAATTAAAAAAATCACGCTTCAAAAACTTTCTTTTAATGTAAATTTCAATCTTTTAAATGTAAATTTCAACAAAAATATTATACTGGTTGGAGATAGAGTTTTTTGTTTTTTACATTATTTTTTGTTTACCCTATGTTTAGGTTGTTATGTATTAATAAAAAAAAAGATGCGAATGATTTAAAATTGAAGTACGTCGTCGTTATATTTGCTCTTCAGATTTAGGCAGTGATTTCACCAAATTTAGGAACCGGAGACACAGCCAAAGCTCATCCAAAGTTATAATATACAGTCTACTCTATCGAAGAAGACAAATTCTGCACCATAAAATTTGGTCCATCGAGCCAGGATGTCCTGATGCCTCCTCGGAGATAGTACTGGGAATCGTCCATTTTCAAACCGTTCCTGTGGAGCAGCCGGGAGTACGCTACATGAGCTGATTGCTGTATGGGATGGAGATTGGAGATGATAATTGATGATAGTTGATCAATTGATGTGAGTCATTTCCTTCCTCAGTTGACCGTTTCCTATGAGAACTGCTTGTTGTAGATTTATGAGCCACGCGTTCATGATTTGATTAGTCGTGTAACCGTACATGACAAGTTTTTGATTTGTATGATATAGATACTTATCGGTTGTGTCTTAAAAGATGGATTTAGTTTCTTTAAGGCGAAAGAGAGGTGGTATTAAGCATAAGCTTACCTCTTTCTCAGATTTTATTGATCCGGTTTATGTACAGTTTAGTCAGGATGTATCCTCGTTAACAGACAGAATTATTATTGAAATTCGTAGTAGATTTGAAAAGTTTGTTGTTATTGACAATGACTTTGAAGATTTGCAGAATCAGATTGAATTCTTGTGCGAGGAGGATCACCTAGCCAGCCAATATGAAGAGAGGGATTTATTCTATGATAAGTACCATCAAACGGTAGCCAAGGCTACTGAAATCTCGGAGAAGTTGGAGAAACCTCCTGATTCACAAAACTCATTACACTTAAGTGAAAATCAGACCTTAGCTCAAAGTCAGGAAACTAATTTCTCTCAAGTTAGATTACCAATTATAGATTTACCAAAGTTTGACGGTACTTATGATGGATGGTTGAGTTTTAAGGATGTTTTTAAATCTCTTATTTAGTTGAATGAATCGATCAATGATATACAAAAGTTTCATTATTTGCGAGCAAGTTTAAAGGATTCAGCCTTGCGGATAATACAATCTCTGGATTTTACAAGAGATAATTACAAAATTGCATGGGATTTGTTATGCAAAAGATTTGATAATAACAGATTACTGATTAACAGTCACCTTAAGGGTATTTTCAATTTACCAGTTGTCCAAGGGGACTCAGCAAATGTGCTACGTGATCTTGTTGATTCTTTATTCAAACACCTGAGGGCGTTGAATAACCTAGGTTTACAAACTAATACTTGGGATCCGTTGATTATCTACTTGATGACTACGAAGCTAGATAAATTAACGGTCTGTGAATGGGAAAAGGTAAAAGGTGGAACAGAGGTTCCTCAGTTAGATGACCTTGTCGAGTTTTTGAGTAAAAGAGCAGATTTGCTATATTCATTAGCCTTGAATGCTAAAGGTGATTGTGATAAATGCTACAATGAGAAGAATAAGGCTAACTTCTCAAAAGATGTTAAACCAAAAAATGTTAAAAGTTTCTTGAGTAATACCAATCAAGGTAATTGTAAGATGAAATGTAATTTTTGTAGCAAAGATGATCACAAGATTTATCAGTGCCCACAGTTTAATAGTTTAGAAGTTTCAGAGAGATTATCGAATGTAAATCGGTTAGATTTATGTCTGAATTGTTTATGCAAGGGGCATATGGTTGCTGAGTGCAGATCAGGACCATGTTTTAAGTGCAAGAAAAAGCACAGCAGATTGTTAAACTTGCCTGAGGAGAGTATTGCTTTGACAAGTCTTACACTGTCACATGTATTATTGTCAACTGTGAAATTGTATGTTTATGATTCAAGTGGTAGATTGCGCACATGTTATGCCATATTGGATTCTGGGTCACAATCCAACTTTATTTCTAGAGATTTAGTTTCGATGCTCCAATTGAAGGAAACTGATGTGGATATTGCAATTTCAGGGATTACTTCATCGATTTCTCACCTCAAAACTAAGTGCCACATACAGATTCAATCTATTGTGAATGATTTTAATATTCAGATTCCACGTCTAGTTTTAGATTTCCAATCACTTACCTAACACTGTTTTAGATGTCTCGATGTTAAAAATACCAAATGTTGTTAAGTTGGCTGATCCTAATTTCAATAAACCCAAGAGAATTGATTTACTGATAGGGGCATCACTGTTCTGGGAAAGTCTGAGGCCCTAGCGAATCACTCTGGGTCGAAATTTACCTATTCTTCAGGAAACAGTTTTTGGATACACTATTTCTGGATGTTTAGATCATAGGAAATCAATTAACAGATCTGTGAGTTTATTTGTATCGAATGTTGATTTGAATGAATCGTTACAAAAGTTTTGGATGATTGAACAGATAAATAAGAAGTCATCAATGACCTCAGAGGAATTAAAGTGTGAAGAGTTTTTCCAGAACACCTTTTCACGAACCACACATGGTAGGTTTGTGGTAAGACTACCGTTCAAGAATGATGTTGCGAAACTTGGTAGTTCAAAGGATTTTGCTGTCAAAAGATTACTATCATTAGAAAAACGATTTGATAAAAATTCCAAGTTGAAGGTAGATTATGATAACTTCATTAAGGAATATATAGATTTGGGTCACATGAGTTTAGTCAAGAACCTCCAGAGGGATGAAATTTCACATTTTTTGCCACATCATGCTGTGTTTAAAGAAGATAGTCTCACTACTAAGGTTAGAGTGGTATTCAATGGGTCAGCACCAACTTCTACAGGCTACTCGATTAATGATTTACAATTCGCAGGTCCTCAGATTTTAAATAGCCTGTTTGACACTTTGATTAAGTTTAGACAGTATCAATATGTAGTCACATCTGATATAACTAAAATGTATAGGCAAGTGCTAATCCATGAAGATGACAGAAAGTGGCAGAGGATTGTGTGGAGATTTAGGAAGACAGATGATATTCAGGTGTATAATTTGAACACTGTCACATATGGTACCACGAGTGCGCCATATCTAGCAATGAGATGTTTGCAACAACTTGCGTTTGATTGTAGAAATGAATACCCAACCGCATCTAAAATGATTTTAGAAACCTTCTGTGTTAATGATTTAATTGTAGGTTTTGAGAGTGAACATGACGCTGGCAAAGTGTGTTCAGAGATCGTCACGATTTTACGTTCGGGTTGTTTCGAATTAAGAAAGTGGAGATCAAATAGTTTAAATTTTCTTAATAATTTTAAGGGTTATTCTACGAGTTCTGATGTCTTAAACATTTGTGACAAGGAGACGAGATGTTTGGGGATCCAATGGTGTTCAAGTTCAGATACATTGTCGTTTCAGTTTAAGGATCTTATTCCTGTTGCTTGTTGTACTAAACGACAGGTGTTGTCTTCTATTGCGAAATTGTATGATCCACTTGGATTGATTTCACCTTGCATTGTACTAGGGAAACGACTAATACAATTACTATGGAGCCTTCGACTTGATTGGGATGAAGAAATACCAAACGATTTAAAACAAAAATGGATCATTTTTCAACAAGATTTGGGGAATCTTAAGTTATTAAAAATTCCTAGATTAACTCTTATTAACAATAGGGCGAAACTTCAACTTTTTGGTTTTTCAGATGCAAGTAATCGTTCCTATGGTGCCGTGATTTACCTAAGATCTATTAGTCATAACGGTGAACAATTGGTGTCACTTCTTTGCTCAAAGACCAAGATAGCACCTCTTAAACCTCATACTATACCCAGGTTAGAATTGTTAGCAGCTTTGATACTGGCACGACTGGTAAAGTCAGTGATGGAATGCATGATGTTTGATGTTGACTGTTTCCTTTGGTCTGATTCTCAGATTGTTTTGCACTGGATTCACACTGATCCACATAAGTTACAAACATTTGTTTGTACTAGAGTTACAGAGATTCAAGAATTAACTACGAAATGTAAGTGGAGTTATGTAGAATCAAAGCAGAATCCTGCAGATATTGCATCCCGAGGATCACTTCCCAGTGAATTGATGGCAAATGATCTGTGGTGGTCGGGTCCAGAATGGATGCATAGTTTCGATCCAACTACTTATGTTTTCGGGTTCACTCCTGTTTTACATGATATTCCGGAAATGAAACAGAATCATGAGACTTCTGTGTTTTACTCCACCTGTTCAGAAGTTGATCTTTTCAACAGATTTTCTACGTTAACAAAATTACAAAGGATCACTGCTTATTGTCGAAGATTTTGTTGGAATACTTTGGCTAGAATGAGAAAACAACCTCGGGTTTCTGGCAGATTAACTGTGCAGGAATTAAATGATACTTTGAAGTGTTTAGTGAAGACCTCACAAAACCAGAGTTTTGCAAGAGAAATTGAGATTTTAAAGAGAAATCAGATAAGGGGTTTAAAGAATAGATTTAATAGATTATCTGCTTTTATTGATAAAAATGAGATAATTCGAGTGGGTGGTCGATTGAGATTTTCAAATTTAGAGTACAATGCTAAACACCCAATGATACTAGATAGTAAACATCCTTTTACAAGACTTATTTTTCGTCATGAACACATTAAGTTGTTGCATGCTGGTCCACAACTATTACTGAATAGTGTGAGACAAACTTATTGGCCTCTTAAGGGAATGAATTTAGCAAAGGCTATTGTAAGACAATGTGTCACATGTTTTAGATTGCATCCTAAATCATCAAATGTTTTAATGGGAGACTTACCCTCTGATAGAGTAAATGTTTTATCACCTTTTGCTTCCACTGGTCTTGATTATGCTGGTCCATTTCGTTTAATGGACAGAAAGTCCAGAGGTTGCAAGATAAGCAAGGCTTATGTGTGTTTATTGATTTGTTTAAGTACCAAAGCTGTTCATTTGGAGCTTATATCAGACTTGACTTCTGAGGCTTTTATTGCTGGTTTGAGAAGATTTTCCGCACGTAGGGGGTTTCCTTCTGATGTACATTCAGATAATGGAACGAACTTTGTAGGTGCAAGCAAAATTCTGTCCGAGATGAGCTTGTTTTTAAGCCAAATCGAGGATAAAATCCAAGATTATTCTGTTCAAGCCAATTTAAAATGGCATTTTATTTCTCCTTATTCACCACATTTCGGAGGACTGTGGGAGGCTAATGTTAAATCTTTTAAGAGACACTTGTATAAGGTCGTAAATGATACTATCCTGACATTTAAAGAGTTTTATACTGTGTTGGCTCAAATTGAGGCAGTTCTTAACTCCCGACCCTTATACCCGTTGTCCACCGATCCGAACGATTTGACTCCGTTGACACCGGCTCACTTTCTCATCGGTAAGCCGTTGACCACACCACCTGATCCAGATGTTCTACCAGTACCACTGAATAGATTATCCAGGTACCAGTTACTGCAGCAGTTGTACCAGAGTTTTTGGACACGATGGTCCCGAGATTATTTAAACTCCTTGCAACAGAGGAACAAATGGACAACAGATTCTACACCTGTTTCAATTGGCACTCTTGTGATCATCAAGATGGACACCCTACCCCCTTCCAAGTGGGCAATGGGCAGGATAGTGGATATCCATCCCGGAAGTGATGGACGAATCAGAGTTGTTAGTGTTAAAACCGCGAGTGGTGTAATAAAGCGCCCTGTAGTGAAACTCTGTCCGCTTCCATGTGAAACCGATACTGAACTAAAGGACGCTTGACGTGAACTTTGATTTGAACTGTTTATAATATAAATTACCTTATATTGGATTGTATAATGTTTTACCTATATTGATGTTTAATATTTAATCTTTGTTTTGATTTTGTAATGTTTGAAATGTAATATTTGATCTGGTCGTTTTGAAGACTTGTAGTCTGTCAAGGCGGTATGAAGATAGAGTTTTTTGTTTTTTACATTATTTTTTGTTTACCCTATGTTTAGGTTGTTATGTATTAATAAAAAAAAGATGCGAATGATTTAAAATTGAAGTACGTCGTCGTTATATTTGCTCTTCAGATTTAGGCAGTGATTTCACCAAATTTAGGAACCGGAGACAGCCAAAGCTCATCCAAAGTTATAATATACAGTCCACTCTATCGAAGAAGACAAATTCTGCACCACTGGTTACTGTGAGAAACAAATATTTCTTAAGATGTGAGAAAAAATAGTAATTTTATTAACCAGTTATTTAAACATTAATCAACCTTGACGAGTTATATCTCAGTAGCTAATGAACAAAATAGCAACTTATTATACATGGGAGAAAGCGCCTTTCGAGGTACTTTCCGGCTATGTTTTCAGAATTTCATTTAACAAAAAATTCGCCGAGATAATCTATTTGTTTATAAGCAAAAAAACGACACCAACTTTAAACAATTGCTGTGACCGTTCTAATAAATATTTTTTAATTTTGAAAAAAGCACATGAAAGCCTGTTCCCTCTTATATATGCTCAGCGAGTTTTGTTAAAATCGAAAATTGGGAAAAAATTTAACCAATTTTGAAAATTTTCAATATTTTTCGATTGTTCTGGATAGCAAAATTATTGTGCAAGATTTAATAAATCGATCGAAACGAAATTTACAGGATTATTTAACAATAACTTCAAGATTTTTTACCTGTGATATGAAAGTCCTAATTACATTTTAAAGTGCCTAAAATAATAAATTAAAAAAACACTTTTTTGGCTCGAATTTTTTTGTTTATTACTATTTTGCAAAACCGATAATAAATTTGTGAATTTCTAACCTACGCCATATTATGTAAAAAGCGATACTGCAACTTTTTTCTCTGTTCAACTTTCTTCTAAATTCAATACTTCAAAGGTTAGAAGCAAAACAAGTCGGAAAAACACGTTTTTTCTATTTTTATTTAAATTGTTGCATTTTAAACAATGTTCCCGACATCTGCGCTTTGGAGGATATGTCAATCCTTATTCTAGGCATTATTCCCGAGGTATTCATGTAAAAACATTGCGGTTACCTCTTACATCTGGCATAATATCGCGGTACTCTACAAGATTAAATCAGTCTGGCTCAAACTTAACAACCGAATTAATGTCTGGCAATTTAATTTTGTACTTCTTTATATGTATACAAGGTAATATTAAAATTTCAGCCATACTAAAATGACTTGAAATTATTTTTTTTTGTTAATAATAAATAAAGTCTGGCACGTTGTTAGAAACAATAAATATGTCTGGCAAAAATATTTCTTTGTTTTGCATACTGTTTAAAAGCTAGTAGGAAAAAACTAACCTTCTTAATATGACTTTAAAATCAATATTTTTACCTGCACAGGTGAGTTACGCAGTAGTGAACGCAACGTTTACCGGCAGCCCGATGGCTACACGCTATTTGTGAGAGCATAAGAAAATATATATTAAAGGATCAGCTTTCTTAAAATTCCCACTCGAAAACGTTGCTAGCTCTTAGACTAGTCTCTCTCTCTCTCTCTCTCTCTCTCTCTCTCTGTCCTCATTGTCCCACGCTTACAATATTATCCCCGTCATATCATCATAATACGCGCAGGATCCACGGATCCCTCCGCCTCTTCACCCCTATACATTTCGAATCCACCCCCCTCAGTTTGCACCATCGGTGATGTATGACGGCGGTCCAGGTGACCCCACTGGTAAAGTTGACAGCGTTTAACCGCGGCCTAACTGATTTAATTGTCGCCGTGATTTATGGACAGTGTGTGACATCGCTTTGTGTGTACAATTAAGCACGTAGATCTAGATGCGGCCGTTACACGGAGGCAGCGTACGGGGGAAGCTCGCCTGGTTCGATAGCGTGGTGCTCGAATGGTCTTCGGAAACTCTTGGAATGTTCCCTTATCAACGAGCGGACAATTTGGAAAAATTCAGGCTTGTCATCCAAATTTTTGGGTACAACGAAACATAAATAGAAAAAGTGAACTGTCGAATGAATTCACCTTGGGATTGTTGGAAGATTTCTTCCCACGTTTTTTCCCCATTTGAATGCGGTGTGAAGAAAAAAAAAATTTACAATGAAAGGGAAGAAGCCAGGATAACACGGTATACAATAAAATTTAAATCATTGTATACCATGAGCCAGTCCAATCTTCAACCTCCAAAAGAGATACCGATTTATTTGGAACCAGTAAAACATGAGCAGCCGCGAACAAAAATATAAATGCTCAATAAAAAAATTCTAGAAGAGAGTGGAAACGATTTGGGGAAAATGCGAAGAAAATTATAAAAAAATGGGTAAACTGAAACTGGACAAAAAACAAATAAACAATTTAAATGATAAAAACTGAACCATAAATTTATGTTGTCATTATTTGGTCAGTAATACAAATTACCGTACAATTATATATGAGAAACAAAAGTTTCCAATGAGATATAGACAGGGTGTGTATAGATTGGAGGATTTTTCACTTGGTGACAGTGCTTGGCAAATTCTAAGTGGAAAGTTTAATTTAAAAATGTCGAACAACGTTTGCTAAACCAATGGCACACTTTTAGGAATAGTACATTTGATTTTTTTATTAAGGGCAAGCCCAATACAATTAAAACTAGTTTACAAACTAACGATTAATTTAGGTCTAACTTAATTTAATAAAGCAATCGGGGCTGAGGTATTTTCCAGTGAATTAATTAGTTTTCTGTCACTTAACAAGTTCAAACGGTTTCTTTCGTTTGAGTCTTCTCTTAATGTTCTGCACGGTCAGAATTTTGGACGCTTCCCTGTTGACGTGGTTTTGAAGTCTCTTTTCGTGAGAGGTGGCAAATGTACTTATGATATCTGTGACCAATTCGATCTCAAAATCGCGGTGGAGATCACAATTATTACGCACATACCAAGGAGCATTCACAATATACCTTAGCACTTTATTCTGGAATCTTTGGATCACTTGTATATTTGAGTCACTGCCACAGCCCCAAAGCTGAATTCCATAGCTCCACACTGGACGGAGGACCTTCTTATATAGGAGAAGTTTGTTGTATGTTGTCAGCTCTGAGTTGCGGCCAATTAACCAATACATTTTCCTGAACTTGATGTTGAGATCATCATGTTTCTTCTTAATATGTTCTTTCCACCTGAGCTTGGCATCCAGGGTCATACCAAGATATTTCGCTGTATTGGCATGTGGTAGTTGCATGCCATTGATGAAAAGCGGTTGCTGTATACTTTTCTTATTTGTAAAATCTACATGTGTTGACATCGATTCATTTAATTTAATACGCCATTTCTTAGTACAAAGGGCGACCTTATTAAGATCAGATTGCAGTTGCTTGGTTGAGCTCTGTACTGACACTCCTATCGCCATGATTGCCGTGTCGTCGGCAAAAGTGGCCATTGTGCTGTATACTGTAGTTGGGATATCATTAATATAAAGCAAATACAAAACCGGGCCCAAGACACTTCCTTGCGGAACTCCAGCCTTGATCAACTTCAGTTGCGAGTATGAATTTTCGTGCTTTACACGAAAGTGTCTGTCAATCACATAAGATTTCAAGAGTTGGTAGAAATGATAAGGGAGAAATAATTTGAATTTATATAATAGACCTTCGTGTCATACCCTGTGAAAAGCTTCGGCGACATCAAGAAAGACGGCTGAGCATACGTCCTTACTTTCTAGTGTTTTTTTTTCAATAATATCGGTGTACATTTGATAACATTAATTTTACTAACTGTACATCACTGTCTGTACAGACCTAAGGTGGTTTTGGGATTTGGGTAAACCATAGTAACATATTTTCGGCATTATAGCACCAAAATATACTTATTATTAATTTAAACTTTTACATGACACGTAAAATAAGTAAAACGAAGAGTTTTGCGGCAGTATACACAATAGAACTTAGAATTTACTTATGATACTTATTCTATATAAAAATTAGCCAAACCATAAAAACTGAAAACTGAGTCTTACCTCCTGGGTACTATTTGAACCACTCGCTCCAAATTTTCCGGTATAATTTGTTATAATTTCAATTACAGCTTCCTCTCTATTCTTAGTATAAGAATACGTCTTAGGAAGTAGCCATTTTCATGAATTTGTTTGCAAAAATTTATTCTAGCTACATTGTAATTTCCATGGGGGGGTTGAAGTTTCTGAACATGATAGTCTCGTAAAACCAAATAAATCATTTTACTATTTGGAGCACTTACTACTGTAGCTATTTGTTGAATGCTGATGGATTGCTATTCTTCAATTGCACCTAAAACTTGCCCTTTGAATTGTACTGTGCGCCTTTGATTTGGCCAAGGAGCATATACATATTTTGAAAGAATCTGTATAGTTTCTCAAAGACGCTGATCTAGCTTACAAAATACATTTTCACTATTTTGCAAACGTTTACGATATTCGTATTTTACCATATAGACATTTCCATTGCAGAACCCTCATAGTAGGTACATATCAGCATACTTAGTAAACTTAAAATCTAATGCAAAGTGGAATAAAGTAAGGGATAACGGAGGATGACAAAGTTTAACAAACAAGAATAAAAAAAACACAATAACTAACAAGAACTGCACAAAAAATTATGATAGGGAGGCAGAGATTACAAAGGATTAAGTAGAATTGATTTAATTTTGATGTGCCAGAATTTGAAAATGTTTCTACGACTACAAAAATCAATTTAAATATTCTTCCGATACCATAGGAACCATAAATGACCATATTGCAACATATAATTTTAAATAAAAGAATTTGTTGATGAATAAATATTCAAAAGATGGTATTCAATGCAATACGTACATAGACAACATGTAGCTACAGATGCAGTGTGTTATTCAAAATGAAAGCTATTTTTTCTAAGGATATTGAATATTAACGCTTCAGGAAAAGTAAGCAAAATGGTTTTAATGTGACTACAGTTAATAGCAACTCAAATTCCAGGAAGTCCTGCAATACTGTGATATTCTTTTATACCTAATGACTAATTTTATACCTAATAATTAAAATAATCTAAACTTTCATTTGAAAACTGTCAATAGCATAATATTGTAATGCGAGAAGTAAACAAAGCGACACATGTTTACTCGCTCCGCGTGAAACTCTACTTCAAAAGAATTACTACGACGCGTAAAAAAAGACAGCTGCATGAATTCCCCGGATTGTTGTTTACGAAAAGTAATTGGTGACCTTATGAACATTTCCTGCGTAGGCGTTCTAGAAGGTACGAGAACCATCTCGATCATGGTTGGGGTGTATATATAAGGGGGCTTGTGATCGAGGGAGTTAGTTAGAACTAGAGAAGCAGACGTGAACGCGACATACGATCCGAAAGCGGAGCAGTACAAATAAATTATGTAGTGTCTAGTCTAGTGTACAAGTAGTTAAGTGTGTTAAATAAATTAGTGTTCAATTAATGTAAATAAATTATAAAATAAACGTTACAATATCTTAGGCAGATCAATATTTGTTTTCTGTTTTGTGCTCAGCAAAAATTCTAAATTGGACGACTTCGATTATTCATCGGTTCGCCAAGTTCATCAACGAATTCATGAGTCTGCCAAATGTTTTATTTATTCGAAACCTCTTTTAAAATCAATTTTGTATAGGTAATTCTTCGAAAAGATTTCTACGAAGTCTTATATTACGGTAATACTCTCTCGGTAATAAATAATCAGCACCAAAAATTTATTCCGTCCATTTCTAAAAGGTCGATTAGTTCAGTGGGCAGCAGATACTTATGTGTAGAGGTTGCTAGACTTACCTTTAAAAATATGTTGGTAGTTCTGAAAGCACTGAAAAGTGAAGTTGTGCGAAAAATTTGTTCATACAACAGGAAAGAGTTTAAAGTTTTAAATACATTCGGTGCGTTGGTTCACATGTGACGTTAAGTACCAAGCTCAAAAATTGGTTGCAAGATTGAACGAGAGGTATAAATTTAACCAAGCAAAGTGAAAACAGCCTAAAAGTTTTACTCAATGCCAAAACGACTGTATAGAAGGTCTAAAAATTCTGTAGTGTGCATTTCCACTTGCGTTGAATTGACGGATTGACACGTTTGAATGCTTTGCAAATTAAGCATTGAAATTTCTATGTTTTAGATTGTACTGTATTTCTAAGTGTATAAATGGTAACAGTGATCCAAACACAATTTTCAATAATTTTCATTAAACGAAGGTACTAACTTTGCTGTGGGAGGTTTTAAAGCATATCAAATGATCTGGATTCTAAAGAAAGAGGTATTACAAAAGATTAAAACTATAGCATTCAAGATATTTAAGCAAAACTAGGTTTGTTTAAGGGAAAATTTCAGAATGTTCTCCCCTGTTAGTGTTTCGTTTGACACCCGCTACTTATATTATCATTCGCACATCACTTTGTAAAGGCAATTTATAAAAAAAACGGGTACAGTAGTCGATAGTGTAGAACAGTATCAGAACACAACAAAACAAGTGGGAATTCATAAAGTACGCGACATTGTGATGCGTTACGCACGCATCTTCACTTTCCAACACAATTCGACACTTTCACGACTTTCCCACAAGAACGGCAACGTCGCCTCTTTACGGCCGAACTTAGAGAATTGCGTCTTTAACATCGATGGCGGCAACGTCGTGCTCGGGGTCAACGTGTAGCTGATAATCGGCTGTTCAATCACCGTGGCGCACCCAGAAACAAAAAAAAGGAAGTGAGAGAGAGAGAGAGAGAGAGAGCGAGAGAGAGAGAGAGAGAGAGAGAGAGAGAGAGAGAGAGAGAGAGAGAAAGAGAGAACTTATATTCTCTCCTCTCCTTGATCGGGATCGTATATATTATATTATACATATAATACATACATCTGCTATATATACAGCATGTACGCAATACTATATATAGGTAGAGCGTTACACATTTTTGTGACGCTCGCTCCAGCAATTTACTCTGCAGAAAACAATACTACGCCAGTATAGAAACTTCGCTCCAACAATAGGCTATAGTTTATTTCGGAAGTAGTCTATAGTAGTCTAGTATAAAAAATGCCTTAAAAGTAAGCTAATGCGGAATTCCTACGATTATAAAGATATGCACGCAACTCGAAAGCAAAATGAATATATTGAGTGATACCTCATTGTTTATTCTGTTTGTTTATTATAACAAGAAGCTTATTGGGCTATCTCGGTATAATAAATAATCTAAATACAGGATTTTAACTGTTGGTGAGTTTTAATTTTTGAGATAAACGCACCGCAGACATACACAAACACACTTACACACTTCAACACACACAGAATATTTTTTCAAAAATATGTTGTTTGGTATTCAGAGCACCTTGAAACGTCTAGAAATGCTAATAACTCAAACTCGAGAAATCGACCTGAACACAACATTTTCACATTAGTGCCTCATATAAGAACATAAAAATAATATTTTCATTTGTATTTATTTAAGCAAATAAATAGATATTTAAGTTCACATTTATTTCACTTTGTAAATTTCCTTTCCTTGCCCAAAAAATATAATACATATTTGGATAAGTAGTAGGATGGCTGAAGCATTATAACCCCTTAAAAGCTCTATAAATCGCCTTTAAAACTATTACGTCGCAACTTGCCCGTAGGAACATTTTTAGAGGTAGAGGTTACAGCCCCACATTAACCCGCAACCAAACTACTATCGTTTAATAAGTGTTTCACCTCAAGTCTGATTAAATATCCATTTTTCATTAGTTCGCAGAGAAATTTCTGATCTTTAACATCGTTCCGTCCCATTGCCGTTCTAATTATTCGCGACCGCGGCTCGTTAAGTTATGCCCTTTTGTCGTCCCCGGTTCCCACTCATTTATCGGTAAATTTGGGCGTTCGGCGAGGAGAAATATCGGCACGCGTTATTGACCCATTTAAGGGGGGTAGGTATCCTCGCCGAAGAGAAATTAATATTCGACGACCGGCCACTCTAACTTAATGACTCGCCTCTAGCGAAGGATTTTATTAGTTCGAATGGGTCGGGTTGGTTGGAATGAACGGCCAAGCGTGGAAATTGCATTAAAAATGCATTTTAAAGTTGGTGGCTTACAGAGAGAAGAGTCTAGTTCGCCGAAAAAAATATCTTAGGGTTAGGTAATGATTTTATAAGAACTAAGAAAAATATAGGAAGGCTTCCCTTCTATGTTAATAGAAATTTGGTTACCAACCCAAAATAGACAGATCCATAGAGTTACTTCGTACTTTGTTGGTAAAACTGTACCAAGGGAGACTCGTTGGCTCACATTTATTCAACAATTGATCCTACGAAATCAGTTTCAGATATATCTAATGAAATGCGTCACTGCTCAGGAGCTAATAAATTCTGACGGTTAAGTTATGATTTATAAATCACTCAAAACCACTTCGAAGAATTAAGGCCATTTCTTATGACTTAAATCAATTTCATGTGGGCATCTGAATAATATTTAGGCCATTAAAATTAGACAAAAATAGACAAAAATTGGACTTAATCTACGAAAGATAGCATCATAGTTTAACGGGTAGATGTACTTGTAAAAAAGAGCCTTGGACTTGATTCCATTGTAAAAACACTGTTAAATCGACGTTGAAATGTGTAAATATTATAAAAATTGGGTTTCAAAGGAAGCGCTATGACTAATGTCAATATATATGCCCTATATAACGTCAATACAAGTATTCATTTTTTCTAGTGTATAGGCAATAAAGAACCAATCCAAACCAATCCATTATTGGTTTCAATAATGACAAAATTTCGAAGTACCCATTTATTGTCATTTTCATGTATTCATGTATTCATTTATGTCATGAAAATGCTCAAAAACTTTATGTTGGTGTTAGTAGAAATTGTAAACAAATGTGTAAGAAACAAAATAAAAATGAAATAAGAAGCAAAATTTCGAGAATTAAACAAGCCAGGACGACATTCATGAAAATGAAAATACTATTTACACGGTCAGATCTCACCCTAGAAGTTTAGAGCTTAGAAATCTAAAGTTTTGAAAGTTGGTTGGCAAGAATTTTGAAGTTGGCACAAAAACGAAGAAACCATTGGGAAGGGGACATTTCAAGCATTCCAGTGATGTACATTGCGAACCGATACGACGATTCATAATTTTTTAATACCCGATTGATGCCACAATGTCATAAAATCAACATATATATAGGCAATTTATTTACAGCTCTGGAGGCCGTTTCTCGTATCCTAATTTCCAAGCCTTTTTGTCGCGCCAGTCGCCTTCCTTTAACCCTTTTCTGTCCATGGCTTCTTTCACTTCTGTTTCCCAGGCGCGTTTTGGTCTACCTCCTTTCCTTCTATTGGGCGGAGACCACTCTAGGACATCCGATTGACGTGCCCATACCATTTCAGTCTTTTTATTTCAATAGTTTCCAATGTACTTATGTCTATGCCCATTTCCTCTCTGATATCAGTGTTTCTAACTTTGTCTAATCTTGTTTTCCGGCAGCATCTTCTCCAGAAGTCCATTTCCATGGCGATTATGCGTGAGCTATTACGATTCGAGATCTCCCAAAGCTCAGCTCCATAGGTAGCTATACTTTCCAATATGGTTTTGTAAATCCTAGTCTTATTTGCTTTTGATATTTTCTCGTTCCATAGGGTGCTGTGTATTCTTGTATTCTTGTATTCTTCATATAGCTTTCTAACCATATAGTGGATGTCCATCTCGTCTTCCGCCAACACAACTTGGTCGTCTGCGAAATGTAAGCTGAACAGTCTCTTATGTCCTATCGGTACTCCGAGATTTGAGCACTTCTTACTCCAGCTTTCCAAAGCTCCTTTCACGAATATTTTGAACAGTGTTGGGGCTATGCAACAGCCTTGTTTAAGACCTTTCGTAACGCGGAATTCTCGTGATATTTTACTACCCATTTTTACTCTGGCGGTCATATTTTTATACAGCTTCTGGACGGCTTTAATATAGTTCGATTTTATGCTCTGTCTCTCCATGGTTTTCCACAGTCTGCTCAAGGGAACGTTATCGTAGGCTTTAGTTGGATCTATAAAGACTGCGTGGGTTTCCATGTTATGTGCAAGTTTTTTTCTACTGTCTGTTTGAATGTAAAGATGTTATCCACACATGACCTACCGGCTCTAAACCCGCATTGTTCTTCGTTGTCCTTAAACTGGCTTTCTATTTTCTGCTTTAGGATTTTCCCATACACTTTTGAAATGGAGTTGATAACACTGACTCCGCGATAATTTGAGCACGATCGTCTGTCGCCCTTCTTATAAATATTACTGATATAAGCGATGTTCCATTCTTCTGGTGGGTCTTCTCCACGGATAAATTGATTAAATACATATGCTAAGAGTTCGTACAAAAAATATCTGGTGCATACTTCAGTAGCTCAGCCGGTATACCTCCAGGGCAAGGAGCCTTTCCGTTTTTTAACTCACAAACAGCTTTTTTTACTTCAGTCGGTGTTAATTCGTCCTCTTCGTGCAGCAGACTGACTTCCAGTTGGGTGGTTTCAGAGTCTTCTGTTGTGTTATGTAAGAAATTTGATTCCTGTTTTCCGTTAGTAGATCCTCATAGTATCCTACCCATTTGTCTAATTGTATGTTGTTTGGAGTTACTTTTTCTTTACTATTAGTCCTGAGGCTTTTCAACACTTTCCACGCTTCCCTTGACTTAGTCGACCCTATGTAGTTGTCTAAGTGTCCACATGTTCGATTCCACGCTTCGTTCTTTTCTTTTGTTACAAGTTTTTTGACCTCTCTATTTGCTGTCGCATATCGTTTTCTATCATCTGGGTCTTTTGTGTTGAGCCATGTTTGGTATAGCCTTTTTTTCTGGCTAACAGCTGATTCTACTTCTGGACTCCACCATTGGGGGTATTTTTCTTTTTTGCTATTGTCTAATACTCCGATGGCTTCCGACGCTGCTTCGTGAATGATCCTAGTTATTTCATTATACATATCTACATCAGATGAATAGTACACTTCTTTTAGATTTGCACACAGGCGCCACTTATAGAGGAAAACGGTTGATTCACTGTTGAAGCTGTGTAAGTTATACCTTGGGGCATTTAGGTCCATAGCGTATTCTTGATGTTGTCGGTCGCCTCTTTTCGATGTATTGTAGTAGGGCAAATATATTTTTGCACGAACCAGGAAGTGGTCAGACCCGCATTTAGCTCCTCTATGCACTTTCACATCTTGAACTTCTAGATTTGTATTGTGCCTGCATACTACATAGTCAATTACAGATTTGAGCCGACGTGTGGGTTGAGTCCAAGTGTATTTATGAATGTCAAGGTGTTCGTAGAATCCATTTAGTGTTCTTAGTTGAATTTGTTCACACATCTCGATCATTCTTTCCCCGTTATCATTTATTACATCTTCCCCGTATTTGCCCACCACAGTGTCATCACCTTTCCTGCCAGTTCTTGCGTTCATGTCGCCCAACAATATGATTTCGTTTCTTTGGCTTATATTTCCGATAAGCTCCGTTAAGGTTTCATAAAAGTCATCTTCCACATCGCTTGGTGAATCGTCGGTTGGGGCGTATACTTCTATTACCATCAAGTTGCGCCCTTTCCACAACATATGAAGCTTCACTATTCGTTTGTTAACCTGTTCCCAGTTTTTTATATATTTAGAGAGGTTCTTTTTCACTAAAATGGATACTCCAGCTCTAGCTCTCTTTCCTTTCTCTACCCCACTGTATATATGTATATAATCGTCGATTTCTTCAGAGCCTTTCCCCTTTTTCTTGGTTTCTGTTAGAACTCTGATATCAGAGTTAAATTTGGTAACTTCTGTTATTACTTCTTTGATTTTTGTTCTCCAACCTTGTATATTCCAAGTACCGCAAATCATTATCCTTTTCCGTTTGCCTTGTCGTCTTCGTGAGCAGTCCGGCTTTTTCTCTTTAGGACGTTTAGCATTGTATATTTTTTCTAAGGATAGAGGAGCTGGCCCTACGCCTAAACCCCCTGCCAGGAGGACCGGAATTTTCTTTTAGGGTTTATTCCCTTAGCCAATCGGTCTCGTTTGGCCTCTCCTCTGCTACATACATCACGCACATCCATTGTACGCCATGTACCCGGTGGTTAAGCGACGCATCGTCTTCGGGGACGTGAGAGTAGGATTTGTTGGCAGAGCTGAGTTCAACATATTCTACGTTACTTTTTATTGGGATGCAAAGGAGAGAAAACGTAACAACCTTTATGGGCTGCTTCGATAGATTTTGGAGACCCATTATCAAGAAAGACCCGACTAAATTACTATTATTCATCAAAATATGGATGAATTTTCTAAAAGTCGAGAGATATCGAAGAAGAAAAAATTTAGCCTGGGTTTACAATATTTAAGAAAAATAAAAACGATGCCTGAGACCCAATATACCATAGCTATGGGTTTTCTCTTTCACGTGAATTGTGAATCATCAAAAATTATCCATTTTTACGTTATTGGACAATTTGTCCGCCCGCTTATGTCTCCATTTCTCGAATTTGCTCTCCTTGATTCAGGGAGGTGCAACAAGTAATGGGCTCGTTTCGGGGTCGTTATCTCGAAAACTGTCGAGTTTTCTGAAAAAGTCATAAGGAACATTTTTGTAGCTAATGAACTGTTCTTCCTTTTGTATCTAAACAAAAATCCTATATATGCCATATTCTCGGAGATATTGACTGAAAACGGATTTTTGGAACTTGAGGACCATTTTCTACCCTGTTGCGGGACCCGCAGAATCGACAACTTTCCGTATTTCAAAACACCCAGTTGAGACCAACAATTGCCCACGGTTTCATCTTCTATTAAACAAATTTGACTTTCCTAAAAATCTCAGACACTCCCAATATATGGCTTTTGCAGATTACCCACAAGTTTATGTGCCAATGAATTCCATTTATTTCAATTAAATTTAGTACACGAATCATATTTATGTGTAAATCATATATAAATCGAAACTTGCAGCCCATACTCATTTGTTGTAAAAATAACTCGCTTTAACTAAACCCCGACAAATCGAAAATAATTTTGTTTTGACGATTTGGGCGATAAATTGTAAATAAAACCAAATGATTTTAAGAAGAACGTGACAACAGCTATGCATTTAAAGATAAGATAAAAAATATTTACACGTGAATTTGAAATTTGAAAAACATGAAAAAAATTATATTAACGTGAAAAATATTTTCACGTTAAGATAAAAAATATGACACCGTTATCGCGGTGGGGATTGTATTCAAATAAGTACATTTTAAGTTACTCCACCAAGAGAAAAGTATGAGAATGCTTGGTTCTGTCCCAATTCGTATTACTGTAATATACTTTATTATCGTTGTCTTGATAAAAGGACAACTGCAAGATTCCAATTTTGATTCAAAATTCTTATTGTAGGTTAATTAACAATTTGTGTAAATGCGTAGTCATTTTCCAACTTAAATCTTTATCTTATCTTTAGGGAAAATGCAGCCTTAAAAGTTCTTACAAATTCTCAAAAAGCAATGATTCTGCAGCATAAAATATTCTTATTTCGACGTTGTTCCCCAGACAATATGGCAAATACATACAACCATTACATACTACAATACATACAAACATAACTATTTGCCAGTTCCAGTCGTTGGATTTTCTCAGTCTGCAGTGCGTTGTCCAGATTTCCAATTCTACTATCCAGCTCACCGTGGAGTTCTCCTAGATTGTCCAACTCGCCGTGGAGCTTTCCTATTTTGTTGTCCAACTCATCGTGGAGTTTCCCCAGTTTGTGGTCCAACTCACCGTGCAGTTTTCCCATTTCATCATGGAGTTTTTCCATTTTGTTGTCTAACTCACCATGAAGTTTTCTCAATTTGTTGTCCAGGAGGCGCTCACCTTCTTCTTCGGAACAGAAAGTTTCAGGGTCGTCTCCATTTTCAATTATATACGCACCCAGACGTTTCTGCAGCACTGTTTTCGCCCCTGACGTTTCGAGTTCTCGTTCTTCCGACTCGCGTTTGAGGTCCACAACTTTTAAATCGCGTAATTTCTTCATTGTTCTTAATTTATTTCACTAACTAATCCCACTTCTGACACCACTGTAACGTTTTTACTGTCTACTAAAACTAAAACACTACGCGATTATCCTAATTAATTTATTTCTTACACTACACTTATAAACTTAACTTAACAATCCCTTAATTTAATTTATATTCGCATACACAGATGTTTATTTACTTAACGCGCCCGATCTCTCGCTCGAATGTTTACGCACCGGTTCTTCAACTCTCCTGCCTCGGGTCCGACATTCCCTTTTTATGGCAGGTAGAAGGCTTCTAGACGTTTGCCGGAATATTCCCGAAGTTTCTGGAGATCATTCTAGAATTCGCAGAACTTGTTATCGCATCGAAGCTTCTCGAGCCGTCGGCTCTTCGAGCCGTCGGCTTCGACCCGTCCTTCCCGGGATCGCAATTCGGCGAACTTGTGTAGCTCCCGGCGTGTTTATGCCGCGGCGAGCCGTTTCGTTACAATATCGATGTTCTTTTGAACAACTGACATCAGACTCATCAGATAACTGATGAGACAGAGATATCATTGATTAGCTATAATTCTGTCTCAAGTGTTTACTTCTTTCCTGACTCACCTATTTGGCTAACTGTACCTTTTCCCCATGTTTGTGTGAGGTTAAGCTCACTGAAAAAAAGAAATCACCGAAAACGTTCACTTTGAACAAAACTCAGGTACACAAAATTCAAACACATTTCAACAAATTTAGCATTGAAGAGCTTGATTCCTTAAATTCTCTGTACCAGTTAGATTGGAAGAATAAAGTATAACTTTCTGGGTTTTTATAATGTATTTTTTCGTGTTTTCCCATCAATTTGTATATTATCTAGATCTCCTCCCTCCGGTGAACAAATTGAGTATGCCAATTGGTGAGTTAGAGCACTTTGTTGGTTTCAAGATTTCAAAAAAAGGTAAAATCAAGATTATAGGCTTCGGAATGAACCGAAAATGTTTCTTCACGATTAAGGTATAATACTGGAACGTCAAAAAATATCAAATTCAATGTTTGCATGAATTTTCACAGGGTTAGACACAGAAATATTTCATTTTTTCACAAAAAAAACAGTTTTTCGCGTGTTTCATTACTTAAACCAAAATACACACCGATAATTTGTTTTGACCTTTTTTTTTTTTCGAGTTTCTCGCTCGGGGGAGCATCCAATCCTAATTCCTTTTAAACGCATATTCTCGCATCGGCAGTCTAAAAGCGAAAATTTGTCATGGCGCGCAAAACAATGAAAAAACAGAAAATTGGTCACAAATCCAAAATGGCTCAAAATGGGGGGCTGAAAATGTGGCAACGGACGCATCTTTATATCCTAACGGCGACTAGATACTTCCGGTAGCGATTTAAAAACCACCCCATTCACTCCCTTATCAGTTGACATGGAATCTCCCATATATGGATCTACTTTATTTTTGGGAAAAATGTTACAAGATTTTCGCTTCTGGGAACAGTAAATATTATTTATAATAATATGAATTTTGGAAGTCCATTTGACTCGTTAGCGAATGAAGTCTACATGGAAGTGAAATAAAGGCGTGTGTAACCGTCCAGACGAATAGTCTATATGTAGTGTACGATTTAATTGTTATTATTTATTCGATTGTATTTCGACTTAATTCATCTTTAATGCCTAATAAACAATTACATGAAAAATAATTTTATTTAAATTTATTATTTTTTTCATGTTTATCTCAAATCTCAAAACAGAAATTCGGTATAAATATTCGGAATCCCTAGCACAAAGCATCATTCATTAGTATTGTTCACCCACAGATCCAGTAAAATGAAGTTTCGTTTCGCCTTTGTCATTATATTATTGGTGGCGATTACCACGCAAATGTCAATAGCTGATGATGCAAACGCTGTCCTACCTGCTGTAGGCGTTGCACTCGACAATCTTGTGCAAAACCTCTTTGGGGAAGTAAAACATCACAAGGGATACGCTAGAGATGCGGCCGTGCCTCCGATTCCATTGTCTAGCGATCTCAAATGAAGTACCTGGAACGCCGGAACTGAATCGAAAGGACGCCCTACTGGATCAGGATATCTGGATCTAATTCGCATGGAAACGCAGGATTGAAATTAGATATTCTGTAATAGGGCTAACGGTTTAACTAAAGACGTTATTAGTTCTATTGTTAACGTTGATATGTATATCGTGTAGCATTTTACTTTCTGCGTTATATTGTCAATTTGTCATTTTTCCATTGGAGTTCC
Organism: Cryptocephalus moraei; assembly: GCA_946251905.1. Classification (NCBI taxonomy): domain Eukaryota; kingdom Metazoa; phylum Arthropoda; class Insecta; order Coleoptera; family Chrysomelidae; genus Cryptocephalus; species Cryptocephalus moraei. Next base: position 17,294,060 of record OX276452.1, read on the forward strand.
TTTTTGAAGAAACGGTTCCCAGTCGCTACTCAATAAATTTTATTTAAACAATTTCCATTACATCTTTTATTTTTGTGGTGTTTATTCCTAACAACAAGCAAACAAGTCCAATTTACATATTTAAAATACACACAGTAAATATTTCTTTTTTAATTCTGTTTGAATTTTTTAACGGTGTTACAATACCTTGCCCCTTTAAAATGTGATCCACATGGATTACCATCCAAAGTATTAGATTAATGCAATAGCAATAATATTATTTTCAATTTTCAAAATCTCGTTGTGATGTCATTAAATATATGGTATCATACATTTGGCGATATTGGTCGATATAAAGTTCTATTTAGTTTTAGTGTAGGTATTTCATATTTTGCTCTTGCTGATCGATGGATAAAAGTTTCACTGACTAGTTTTCCATATGCGAATATATCATTCGATTTTTGATTCTTTTATTTGATTATTTATTATATACGATCAGTACACTGTTGCCAGAGTCGTGGAGTTAAATTAAATAAAAAATACTGAGCCGAAAAATAAAAATGAAAAATCAAAACAAGTAAACTAAACGATCGAATTAATAACAAATTTTCGGATAAAAAAGGTTATGAAATAATGTTAACATAAACTTTAAAATCATTTTTTTAAAGGAAGTATTGTAACGGGTTTGGGTGCGGTTACTAGTGAGATTTGGCGCTGGGACGGAGTTCGGGAGTTCGGTTAATCGATTTTAGGAATCGGCTTTACGGTTTTGCTCGGGAGCCAGATTTTTAAGGGTTTTCTCCCTCGGGAATATGCCTGGGTAATTTACGAACTCAGGAGATTACCAGGGTTGTCTGTAGAAATGAAACACACGCTCAAAAATAGAAAATCCTAAATTATTTTATTTCCAAACGGTGAAGGAAAACAATACGTACAACTAACACCTGCCGGCGTCAGGTCGTCGAACGGAAACCGGACAAAAACTTATTTAAAATTATTTTTGGTATTTCGAAAAGGAAACATACGGATGCGAGAATATTATTATTATTACAGTTGGAGAGAAATAAAAGGTATTCTAAATAACAGCGAGAAGAGAAGAAAGCAGTTTACTAAATCGAAAATGCGAAAACGGAAAGTGGAAATACTCTTACAAATATTTAGAATCTAAGATATGAAAAACCCTTCTTAAAACTGAAAATGCGAAAACGGAAGATTATCCTAACAATTTTACATTGAAAGAGAAATAGCTAAATACGGAGTCGATAGAAAAACGTGCAGTGGCTAATATTCGGTAGTGCGGCTATTACGAGAGAGCGAGAGTGTGAGAGAGGGCAAGTGGAGGGCAGCGGAAAATTAATTTTTCCCTACAATGAAGGAAAAATTAATTCGTAGCGGTTCTGAGAAAGTCGGGCGTTAATGGTTCGACGTACACGCTAACACAGATAGACGGAATAGCAAAACATTTGCTATTAGCGGTCGGTACTGGACGATTACATAACAGATAACAAACGGCGGTAACGTTCACAATTACATTTATCGGGCGGTGATACGCACACAATTACATATAACAAAGAGTTCGGCGGATGTAAAATTAATCGGCGGTGACGATCACAGTTGACAGACAACGGCGGTACTTTCACAGTTACATATAACAGAGAATTCGGCGGTTTTAAAATTAACGGCGGTGACAAGCACAGATCATGGACGATTACGTAACGAATAAAAAATAGTTACATATAGCGGCGGTCGGCGGTACGTTCACAGTCAGACAATCACAAATATCGGTCGGTCGGACGGGGACAGACAACAACGACTAAATACGAATAACGGAAACAAGTAGCGGTTCTCACCTTGGATTAACTCGGGCAGAGAACAATGGAGGGGGACAAGTGGCTCATATTCATTTAGTCTTGATAATTAAATGATGGTAGATTGAACAGTGCCTTATCGGCCGCCATCTATCCGAGATAGGTTTGATTTCGCGTTTAAATGTATGGTGGGTGGTCTACTCTCAGCTCTCGAAAATCGGCTTCGTTACACTATGTACTTGTCAAATTGATTGTTTATCCTCAAACTTCAATTCGAGCGGCAGCAGCTGAAATTGGTATAACTGTAATGAGGGAAGTGAAATAGTTTACTAAAAAAGTACCGCACGATTAAAGAGAATAATGCTCATTATTAGTTAGCATTAATTGACTAGTCTCCATCAGCGAATTGCGATATACACTTAGCAACAAATAAAAATATGAACGCCTGCGCTCAAATTAGGTATTTTCAATGCGATTATTAATTATTGCACAGTTAGCATTCTGCACGTCGCGGCTAATTGGGGTTAATTAACATTAACCCGGTCGCGGTAATTTAGGTTGAATAATATTACAAGCGTGATGAGAAAATCAACCTTGAAATCAACCTTATTTTATCGTTATCTTATTTTTTTCTCTCCTAATTGTAATTTTGTTATGTACTCTGGATCTTTTATCTGTTTTGGTTATTTTTGGTTAAAGCGATTATGGTTAAAGTACATCAGCTAGAGGAATTGGTAAATGGCCGTTAAAAGGGTTGAAATCTGCATAGCAACCTAACGCTTTAAACTTTACGTAAAACTGAAACATGAAACGAAATGAAGGTATAGATGGAATACATAATAAATATAGTCTATGGTTTACAGGTTTGTTACAAAATCTATGGAAAAATGTCATAAAATATTGATGATAATGAAAAGTCTTAAAACACAGTGCACGTTGCACAAAACGCATGTCTATTCAATGTAAACCAGTTTCCATGATATCGTCTTTATTTTTTTTTTGATTATTGATGTTTCATTCGCTTGTTGTTAGACTTCATTCCTTAATTATACTAAGGAAGTAAATTTGCGACTTTAGTATATAATTTCTCATTTTTTTTATATGAAATGTTTATTGCTGCATTGAAACCTAGAGCAAATGTAGACTAGGTTTGCTTTAAAGAATGTTGTGAAATTGCATTACTTTAATTGAATACGTATAATGTGTCATTACATTAACTACCATATGCCATGCCGTTTTCGCAGATTTGATCAGATGCTTTAGTTCATTTTATTTAACTGAATACTCGTAATTAGTACTCTGAAGTCAAAGAAATGTTTATGGAGAACACCTATTAGCTGTAATGAGTATGTCTGATGTCTAATATTTTTTATGCAAGTAAACCATTAAAGTAGAACATTATTTATAATTTTCTTCTTCAATTGTTAGATGTAATTGCAAATTCGGTATAAAATTTTAATTTTATTAAACGCTGTACTCTAACTTTTGTTATTATTGTTCGATATTGTTAATATGTACTATTATTCTTTTCAGGTTTATGATAGACATGACGGGAATTCATTATCATGCGTTTTCCAAGGTTAGCGTTTTTACATTATTTTAAAAATTGAATTAAATTCAGAGTTAATACCTTAACTGTAACGAAGTTGCAGTCTATACACCCTTCAATGAAGTCATTACATAGCTTTTTAAAAAAAGGTTACTCATTTGTGATAGACAACAATAGAGCAGCAATACAATTTGTAAGAAGGATATAAGAATGCTTTTGTAATTTAGACATACAATTTAGACCAGTAAAATATTCTAAGAAAAAAAAATCGTTATAAAAAACAAATCATAAAGTAATGTTTATCTTTTATTTAGTTGGCGTACTGAAAGCATATAAGATTTTCTTTTCTATGAGAACCGCGTAAAATTTCTGTTACTATAAGCCTATGGTTTACAATTTAATGCAGGGTATCCTGCAAGTCCTCGCACCAGCGACATAGTGAATGTCTCCGAGATGGAACAGTCCAGTCCAAATTTTACTGCAAATATTTCATATACAGACCTACCTGAAGGTAAATCTTTATGGTGAAGTGTGGGTGTGGATCGCCGAAAATTTGATTAAGCCTTTTGTATTTTAAGAAAGATTAATGACAGCTGCTGTTAAAGACGTAGGTCTTTATTTCAAGTTAAAGATTCAGATCATATTTGGCAACTCATATACTCGTATATCGATACACAGAATAGGGAAAAGGCGTGTCATGTTAGCAGACTAGCTGCAACTTAATTTGCTATGTACTCTCGGATACCCTGATATCACATTCGCAATAATGAATGTGATATGAATTCGGTAATTTTCAATTTAAAAGTCTTTTAAATAATTAACAACTTTCAGGAATAATTTTTAAGTCATAATTACCATTTTATCAATTTAGCCATATTTATTTACATGGATAAAAATTTTAATTGTTCACAATTCATATATAAATTGATTAATTAATTTATAATCACCATTTAATCAACATAATCATATTTATTTCATTATATATAATTTTTAGTCACATATAGCATTCTAGTAATTTAGTCTTAAGTTTTGCTGAAAAAGCTTTTGAACAGTTTACGGGAAATATCGATTAAAATTAGCACGATTTCAAAACGTCTCAAAGTTTATTGTTCTCATAGTCTTCATAACGACCTTGTACATTCCATAACCCGATTTTCAACTAAATTAAAAAAAATGATTCGATGATTTATCGTTATGGAGCACTTCGAAGTGAGAAGCACTCTTTGTTCCGGGTAGAGTTACACATACTAACACGATTAATTCTTAGAATATTGTAACGTTTTTACTGTCTACTAAAACTAAAACACTACGCGATTATCCTAATTAATTTATTTCTTACACTACACTTATAAACTTAACTTAACAATCCCTTAATTTAATTTATATTCGCATACACAGATGTTTATTTACTTAACGCGCCCGATCTCTCGCTCGAATGTTTACGCACCGGTTCTTCAACTCTCCTGCCTCGGGTCCGACATTCCCTTTTATGGCAGGTAGAAGGCTTCTAGACGTTTGCCGGAATATTCCCGAAGTTTCTGGAGATCATTCTAGAATTCGCGGAACTTGTTATCGCATCGAAGCTTCTCGAGCCGTCGGCTTCGACCCGTCCTTCCCGGGATCGCAATTCGGCGACCTTGTGTAGCTCCCGGGGTGCTTATGCCGCGGCGAGCCGTTTCGTTACAATATCGATGTTCTTTTGAACAACTGACATCAGACTCATCAGATAACTGATGAGACAGAGATATCATTGATTAGCTATAATTCTGTCTCAAGTGTTTAATTCTTTCCTGACTCACCTATTTGGCTAACTGTACCTTTTCCCCATGTTTGTGTGAGGTTAAGCTCACTGAAAAAAAGAAATCACCGAAAACGTTCACTTTGAACAAAACTCAGGTACACAAACACATTTCAACAAATTTAGCATTGAAGAGCTTGATTCCTCAAATTCTCTGTACCAGTTAGATTGGAAGAATAAAGTATAATTTTCTGGGTTTTTATAATGTATTTTTTCGTGTTTTCCCATCAATTTGTATATTATCTAGATCTCCTCCTTCCGGTGAAAAAATTGAGTGTGCCAATTGGTGAGTTAGAGCACTTTGTTGGTTTCAAGATTTCAAAAAAAGGTAAAATCAAGATTATAGGCTTCGGAATGAACCGAAAATGTTTCTTCACGATTAAGGTATAATACTGGAACGCCAAAAAATAGCAAATTCAATGTTTGCAAGAATTTTCACAGGGCTAGACACAGAAATATTTCATTTTTCCACAAAAAAATCAGTTTTTCGCGTGTTTCATTACTTAAAACCAAAATACACACCGATAATTTGTTTTGACCTCTTTTTTTTCGAGTTCCTCGCTCGGGGGAGCATCCAATCCTAATTCCTTTTAAACGCATATTCTCGCATCGGCAGTCTAAAAGCGAAAATTTGTCATGGCGCGCAAAACAATGAAAAAACAGAAAATTGGTCACAAATCCAAAATGGCTCAAAATGGGGGGCTGAAAATGTGGCAACGGACACATCTTTATATCCTAACGACGACTAGATACTTCCGGTAGCGATTTAAAAACTACCCCATTCACTCCCTTATCAGTTGACATGGAATCTCCCATATATGGATCTACTTAATTTTTGGGAGAAATGTTACAAGATTTTCGCTTCTGGGAACAGAAATATTATTTATAATAGTATGAATTTTATTGTACGATTTAATTGTTATTATTTATTCGATTATATTTCGACTTAATTCATCTTTAATGCCTAATAAACAATTACATGAATAATAATTTTATTTATATTTATTATTTTTTGCATGTTTATCTCAAATCTCAAAACAGAAATTCGGTATAAATACTCGGAATCCCTAGCACAAAACATCATTCATTAGTATTGTTCACCCACAGATCCAGTAAAATGAAGTTTCGTTTCGCCTTTGTCATTATATTAGTGGTGGCGATTACCACGCAAATATCAATAGCTGATGATGCAAACGCTGTCCTACCTGCTGTAGGCGTTGCACTCGACAATCTTGTGCAAAACCTCTTCGGGGAAGTAAAACATCACAAGGGATACGCTAGAGATGCGGCCGTGCATTCGATTCCATTGTCCAGCGATCTCAAAGGAAGTACCTGGAACGCCGGAACTGAATCGAAAGGACACCCTGCTGGATCTGGATCTAATTCGCATGGAAACGCAGGATTGAAATTAGATATTCTGTAATAGGGCTAACGGTTTAACTAAAGACATTATTAGTTCTATTGTTAACGTTGATATGTATATCGTGTAGCATTTTACTTTCTGCGTTATATTGTCAAATTTGTCATTTTTCCATTGGAGTTCCTTTTTGGAGAAACGGTTCCCAGTCGCTACTCAATAAATTTTATTTGAACAATTTCCATTACATCTTTTATTTTTGTGGTGTTTATTCCTAACAACAAGCAAACAAGTCCAATTTACATATTTAAAATACACACAGTAAATATTTCTTTTTTAATTCTGTTTGAATTTTTTAACGGTGTTACAATACTTTGCCCCTTCAAAATGTGATCCACATGGATTACCATCCAAAGTATTAGATTAATGCAATAGCAATAATATTATTTTCAATTTTCAAAATCTCGTTGTGATGTCATTAAATATATGGTATCATACATTTGGCGATATTAGTCGATATAAAGTTCTATTTAATATTAATATAGGTATTTCATATTTTGCTTTTGCTGGTCGATGGATAAAAGTTTCACTTACTAGTTTTCCATATGCGAATATATCATTCGATTTTTGATTCTTTTATTTGATTATTTATTATATACGATCAGTACACTGTTGCCAGAGTCGTGGAGTTAAATTAAATAAACAATAATGAGCCTAAAAATAAAAATGAAAAATCAAAACAAGTAAACTAAACGATCGAATTAATAAGAAATTTTCGGATAAAAAAGGTTATGAAATAATGTTAACATAAACTTTAAAATCATTTTTTTAAAGGAAGTATGTAATTGTCAAATTGATTGTTTATCCTCAAACTTCAATTCGAGCGGCAGCAGCTGAAATTGGTATAACTGTAATGAGGGAAGTGAAATAGTTTGCTAAAAAAGTACCGCACGATTAAAGAGAATAATGCTCATTATTAGTGAGCATTAATTGACAACTGTAATGAGGGAAGTGAAATAGTTTGCTAAAAAACTACCGCACGATTAAAGAGAATAATGCTCATTATTAGTGAGCATTAATTGACAAATATGAATATTAATATATTAATATAAATTAAAAATTTAAAAACAATTTTTCATAATCTAAATCTTACATGTGTTGGATGAAACAATGTGATATTCCCATCTTTTTCTTCGTTCATAGTTTTGTTTTTAGTGTATTTTTTAACAAGCTTTTTCGTTCAAAAACATCTCGCAAACCTTCCGTCATTTTTTTCGTAGTTTGTCTGTTAGCATATCTAAATGTTTACATGTGTGTCACCGAACATTTTTTGCCTTTAATATTGTCACCCTCAGCCAGACGAAGTCTCCCTAAGGAGGCGCTCGGGGGAGGATGACTGGCATGGTTTCGACGGTGACGGGGACGCTGCACGGCAATATGGCGATCTTCACTATATGGCCACTGACCAACTGATATTGATACTGATTTGATCGGCTACGTTTATACTATAATATATAGACTGCAGATTCGACGATTTTGTTTGACTAGTCCCCATCAGCGAATTGCGATATACACTTAGCAACAAATAAAAATATGAACGCCTGCGCTCAAATTAGGTATTTTCAATGCGATTATTAATTATTGCACAGTTAGCATTCTGCACGTCGCGGTTAACTGGGGTTAATTAACATTACCCCGGTCCCGGTAATTTAGGTCGAATAATATTACAAGCGTGATGAGAAAATCAACCTTGAAATCAATCTTATTTTATCGTTATCTCATTTTTTTCTCTCCTAATTGTAACTTTGTTATGTACTCTGCATCTTTAATCTGTTTTGGTTATTTTTGGTTAAAGCGATTATGGTTAAAGTACATCGGCGCGAGGAATTGGTAAATGCCCGTTAAAAGGGTTGAAATCTGCATAGCTACCTAACGCTTTAAACTATACGTAAAACTGAAACATGAAACGAAATGAAGGTGTAGATGGGATACATAATAAATATAGTTCATGGTTTACAGGTTTGTTACAAAATCTATAGAAAAATGTCATAAAATATTGATGATAGTAAAACGTCTTAAAACACAGTGCACGTTGCACAAAACGCATGTCTATTCAATGTAAACCAGTTTCCATGATATCGTCTTTATTTTTTTTGATTATTGAGGTTTCATTCGCTTGTTGTTAGACTTCATTCCTTAATTATACTAAGGAAGTAAATTTGCGACTTTAGTATATAATTTCTCATTTTTTTATATGAAATGTTTATTGCTGCATTGAAGCCTAGAGCAAATGTAGACTAGGTTTGCTTTAAAGGATGTTGTGAAATTGCATTACTTTAATTGAATACGTATAATGTGTCATTACATTAACTACCATATGTGTAAATGAATACCATAAACGAAATTTGTGAGAAAAAACTAGAAATTGGTAATGCCATTCTATCTAACCCTTCTACTATGGCGAACTCTTCGAATGCGGCCTTCCCAAATATTAAATAGGAGCTAGCAAAGAAAATTGTCCATGTTGTCCCCTATTCAATCTTCTAGAGATAGTGAATCTATTTTATGTAATGTAAGCGTGATCTGCATGATCCACTGCATGGAGGATAAAAGAGGTGGACTAAAAAATATTGATACTAGAATACTTAAAACAAGTTATTTTCAAACAAAAACAACAACATTCGTCTAGAATTTCAAGACGAGACGAGATAAAATGTTGAAATTTCGATATCAGATTAAATCTATTTTGGTCTAGTCATGAAAAATCACAAATTTTATATCTGCGTTCCCCTGTTTGTAAACCCCCCAAAACCATAAGTGACGAAAATGTAGGTAAACGATAACAAAAGCGATATCGGGCAGGCTTATTCAACAGACCAATGAAGAAGTTGGGACGATAAACGATAAAATTTGCCAACTTTATTGGAATTTTTCTAAAAAAAAATTAGAGGATTCTCACTGTCATTTGTACAAAACCATAGCATACATTATTTTGTAAGTCTTCATACCTACTTATTAATCGTTATCTTTAATATTTTATTTTCTGTAGGTTAGTGTAGTTCTTATAGTACTACTATTGTTATTTTGTTAATGTTTTGTAGCAAGCTTCTAAATGTAACTTAAATTTTAACTATCTTACTAGCACCTGTGCACACAGGATTATTTCTCTCTTATATGCTGTTCTGTAGCTTTTTGATAAGAGAGTACTTTCATGTTACTGCTGCTATAAAAATATATAAATGAAATAAATAAATAGAAATAATGATAGGCAAAGCATTACTTTTTTTGAATTTAGATATATATGCATGGGGTTTTTATCGTTGTCTAGTGTCTTTCAAAAAACACTCGTCACTCGAATACTCTTTATTGTCAATCTAATGTTGGATTATTCTGTTTACAAACAAAAAACAAAGAAAGTCAAAAAAAACAACGTGTTACTCAGCGCGCTTAAAACAAACCCGCCAAATTTGAACCATTGTTAATATGACAGATAAAAATCATACATATATTAGCTATATTACTGCGATTTATCAAATACGAATGATGAATTAATTAAAACAAAAATTAATAAAGCACTTGTAGTGATCGCTACTTTTTAAAGATTGTGCTCAGTGAATGGAAACAAGTCCGTTTTATTGGGTTGATGGGTTGTTCATTACAAAAATTTTACCATGTGACTTAAAATGCTTTTTTATTGAAGCAATTCAGAGGTGACTGAAATACCAAAGATGACTCTCCAAATAAACAACTGTAAGCAATAAATAGCCACAGCAATAAATAAACTTTAAAATTGTGAAAAGTGTGAAAAAAATTTCTGGATAGTTTCGTTAGATTTCTCAGCTTCTATAAACTTGAGCAATTTAAAATCCCCAATCGCTAATACTTTTATACAGAATTGGCTTTATGGCCCTTTCATGTCAAATTAGACGGAAATGTGGTATATGAAGTTTAAATAAGAGATTGTGTAGAACCTTCTATACTATACGTTTACTAATTCGTAAGGTCACTAACGGTTTAACCTACGTAAGCCGTTTTCGCAGATTTGATCAGATGCTTTAGTTCATTTGATTTAACTTAATACTCGTAATTAGTACTCTGAAATCAAAGAAATGTTTACGGAGAGCACCTATTAGCTGTAATGAGTATGTCTGATATCTATTGCAAAATTCGGTATAAAATTTTAATTTTATTAAACGCTGTACTCTAACTTTTGTTATTATTGTTCGATATTGTTAATATGTACATACTATTATTCTTTCCAGGTTTATGATAGACATGACAGGAATTCATTAACATGTGTTTTCCAAGGTTAGCGTTTTGAAATTATTTTAAAAATTAAATTAAATTCAGAGTTAATACCTCAACTGTAACGAAGTTGCAGTCTATACACCCTTCAATGAAGTCATTATATAGCTTTTTAAAAAAAGGTTACCCATTTGTGATAGACAACAATAGAGCAGCAATAAAATTTGCAAGAAGGGTATAAGAATGCTTTTGTAATTTAGACATACAATTTAGACCAGTAAAATATTAAAAAAAAACTATAAAAGCCTGCGTCGGACTAGACGGTGGAAGTGAAACTTCTTTTGGCCAGATGCACACACACACACACACACACACACACACACACACACACACACGCGCGCGCGCGCGCGCCGAGATACAGGATATATAAATGAAATATAAAAGATAATTTTTTTTGCTGAGGCAACCTTGCACCGGTCCGCTCGAGTCTGCCGACAGTCTTGGCTCAGGTGATCTCCCACTTGCTGGCAGTTGTAACATCAAACGCTTTCAATTGCCCTGCTCCGGGGAAGTGCTACAGACGCCATAAGCACTCGCTCGTAGCTCTGCCGGCAATCCAGCTATAATGCAGGAGACAGCGTTTCGCTGGTAACGCCGATTCTCCCGCCAGCTTCGCCTGGTAGTAGGTGCTCATTGTCTCGCTGGCCAACTTTTCCCATCTCATCATCTCCGTCATCATCCCGTGGAAATCTCGCTGCCTAAGGAACGACGTCACTAACATGGCTCGTCACTTTGCCCATGGTCGATAATAGTTGTTGAGATGCTGATGCCAGAGCTTCGCCGTCCCTGATAACCGCGCCTGCAACAAATTTCTCTCTCTAAATCTGTCCAGTCGTAGAACGCCCCCAAGGTGATCAATCTCGGAGAGCCATCGCTGTGTCCACACTGCTCTCCGGGCTGATGGGGTCGATAGCTTCCACCATATTCATCGCCAAAGACGGTCGAAGTCGAGCACTCGCCTGCTCCACTCCGGATTCCTCGATGCGGCTCGATCCGACCGTTGCTGTCTGCCCCGACACATTCAGAGCAACAATGGTCGCTTGTTGCCTCGCCGCTTCCACTATCTATTGCTGAAGTCTTCCCACGACCGTCTTCACGATGGTCACCGCAGATTCGCGCGTACGCCGCCTCAAGCCCGTTCGTCTTGTGTTCGACTTCGAGAATTACCACCCATTCGCCGCGGATCAGTCTCCGTGCGCCGTGGGCTTTCATCTCTTCCGGTGTCTCCATGTTCTCATCTGAGGTGAGGTGAGGCTCGACGCCTCCTCACTTTTCTCTATGTCCATGTCACGTAATTAAACAATACAGCTCACCGTTTTTTCGCCGCTCGAAGTTATAGTTTCTCGTGTTTGAGGTTAGGTTAGGTGTAAGCTGTCCGAAAGTCTAGACGCTCTCCGGTGATGCCACGTTGACCTCTTTGGTACCACATGTAAACGATTTGGCGATCGGCTCGGTTCGCGGGCGCGATGGAAGAGGTACACTTTACGCGCATTCTGGCAACACGGCTTTGTCCTCGGATTACTTATAACGCGTGACGCGATTTTTCGACCAACACCCTATCTCAATGTATACAACGTGCGCAAAGAAGTTTCACTTCAAAAATCATTATAAAAACAGATCATAAAGTTGTTTACCTTTTATTTAGTTGGCGTACTGCAAGCATATAAGAATTTCTTTTCTATGAGAACCGCGTAAAGTTTCTGTTACTATAAGCCTATGGTTTACAATTTAATGCATGGTATCCTGCAAGTCCTCGCACCAGCGACATAGTGAATGTCTCCGAGATGGAACAGTCCAGTCCAAATTTTACTGCAAATATTTCATATACAGACCTACCTGAAGGTAAATCTTTATGGTGAAGTGTGGGTGTGGATCGCTGAAAATTTGATTAAGCCTTTTGTATTTTAAGAAAGATTAACGTGTTCATGAAACTTATAGTAACTCTAGTAAATTATTATATGTTTAAATAGATATAAATATAATTTCATGCTATTTGGCAACAGTCCGACGGATAGATTTAACTTTTTTAATATTTATCTTATGCGTATTGCCCATTGCGTTTCGAGTTTTACTGACAGCTGCTGTTAAAGACGTAGGTCTTTATTTCAAGTTAAAGATTCAGATCATATTTGGCAACTCATATACTCGTATATCGATACACAGAATAGGGAAAAGGCGTGTCATGTTAGCAGACTAGCTGCAACTTAATTTGCTATGTACTCTCGGATACCCTGATATCACATTCGCAATAATGAATGTGATATGAATTCGGTAATTTTCAATTTAAAAGTCCTTTAAATAATTAACAACTTTCAGGAATAATTTTTAATTCATAATTACCATTTTATCAATTTAGCCATATTTATTTACATGTATAAAATTTTTAATTATTCACAATTCATATATAAATTGATTAATTAATTTATAATCACCATTTAATCAACATAATCATATTTATTTCATTATATATAATTTTTAGTCACACATAGCATTCTAGTAATTTAGTCTTAAGTTTTGCTGAAAAAGCTTTTGAACAGTTTACGGGAAATATCCATTAAAATTAGCACGATTTCAAAACGTCTCAAAGTTTAATGTTCTCATAGTCTTCATAACGACCTTGTACATTCCATAACCCGATTTTCAACTAAATTAAAAAAATGATTCGATGATTTATCGTTATGGAGCACTTCGAAGTGAGAAGAACTCTTTGTTCCGGGTAGAGTTACACATACTAACACGATTAATTCTGAGAAAATTTGTAACGTTTTTACTGTCTACTAAAACTAAAACACTACGCGATTATCCTAATTAATTTATTTCTTACACTACACTTATAAACTTAACTTAAGAATCCCTTAATTTAATTTATATTCGCATACACAGATGTTTATTTACTTAACGCGCCCGATCTCTCGCTCGAATGTTTACGCACCGGTTCTTCAACTCTCCTGCCTCGGGTCCGACATTCCCTTTTTATGGCAGGTAGAAGGCTTCTAGACGTTTGCCGGAATATTCCCGAAGTTTCTGGAGATCATTCTAGAATTCGCGGAACTTGTTATCGCATCGAAGCTTCTCGAGCCGTCGGCTCTTCGAGCCGTCGGCTTCGACCCGTCCTTCCCGGGATCGCAATTCGGCGAACTTGTGTAGCTCCCGGCGTGTTTATGCCGCGGCGAGCCGTTTCGTTACAATATCGATGTTCTTTTGAACAACTGACATCAGACTCATCAGATAACTGATGAGACAGAGATATCATTGATTAGCTATAATTCTGTCTCAAGTGTTTACTTCTTTCCTGACTCACCTATTTGGCTAACTGTACCTTTTCCCCATGTTTGTGTGAGGTTAAGCTCACTGAAAAAAAGAAATCACCGAAAACATTCACTTTGAACAAAACTCAGGTACACAAAATTCAAACACATTTCAACAAATTTAGCATTGAAGAGCTTGATTCCTTAAATTCTCTGTACCAGTTAGATTGGAAGAATAAAGTATAACTTTCTGGGTTTTTATAATGTATTTTTTCGTGTTTTCCCATCAATTTGTATATTATCTAGATCTCCTCCCTCCGGTGAAAAAATTGAGTATGCCAATTGGTGAGTTAGAGCACTTTGTTGGTTTCAAGATTTCAAAAAAAGGTAAAATCAAGATTATAGGCTTCGGAATGAACCGAAAATGTTTCTTCGCGATTAAGGTATAATACTGGAACGTCAAAAAATATCAAATTCAATGTTTGCATGAATTTTCACAGGGTTAGACACAGAAATATTTCATTTTTCCACAAAAAAATCAGTTTTTCGCGTGTTTCATTACTTAAAACCAAAATACAAACCGATAATTTGTTTTGACCTTTTTTTTTCGAGTTTCTCGCTCGGGGGAGCATTCAATCCTAATTCCTTTTAAACGCATATTCTCGCATCGGCAGTCTAAAAGCGAAAATTTGTCATGGCGCGCAAAACAATGAAAAAACAGAAAATTGGTCACAAATCCAAAATGGCTCAAAATGGGGGGCTGAAAATGTGGCAACGGACGCATCTTTATATCCTAACGACGACTAGATACTTCCGGTAGCGATTTAAAAACTACCCCATTCACTCCCTTATCAGTTGACATGGAATCTCCCATATATGGATCTACTTAGTTTTGGGGAAAATCTTACAAGATTTTCGCTTCTGGGAACAGTAAATATTATTTATAATAATATGAATTTTGGAAGTCCATTCGACTCGTTAGCTAATGAAGTCTACATGGAAGTGAAATAAAGGCGTGTGTAACCGTCCAGACGAATAGTCTATATGTATTGTACGATTTAATTGTTATTATTTATTCGATTGTATTTCGACTTAATTCATCTTTAATGCCTAATAAACAGTTACATGAAAAATAATTTTATTTAAATTTATTATTTTTTTCATGTTTATCTCAAATCTCAAAACAGAAATTCGGTATAAATACTCGGAATCCCTAGCACAAAGCATCATTCATTAGTATTGTTCACCCACAGATCCAGTAAAATGAAGTTTCGTTTCGCCTTTGTCATTATATTAGTGGTGGCGATTACCACGCAAATGTCAATAGCTGATGATGCAAACGCTGTCCTACCTGCTGTAGGCGTTGCACTCGACAATCTTGTGCAAAACCTCTTTGGGGAAGTAAAACATCACAAGGGATACGCTAGAGATGCGGCCGTGCCTCCGATTCCATTGTCCAGCGATCTCAAAGGAAGTACCTGGAACGCCGGAACTGAATCGAAAGGACGCCCTACTGGATCTGGAGGGGCAAAGCTATAAATAGCTAATTCGCATGGAAACGCAGGATTGAAATTAGATATTCTGTAATAGGGCTAACGGTTTAACTAAAGACGTTATTAGTTCTATTGTTAACGTTGATATGTATATCGTGTAGCATTTTACTTTCTGCGTTATATTGTCAATTTGTCATTTTTCCATTGGAGTTCCTTTTTGAAGAAATGGTTCCCAGTCGCTACTCAATAAATTTTATTTAAACAATTTCCATTACATCTTTTATTTTTGTGGTGTTTATTCCTAACAACAAGCAAACAAGTCCAATTTACATATTTAAAATACACACAGTAAATATTTCTTTTTTAATTCTGTTTGAATTTTTTAACGGTGTTACAATACCTTGCCCCTTAAAAAAATGTGATCCACATGGATTACCATACAAAGTATTAGATTAATGCAATTGTAATAATATTATTTTGAGTTTTCAAAATCTCGTTGTGATGTCATTAAATATATGGTATCATACATTTGGCGATATTAGTCGATATAAAGTTCTATTTAGATTTAGTGTAGGTATGTCATATTTTGCTCTTGCTGATCGATGGATAAAAGTTTCACTGACTAGTTTTCCATATGCGAATATATCATTCGATTTGTGATTCTTTTATTTGATTATTTATTGTATACGATCAGTACAGTGTTGCCAGGGTCGTGGAGTTAAATTAAATAAACAATAATGAGCCGAAAAATAAAAATGAAAAATCAAAACAAGTAAACTAAACGATCGAATTAATAACAAATTTTCGGATAAAAAAGGTTATGAAATAATGTTAACATAAACTTTAAAATCATTTTTTTAAAGGAAGTATGTACTTGTCAAATTGATTGTTTATCCTCAAACTTCAATTCGAGCGGCAGCAGCTGAAATTGGTATAACTGTAATGAGGGAAGTGAAATAGTTTGCTAAAAAAGTACCGCACGATTAAAGAGAATAATGCTCATTATTAGTGAGCATTAATTGACAAATATGAATATTAATATATTAATGTAAATTAAAAATTTAAAAACAATTTTTCATAATCTAAATCTTACATGTGTTGGATGAAACAATGTGATATTCCCATCTTTTTCTTCGTTCATAGTTTTGTTTTTAGTGTATTTTTTAACAAGCTTTTTCGTTCAAAATCATCTCGCAAACCTTCCGTCATTTTTTTCGTAGTTTGTCTGTTAGCATATCTAAATGTTTACATGTGTGTCACCGAACATTTTTTGCCTTTAATATTGTCACCCTCAGCCAGACGAAGTCTCCCTAAGGAGGCGCTCGGGGGAGGATGACTGGCATGGTTTCGACGGTGACGGGGACGCTGCACGGCAATATGGCGATCTTCACTATATGGCCACTGACCAACTGATATTGATACTGATTTGATCGGCTACGTTTATACTATAATATATAGACTGTAGATTCGACGATTTTGTTTGACTAGTCTCCATTAGCGAATTGCGATATACACTTAGCAACAAATAAAAATATGAACGCCTGCGCTCAAATTAAGTATTTTCAGTGCGATTATTAATTATTCCACAGTTAGCATTCTGCACGTCGCGGCTAACTGGGGTTAATTAACATTACCCCGGTCCCGGTAATTTAGGTCGAATAATATTACAAGCGTGATGAGAAAATCAACCTTGAAATCAATGTTATTTTATCGTTATCTTATTTTTTTCTCTCGTAATTGTAACTTTGTTATGTACTCTGGATTTTAGTCTTAAGTTTTGTGAAAAAGCTTTTGAACAGTTTACGGGAAATATCGATTAAAATTAGCACGATTTCAAAACGCCTCAAAGTTTAATGTTCTCATAGTCTTCATAACGACCTTGTACATTCCATAACCCGATTTTCAACTAAATTAAAAAAAATGATTCGATGATTTATCGTTATGGAGCACTTCGAAGTGAGAAGAACTCTTTGTTCCGGGTAGAGTTACACATACTAACACGATTAATTCTGACAATATCGATATTCTTTTGAACAACTGATATCAGACTCATCAGATAACTGATGAGACAGAGATATCAGTGTTTAGCTAAAATTCTGTCTCAAGTGTTTATTTCTTTCCTGACTCACCTATTTGGCTAACTGTACCTTCTCCCCATGTTTGTGTGAGGTTAAGCTCACCGAAAAAAAGAAATCACCGAAAACGTTCACTTTGAACAAAGCTCAGGTACACAAAATTCAAACACATTTCAACAAATTTAGCATTGAAGAGCTTGATTCCTTAAATTCTCTGTACCAGTTAGATTGGAAGAATAAAGTATAACTTTCTGGGTTTTTATAATGTATTTTTTCGTGTTTTCCCATCAATTTGTATATTCTCTAGATCTCCTCCCTTCGGTGAAAAAACTGAGTATGCCAATTGGTGAGTTAGAGCACTTTGTTGGTTGCAAAATTTCAAAAAAAGGTAAAATCAAGATTATAGGCTTCGGAATGAACCGAAAATGTTTCTTCACGATTAAGGTATAATACTGGAACGTCAAAAAATATCAAATTCAATGTTTGCATGAATTTTCACAGGGTTAGACACAGAAATATTTCATTTTTCCACAAAAAAATCAGTTTTTCGCGTGTTTCATTACTTAAAACCAAAATACAAACCGATAATTTGTTTTGACCTTTTTTTTTCGAGTTTCTCGCTCGGGGGAGCATTCAATCCTAATTCCTTTTAAACGCATATTCTCGCATCGGCAGTCTAAAAGCGAAAATTTGTCATGGCGCGCAAAACAATGAAAAAACAGAAAATTGGTCACAAATCCAAAATGGCTCAAAATGGGGGGCTGAAAATGTGGCAACGGACGCATCTTGTGATGAATGCCTAAATAGTTATTTTATTAACCTAATTTACATACACATACTTTCGCATTTCATGTAATTAATTACGCAGTGTCATCAGACCACTTCCAATCAATCCGACTCCATAGTTACTGGGTCGTTGTACCTTACTCGATTATTGCTGACGAAGTAAGGTACCGTGAACGGTAACCGATATACCAGTGTAAAATAGAGTCTTGTTGGACATGTAAACGAGAACACATGAATAAAACCATCTTCCTAGAGTAATTTCGGGTTTTCTTAAATGGGCCCTACGGACCCATACCACATGGCGATCCTGCCAGCGCCGTCGCGATTTTACCGATACCATCGCAAGCAATGGATTTAAGTGACTTTTGAGTGCCACAATAAAACGAACAATTCTGCTAGTGACGCGATTAGTACACGTGAAGAAAAACTGTCGGAAAGAAACAATTCGAGTGTGAAAATGGGTGCGAAAAACAGCGTACAAAAAACCGAAGAAATTGTCGTCGAAGCAGCAGGATCAGGAAACAACGGTGCCAGCCAGAACACTACCCAGAGTCAAGAATTGAGCCGTACAGAATGGTTATTGATCATCATCTGTATCATTGGAGCAATCGTCGGAATCTACACTATATCGAGGAAAATCCACAAAGGCATTCGCAAAATGATTCGTCGAGAAATCAACGCCAATGAATTGAGAAGATCGGCGCCTCAGTTGGACGAAGCTTAACAGCGCATCACCTACCCATCAAGGCCGTACGAAGAATGTCTGATGCTGTACCATTCCAGGAGCTGAACGACACTCTAAGGACATTCTTAAGCAACCTCAAGAAGGACAACACGGGAAGACGGCAGGACAAAACGATAACAACTTCTAAGCTAAGTGAATTAGATAAGTTCAAGCAATATTTTGGAACCCTCCTTAGTCAGTATTCTACTAAAGTTGAGAGAAACGTATTGAAAACCGATACTGTAGACATCATTAATGATTTGGTTCGTAGAATTAAATTAAAATTCAATGACTGTTACGAAATATTGCAACAACGGTTAAAAGATATTGATACGTTACTGTCAGAAGTAAAAGACGGAACAGAAACTGTATCGAATCTTGAAAGTATACCTGTAAATGTAACGGTGCAAGTTGTTAAAGAGAAAACGGATACTATAGCTGATCATATCGAATTATTGGGAAATTTAAGTTCAAATAAAATGGCTGAACAATTTAATTTCAGAACCGCAACTAGCTTATTAACAAAATTGGACGGAACAGTAGACGCAGTTCATCAATTAATCGAAGGTATAGAACTATATGAGCCAGCTCTAAACGAAGCGAGCAAACCGTTATTAATAAATTTCGTTTTAAAAGCGTGTATTGCGCATAGAGATAAAATTCGCATGAAAACATCTTATGACAACATAGAAAGCCTCATTTTGGACTTAAAAAATAATTTCTTGCCAAAACAGTCCGCCCCTGCACTTGCCGCAAGATTACATGCATCAAAGCAAGGTAGTCTAGATATCGATGAGTATGGACGCTCGATAGAATCGTTAATGTCAGATTTAACTTTAGCCCAAGCAGGTAACGATTCAACAGCACTACAAATTTTTCGTAAAGAAAATGAAAAGTTAGCTATTGATGTATTCGCTAATGGAATTAAAAATCATGAATTGCGCACTATTATTAAAGCTCGAAATTTTAACAGTCTTACTGAAGCTATTAATGCAGCTAAAGATGAGACAGCTTATAGTCAGCAAAATGCCACAATATTTCATATGCACAGTAACAGGAACCCAAGCCACCATCGAGGCCGAGGTTTTCCAAATTCTAATGAAAGCAGAGTTTTCTCAAATTCGAATAGAGGTCGTAATAACACCAACCGATCTCAAGACTACAACAATAACCGATTCAACACAAGTACAAATAGGTACAATAACGTAAATAACCGTAATTTCAATTCCAGGAACAGAAATAACGCGCGATTTAATAACTCACGAAGTAATCCGAATAGTCACAATCAACGAAGCGGTCAGCAAACCGCACATCGTACTAATAATTTCAATAACCCCACTAGTAACCAAAGGGGACGTAATCATAGAATGTATTATGTTGATGAGTCACAACCTTCAGAATCTAACTTAGAAGAATCTCAAACATTTTTTCGAGCCTTCAATGAATAATTTAAAAATAAAAAATGAATTATCTGAACCAGTATTATTTAATATGGACAGTTTAAATTTTATTAGGTTAAAATGTAGCAATCACGAAATAAAATTTTTGTTAGACACGGGAGCTTCAGTTAGTGTAATTTTTTCAAAATATGTCAACAAAAAATTGCACAAAATAAACTTTTCAGATAAAATAAAAATAAACGGAGTGTCTGGTTCAACAACATCTATTGGTTCAACTGATATCCTTATGCAAGTTAATAACACCTTCCTTACACACAACTTTTTGCTTATAGAGGCGTTTGATGATGAAATACATGGTGTACTCGGATCGGACTTCTTTGATAAGCATTCTGCCATAATAAATTATGAATCATTTAGTATATCACTTCTGTTAGAAAATAGTTGGGTAGTCATACCCATGGAATCAAAAATTAATTCGAAAATCGAGGTACCGCCCCGATGCGAGGTTATTCGATATTTTGCTACACATCTCAAACATGACAGTGTAATATTACCGGAAGAAATAGGTCAAGGAGTTTTTGTGGCGGGAATTATAGCACGTCCAAAAGACAAATTAATACCAGTAAAAATTTTGAATACACGTGACACCCCAATCTCTATCACAAATTTTCATCCCAAAGCCGTTAATTTAAACAATTACAATATAACAACCTTTGATAATCCGAATATATTATCTGTAAAACGAGTCGAAGAAGTACTTAAATTAGTTAAAACACCCGATGTAAATAAAGAAGAGAAGAATGCACTTGAGCATATTATCGCGAAATTCGCTGACGTATTTCATTTACCAGATGATCCGCTTACTACTACAAATGTTTACAAACAAAGCATTCACCTAAAAGAGAACGTAACGCCGGTGTATGTAAAGCCGTATAGACTGCCACAAGCACAAAAATCAGAAATTGACAACCAAATGCAGAAAATGTTAAAAGATAGGATTATTGAACCAGCAAAATCAGCTTGGTCAGCACCATTATTGATAGTGCCCAAAAAACCAGATAGCAATGGTAAACGTAAATGGAGAATTGTCATAGATTACAGATTGTTAAATCAATGTGTTAAGGATGACAAATTTCCATTACCAAATGTTAACGAAATTTTAGATTCACTATCTGGGGCAATCTATTTCTCTCATTTGGATTTGTCACAGGGATATTATCAAATTGAAATAGATTCATCCAGTAGAGAATGCACTGCTTTTACAACAAATACAGGTCAATACCAACTGACAAGGTTACCAATGGGATTAAAAATAAGCCCAAGCGCTTTTTCAAGAGCAATGACCATAGCCATGTCAGGATTGAACTATGAGAGTTGTTTTGTTTATCTTGACGATTTGATTGTCTTTGGAAAAAACTTAAAAGATCACAATAGAAATTTAATAAAAGTATTACACAGGTTGCGAAAGGTAAACTTAAAATTGAATCCTACCAAATGTAGCTTCTTTCGAAAAGAATTACTGTATTTAGGACACATCATATCCGCAGAAGGAGTGTCTCCAGATCCAGAAAAAATAAGAGTCATTTCACAATTTCCAAGACCTCAAGATGCTCAAGCTACTAAAAGATTCGTCGCACTTGCAAATTACTACAGATCTTTTATTCCAAATTTTGCGCGAATAGCAGCCAAAGTGTCAAGACGCATTTGAAACGTTGAAATCAAAACTCATAAATCCACCTATTTTACAATATCCTAATTTTGCAGAAGATAACATTTTCATATTAAAAACAGACGCATCAGCAGTTGCAATCGGATCAGTTTTGTGTAATAAAGAGGAAAAGCCCATTGCGTACGCGAGTCGTACACTTAACAAAGCAGAGAAGAACTACTGCACAATAGAAAAAGAACTCTTAAGCATTGTCTGGGCAGTAAATCACTTTAGACCATATTTATACGGACGAAAATTTATTATTCAAACCGACCATCGACCACTTATATATTTGTTTGGAATTGCAAATCCCTCCAGTCGCCTCACAAAATTTAGACTAAAATTAGAAGAGTATGATTTTACCGTACAGTATGTCAAAGGTAAAACAAACGTGTTAGCAGATGCATTATCTAGAATAGAAATTCCAATCTCAGAACTAAAGGAAATTGCTCACAAATCGGAAAATACAATAAATGTAATTACGCGAGCCCGTACTAAGGAGCTCCAAGAAAGAACAAATTATGACAAAATAATTCATGAATTTTCAGATACCCCAGCTAGGACTGATCACCCTGGTCGAGTGGTATTACTGAAAAAGTCCAAAAATGCAACAGAATTAAAATTCGTGACATCAGATAAATTTCATGAATTAATTCAATGTAAACACTGTAAAATGTATGATAGCTTAATTTATAATAATGTATTAAACATTATTTATATTAATTGGACAGATTCTTGCTCAACGTCTAAGCTTCGTGCGTCGTTGAAAGACTGTCTTAAATTGTGCGCGCAAAATAATATATTTGAAATATTTACTATACACAATAAAGAAGCTGCAGCTATCCTAGACAAAAATAATAACTTATACGAATTATTCAAAAAGGCCAAAATAAAACTTTCTATTTTAAAAAACGTTCGAACAATAAACGACTTAGCAACGAGACAACTTATCTTAAATGATTTTCACCTATTACCTACCGGAGGTCATTCAGGAATATCTAGAATGTTTAATAATATTAAAAAATATTATTATTGGAGTGGACTTCACAAAGATGTAGAATTATTTGTTAAACGATGTGATGAATGTCAAAGATTTAAACATTCACGACCTCACATCGCACCATTAACGATTACATCAACAGCGTCAACAGCTTTTGAAAAAATATTTTTAGACTTAGTTGGTCCCATAGACGCTGATGAGTATGGAAATAAATATATTTTAACCATACAATGTGATTTATCAAAATTTGTGGAAGCGTACCCGATAGCTAATAAAGAAACTATTACAGTAACTAAAAGTTTTGTAAACAATTTTATTTTAAGATACGGGATACCTACAGAAATTTTGACGGATCAAGGAAAAGAGTTTATGTCATCAATTTTCACGGAAACATGCAAATACTTGAAAATTAATAAACTCAACTCAACCGCTTACCATCCTCAAACTATAGGAGCCTTAGAAAACTCTCACAAACACTTAATTGCATACTTAAGAACACAAATAAGCCGTCATGATGTAGCTTGGAGTGATTGGTTACCTTTCTGGTGTTTTTCATATAATACAACTGTTCATTCTGAAACAAAGTACACCCCATATGAGTTAGTATACGGTCGAGTTGCACGTTTACCATCTAACATTAGCGATAATGTCGATCCACTGTACACATTCGATAACTACCCCCTTGAACTTAAATTTCGATTACAACAAGCTAGCAAAGATGCACGAGAAAATTTAATTTTAGCAAAAACTAAAAGGAAAGAAAGGTACGATCAGCATAGTACTCCAATCATTAGTTTTAAAAATGGTGATTTAGTGTTGGTTAATAACAATATCACAAACAAATTGGACGAAATATATAAAGGACCTTTTAATGTTGTTAAAGATGAGCATCCTAATGTAGTGATAAAAATGGATAACAAAGAAGTGACAGTGCACAAAAACAGAGTGAAACCATATTATAAGTGATAACAGTGTAGGTTAGGATACTAAGAGAAAGCTTTCTTGTTTGTTTCTTGTTTATCTGATGTTTGTTTCTTGTTTATTTCTTGTTTATTTCTTATTTATTACTTGTTTATTTCTTCTTTATTTCTTCTTTACTGTATGTAACGATATAAATTTTTTTTTAGAACTAATTAAATTAAATGTCGACTAAAGTTTAATATGGGTAAATAAGATTTAACAAATTGTATTAAGTAATTGTAAGAACTTATACAAAAAAAAAGTTGAAAAAAAAGGATAATTTAAGTAGATTAGGACTTAATTAGGTAAGAGTAATACAATTAATTAGGTAACTAAAAGGAAAAAAAAAATGATGAAACCTTTTTTTTTTCTTTTACTCTCCCCGGGAAGGTGTGATGAATGCCTAAATAGTTATTTTATTAACCTAATTTACATACACATACTTTCGCATTTCATGTAATTAATTACGCAGTGTCATCAGACCACTTCCAATCAATCCGACTCCATAGTTACTGGGTCGTTGTACCTTACTCGATTATTGCTGACGAAGTAAGGTACCGTGAACGGTAACCGATATACCAGTGTAAAATAGAGTCTTGTTCGACATGTAAACGAGAACACATGAATAAAACCATCTTCCTAGAGTAATTTCGGGTTTTCTTAAATGGGCCCTACGGACCCATACCACAATCTTTATATCCTAACGACGACTAGATACTTCCGGTAGCGATTTAAAAACTACCCCATTCACTCCCTTATCAGTTGACATGGAATCTCCCATATATGGATCTACTTAGTTTTGGGGAAAATCTTACAAGATTTTCGCTTCTGGGAACAGTAAATATTATTTATAATAATATGAATTTTGGAAGTCCATTCGACTCGTTAGCTAATGAAGTCTACATGGAAGTGAAATAAAGGCGTGTGTAACCGTCCAGACGAATAGTCTATATGTATTGTACGATTTAATTGTTATTATTTATTCGATTGTATTTCGACTTAATTCATCTTTAATGCCTAATAAACAGTTACATGAAAAATAATTTTATTTAAATTTATTATTTTTTTCATGTTTATCTCAAATCTCAAAACAGAAATTCGGTATAAATACTCGGAATCCCTAGCACAAAGCATCATTCATTAGTATTGTTCACCCACAGATCCAGTAAAATGAAGTTTCGTTTCGCCTTTGTCATTATATTAGTGGTGGCGATTACCACGCAAATGTCAATAGCTGATGATGCAAACGCTGTCCTACCTGCTGTAGGCGTTGCACTCGACAATCTTGTGCAAAACCTCTTTGGGGAAGTAAAACATCACAAGGGATACGCTAGAGATGCGGCCGTGCCTCCGATTCCATTGTCCAGCGATCTCAAAGGAAGTACCTGGAACGCCGGAACTGAATCGAAAGGACGCCCTACTGGATCTGGAGGGGCAAAGCTATAAATAGCTAATTCGCATGGAAACGCAGGATTGAAATTAGATATTCTGTAATAGGGCTAACGGTTTAACTAAAGACGTTATTAGTTCTATTGTTAACGTTGATATGTATATCGTGTAGCATTTTACTTTCTGCGTTATATTGTCAATTTGTCATTTTTCCATTGGAGTTCCTTTTTGAAGAAATGGTTCCCAGTCGCTACTCAATAAATTTTATTTAAACAATTTCCATTACATCTTTTATTTTTGTGGTGTTTATTCCTAACAACAAGCAAACAAGTCCAATTTACATATTTAAAATACACACAGTAAATATTTCTTTTTTAATTCTGTTTGAATTTTTTAACGGTGTTACAATACCTTGCCCCTTAAAAAAATGTGATCCACATGGATTACCATACAAAGTATTAGATTAATGCAATTGTAATAATATTATTTTGAGTTTTCAAAATCTCGTTGTGATGTCATTAAATATATGGTATCATACATTTGGCGATATTAGTCGATATAAAGTTCTATTTAGATTTAGTGTAGGTATGTCATATTTTGCTCTTGCTGATCGATGGATAAAAGTTTCACTGACTAGTTTTCCATATGCGAATATATCATTCGATTTGTGATTCTTTTATTTGATTATTTATTGTATACGATCAGTACAGTGTTGCCAGGGTCGTGGAGTTAAATTAAATAAACAATAATGAGCCGAAAAATAAAAATGAAAAATCAAAACAAGTAAACTAAACGATCGAATTAATAACAAATTTTCGGATAAAAAAGGTTATGAAATAATGTTAACATAAACTTTAAAATCATTTTTTTAAAGGAAGTATGTACTTGTCAAATTGATTGTTTATCCTCAAACTTCAATTCGAGCGGCAGCAGCTGAAATTGGTATAACTGTAATGAGGGAAGTGAAATAGTTTGCTAAAAAAGTACCGCACGATTAAAGAGAATAATGCTCATTATTAGTGAGCATTAATTGACAAATATGAATATTAATATATTAATGTAAATTAAAAATTTAAAAACAATTTTTCATAATCTAAATCTTACATGTGTTGGATGAAACAATGTGATATTCCCATCTTTTTCTTCGTTCATAGTTTTGTTTTTAGTGTATTTTTTAACAAGCTTTTTCGTTCAAAATCATCTCGCAAACCTTCCGTCATTTTTTTCGTAGTTTGTCTGTTAGCATATCTAAATGTTTACATGTGTGTCACCGAACATTTTTTGCCTTTAATATTGTCACCCTCAGCCAGACGAAGTCTCCCTAAGGAGGCGCTTGGGGGAGGATGACTGGCATGGTTTCGACGGTGACGGGGACGCTGCACGGCAATATGGCGATCTTCACTATATGGCCACTGACCAACTGATATTGATACTGATTTGATCGGCTACGTTTATACTATAATATATAGACTGTAGATTCGACGATTTTGTTTGACTAGTCTCCATTAGCGAATTGCGATATACACTTAGCAACAAATAAAAATATGAACGCCTGCGCTCAAATTAAGTATTTTCAGTGCGATTATTAATTATTCCACAGTTAGCATTCTGCACGTCGCGGCTAACTGGGGTTAATTAACATTACCCCGGTCCCGGTAATTTAGGTCGAATAATATTACAAGCGTGATGAGAAAATCAACCTTGAAATCAATGTTATTTTATCGTTATCTTATTTTTTTCTCTCGTAATTGTAACTTTGTTATGTACTCTGGATTTTAGTCTTAAGTTTTGTGAAAAAGCTTTTGAACAGTTTACGGGAAATATCGATTAAAATTAGCACGATTTCAAAACGCCTCAAAGTTTAATGTTCTCATAGTCTTCATAACGACCTTGTACATTCCATAACCCGATTTTCAACTAAATTAAAAAAAATGATTCGATGATTTATCGTTATGGAGCACTTCGAAGTGAGAAGAACTCTTTGTTCCGGGTAGAGTTACACATACTAACACGATTAATTCTGACAATATCGATATTCTTTTGAACAACTGATATCAGACTCATCAGATAACTGATGAGACAGAGATATCAGTGTTTAGCTAAAATTCTGTCTCAAGTGTTTATTTCTTTCCTGACTCACCTATTTGGCTAACTGTACCTTCTCCCCATGTTTGTGTGAGGTTAAGCTCACCGAAAAAAAGAAATCACCGAAAACGTTCACTTTGAACAAAGCTCAGGTACACAAAATTCAAACACATTTCAACAAATTTAGCATTGAAGAGCTTGATTCCTTAAATTCTCTGTACCAGTTAGATTGGAAGAATAAAGTATAACTTTCTGGGTTTTTATAATGTATTTTTTCGTGTTTTCCCATCAATTTGTATATTCTCTAGATCTCCTCCCTTCGGTGAAAAAACTGAGTATGCCAATTGGTGAGTTAGAGCACTTTGTTGGTTTCAAAATTTCAAAAAAAGGTAAAATCAAGATTATAGGCTTCGGAATGAACCGAAAATGTTTCTTCACGATTAAGGTATAATACTGGAACGTCAAAAAATATCAAATTCAATGTTTGCATGAATTTTCACAGGGTTAGACACAGAAATATTTCATTTTTCCACAAAAAAAATCAGTTTTTTGCGTGTTTCATTACTTAAAACCAAAATACACACCGATAATTTGTTTTGACCTTTTTTTTTCGAGTTTCTCGCTCGGGGGAGCATCCAATCCTAATTCCTTTTAAACGCATATTCTCGCATCGGCAGTCTAAAAGCGAAAATTTGTCATGGCGCGCAAAACAATGAAAAAACAGAAAATTGGTCACAAATCCAAAATGGCTCAAAATGGGGGGCTGAAAATGTGGCAACGGACGCATCTTTATATCCTAACGGCGACTAGATACTTCCGGTAGCGATTTAAAAACCACCCCATTCACTCCCTTATCAGTTGACATGGAATCTCCCATATATGGATCTACTTTATTTTTGGGAAAAATGTTACAAGATTTTCGCTTCTGGGAATAGTAAATATTATTTATAATAATATGAATTTTGGAAGTCCATTTGACTCGTTAGCGAATGAAGTCTACATGGAAGTGAAATAAAGGCGTATGTAACCGTCCAGACGAATAGTCTATATGTATTGTACGATTTAATTGTTATTATTTATTCGATTATATTTCGACTTAATTCATCTTTAATGCCTAATAAACAATTACATGAAAAATAATTTTATTTAAATTTATTATTTTTTTCATGTTTATCTCAAATCTCAAAACAGAAATTCGGTATAAATATTCGGAATCCCTAGCACAAAGCATCATTCATTAGTATTGTTCACCCAAAATGAAGTTTCGTTTCGCCTTTGTCATTATATTATTGGTGGCGATTACCACGCAAATGTCAATAGCTGATGATGCAAACGCTGTCCTACCTGCTGTAGGCGTTGCACTCGACAATCTTGTGCAAAACCTCTTTGGGGAAGTAAAACATCACAAGGGATACGCTAGAGATGCGGCCGTGCCTCCGATTCCATTGTCTAGCGATCTCAAATGAAGTACCTGGAACGCCGGAACTGAATCGAAAGGACGCCCTACTGGATCAGGATATCTGGATCTAATTCGCATGGAAACGCAGGATTGAAATTAGATATTCTGTAATAGGGCTAACGGTTTAACTAAAGACGTTATTAGTTCTATTGTTAACGTTGATATGTATATCGTGTAGCATTTTACTTTCTGCGTTATATTGTCAATTTGTCATTTTTCCATTGGAGTTCCTTTTTGAAGAAACGGTTCCCAGTCGCTACTCAATAAATTTTATTTAAACAATTTCCATTACATCTTTTATTTTTGTGGTGTTTATTCCTAACAACAAGCAAACAAGTCCAATTTACATATTTAAAATACACACAGTAAATATTTCTTTTTTAATTCTGTTTGAATTTTTTAACGGTGTTACAATACCTTGCCCCTTTAAAATGTGATCCACATGGATTACCATCCAAAGTATTAGATTAATGCAATAGCAATAATATTATTTTCAATTTTCAAAATCTCGTTGTGATGTCATTAAATATATGGTATCATACATTTGGCGATATTGGTCGATATAAAGTTCTATTTAGTTTTAGTGTAGGTATTTCATATTTTGCTCTTGCTGATCGATGGATAAAAGTTTCACTGACTAGTTTTCCATATGCGAATATATCATTC
The DNA here is from genome assembly GCA_946251905.1 of Cryptocephalus moraei. Lineage (NCBI taxonomy): Eukaryota > Metazoa > Arthropoda > Insecta > Coleoptera > Chrysomelidae > Cryptocephalus > Cryptocephalus moraei. The sequence continues at coordinate 17,323,849 of OX276452.1, forward strand.
GATTTTTGATTCTTTTATTTGATTATTTATTATATACGATCAGTACACTGTCGTGTACAGAGTCGTGGAGTTAAATTAAATAAACAATACTGAGCCGAAAAATAAAAATGAAAAATCAAAACAAGTAAACTAAACGATCGAATTAATAACAAATTTTCGGATAAAAAAGGTTATGAAATAATGTTAACATAAACTTTAAAATCATTTTTTTAAAGGAAGTATTGTAACGGGTTTGGGTGCGGTTACTAGTGAGATTTGGCGCTGGGACGGAGTTCGGGAGTTCGGTTAATCGATTTTAGGAATCGGCTTTACGGTTTTGCTCGGGAGCCAGATTTTTAAGGGTTTTCTCCCTCGGGAATATGCCTGGGTAATTTACGAACTCAGGAGATTACCAGGGTTGTCTGTAGAAATGAAACACACGCTCAAAAATAGAAAATCCTAAATTATTTTATTTCCAAACGGTGAAGGAAAACAATACGTACAACTAACACCTGCCGGCGTCAGGTCGTCGAACGGAAACCGGACAAAAACTTATTTAAAATTATTTTTGGTATTTCGAAAAGGAAACATACGGATGCGAGAATATTATTATTATTACAGTTGGAGAGAAATAAAAGGTATTCTAAATAACAGCGAGAAGAGAAGAAAGCAGTTTACTAAATCGAAAATGCGAAAACGGAAAGTGGAAATACTCTTACAAATATTTAGAATCTAAGATATGAAAAACCCTTCTTAAAACTGAAAATGCGAAAACGGAAGATTATCCTAACAATTTTACATTGAAAGAGAAATAGCTAAATACGGAGTCGATAGAAAAACGTGCAGTGGCTAATATTCGGTAGTGCGGCTATTACGAGAGAGCGAGAGTGTGAGAGAGGGCAAGTGGAGGGCAGCGGAAAATTAATTTTTCCCTACAATGAAGGAAAAATTAATTCGTAGCGGTTCTGAGAAAGTCGGGCGTTAATGGTTCGACGTACACGCTAACACAGATAGACGGAATAGCAAAACATTTGCTATTAGCGGTCGGTACTGGACGATTACATAACAGATAACAAACGGCGGTAACGTTCACAATTACATTTATCGGGCGGTGATACGCACACAATTACATATAACAAAGAGTTCGGCGGATGTAAAATTAATCGGCGGTGACGATCACAGTTGACAGACAACGGCGGTACTTTCACAGTTACATATAACAGAGAATTCGGCGGTTTTAAAATTAACGGCGGTGACAAGCACAGATCATGGACGATTACGTAACGAATAAAAAATAGTTACATATAGCGGCGGTCGGCGGTACGTTCACAGTCAGACAATCACAAATATCGGTCGGTCGGACGGGGACAGACAACAACGACTAAATACGAATAACGGAAACAAGTAGCGGTTCTCACCTTGGATTAACTCGGGCAGAGAACAATGGAGGGGGACAAGTGGCTCATATTCATTTAGTCTTGATAATTAAATGATGGTAGATTGAACAGTGCCTTATCGGCCGCCATCTATCCGAGATAGGTTTGATTTCGCGTTTAAATGTATGGTGGGTGGTCTACTCTCAGCTCTCGAAAATCGGCTTCGTTACAGTATGTACTTGTCAAATTGATTGTTTATCCTCAAACTTCAATTCGAGCGGCAGCAGCTGAAATTGGTATAACTGTAATGAGGGAAGTGAAATAGTTTGCTAAAAAAGTACCGCACGATTAAAGAGAATAATGCTCATTATTAGTTAGCATTAATTGACTAGTCTCCATCAGCGAATTGCGATATACACTTAGCAACAAATAAAAATATGAACGCCTGCGCTCAAATTAGGTATTTTCAATGCGATTATTAATTACTGCACAGTTAGCATTCTGCACGTCGCGGCTAATTGGGGTTAATTAACATTACCCCGGTCGCGGTAATTTAGGTTGAATAATATTACAAGCGTGATGAGAAAATCTACCTTATTTTATCGTTATCTTATTTTTTTCTCTCCTAATTGTAATTTTGTTATGTACTCTGGATCTTTTATCTGTTTTGGTTATTTTTGGTTAAAGCGATTATGGTTAAAGTACATCAGCTAGAGGAATTGGTAAATGGCCGTTAAAAGGGTTGAAATCTGCATAGCAACCTAACGCTTTAAACTTTACGTAAAACTGAAACATGAAACGAAATGAAGGTATAGATGGAATACATAATAAATATAGTCTATGGTTTACAGGTTTGATACAAAATCTATGGAAAAATGTCATAAAATATTGATGATAATGAAAAGTCTTAAAACACAGTGCACGTTGCACAAAACGCATGTCTATTCAATGTAAACCAGTTTCCATGATATCGTCTTTATTTTTTTTTTGATTATTGATGTTTCATTCGCTTGTTGTTAGACTTCATTCCTTAATTATACTAAGGAAGTAAATTTGCGACTTTAGTATATAATTTCTCATTTTTTTTATATGAAATGTTTATTGCTGCATTGAAACCTAGAGCAAATGTAGACTAGGTTTGCTTTAAAGAATGTTGTGAAATTGCATTACTTTAATTGAATACGTATAATGTGTCATTACATTAACTACCATATGCCATGCCGTTTTCGCAGATTTGATCAGATGCTTTAGTTCATTTTATTTAACTGAATACTCGTAATTAGTACTCTGAAGTCAAAGAAATGTTTATGGAGAACACCTATTAGCTGTAATGAGTATGTCTGATGTCTAATATTTTTTATGCAAGTAAACCATTAAAGTAGAACATTATTTATAATTTTCTTCTTCAATTGTTAGATGTAATTGCAAATTCGGTATAAAATTTTAATTTTATTAAACGCTGTACTCTAACTTTTGTTATTATTGTTCGATATTGTTAATATGTACTATTATTCTTTTCAGGTTTATGATAGACATGACGGGAATTCATTATCATGCGTTTTCCAAGGTTAGCGTTTTTACATTATTTTAAAAATTGAATTAAATTCAGAGTTAATACCTTAACTGTAACGAAGTTGCAGTCTATACACCCTTCAATGAAGTCATTACATAGCTTTTTAAAAAAAGGTTACTCATTTGTGATAGACAACAATAGAGCAGCAATACAATTTGTAAGAAGGATATAAGAATGCTTTTGTAATTTAGACATACAATTTAGACCAGTAAAATATTCTAAGAAAAAAAAATCGTTATAAAAAACAAATCATAAAGTAATGTTTATCTTTTATTTAGTTGGCGTACTGAAAGCATATAAGATTTTCTTTTCTATGAGAACCGCGTAAAATTTCTGTTACTATAAGCCTATGGTTTACAATTTAATGCAGGGTATCCTGCAAGTCCTCGCACCAGCGACATAGTGAATGTCTCCGAGATGGAACAGTCCAGTCCAAATTTTACTGCAAATATTTCATATACAGACCTACCTGAAGGTAAATCTTTATGGTGAAGTGTGGGTGTGGATCGCCGAAAATTTGATTAAGCCTTTTGTATTTTAAGAAAGATTAATGACAGCTGCTGTTAAAGACGTAGGTCTTTATTTCAAGTTAAAGATTCAGATCATATTTGGCAACTCATATACTCGTATATCGATACACAGAATAGGGAAAAGGCGTGTCATGTTAGCAGACTAGCTGCAACTTAATTTGCTATGTACTCTCGGATACCCTGATATCACATTCGCAATAATGAATGTGATATGAATTCGGTAATTTTCAATTTAAAAGTCTTTTAAATAATTAACAACTTTCAGGAATAATTTTTAAGTCATAATTACCATTTTATCAATTTAGCCATATTTATTTACATGGATAAAAATTTTAATTGTTCACAATTCATATATAAATTGATTAATTAATTTATAATCACCATTTAATCAACATAATCATATTTATTTCATTATATATAATTTTTAGTCACATATAGCATTCTAGTAATTTAGTCTTAAGTTTTGCTGAAAAAGCTTTTGAACAGTTTACGGGAAATATCGATTAAAATTAGCACGATTTCAAAACGTCTCAAAGTTTATTGTTCTCATAGTCTTCATAACGACCTTGTACATTCCATAACCCGATTTTCAACTAAATTAAAAAAAATGATTCGATGATTTATCGTTATGGAGCACTTCGAAGTGAGAAGCACTCTTTGTTCCGGGTAGAGTTACACATACTAACACGATTAATTCTTAGAATATTGTAACGTTTTTACTGTCTACTAAAACTAAAACACTACGCGATTATCCTAATTAATTTATTTCTTACACTACACTTATAAACTTAACTTAACAATCCCTTAATTTAATTTATATTCGCATACACAGATGTTTATTTACTTAACGCGCCCGATCTCTCGCTCGAATGTTTACGCACCGGTTCTTCAACTCTCCTGCCTCGGGTCCGACATTCCCTTTTATGGCAGGTAGAAGGCTTCTAGACGTTTGCCGGAATATTCCCGAAGTTTCTGGAGATCATTCTAGAATTCGCGGAACTTGTTATCGCATCGAAGCTTCTCGAGCCGTCGGCTTCGACCCGTCCTTCCCGGGATCGCAATTCGGCGACCTTGTGTAGCTCCCGGGGTGCTTATGCCGCGGCGAGCCGTTTCGTTACAATATCGATGTTCTTTTGAACAACTGACATCAGACTCATCAGATAACTGATGAGACAGAGATATCATTGATTAGCTATAATTCTGTCTCAAGTGTTTAATTCTTTCCTGACTCACCTATTTGGCTAACTGTACCTTTTCCCCATGTTTGTGTGAGGTTAAGCTCACTGAAAAAAAGAAATCACCGAAAACGTTCACTTTGAACAAAACTCAGGTACACAAACACATTTCAACAAATTTAGCATTGAAGAGCTTGATTCCTCAAATTCTCTGTACCAGTTAGATTGGAAGAATAAAGTATAATTTTCTGGGTTTTTATAATGTATTTTTTCGTGTTTTCCCATCAATTTGTATATTATCTAGATCTCCTCCTTCCGGTGAAAAAATTGAGTGTGCCAATTGGTGAGTTAGAGCACTTTGTTGGTTTCAAGATTTCAAAAAAAGGTAAAATCAAGATTATAGGCTTCGGAATGAACCGAAAATGTTTCTTCACGATTAAGGTATAATACTGGAACGCCAAAAAATAGCAAATTCAATGTTTGCAAGAATTTTCACAGGGCTAGACACAGAAATATTTCATTTTTCCACAAAAAAATCAGTTTTTCGCGTGTTTCATTACTTAAAACCAAAATACACACCGATAATTTGTTTTGACCTCTTTTTTTTCGAGTTCCTCGCTCGGGGGAGCATCCAATCCTAATTCCTTTTAAACGCATATTCTCGCATCGGCAGTCTAAAAGCGAAAATTTGTCATGGCGCGCAAAACAATGAAAAAACAGAAAATTGGTCACAAATCCAAAATGGCTCAAAATGGGGGGCTGAAAATGTGGCAACGGACACATCTTTATATCCTAACGACGACTAGATACTTCCGGTAGCGATTTAAAAACTACCCCATTCACTCCCTTATCAGTTGACATGGAATCTCCCATATATGGATCTACTTAATTTTTGGGAGAAATGTTACAAGATTTTCGCTTCTGGGAACAGAAATATTATTTATAATAGTATGAATTTTATTGTACGATTTAATTGTTATTATTTATTCGATTATATTTCGACTTAATTCATCTTTAATGCCTAATAAACAATTACATGAATAATAATTTTATTTATATTTATTATTTTTTGCATGTTTATCTCAAATCTCAAAACAGAAATTCGGTATAAATACTCGGAATCCCTAGCACAAAACATCATTCATTAGTATTGTTCACCCACAGATCCAGTAAAATGAAGTTTCGTTTCGCCTTTGTCATTATATTAGTGGTGGCGATTACCACGCAAATATCAATAGCTGATGATGCAAACGCTGTCCTACCTGCTGTAGGCGTTGCACTCGACAATCTTGTGCAAAACCTCTTCGGGGAAGTAAAACATCACAAGGGATACGCTAGAGATGCGGCCGTGCATTCGATTCCATTGTCCAGCGATCTCAAAGGAAGTACCTGGAACGCCGGAACTGAATCGAAAGGACACCCTGCTGGATCTGGATCTAATTCGCATGGAAACGCAGGATTGAAATTAGATATTCTGTAATAGGGCTAACGGTTTAACTAAAGACATTATTAGTTCTATTGTTAACGTTGATATGTATATCGTGTAGCATTTTACTTTCTGCGTTATATTGTCAAATTTGTCATTTTTCCATTGGAGTTCCTTTTTGGAGAAACGGTTCCCAGTCGCTACTCAATAAATTTTATTTGAACAATTTCCATTACATCTTTTATTTTTGTGGTGTTTATTCCTAACAACAAGCAAACAAGTCCAATTTACATATTTAAAATACACACAGTAAATATTTCTTTTTTAATTCTGTTTGAATTTTTTAACGGTGTTACAATACTTTGCCCCTTCAAAATGTGATCCACATGGATTACCATCCAAAGTATTAGATTAATGCAATAGCAATAATATTATTTTCAATTTTCAAAATTTCGTTGTGATGTCATTAAATATATGGTATCATACATTTGGCGATATTAGTCGATATAAAGTTCTATTTAATATTAATATAGGTATTTCATATTTTGCTTTTGCTGGTCGATGGATAAAAGTTTCACTTACTAGTTTTCCATATGCGAATATATCATTCGATTTTTGATTCTTTTATTTGATTATTTATTATATACGATCAGTACACTGTTGCCAGAGTCGTGGAGTTAAATTAAATAAACAATAATGAGCCTAAAAATAAAAATGAAAAATCAAAACAAGTAAACTAAACGATCGAATTAATAAGAAATTTTCGGATAAAAAAGGTTATGAAATAATGTTAACATAAACTTTAAAATCATTTTTTTAAAGGAAGTATGTAATTGTCAAATTGATTGTTTATCCTCAAACTTCAATTCGAGCGGCAGCAGCTGAAATTGGTATAACTGTAATGAGGGAAGTGAAATAGTTTGCTAAAAAAGTACCGCACGATTAAAGAGAATAATGCTCATTATTAGTGAGCATTAATTGACAACTGTAATGAGGGAAGTGAAATAGTTTGCTAAAAAACTACCGCACGATTAAAGAGAATAATGCTCATTATTAGTGAGCATTAATTGACAAATATGAATATTAATATATTAATATAAATTAAAAATTTAAAAACAATTTTTCATAATCTAAATCTTACATGTGTTGGATGAAACAATGTGATATTCCCATCTTTTTCTTCGTTCATAGTTTTGTTTTTAGTGTATTTTTTAACAAGCTTTTTCGTTCAAAAACATCTCGCAAACCTTCCGTCATTTTTTTCGTAGTTTGTCTGTTAGCATATCTAAATGTTTACATGTGTGTCACCGAACATTTTTTGCCTTTAATATTGTCACCCTCAGCCAGACGAAGTCTCCCTAAGGAGGCGCTCGGGGGAGGATGACTGGCATGGTTTCGACGGTGACGGGGACGCTGCACGGCAATATGGCGATCTTCACTATATGGCCACTGACCAACTGATATTGATACTGATTTGATCGGCTACGTTTATACTATAATATATAGACTGCAGATTCGACGATTTTGTTTGACTAGTCCCCATCAGCGAATTGCGATATACACTTAGCAACAAATAAAAATATGAACGCCTGCGCTCAAATTAGGTATTTTCAATGCGATTATTAATTATTGCACAGTTAGCATTCTGCACGTCGCGGTTAACTGGGGTTAATTAACATTACCCCGGTCCCGGTAATTTAGGTCGAATAATATTACAAGCGTGATGAGAAAATCAACCTTGAAATCAATCTTATTTTATCGTTATCTCATTTTTTTCTCTCCTAATTGTAACTTTGTTATGTACTCTGCATCTTTAATCTGTTTTGGTTATTTTTGGTTAAAGCGATTATGGTTAAAGTACATCGGCGCGAGGAATTGGTAAATGCCCGTTAAAAGGGTTGAAATCTGCATAGCTACCTAACGCTTTAAACTATACGTAAAACTGAAACATGAAACGAAATGAAGGTGTAGATGGGATACATAATAAATATAGTTCATGGTTTACAGGTTTGTTACAAAATCTATAGAAAAATGTCATAAAATATTGATGATAGTAAAACGTCTTAAAACACAGTGCACGTTGCACAAAACGCATGTCTATTCAATGTAAACCAGTTTCCATGATATCGTCTTTATTTTTTTTGATTATTGAGGTTTCATTCGCTTGTTGTTAGACTTCATTCCTTAATTATACTAAGGAAGTAAATTTGCGACTTTAGTATATAATTTCTCATTTTTTTATATGAAATGTTTATTGCTGCATTGAAGCCTAGAGCAAATGTAGACTAGGTTTGCTTTAAAGGATGTTGTGAAATTGCATTACTTTAATTGAATACGTATAATGTGTCATTACATTAACTACCATATGTGTAAATGAATACCATAAACGAAATTTGTGAGAAAAAACTAGAAATTGGTAATGCCATTCTATCTAACCCTTCTACTATGGCGAACTCTTCGAATGCGGCCTTCCCAAATATTAAATAGGAGCTAGCAAAGAAAATTGTCCATGTTGTCCCCTATTCAATCTTCTAGAGATAGTGAATCTATTTTATGTAATGTAAGCGTGATCTGCATGATCCACTGCATGGAGGATAAAAGAGGTGGACTAAAAAATATTGATACTAGAATACTTAAAACAAGTTATTTTCAAACAAAAACAACAACATTCGTCTAGAATTTCAAGACGAGACGAGATAAAATGTTGAAATTTCGATATCAGATTAAATCTATTTTGGTCTAGTCATGAAAAATCACAAATTTTATATCTGCGTTCCCCTGTTTGTAAACCCCCCAAAACCATAAGTGACGAAAATGTAGGTAAACGATAACAAAAGCGATATCGGGCAGGCTTATTCAACAGACCAATGAAGAAGTTGGGACGATAAACGATAAAATTTGCCAACTTTATCGGAATTTTTCTAAAAAAAAATTAGAGGATTCTCACTGTCATTTGTACAAAACCATAGCATACATTATTTTGTAAGTCTTCATACCTACTTATTAATCGTTATCTTTAATATTTTATTTTCTGTAGGTTAGTGTAGTTCTTATAGTACTACTATTGTTATTTTGTTAATGTTTTGTAGCAAGCTTCTAAATGTAACTTAAATTTTAACTATCTTACTAGCACCTGTGCACACAGGATTATTTCTCTCTTATATGCTGTTCTGTAGCTTTTTGATAAGAGAGTACTTTCATGTTACTGCTGCTATAAAAATATATAAATGAAATAAATAAATAGAAATAATGATAGGCAAAGCATTACTTTTTTTGAATTTAGATATATATGCATGGGGTTTTTATCGTTGTCTAGTGTCTTTCAAAAAACACTCGTCACTCGAATACTCTTTATTGTCAATCTAATGTTGGATTATTCTGTTTACAAACAAAAAACAAAGAAAGTCAAAAAAAACAACGTGTTACTCAGCGCGCTTAAAACAAACCCGCCAAATTTGAACCATTGTTAATATGACAGATAAAAATCATACATATATTAGCTATATTACTGCGATTTATCAAATACGAATGATGAATTAATTAAAACAAAAATTAATAAAGCACTTGTAGTGATCGCTACTTTTTAAAGATTGTGCTCAGTGAATGGAAACAAGTCCGTTTTATTGGGTTGATGGGTTGTTCATTACAAAAATTTTACCATGTGACTTAAAATGCTTTTTTATTGAAGCAATTCAGAGGTGACTGAAATACCAAAGATGACTCTCCAAATAAACAACTGTAAGCAATAAATAGCCACAGCAATAAATAAACTTTAAAATTGTGAAAAGTGTGAAAAAAATTTCTGGATAGTTTCGTTAGATTTCTCAGCTTCTATAAACTTGAGCAATTTAAAATCCCCAATCGCTAATACTTTTATACAGAATTGGCTTTATGGCCCTTTCATGTCAAATTAGACGGAAATGTGGTATATGAAGTTTAAATAAGAGATTGTGTAGAACCTTCTATACTATACGTTTACTAATTCGTAAGGTCACTAACGGTTTAACCTACGTAAGCCGTTTTCGCAGATTTGATCAGATGCTTTAGTTCATTTGATTTAACTTAATACTCGTAATTAGTACTCTGAAATCAAAGAAATGTTTACGGAGAGCACCTATTAGCTGTAATGAGTATGTCTGATATCTATTGCAAAATTCGGTATAAAATTTTAATTTTATTAAACGCTGTACTCTAACTTTTGTTATTATTGTTCGATATTGTTAATATGTACATACTATTATTCTTTCCAGGTTTATGATAGACATGACAGGAATTCATTAACATGTGTTTTCCAAGGTTAGCGTTTTGAAATTATTTTAAAAATTAAATTAAATTCAGAGTTAATACCTCAACTGTAACGAAGTTGCAGTCTATACACCCTTCAATGAAGTCATTATATAGCTTTTTAAAAAAAGGTTACCCATTTGTGATAGACAACAATAGAGCAGCAATAAAATTTGCAAGAAGGGTATAAGAATGCTTTTGTAATTTAGACATACAATTTAGACCAGTAAAATATTAAAAAAAAACTATAAAAGCCTGCGTCGGACTAGACGGTGGAAGTGAAACTTCTTTTGGCCAGATGCACACACACACACACACACACACACACACACACACACACACACGCGCGCGCGCGCGCGCCGAGATACAGGATATATAAATGAAATATAAAAGATAATTTTTTTTGCTGAGGCAACCTTGCACCGGTCCGCTCGAGTCTGCCGACAGTCTTGGCTCAGGTGATCTCCCACTTGCTGGCAGTTGTAACATCAAACGCTTTCAATTGCCCTGCTCCGGGGAAGTGCTACAGACGCCATAAGCACTCGCTCGTAGCTCTGCCGGCAATCCAGCTATAATGCAGGAGACAGCGTTTCGCTGGTAACGCCGATTCTCCCGCCAGCTTCGCCTGGTAGTAGGTGCTCATTGTCTCGCTGGCCAACTTTTCCCATCTCATCATCTCCGTCATCATCCCGTGGAAATCTCGCTGCCTAAGGAACGACGTCACTAACATGGCTCGTCACTTTGCCCATGGTCGATAATAGTTGTTGAGATGCTGATGCCAGAGCTTCGCCGTCCCTGATAACCGCGCCTGCAACAAATTTCTCTCTCTAAATCTGTCCAGTCGTAGAACGCCCCCAAGGTGATCAATCTCGGAGAGCCATCGCTGTGTCCACACTGCTCTCCGGGCTGATGGGGTCGATAGCTTCCACCATATTCATCGCCAAAGACGGTCGAAGTCGAGCACTCGCCTGCTCCACTCCGGATTCCTCGATGCGGCTCGATCCGACCGTTGCTGTCTGCCCCGACACATTCAGAGCAACAATGGTCGCTTGTTGCCTCGCCGCTTCCACTATCTATTGCTGAAGTCTTCCCACGACCGTCTTCACGATGGTCACCGCAGATTCGCGCGTACGCCGCCTCAAGCCCGTTCGTCTTGTGTTCGACTTCGAGAATTACCACCCATTCGCCGCGGATCAGTCTCCGTGCGCCGTGGGCTTTCATCTCTTCCGGTGTCTCCATGTTCTCATCTGAGGTGAGGTGAGGCTCGACGCCTCCTCACTTTTCTCTATGTCCATGTCACGTAATTAAACAATACAGCTCACCGTTTTTTCGCCGCTCGAAGTTATAGTTTCTCGTGTTTGAGGTTAGGTTAGGTGTAAGCTGTCCGAAAGTCTAGACGCTCTCCGGTGATGCCACGTTGACCTCTTTGGTACCACATGTAAACGATTTGGCGATCGGCTCGGTTAGCGGGCGCGATGGAAGAGGTACACTTTACGCGCATTCTGGCAACACGGCTTTGTCCTCGGATTACTTATAACGCGTGACGCGATTTTTCGACCAACACCCTATCTCAATGTATACAACGTGCGCAAAGAAGTTTCACTTCAAAAATCATTATAAAAACAGATCATAAAGTTGTTTACCTTTTATTTAGTTGGCGTACTGCAAGCATATAAGAATTTCTTTTCTATGAGAACCGCGTAAAGTTTCTGTTACTATAAGCCTATGGTTTACAATTTAATGCATGGTATCCTGCAAGTCCTCGCACCAGCGACATAGTGAATGTCTCCGAGATGGAACAGTCCAGTCCAAATTTTACTGCAAATATTTCATATACAGACCTACCTGAAGGTAAATCTTTATGGTGAAGTGTGGGTGTGGATCGCTGAAAATTTGATTAAGCCTTTTGTATTTTAAGAAAGATTAACGTGTTCATGAAACTTATAGTAACTCTAGTAAATTATTATATGTTTAAATAGATATAAATATAATTTCATGCTATTTGGCAACAGTCCGACGGATAGATTTAACTTTTTTAATATTTATCTTATGCGTATTGCCCATTGCGTTTCGAGTTTTACTGACAGCTGCTGTTAAAGACGTAGGTCTTTATTTCAAGTTAAAGATTCAGATCATATTTGGCAACTCATATACTCGTATATCGATACACAGAATAGGGAAAAGGCGTGTCATGTTAGCAGACTAGCTGCAACTTAATTTGCTATGTACTCTCGGATACCCTGATATCACATTCGCAATAATGAATGTGATATGAATTCGGTAATTTTCAATTTAAAAGTCCTTTAAATAATTAACAACTTTCAGGAATAATTTTTAATTCATAATTACCATTTTATCAATTTAGCCATATTTATTTACATGTATAAAATTTTTAATTATTCACAATTCATATATAAATTGATTAATTAATTTATAATCACCATTTAATCAACATAATCATATTTATTTCATTATATATAATTTTTAGTCACACATAGCATTCTAGTAATTTAGTCTTAAGTTTTGCTGAAAAAGCTTTTGAACAGTTTACGGGAAATATCCATTAAAATTAGCACGATTTCAAAACGTCTCAAAGTTTAATGTTCTCATAGTCTTCATAACGACCTTGTACATTCCATAACCCGATTTTCAACTAAATTAAAAAAATGATTCGATGATTTATCGTTATGGAGCACTTCGAAGTGAGAAGAACTCTTTGTTCCGGGTAGAGTTACACATACTAACACGATTAATTCTGAGAAAATTTGTAACGTTTTTACTGTCTACTAAAACTAAAACACTACGCGATTATCCTAATTAATTTATTTCTTACACTACACTTATAAACTTAACTTAAGAATCCCTTAATTTAATTTATATTCGCATACACAGATGTTTATTTACTTAACGCGCCCGATCTCTCGCTCGAATGTTTACGCACCGGTTCTTCAACTCTCCTGCCTCGGGTCCGACATTCCCTTTTTATGGCAGGTAGAAGGCTTCTAGACGTTTGCCGGAATATTCCCGAAGTTTCTGGAGATCATTCTAGAATTCGCGGAACTTGTTATCGCATCGAAGCTTCTCGAGCCGTCGGCTCTTCGAGCCGTCGGCTTCGACCCGTCCTTCCCGGGATCGCAATTCGGCGAACTTGTGTAGCTCCCGGCGTGTTTATGCCGCGGCGAGCCGTTTCGTTACAATATCGATGTTCTTTTGAACAACTGACATCAGACTCATCAGATAACTGATGAGACAGAGATATCATTGATTAGCTATAATTCTGTCTCAAGTGTTTACTTCTTTCCTGACTCACCTATTTGGCTAACTGTACCTTTTCCCCATGTTTGTGTGAGGTTAAGCTCACTGAAAAAAAGAAATCACCGAAAACATTCACTTTGAACAAAACTCAGGTACACAAAATTCAAACACATTTCAACAAATTTAGCATTGAAGAGCTTGATTCCTTAAATTCTCTGTACCAGTTAGATTGGAAGAATAAAGTATAACTTTCTGGGTTTTTATAATGTATTTTTTCGTGTTTTCCCATCAATTTGTATATTATCTAGATCTCCTCCCTCCGGTGAAAAAATTGAGTATGCCAATTGGTGAGTTAGAGCACTTTGTTGGTTTCAAGATTTCAAAAAAAGGTAAAATCAAGATTATAGGCTTCGGAATGAACCGAAAATGTTTCTTCGCGATTAAGGTATAATACTGGAACGTCAAAAAATATCAAATTCAATGTTTGCATGAATTTTCACAGGGTTAGACACAGAAATATTTCATTTTTCCACAAAAAAATCAGTTTTTCGCGTGTTTCATTACTTAAAACCAAAATACAAACCGATAATTTGTTTTGACCTTTTTTTTTCGAGTTTCTCGCTCGGGGGAGCATTCAATCCTAATTCCTTTTAAACGCATATTCTCGCATCGGCAGTCTAAAAGCGAAAATTTGTCATGGCGCGCAAAACAATGAAAAAACAGAAAATTGGTCACAAATCCAAAATGGCTCAAAATGGGGGGCTGAAAATGTGGCAACGGACGCATCTTTATATCCTAACGACGACTAGATACTTCCGGTAGCGATTTAAAAACTACCCCATTCACTCCCTTATCAGTTGACATGGAATCTCCCATATATGGATCTACTTAGTTTTGGGGAAAATCTTACAAGATTTTCGCTTCTGGGAACAGTAAATATTATTTATAATAATATGAATTTTGGAAGTCCATTCGACTCGTTAGCTAATGAAGTCTACATGGAAGTGAAATAAAGGCGTGTGTAACCGTCCAGACGAATAGTCTATATGTATTGTACGATTTAATTGTTATTATTTATTCGATTGTATTTCGACTTAATTCATCTTTAATGCCTAATAAACAGTTACATGAAAAATAATTTTATTTAAATTTATTATTTTTTTCATGTTTATCTCAAATCTCAAAACAGAAATTCGGTATAAATACTCGGAATCCCTAGCACAAAGCATCATTCATTAGTATTGTTCACCCACAGATCCAGTAAAATGAAGTTTCGTTTCGCCTTTGTCATTATATTAGTGGTGGCGATTACCACGCAAATGTCAATAGCTGATGATGCAAACGCTGTCCTACCTGCTGTAGGCGTTGCACTCGACAATCTTGTGCAAAACCTCTTTGGGGAAGTAAAACATCACAAGGGATACGCTAGAGATGCGGCCGTGCCTCCGATTCCATTGTCCAGCGATCTCAAAGGAAGTACCTGGAACGCCGGAACTGAATCGAAAGGACGCCCTACTGGATCTGGAGGGGCAAAGCTATAAATAGCTAATTCGCATGGAAACGCAGGATTGAAATTAGATATTCTGTAATAGGGCTAACGGTTTAACTAAAGACGTTATTAGTTCTATTGTTAACGTTGATATGTATATCGTGTAGCATTTTACTTTCTGCGTTATATTGTCAATTTGTCATTTTTCCATTGGAGTTCCTTTTTGAAGAAATGGTTCCCAGTCGCTACTCAATAAATTTTATTTAAACAATTTCCATTACATCTTTTATTTTTGTGGTGTTTATTCCTAACAACAAGCAAACAAGTCCAATTTACATATTTAAAATACACACAGTAAATATTTCTTTTTTAATTCTGTTTGAATTTTTTAACGGTGTTACAATACCTTGCCCCTTAAAAAAATGTGATCCACATGGATTACCATACAAAGTATTAGATTAATGCAATTGTAATAATATTATTTTGAGTTTTCAAAATCTCGTTGTGATGTCATTAAATATATGGTATCATACATTTGGCGATATTAGTCGATATAAAGTTCTATTTAGATTTAGTGTAGGTATGTCATATTTTGCTCTTGCTGATCGATGGATAAAAGTTTCACTGACTAGTTTTCCATATGCGAATATATCATTCGATTTGTGATTCTTTTATTTGATTATTTATTGTATACGATCAGTACAGTGTTGCCAGGGTCGTGGAGTTAAATTAAATAAACAATAATGAGCCGAAAAATAAAAATGAAAAATCAAAACAAGTAAACTAAACGATCGAATTAATAACAAATTTTCGGATAAAAAAGGTTATGAAATAATGTTAACATAAACTTTAAAATCATTTTTTTAAAGGAAGTATGTACTTGTCAAATTGATTGTTTATCCTCAAACTTCAATTCGAGCGGCAGCAGCTGAAATTGGTATAACTGTAATGAGGGAAGTGAAATAGTTTGCTAAAAAAGTACCGCACGATTAAAGAGAATAATGCTCATTATTAGTGAGCATTAATTGACAAATATGAATATTAATATATTAATGTAAATTAAAAATTTAAAAACAATTTTTCATAATCTAAATCTTACATGTGTTGGATGAAACAATGTGATATTCCCATCTTTTTCTTCGTTCATAGTTTTGTTTTTAGTGTATTTTTTAACAAGCTTTTTCGTTCAAAATCATCTCGCAAACCTTCCGTCATTTTTTTCGTAGTTTGTCTGTTAGCATATCTAAATGTTTACATGTGTGTCACCGAACATTTTTTGCCTTTAATATTGTCACCCTCAGCCAGACGAAGTCTCCCTAAGGAGGCGCTCGGGGGAGGATGACTGGCATGGTTTCGACGGTGACGGGGACGCTGCACGGCAATATGGCGATCTTCACTATATGGCCACTGACCAACTGATATTGATACTGATTTGATCGGCTACGTTTATACTATAATATATAGACTGTAGATTCGACGATTTTGTTTGACTAGTCTCCATTAGCGAATTGCGATATACACTTAGCAACAAATAAAAATATGAACGCCTGCGCTCAAATTAAGTATTTTCAGTGCGATTATTAATTATTCCACAGTTAGCATTCTGCACGTCGCGGCTAACTGGGGTTAATTAACATTACCCCGGTCCCGGTAATTTAGGTCGAATAATATTACAAGCGTGATGAGAAAATCAACCTTGAAATCAATGTTATTTTATCGTTATCTTATTTTTTTCTCTCGTAATTGTAACTTTGTTATGTACTCTGGATTTTAGTCTTAAGTTTTGTGAAAAAGCTTTTGAACAGTTTACGGGAAATATCGATTAAAATTAGCACGATTTCAAAACGCCTCAAAGTTTA
This sequence comes from Cryptocephalus moraei, assembly GCA_946251905.1. Lineage (NCBI taxonomy): Eukaryota > Metazoa > Arthropoda > Insecta > Coleoptera > Chrysomelidae > Cryptocephalus > Cryptocephalus moraei. Next base: position 17,340,795 of record OX276452.1, read on the forward strand.
ATGTTCTCATAGTCTTCATAACGACCTTGTACATTCCATAACCCGATTTTCAACTAAATTAAAAAAAATGATTCGATGATTTATCGTTATGGAGCACTTCGAAGTGAGAAGAACTCTTTGTTCCGGGTAGAGTTACACATACTAACACGATTAATTCTGACAATATCGATATTCTTTTGAACAACTGATATCAGACTCATCAGATAACTGATGAGACAGAGATATCAGTGTTTAGCTAAAATTCTGTCTCAAGTGTTTATTTCTTTCCTGACTCACCTATTTGGCTAACTGTACCTTCTCCCCATGTTTGTGTGAGGTTAAGCTCACCGAAAAAAAGAAATCACCGAAAACGTTCACTTTGAACAAAGCTCAGGTACACAAAATTCAAACACATTTCAACAAATTTAGCATTGAAGAGCTTGATTCCTTAAATTCTCTGTACCAGTTAGATTGGAAGAATAAAGTATAACTTTCTGGGTTTTTATAATGTATTTTTTCGTGTTTTCCCATCAATTTGTATATTCTCTAGATCTCCTCCCTTCGGTGAAAAAACTGAGTATGCCAATTGGTGAGTTAGAGCACTTTGTTGGTTGCAAAATTTCAAAAAAAGGTAAAATCAAGATTATAGGCTTCGGAATGAACCGAAAATGTTTCTTCACGATTAAGGTATAATACTGGAACGTCAAAAAATATCAAATTCAATGTTTGCATGAATTTTCACAGGGTTAGACACAGAAATATTTCATTTTTCCACAAAAAAATCAGTTTTTCGCGTGTTTCATTACTTAAAACCAAAATACAAACCGATAATTTGTTTTGACCTTTTTTTTTCGAGTTTCTCGCTCGGGGGAGCATTCAATCCTAATTCCTTTTAAACGCATATTCTCGCATCGGCAGTCTAAAAGCGAAAATTTGTCATGGCGCGCAAAACAATGAAAAAACAGAAAATTGGTCACAAATCCAAAATGGCTCAAAATGGGGGGCTGAAAATGTGGCAACGGACGCATCTTGTGATGAATGCCTAAATAGTTATTTTATTAACCTAATTTACATACACATACTTTCGCATTTCATGTAATTAATTACGCAGTGTCATCAGACCACTTCCAATCAATCCGACTCCATAGTTACTGGGTCGTTGTACCTTACTCGATTATTGCTGACGAAGTAAGGTACCGTGAACGGTAACCGATATACCAGTGTAAAATAGAGTCTTGTTGGACATGTAAACGAGAACACATGAATAAAACCATCTTCCTAGAGTAATTTCGGGTTTTCTTAAATGGGCCCTACGGACCCATACCACATGGCGATCCTGCCAGCGCCGTCGCGATTTTACCGATACCATCGCAAGCAATGGATTTAAGTGACTTTTGAGTGCCACAATAAAACGAACAATTCTGCTAGTGACGCGATTAGTACACGTGAAGAAAAACTGTCGGAAAGAAACAATTCGAGTGTGAAAATGGGTGCGAAAAACAGCGTACAAAAAACCGAAGAAATTGTCGTCGAAGCAGCAGGATCAGGAAACAACGGTGCCAGCCAGAACACTACCCAGAGTCAAGAATTGAGCCGTACAGAATGGTTATTGATCATCATCTGTATCATTGGAGCAATCGTCGGAATCTACACTATATCGAGGAAAATCCACAAAGGCATTCGCAAAATGATTCGTCGAGAAATCAACGCCAATGAATTGAGAAGATCGGCGCCTCAGTTGGACGAAGCTTAACAGCGCATCACCTACCCATCAAGGCCGTACGAAGAATGTCTGATGCTGTACCATTCCAGGAGCTGAACGACACTCTAAGGACATTCTTAAGCAACCTCAAGAAGGACAACACGGGAAGACGGCAGGACAAAACGATAACAACTTCTAAGCTAAGTGAATTAGATAAGTTCAAGCAATATTTTGGAACCCTCCTTAGTCAGTATTCTACTAAAGTTGAGAGAAACGTATTGAAAACCGATACTGTAGACATCATTAATGATTTGGTTCGTAGAATTAAATTAAAATTCAATGACTGTTACGAAATATTGCAACAACGGTTAAAAGATATTGATACGTTACTGTCAGAAGTAAAAGACGGAACAGAAACTGTATCGAATCTTGAAAGTATACCTGTAAATGTAACGGTGCAAGTTGTTAAAGAGAAAACGGATACTATAGCTGATCATATCGAATTATTGGGAAATTTAAGTTCAAATAAAATGGCTGAACAATTTAATTTCAGAACCGCAACTAGCTTATTAACAAAATTGGACGGAACAGTAGACGCAGTTCATCAATTAATCGAAGGTATAGAACTATATGAGCCAGCTCTAAACGAAGCGAGCAAACCGTTATTAATAAATTTCGTTTTAAAAGCGTGTATTGCGCATAGAGATAAAATTCGCATGAAAACATCTTATGACAACATAGAAAGCCTCATTTTGGACTTAAAAAATAATTTCTTGCCAAAACAGTCCGCCCCTGCACTTGCCGCAAGATTACATGCATCAAAGCAAGGTAGTCTAGATATCGATGAGTATGGACGCTCGATAGAATCGTTAATGTCAGATTTAACTTTAGCCCAAGCAGGTAACGATTCAACAGCACTACAAATTTTTCGTAAAGAAAATGAAAAGTTAGCTATTGATGTATTCGCTAATGGAATTAAAAATCATGAATTGCGCACTATTATTAAAGCTCGAAATTTTAACAGTCTTACTGAAGCTATTAATGCAGCTAAAGATGAGACAGCTTATAGTCAGCAAAATGCCACAATATTTCATATGCACAGTAACAGGAACCCAAGCCACCATCGAGGCCGAGGTTTTCCAAATTCTAATGAAAGCAGAGTTTTCTCAAATTCGAATAGAGGTCGTAATAACACCAACCGATCTCAAGACTACAACAATAACCGATTCAACACAAGTACAAATAGGTACAATAACGTAAATAACCGTAATTTCAATTCCAGGAACAGAAATAACGCGCGATTTAATAACTCACGAAGTAATCCGAATAGTCACAATCAACGAAGCGGTCAGCAAACCGCACATCGTACTAATAATTTCAATAACCCCACTAGTAACCAAAGGGGACGTAATCATAGAATGTATTATGTTGATGAGTCACAACCTTCAGAATCTAACTTAGAAGAATCTCAAACATTTTTTCGAGCCTTCAATGAATAATTTAAAAATAAAAAATGAATTATCTGAACCAGTATTATTTAATATGGACAGTTTAAATTTTATTAGGTTAAAATGTAGCAATCACGAAATAAAATTTTTGTTAGACACGGGAGCTTCAGTTAGTGTAATTTTTTCAAAATATGTCAACAAAAAATTGCACAAAATAAACTTTTCAGATAAAATAAAAATAAACGGAGTGTCTGGTTCAACAACATCTATTGGTTCAACTGATATCCTTATGCAAGTTAATAACACCTTCCTTACACACAACTTTTTGCTTATAGAGGCGTTTGATGATGAAATACATGGTGTACTCGGATCGGACTTCTTTGATAAGCATTCTGCCATAATAAATTATGAATCATTTAGTATATCACTTCTGTTAGAAAATAGTTGGGTAGTCATACCCATGGAATCAAAAATTAATTCGAAAATCGAGGTACCGCCCCGATGCGAGGTTATTCGATATTTTGCTACACATCTCAAACATGACAGTGTAATATTACCGGAAGAAATAGGTCAAGGAGTTTTTGTGGCGGGAATTATAGCACGTCCAAAAGACAAATTAATACCAGTAAAAATTTTGAATACACGTGACACCCCAATCTCTATCACAAATTTTCATCCCAAAGCCGTTAATTTAAACAATTACAATATAACAACCTTTGATAATCCGAATATATTATCTGTAAAACGAGTCGAAGAAGTACTTAAATTAGTTAAAACACCCGATGTAAATAAAGAAGAGAAGAATGCACTTGAGCATATTATCGCGAAATTCGCTGACGTATTTCATTTACCAGATGATCCGCTTACTACTACAAATGTTTACAAACAAAGCATTCACCTAAAAGAGAACGTAACGCCGGTGTATGTAAAGCCGTATAGACTGCCACAAGCACAAAAATCAGAAATTGACAACCAAATGCAGAAAATGTTAAAAGATAGGATTATTGAACCAGCAAAATCAGCTTGGTCAGCACCATTATTGATAGTGCCCAAAAAACCAGATAGCAATGGTAAACGTAAATGGAGAATTGTCATAGATTACAGATTGTTAAATCAATGTGTTAAGGATGACAAATTTCCATTACCAAATGTTAACGAAATTTTAGATTCACTATCTGGGGCAATCTATTTCTCTCATTTGGATTTGTCACAGGGATATTATCAAATTGAAATAGATTCATCCAGTAGAGAATGCACTGCTTTTACAACAAATACAGGTCAATACCAACTGACAAGGTTACCAATGGGATTAAAAATAAGCCCAAGCGCTTTTTCAAGAGCAATGACCATAGCCATGTCAGGATTGAACTATGAGAGTTGTTTTGTTTATCTTGACGATTTGATTGTCTTTGGAAAAAACTTAAAAGATCACAATAGAAATTTAATAAAAGTATTACACAGGTTGCGAAAGGTAAACTTAAAATTGAATCCTACCAAATGTAGCTTCTTTCGAAAAGAATTACTGTATTTAGGACACATCATATCCGCAGAAGGAGTGTCTCCAGATCCAGAAAAAATAAGAGTCATTTCACAATTTCCAAGACCTCAAGATGCTCAAGCTACTAAAAGATTCGTCGCACTTGCAAATTACTACAGATCTTTTATTCCAAATTTTGCGCGAATAGCAGCCAAAGTGTCAAGACGCATTTGAAACGTTGAAATCAAAACTCATAAATCCACCTATTTTACAATATCCTAATTTTGCAGAAGATAACATTTTCATATTAAAAACAGACGCATCAGCAGTTGCAATCGGATCAGTTTTGTGTAATAAAGAGGAAAAGCCCATTGCGTACGCGAGTCGTACACTTAACAAAGCAGAGAAGAACTACTGCACAATAGAAAAAGAACTCTTAAGCATTGTCTGGGCAGTAAATCACTTTAGACCATATTTATACGGACGAAAATTTATTATTCAAACCGACCATCGACCACTTATATATTTGTTTGGAATTGCAAATCCCTCCAGTCGCCTCACAAAATTTAGACTAAAATTAGAAGAGTATGATTTTACCGTACAGTATGTCAAAGGTAAAACAAACGTGTTAGCAGATGCATTATCTAGAATAGAAATTCCAATCTCAGAACTAAAGGAAATTGCTCACAAATCGGAAAATACAATAAATGTAATTACGCGAGCCCGTACTAAGGAGCTCCAAGAAAGAACAAATTATGACAAAATAATTCATGAATTTTCAGATACCCCAGCTAGGACTGATCACCCTGGTCGAGTGGTATTACTGAAAAAGTCCAAAAATGCAACAGAATTAAAATTCGTGACATCAGATAAATTTCATGAATTAATTCAATGTAAACACTGTAAAATGTATGATAGCTTAATTTATAATAATGTATTAAACATTATTTATATTAATTGGACAGATTCTTGCTCAACGTCTAAGCTTCGTGCGTCGTTGAAAGACTGTCTTAAATTGTGCGCGCAAAATAATATATTTGAAATATTTACTATACACAATAAAGAAGCTGCAGCTATCCTAGACAAAAATAATAACTTATACGAATTATTCAAAAAGGCCAAAATAAAACTTTCTATTTTAAAAAACGTTCGAACAATAAACGACTTAGCAACGAGACAACTTATCTTAAATGATTTTCACCTATTACCTACCGGAGGTCATTCAGGAATATCTAGAATGTTTAATAATATTAAAAAATATTATTATTGGAGTGGACTTCACAAAGATGTAGAATTATTTGTTAAACGATGTGATGAATGTCAAAGATTTAAACATTCACGACCTCACATCGCACCATTAACGATTACATCAACAGCGTCAACAGCTTTTGAAAAAATATTTTTAGACTTAGTTGGTCCCATAGACGCTGATGAGTATGGAAATAAATATATTTTAACCATACAATGTGATTTATCAAAATTTGTGGAAGCGTACCCGATAGCTAATAAAGAAACTATTACAGTAACTAAAAGTTTTGTAAACAATTTTATTTTAAGATACGGGATACCTACAGAAATTTTGACGGATCAAGGAAAAGAGTTTATGTCATCAATTTTCACGGAAACATGCAAATACTTGAAAATTAATAAACTCAACTCAACCGCTTACCATCCTCAAACTATAGGAGCCTTAGAAAACTCTCACAAACACTTAATTGCATACTTAAGAACACAAATAAGCCGTCATGATGTAGCTTGGAGTGATTGGTTACCTTTCTGGTGTTTTTCATATAATACAACTGTTCATTCTGAAACAAAGTACACCCCATATGAGTTAGTATACGGTCGAGTTGCACGTTTACCATCTAACATTAGCGATAATGTCGATCCACTGTACACATTCGATAACTACCCCCTTGAACTTAAATTTCGATTACAACAAGCTAGCAAAGATGCACGAGAAAATTTAATTTTAGCAAAAACTAAAAGGAAAGAAAGGTACGATCAGCATAGTACTCCAATCATTAGTTTTAAAAATGGTGATTTAGTGTTGGTTAATAACAATATCACAAACAAATTGGACGAAATATATAAAGGACCTTTTAATGTTGTTAAAGATGAGCATCCTAATGTAGTGATAAAAATGGATAACAAAGAAGTGACAGTGCACAAAAACAGAGTGAAACCATATTATAAGTGATAACAGTGTAGGTTAGGATACTAAGAGAAAGCTTTCTTGTTTGTTTCTTGTTTATCTGATGTTTGTTTCTTGTTTATTTCTTGTTTATTTCTTATTTATTACTTGTTTATTTCTTCTTTATTTCTTCTTTACTGTATGTAACGATATAAATTTTTTTTTAGAACTAATTAAATTAAATGTCGACTAAAGTTTAATATGGGTAAATAAGATTTAACAAATTGTATTAAGTAATTGTAAGAACTTATACAAAAAAAAAGTTGAAAAAAAAGGATAATTTAAGTAGATTAGGACTTAATTAGGTAAGAGTAATACAATTAATTAGGTAACTAAAAGGAAAAAAAAAATGATGAAACCTTTTTTTTTTCTTTTACTCTCCCCGGGAAGGTGTGATGAATGCCTAAATAGTTATTTTATTAACCTAATTTACATACACATACTTTCGCATTTCATGTAATTAATTACGCAGTGTCATCAGACCACTTCCAATCAATCCGACTCCATAGTTACTGGGTCGTTGTACCTTACTCGATTATTGCTGACGAAGTAAGGTACCGTGAACGGTAACCGATATACCAGTGTAAAATAGAGTCTTGTTCGACATGTAAACGAGAACACATGAATAAAACCATCTTCCTAGAGTAATTTCGGGTTTTCTTAAATGGGCCCTACGGACCCATACCACAATCTTTATATCCTAACGACGACTAGATACTTCCGGTAGCGATTTAAAAACTACCCCATTCACTCCCTTATCAGTTGACATGGAATCTCCCATATATGGATCTACTTAGTTTTGGGGAAAATCTTACAAGATTTTCGCTTCTGGGAACAGTAAATATTATTTATAATAATATGAATTTTGGAAGTCCATTCGACTCGTTAGCTAATGAAGTCTACATGGAAGTGAAATAAAGGCGTGTGTAACCGTCCAGACGAATAGTCTATATGTATTGTACGATTTAATTGTTATTATTTATTCGATTGTATTTCGACTTAATTCATCTTTAATGCCTAATAAACAGTTACATGAAAAATAATTTTATTTAAATTTATTATTTTTTTCATGTTTATCTCAAATCTCAAAACAGAAATTCGGTATAAATACTCGGAATCCCTAGCACAAAGCATCATTCATTAGTATTGTTCACCCACAGATCCAGTAAAATGAAGTTTCGTTTCGCCTTTGTCATTATATTAGTGGTGGCGATTACCACGCAAATGTCAATAGCTGATGATGCAAACGCTGTCCTACCTGCTGTAGGCGTTGCACTCGACAATCTTGTGCAAAACCTCTTTGGGGAAGTAAAACATCACAAGGGATACGCTAGAGATGCGGCCGTGCCTCCGATTCCATTGTCCAGCGATCTCAAAGGAAGTACCTGGAACGCCGGAACTGAATCGAAAGGACGCCCTACTGGATCTGGAGGGGCAAAGCTATAAATAGCTAATTCGCATGGAAACGCAGGATTGAAATTAGATATTCTGTAATAGGGCTAACGGTTTAACTAAAGACGTTATTAGTTCTATTGTTAACGTTGATATGTATATCGTGTAGCATTTTACTTTCTGCGTTATATTGTCAATTTGTCATTTTTCCATTGGAGTTCCTTTTTGAAGAAATGGTTCCCAGTCGCTACTCAATAAATTTTATTTAAACAATTTCCATTACATCTTTTATTTTTGTGGTGTTTATTCCTAACAACAAGCAAACAAGTCCAATTTACATATTTAAAATACACACAGTAAATATTTCTTTTTTAATTCTGTTTGAATTTTTTAACGGTGTTACAATACCTTGCCCCTTAAAAAAATGTGATCCACATGGATTACCATACAAAGTATTAGATTAATGCAATTGTAATAATATTATTTTGAGTTTTCAAAATCTCGTTGTGATGTCATTAAATATATGGTATCATACATTTGGCGATATTAGTCGATATAAAGTTCTATTTAGATTTAGTGTAGGTATGTCATATTTTGCTCTTGCTGATCGATGGATAAAAGTTTCACTGACTAGTTTTCCATATGCGAATATATCATTCGATTTGTGATTCTTTTATTTGATTATTTATTGTATACGATCAGTACAGTGTTGCCAGGGTCGTGGAGTTAAATTAAATAAACAATAATGAGCCGAAAAATAAAAATGAAAAATCAAAACAAGTAAACTAAACGATCGAATTAATAACAAATTTTCGGATAAAAAAGGTTATGAAATAATGTTAACATAAACTTTAAAATCATTTTTTTAAAGGAAGTATGTACTTGTCAAATTGATTGTTTATCCTCAAACTTCAATTCGAGCGGCAGCAGCTGAAATTGGTATAACTGTAATGAGGGAAGTGAAATAGTTTGCTAAAAAAGTACCGCACGATTAAAGAGAATAATGCTCATTATTAGTGAGCATTAATTGACAAATATGAATATTAATATATTAATGTAAATTAAAAATTTAAAAACAATTTTTCATAATCTAAATCTTACATGTGTTGGATGAAACAATGTGATATTCCCATCTTTTTCTTCGTTCATAGTTTTGTTTTTAGTGTATTTTTTAACAAGCTTTTTCGTTCAAAATCATCTCGCAAACCTTCCGTCATTTTTTTCGTAGTTTGTCTGTTAGCATATCTAAATGTTTACATGTGTGTCACCGAACATTTTTTGCCTTTAATATTGTCACCCTCAGCCAGACGAAGTCTCCCTAAGGAGGCGCTTGGGGGAGGATGACTGGCATGGTTTCGACGGTGACGGGGACGCTGCACGGCAATATGGCGATCTTCACTATATGGCCACTGACCAACTGATATTGATACTGATTTGATCGGCTACGTTTATACTATAATATATAGACTGTAGATTCGACGATTTTGTTTGACTAGTCTCCATTAGCGAATTGCGATATACACTTAGCAACAAATAAAAATATGAACGCCTGCGCTCAAATTAAGTATTTTCAGTGCGATTATTAATTATTCCACAGTTAGCATTCTGCACGTCGCGGCTAACTGGGGTTAATTAACATTACCCCGGTCCCGGTAATTTAGGTCGAATAATATTACAAGCGTGATGAGAAAATCAACCTTGAAATCAATGTTATTTTATCGTTATCTTATTTTTTTCTCTCGTAATTGTAACTTTGTTATGTACTCTGGATTTTAGTCTTAAGTTTTGTGAAAAAGCTTTTGAACAGTTTACGGGAAATATCGATTAAAATTAGCACGATTTCAAAACGCCTCAAAGTTTAATGTTCTCATAGTCTTCATAACGACCTTGTACATTCCATAACCCGATTTTCAACTAAATTAAAAAAAATGATTCGATGATTTATCGTTATGGAGCACTTCGAAGTGAGAAGAACTCTTTGTTCCGGGTAGAGTTACACATACTAACACGATTAATTCTGACAATATCGATATTCTTTTGAACAACTGATATCAGACTCATCAGATAACTGATGAGACAGAGATATCAGTGTTTAGCTAAAATTCTGTCTCAAGTGTTTATTTCTTTCCTGACTCACCTATTTGGCTAACTGTACCTTCTCCCCATGTTTGTGTGAGGTTAAGCTCACCGAAAAAAAGAAATCACCGAAAACGTTCACTTTGAACAAAGCTCAGGTACACAAAATTCAAACACATTTCAACAAATTTAGCATTGAAGAGCTTGATTCCTTAAATTCTCTGTACCAGTTAGATTGGAAGAATAAAGTATAACTTTCTGGGTTTTTATAATGTATTTTTTCGTGTTTTCCCATCAATTTGTATATTCTCTAGATCTCCTCCCTTCGGTGAAAAAACTGAGTATGCCAATTGGTGAGTTAGAGCACTTTGTTGGTTTCAAAATTTCAAAAAAAGGTAAAATCAAGATTATAGGCTTCGGAATGAACCGAAAATGTTTCTTCACGATTAAGGTATAATACTGGAACGTCAAAAAATATCAAATTCAATGTTTGCATGAATTTTCACAGGGTTAGACACAGAAATATTTCATTTTTCCACAAAAAAAATCAGTTTTTTGCGTGTTTCATTACTTAAAACCAAAATACACACCGATAATTTGTTTTGACCTTTTTTTTTCGAGTTTCTCGCTCGGGGGAGCATCCAATCCTAATTCCTTTTAAACGCATATTCTCGCATCGGCAGTCTAAAAGCGAAAATTTGTCATGGCGCGCAAAACAATGAAAAAACAGAAAATTGGTCACAAATCCAAAATGGCTCAAAATGGGGGGCTGAAAATGTGGCAACGGACGCATCTTTATATCCTAACGGCGACTAGATACTTCCGGTAGCGATTTAAAAACCACCCCATTCACTCCCTTATCAGTTGACATGGAATCTCCCATATATGGATCTACTTTATTTTTGGGAAAAATGTTACAAGATTTTCGCTTCTGGGAATAGTAAATATTATTTATAATAATATGAATTTTGGAAGTCCATTTGACTCGTTAGCGAATGAAGTCTACATGGAAGTGAAATAAAGGCGTATGTAACCGTCCAGACGAATAGTCTATATGTATTGTACGATTTAATTGTTATTATTTATTCGATTATATTTCGACTTAATTCATCTTTAATGCCTAATAAACAATTACATGAAAAATAATTTTATTTAAATTTATTATTTTTTTCATGTTTATCTCAAATCTCAAAACAGAAATTCGGTATAAATATTCGGAATCCCTAGCACAAAGCATCATTCATTAGTATTGTTCACCCAAAATGAAGTTTCGTTTCGCCTTTGTCATTATATTATTGGTGGCGATTACCACGCAAATGTCAATAGCTGATGATGCAAACGCTGTCCTACCTGCTGTAGGCGTTGCACTCGACAATCTTGTGCAAAACCTCTTTGGGGAAGTAAAACATCACAAGGGATACGCTAGAGATGCGGCCGTGCCTCCGATTCCATTGTCTAGCGATCTCAAATGAAGTACCTGGAACGCCGGAACTGAATCGAAAGGACGCCCTACTGGATCAGGATATCTGGATCTAATTCGCATGGAAACGCAGGATTGAAATTAGATATTCTGTAATAGGGCTAACGGTTTAACTAAAGACGTTATTAGTTCTATTGTTAACGTTGATATGTATATCGTGTAGCATTTTACTTTCTGCGTTATATTGTCAATTTGTCATTTTTCCATTGGAGTTCCTTTTTGAAGAAACGGTTCCCAGTCGCTACTCAATAAATTTTATTTAAACAATTTCCATTACATCTTTTATTTTTGTGGTGTTTATTCCTAACAACAAGCAAACAAGTCCAATTTACATATTTAAAATACACACAGTAAATATTTCTTTTTTAATTCTGTTTGAATTTTTTAACGGTGTTACAATACCTTGCCCCTTTAAAATGTGATCCACATGGATTACCATCCAAAGTATTAGATTAATGCAATAGCAATAATATTATTTTCAATTTTCAAAATCTCGTTGTGATGTCATTAAATATATGGTATCATACATTTGGCGATATTGGTCGATATAAAGTTCTATTTAGTTTTAGTGTAGGTATTTCATATTTTGCTCTTGCTGATCGATGGATAAAAGTTTCACTGACTAGTTTTCCATATGCGAATATATCATTCGATTTTTGATTCTTTTATTTGATTATTTATTATATACGATCAGTACACTGTCGTGTACAGAGTCGTGGAGTTAAATTAAATAAACAATACTGAGCCGAAAAATAAAAATGAAAAATCAAAACAAGTAAACTAAACGATCGAATTAATAACAAATTTTCGGATAAAAAAGGTTATGAAATAATGTTAACATAAACTTTAAAATCATTTTTTTAAAGGAAGTATTGTAACGGGTTTGGGTGCGGTTACTAGTGAGATTTGGCGCTGGGACGGAGTTCGGGAGTTCGGTTAATCGATTTTAGGAATCGGCTTTACGGTTTTGCTCGGGAGCCAGATTTTTAAGGGTTTTCTCCCTCGGGAATATGCCTGGGTAATTTACGAACTCAGGAGATTACCAGGGTTGTCTGTAGAAATGAAACACACGCTCAAAAATAGAAAATCCTAAATTATTTTATTTCCAAACGGTGAAGGAAAACAATACGTACAACTAACACCTGCCGGCGTCAGGTCGTCGAACGGAAACCGGACAAAAACTTATTTAAAATTATTTTTGGTATTTCGAAAAGGAAACATACGGATGCGAGAATATTATTATTATTACAGTTGGAGAGAAATAAAAGGTATTCTAAATAACAGCGAGAAGAGAAGAAAGCAGTTTACTAAATCGAAAATGCGAAAACGGAAAGTGGAAATACTCTTACAAATATTTAGAATCTAAGATATGAAAAACCCTTCTTAAAACTGAAAATGCGAAAACGGAAGATTATCCTAACAATTTTACATTGAAAGAGAAATAGCTAAATACGGAGTCGATAGAAAAACGTGCAGTGGCTAATATTCGGTAGTGCGGCTATTACGAGAGAGCGAGAGTGTGAGAGAGGGCAAGTGGAGGGCAGCGGAAAATTAATTTTTCCCTACAATGAAGGAAAAATTAATTCGTAGCGGTTCTGAGAAAGTCGGGCGTTAATGGTTCGACGTACACGCTAACACAGATAGACGGAATAGCAAAACATTTGCTATTAGCGGTCGGTACTGGACGATTACATAACAGATAACAAACGGCGGTAACGTTCACAATTACATTTATCGGGCGGTGATACGCACACAATTACATATAACAAAGAGTTCGGCGGATGTAAAATTAATCGGCGGTGACGATCACAGTTGACAGACAACGGCGGTACTTTCACAGTTACATATAACAGAGAATTCGGCGGTTTTAAAATTAACGGCGGTGACAAGCACAGATCATGGACGATTACGTAACGAATAAAAAATAGTTACATATAGCGGCGGTCGGCGGTACGTTCACAGTCAGACAATCACAAATATCGGTCGGTCGGACGGGGACAGACAACAACGACTAAATACGAATAACGGAAACAAGTAGCGGTTCTCACCTTGGATTAACTCGGGCAGAGAACAATGGAGGGGGACAAGTGGCTCATATTCATTTAGTCTTGATAATTAAATGATGGTAGATTGAACAGTGCCTTATCGGCCGCCATCTATCCGAGATAGGTTTGATTTCGCGTTTAAATGTATGGTGGGTGGTCTACTCTCAGCTCTCGAAAATCGGCTTCGTTACAGTATGTACTTGTCAAATTGATTGTTTATCCTCAAACTTCAATTCGAGCGGCAGCAGCTGAAATTGGTATAACTGTAATGAGGGAAGTGAAATAGTTTGCTAAAAAAGTACCGCACGATTAAAGAGAATAATGCTCATTATTAGTTAGCATTAATTGACTAGTCTCCATCAGCGAATTGCGATATACACTTAGCAACAAATAAAAATATGAACGCCTGCGCTCAAATTAGGTATTTTCAATGCGATTATTAATTACTGCACAGTTAGCATTCTGCACGTCGCGGCTAATTGGGGTTAATTAACATTACCCCGGTCGCGGTAATTTAGGTTGAATAATATTACAAGCGTGATGAGAAAATCTACCTTATTTTATCGTTATCTTATTTTTTTCTCTCCTAATTGTAATTTTGTTATGTACTCTGGATCTTTTATCTGTTTTGGTTATTTTTGGTTAAAGCGATTATGGTTAAAGTACATCAGCTAGAGGAATTGGTAAATGGCCGTTAAAAGGGTTGAAATCTGCATAGCAACCTAACGCTTTAAACTTTACGTAAAACTGAAACATGAAACGAAATGAAGGTATAGATGGAATACATAATAAATATAGTCTATGGTTTACAGGTTTGTTACAAAATCTATGGAAAAATGTCATAAAATATTGATGATAATGAAAAGTCTTAAAACACAGTGCACGTTGCACAAAACGCATGTCTATTCAATGTAAACCAGTTTCCATGATATCGTCTTTATTTTTTTTTTGATTATTGATGTTTCATTCGCTTGTTGTTAGACTTCATTCCTTAATTATACTAAGGAAGTAAATTTGCGACTTTAGTATATAATTTCTCATTTTTTTTATATGAAATGTTTATTGCTGCATTGAAACCTAGAGCAAATGTAGACTAGGTTTGCTTTAAAGAATGTTGTGAAATTGCATTACTTTAATTGAATACGTATAATGTGTCATTACATTAACTACCATATGCCATGCCGTTTTCGCAGATTTGATCAGATGCTTTAGTTCATTTTATTTAACTGAATACTCGTAATTAGTACTCTGAAGTCAAAGAAATGTTTATGGAGAACACCTATTAGCTGTAATGAGTATGTCTGATGTCTAATATTTTTTATGCAAGTAAACCATTAAAGTAGAACATTATTTATAATTTTCTTCTTCAATTGTTAGATGTAATTGCAAATTCGGTATAAAATTTTAATTTTATTAAACGCTGTACTCTAACTTTTGTTATTATTGTTCGATATTGTTAATATGTACTATTATTCTTTTCAGGTTTATGATAGACATGACGGGAATTCATTATCATGCGTTTTCCAAGGTTAGCGTTTTTACATTATTTTAAAAATTGAATTAAATTCAGAGTTAATACCTTAACTGTAACGAAGTTGCAGTCTATACACCCTTCAATGAAGTCATTACATAGCTTTTTAAAAAAAGGTTACTCATTTGTGATAGACAACAATAGAGCAGCAATACAATTTGTAAGAAGGATATAAGAATGCTTTTGTAATTTAGACATACAATTTAGACCAGTAAAATATTCTAAGAAAAAAAAATCGTTATAAAAAACAAATCATAAAGTAATGTTTATCTTTTATTTAGTTGGCGTACTGAAAGCATATAAGATTTTCTTTTCTATGAGAACCGCGTAAAATTTCTGTTACTATAAGCCTATGGTTTACAATTTAATGCAGGGTATCCTGCAAGTCCTCGCACCAGCGACATAGTGAATGTCTCCGAGATGGAACAGTCCAGTCCAAATTTTACTGCAAATATTTCATATACAGACCTACCTGAAGGTAAATCTTTATGGTGAAGTGTGGGTGTGGATCGCCGAAAATTTGATTAAGCCTTTTGTATTTTAAGAAAGATTAATGACAGCTGCTGTTAAAGACGTAGGTCTTTATTTCAAGTTAAAGATTCAGATCATATTTGGCAACTCATATACTCGTATATCGATACACAGAATAGGGAAAAGGCGTGTCATGTTAGCAGACTAGCTGCAACTTAATTTGCTATGTACTCTCGGATACCCTGATATCACATTCGCAATAATGAATGTGATATGAATTCGGTAATTTTCAATTTAAAAGTCTTTTAAATAATTAACAACTTTCAGGAATAATTTTTAAGTCATAATTACCATTTTATCAATTTAGCCATATTTATTTACATGGATAAAAATTTTAATTGTTCACAATTCATATATAAATTGATTAATTAATTTATAATCACCATTTAATCAACATAATCATATTTATTTCATTATATATAATTTTTAGTCACATATAGCATTCTAGTAATTTAGTCTTAAGTTTTGCTGAAAAAGCTTTTGAACAGTTTACGGGAAATATCGATTAAAATTAGCACGATTTCAAAACGTCTCAAAGTTTATTGTTCTCATAGTCTTCATAACGACCTTGTACATTCCATAACCCGATTTTCAACTAAATTAAAAAAAATGATTCGATGATTTATCGTTATGGAGCACTTCGAAGTGAGAAGCACTCTTTGTTCCGGGTAGAGTTACACATACTAACACGATTAATTCTTAGAATATTGTAACGTTTTTACTGTCTACTAAAACTAAAACACTACGCGATTATCCTAATTAATTTATTTCTTACACTACACTTATAAACTTAACTTAACAATCCCTTAATTTAATTTATATTCGCATACACAGATGTTTATTTACTTAACGCGCCCGATCTCTCGCTCGAATGTTTACGCACCGGTTCTTCAACTCTCCTGCCTCGGGTCCGACATTCCCTTTTATGGCAGGTAGAAGGCTTCTAGACGTTTGCCGGAATATTCCC
Organism: Cryptocephalus moraei; assembly: GCA_946251905.1. Classification (NCBI taxonomy): domain Eukaryota; kingdom Metazoa; phylum Arthropoda; class Insecta; order Coleoptera; family Chrysomelidae; genus Cryptocephalus; species Cryptocephalus moraei. The sequence goes on from OX276452.1 coordinate 17,357,617, forward strand.
GAAGTTTCTGGAGATCATTCTAGAATTCGCGGAACTTGTTATCGCATCGAAGCTTCTCGAGCCGTCGGCTTCGACCCGTCCTTCCCGGGATCGCAATTCGGCGACCTTGTGTAGCTCCCGGGGTGCTTATGCCGCGGCGAGCCGTTTCGTTACAATATCGATGTTCTTTTGAACAACTGACATCAGACTCATCAGATAACTGATGAGACAGAGATATCATTGATTAGCTATAATTCTGTCTCAAGTGTTTAATTCTTTCCTGACTCACCTATTTGGCTAACTGTACCTTTTCCCCATGTTTGTGTGAGGTTAAGCTCACTGAAAAAAAGAAATCACCGAAAACGTTCACTTTGAACAAAACTCAGGTACACAAACACATTTCAACAAATTTAGCATTGAAGAGCTTGATTCCTCAAATTCTCTGTACCAGTTAGATTGGAAGAATAAAGTATAATTTTCTGGGTTTTTATAATGTATTTTTTCGTGTTTTCCCATCAATTTGTATATTATCTAGATCTCCTCCTTCCGGTGAAAAAATTGAGTGTGCCAATTGGTGAGTTAGAGCACTTTGTTGGTTTCAAGATTTCAAAAAAAGGTAAAATCAAGATTATAGGCTTCGGAATGAACCGAAAATGTTTCTTCACGATTAAGGTATAATACTGGAACGCCAAAAAATAGCAAATTCAATGTTTGCAAGAATTTTCACAGGGCTAGACACAGAAATATTTCATTTTTCCACAAAAAAATCAGTTTTTCGCGTGTTTCATTACTTAAAACCAAAATACACACCGATAATTTGTTTTGACCTCTTTTTTTTCGAGTTCCTCGCTCGGGGGAGCATCCAATCCTAATTCCTTTTAAACGCATATTCTCGCATCGGCAGTCTAAAAGCGAAAATTTGTCATGGCGCGCAAAACAATGAAAAAACAGAAAATTGGTCACAAATCCAAAATGGCTCAAAATGGGGGGCTGAAAATGTGGCAACGGACACATCTTTATATCCTAACGACGACTAGATACTTCCGGTAGCGATTTAAAAACTACCCCATTCACTCCCTTATCAGTTGACATGGAATCTCCCATATATGGATCTACTTAATTTTTGGGAGAAATGTTACAAGATTTTCGCTTCTGGGAACAGAAATATTATTTATAATAGTATGAATTTTATTGTACGATTTAATTGTTATTATTTATTCGATTATATTTCGACTTAATTCATCTTTAATGCCTAATAAACAATTACATGAATAATAATTTTATTTATATTTATTATTTTTTGCATGTTTATCTCAAATCTCAAAACAGAAATTCGGTATAAATACTCGGAATCCCTAGCACAAAACATCATTCATTAGTATTGTTCACCCACAGATCCAGTAAAATGAAGTTTCGTTTCGCCTTTGTCATTATATTAGTGGTGGCGATTACCACGCAAATATCAATAGCTGATGATGCAAACGCTGTCCTACCTGCTGTAGGCGTTGCACTCGACAATCTTGTGCAAAACCTCTTCGGGGAAGTAAAACATCACAAGGGATACGCTAGAGATGCGGCCGTGCATTCGATTCCATTGTCCAGCGATCTCAAAGGAAGTACCTGGAACGCCGGAACTGAATCGAAAGGACACCCTGCTGGATCTGGATCTAATTCGCATGGAAACGCAGGATTGAAATTAGATATTCTGTAATAGGGCTAACGGTTTAACTAAAGACATTATTAGTTCTATTGTTAACGTTGATATGTATATCGTGTAGCATTTTACTTTCTGCGTTATATTGTCAAATTTGTCATTTTTCCATTGGAGTTCCTTTTTGGAGAAACGGTTCCCAGTCGCTACTCAATAAATTTTATTTGAACAATTTCCATTACATCTTTTATTTTTGTGGTGTTTATTCCTAACAACAAGCAAACAAGTCCAATTTACATATTTAAAATACACACAGTAAATATTTCTTTTTTAATTCTGTTTGAATTTTTTAACGGTGTTACAATACTTTGCCCCTTCAAAATGTGATCCACATGGATTACCATCCAAAGTATTAGATTAATGCAATAGCAATAATATTATTTTCAATTTTCAAAATCTCGTTGTGATGTCATTAAATATATGGTATCATACATTTGGCGATATTAGTCGATATAAAGTTCTATTTAATATTAATATAGGTATTTCATATTTTGCTTTTGCTGGTCGATGGATAAAAGTTTCACTTACTAGTTTTCCATATGCGAATATATCATTCGATTTTTGATTCTTTTATTTGATTATTTATTATATACGATCAGTACACTGTTGCCAGAGTCGTGGAGTTAAATTAAATAAACAATAATGAGCCTAAAAATAAAAATGAAAAATCAAAACAAGTAAACTAAACGATCGAATTAATAAGAAATTTTCGGATAAAAAAGGTTATGAAATAATGTTAACATAAACTTTAAAATCATTTTTTTAAAGGAAGTATGTAATTGTCAAATTGATTGTTTATCCTCAAACTTCAATTCGAGCGGCAGCAGCTGAAATTGGTATAACTGTAATGAGGGAAGTGAAATAGTTTGCTAAAAAAGTACCGCACGATTAAAGAGAATAATGCTCATTATTAGTGAGCATTAATTGACAACTGTAATGAGGGAAGTGAAATAGTTTGCTAAAAAACTACCGCACGATTAAAGAGAATAATGCTCATTATTAGTGAGCATTAATTGACAAATATGAATATTAATATATTAATATAAATTAAAAATTTAAAAACAATTTTTCATAATCTAAATCTTACATGTGTTGGATGAAACAATGTGATATTCCCATCTTTTTCTTCGTTCATAGTTTTGTTTTTAGTGTATTTTTTAACAAGCTTTTTCGTTCAAAAACATCTCGCAAACCTTCCGTCATTTTTTTCGTAGTTTGTCTGTTAGCATATCTAAATGTTTACATGTGTGTCACCGAACATTTTTTGCCTTTAATATTGTCACCCTCAGCCAGACGAAGTCTCCCTAAGGAGGCGCTCGGGGGAGGATGACTGGCATGGTTTCGACGGTGACGGGGACGCTGCACGGCAATATGGCGATCTTCACTATATGGCCACTGACCAACTGATATTGATACTGATTTGATCGGCTACGTTTATACTATAATATATAGACTGCAGATTCGACGATTTTGTTTGACTAGTCCCCATCAGCGAATTGCGATATACACTTAGCAACAAATAAAAATATGAACGCCTGCGCTCAAATTAGGTATTTTCAATGCGATTATTAATTATTGCACAGTTAGCATTCTGCACGTCGCGGTTAACTGGGGTTAATTAACATTACCCCGGTCCCGGTAATTTAGGTCGAATAATATTACAAGCGTGATGAGAAAATCAACCTTGAAATCAATCTTATTTTATCGTTATCTCATTTTTTTCTCTCCTAATTGTAACTTTGTTATGTACTCTGCATCTTTAATCTGTTTTGGTTATTTTTGGTTAAAGCGATTATGGTTAAAGTACATCGGCGCGAGGAATTGGTAAATGCCCGTTAAAAGGGTTGAAATCTGCATAGCTACCTAACGCTTTAAACTATACGTAAAACTGAAACATGAAACGAAATGAAGGTGTAGATGGGATACATAATAAATATAGTTCATGGTTTACAGGTTTGTTACAAAATCTATAGAAAAATGTCATAAAATATTGATGATAGTAAAACGTCTTAAAACACAGTGCACGTTGCACAAAACGCATGTCTATTCAATGTAAACCAGTTTCCATGATATCGTCTTTATTTTTTTTGATTATTGAGGTTTCATTCGCTTGTTGTTAGACTTCATTCCTTAATTATACTAAGGAAGTAAATTTGCGACTTTAGTATATAATTTCTCATTTTTTTATATGAAATGTTTATTGCTGCATTGAAGCCTAGAGCAAATGTAGACTAGGTTTGCTTTAAAGGATGTTGTGAAATTGCATTACTTTAATTGAATACGTATAATGTGTCATTACATTAACTACCATATGTGTAAATGAATACCATAAACGAAATTTGTGAGAAAAAACTAGAAATTGGTAATGCCATTCTATCTAACCCTTCTACTATGGCGAACTCTTCGAATGCGGCCTTCCCAAATATTAAATAGGAGCTAGCAAAGAAAATTGTCCATGTTGTCCCCTATTCAATCTTCTAGAGATAGTGAATCTATTTTATGTAATGTAAGCGTGATCTGCATGATCCACTGCATGGAGGATAAAAGAGGTGGACTAAAAAATATTGATACTAGAATACTTAAAACAAGTTATTTTCAAACAAAAACAACAACATTCGTCTAGAATTTCAAGACGAGACGAGATAAAATGTTGAAATTTCGATATCAGATTAAATCTATTTTGGTCTAGTCATGAAAAATCACAAATTTTATATCTGCGTTCCCCTGTTTGTAAACCCCCCAAAACCATAAGTGACGAAAATGTAGGTAAACGATAACAAAAGCGATATCGGGCAGGCTTATTCAACAGACCAATGAAGAAGTTGGGACGATAAACGATAAAATTTGCCAACTTTATCGGAATTTTTCTAAAAAAAAATTAGAGGATTCTCACTGTCATTTGTACAAAACCATAGCATACATTATTTTGTAAGTCTTCATACCTACTTATTAATCGTTATCTTTAATATTTTATTTTCTGTAGGTTAGTGTAGTTCTTATAGTACTACTATTGTTATTTTGTTAATGTTTTGTAGCAAGCTTCTAAATGTAACTTAAATTTTAACTATCTTACTAGCACCTGTGCACACAGGATTATTTCTCTCTTATATGCTGTTCTGTAGCTTTTTGATAAGAGAGTACTTTCATGTTACTGCTGCTATAAAAATATATAAATGAAATAAATAAATAGAAATAATGATAGGCAAAGCATTACTTTTTTTGAATTTAGATATATATGCATGGGGTTTTTATCGTTGTCTAGTGTCTTTCAAAAAACACTCGTCACTCGAATACTCTTTATTGTCAATCTAATGTTGGATTATTCTGTTTACAAACAAAAAACAAAGAAAGTCAAAAAAAACAACGTGTTACTCAGCGCGCTTAAAACAAACCCGCCAAATTTGAACCATTGTTAATATGACAGATAAAAATCATACATATATTAGCTATATTACTGCGATTTATCAAATACGAATGATGAATTAATTAAAACAAAAATTAATAAAGCACTTGTAGTGATCGCTACTTTTTAAAGATTGTGCTCAGTGAATGGAAACAAGTCCGTTTTATTGGGTTGATGGGTTGTTCATTACAAAAATTTTACCATGTGACTTAAAATGCTTTTTTATTGAAGCAATTCAGAGGTGACTGAAATACCAAAGATGACTCTCCAAATAAACAACTGTAAGCAATAAATAGCCACAGCAATAAATAAACTTTAAAATTGTGAAAAGTGTGAAAAAAATTTCTGGATAGTTTCGTTAGATTTCTCAGCTTCTATAAACTTGAGCAATTTAAAATCCCCAATCGCTAATACTTTTATACAGAATTGGCTTTATGGCCCTTTCATGTCAAATTAGACGGAAATGTGGTATATGAAGTTTAAATAAGAGATTGTGTAGAACCTTCTATACTATACGTTTACTAATTCGTAAGGTCACTAACGGTTTAACCTACGTAAGCCGTTTTCGCAGATTTGATCAGATGCTTTAGTTCATTTGATTTAACTTAATACTCGTAATTAGTACTCTGAAATCAAAGAAATGTTTACGGAGAGCACCTATTAGCTGTAATGAGTATGTCTGATATCTATTGCAAAATTCGGTATAAAATTTTAATTTTATTAAACGCTGTACTCTAACTTTTGTTATTATTGTTCGATATTGTTAATATGTACATACTATTATTCTTTCCAGGTTTATGATAGACATGACAGGAATTCATTAACATGTGTTTTCCAAGGTTAGCGTTTTGAAATTATTTTAAAAATTAAATTAAATTCAGAGTTAATACCTCAACTGTAACGAAGTTGCAGTCTATACACCCTTCAATGAAGTCATTATATAGCTTTTTAAAAAAAGGTTACCCATTTGTGATAGACAACAATAGAGCAGCAATAAAATTTGCAAGAAGGGTATAAGAATGCTTTTGTAATTTAGACATACAATTTAGACCAGTAAAATATTAAAAAAAAACTATAAAAGCCTGCGTCGGACTAGACGGTGGAAGTGAAACTTCTTTTGGCCAGATGCACACACACACACACACACACACACACACACACACACACACACACACACACACACACGCGCGCGCGCGCGCGCCGAGATACAGGATATATAAATGAAATATAAAAGATAATTTTTTTTGCTGAGGCAACCTTGCACCGGTCCGCTCGAGTCTGCCGACAGTCTTGGCTCAGGTGATCTCCCACTTGCTGGCAGTTGTAACATCAAACGCTTTCAATTGCCCTGCTCCGGGGAAGTGCTACAGACGCCATAAGCACTCGCTCGTAGCTCTGCCGGCAATCCAGCTATAATGCAGGAGACAGCGTTTCGCTGGTAACGCCGATTCTCCCGCCAGCTTCGCCTGGTAGTAGGTGCTCATTGTCTCGCTGGCCAACTTTTCCCATCTCATCATCTCCGTCATCATCCCGTGGAAATCTCGCTGCCTAAGGAACGACGTCACTAACATGGCTCGCCACTTTGCCCATGGTCGATAATAGTTGTTGAGATGCTGATGCCAGAGCTTCGCCGTCCCTGATAACCGCGCCTGCAACAAATTTCTCTCTCTAAATCTGTCCAGTCGTAGAACGCCCCCAAGTTGATCAATCTCGGAGAGCCATCGCTGTGTCCACACTGCTCTCCGGGCTGATGGGGTCGATAACTTCCACCATATTCATCGCCAAAGACGGTCGAAGTCGAGCACTCGCCTGCTCCACTCCGGATTCCTCGATGCGGCTCGATCCGACCGTTGCTGTCTGCCCCGACACATTCAGAGCAACAATGGTCGCTTGTTGCCTCGCCGCTTCCACTATCTATTGCTGAAGTCTTCCCACGACCGTCTTCACGATGGTCACCGCAGATTCGCGCGTACGCCGCCTCAAGCCCGTTCGTCTTGTGTTCGACTTCGAGAATTACCAATCTCCAAGAGAAGCAGCCGCGAAGAACTTTTCATGGAAATTGAGGAAAGTTCTGTCGGCTTCTCCGCAAATGGAATACATCCCGCCGCTTACTAGAACTTTTTTTAATTTCCTAAAAAGTAAAAGGAACCATTATTATATTGGCCGTAAAGTGCGCGGTGTGTAGTAAACAATCGCAAATAAAACGTGATTTGTATGCAAATGCGTATTCTCCGAAGCGATTCAATGAGCACATCGAACTATTCCATTTCCGCGACAATTTAAGGACGTACCGAAGAAAAGAAAATAGAATGCTTATTTATTCAGCTCTTCTCCGGGCAAGATGTATTGTCCCGAAGGATGGAAAAAATCCCGGCTTTGCGCCACCCTTGGGCATTCAAAATAGATTGGACTTGGGCCGTGAACCCCTGCGACGGAACGTTGTTTGGTATAGTTATCATCATGAGGCTTGGACTGGCCTATTTGCTGCCTTCACTGGATAAAGAAGTGGGTCAGCTGCAATTTATACGCGTTTTAACGTTGTTTCGTACGGCTCGGAAAAAATGCGGCGTATGGGAAACACCGGAATTTATCTTACTTTGGTCCTTTTTTTCGGACACCGCACTAGGCGCATATTTCATTTTTGGCTAGGGCCGGGGAATGCTTTCGCTCAACTTTTGCATTCTTACAGGAGAAAAAAGTAACAGCGACAACGGTGAACTGTAAAGGATGTTATCCGAAGAAATATTGTAACAATTCATCATGTTATTCTTTGAAGTATATTAAAAACACATGCTTTTTTGGCACCTGAAATTCGAAGAGGTCGGTAATCGCTTTAAAATCCTCCTCTCTTTCTCATACTCAATCTTCGGTGACTCTAAAAATTAAAAATTTTAATCCAAATACAAAAATATTTTATGTCAATGTTTGAGGAACGTTTTTTTTTCCTTCTTTGGCGTCACTTTCCTCTTTTGAATGCAAATACCAAGCAAAAAGCAACAAATTATTCTATTGGCTAATTTCTGTTAATTTGATATAAAAGTTCACATTCCACTTGAATCTCATCGACCTTTATCAATCAAAAAATTAACAGGATTGGGTAATCAGCCACAATTTGCTCTTATTTATAAAATTCCAAAATAAATACCAATATTATTGTGGTTACTATTCCTGCTGTTTCCTGCTGCTTTAAATAATAAATCATGTACACTTTATCCAGTCAGAGTTGGAACAGCAAAAAAAACACTTAATGGCTTTTTAAGTGATGAAAAGCCATGCCGCCCGGTCGTCCATGGGCGTATCATGACGAATAATAACTCTAACAATGAATTCACTTCCAAATCGCACAAACAAATGGCACACACCAATGTTTTCTCGAGTATAAGTGCCGAAGAAGACATCACAAGGAAAGCACACGTGACCGCTGTATTATGGTCCAGTGGACCATCCAGTATCCGTAGAGTCTCGCGTACTTCCTCGTACACGTTTTTCACCGATCGACTGTACGCCTGCACCTTAGAAGAAAAAGAAGATACAATCGAAGTGCCGCTGTCGTAAAAAAAATTTGCGTTCCAATGGACCTTCTAGTTATTTAACTGTACATATCCATACATTTACATATATGATTTCACTTGGGCAACTGAACACCTGCGTTTTAAAAATACTAGGGCGTTTCTGAATAAGCAAAAAGATAAGTCCCATGGTTTTGTAGAGACAACGGGCTCTTTTCGAATGTCCTCGGTAAATTCAGATTTATTGAGTGTTCCAATTGCTACTGGTTAGAGTATAGTTCAGCCTTCAAATTGATTACCGAATTCTTCTAATGGCACCACAACACCCACAATTGCATTCATCACCATCATGAGCCTTTATCCGTCCACTGCTGAACGTAAACATCTCCAATTTGTCTTCACATGTCTTGTCTTGAGCTTTATAAACCCAGTTTTTTCCTGCACCTGCCCGAATATCGTCGCTCCATCTTTAGGGTAGTTTTCCGACGCCTCTTTTTGTTGATCTCGGTCTCCATCTTAACAGTCTTGACGTCAAGAGATTGTTGTCATGTCTTATTAGTTGTCTAGCCCATTGCCATATTACATGAGCCACTTTCTGTACTACATCTGAGATTTTACACCTCTTCTATCTTCGTTCCTCAATTTATCTCTAAGGCTTACCTCCAGCATTGCGCGTTCCATTGTTCTCTGACAAACTCAACATTTCTGCACTTCTTTGTGTGAGTGCTGCTTTCTCTAGACCGTACAATGTCACTGGTATTATACAGGTTTCGTAAGCTTGTCTATTTGTATTTATAGTGACACCTTTTACTTCAAAGTCAACTTAAGATGCCCTTATTTTTCTCTTGATCTCTGTTGTTCGATTTTCTTTCCCTATGTAATTGCATGCCCTAGATAAATATATTCCCGAATATTATCTATGGTGAAATTGCCAATAACGATAGGGGTGTCGCTTGATGGCATTATTTTAGGTTTATTCACATTCATGCATAATTCTACTGTCAGGGAACCTTCCTTCAATTGTTGGAGCTTGAATTTGAGTTCCTTAATCTCACTTCGAATAGGACGGATATTTATTCATTCGAGTCTCTAAGTATGTTACTAAATATTTTTGGGTATAAGGTTGACTTTCTTCTGAGTACAGGTCTCCTTTATTATAAAAAAACGAACTTATTACTTCGCAGGGTACCACCAGAGTAAATTTTGAAGGTAGATTTAAGGCTCCTCTTCTCGCCAAACAAAGTTTCTCAGGGGAAAAGGGGAGCGTACAGGGTAAGACGGTGAAGGCGGGACTTAGCAAAGGCGACGCGTGGCCTCGTCGTCCCGCCGAGTGCGAAATTCATAGTACAGGGATGGATTTTCTGTTCACGTGTTTACGTATTCAGTGCTTCGGTTACTTTATGCATAGTGACAACGCCTCATTTCTTTTACTGCTTACTTACCTGTAAACAAGTTCTTGTGAATTGTCATTTGAATTAAAGTAGCATGGATTACAGAAAAGGTAACAAGGGTAGATTGCGTCTTAGTGCGCGTAGAAAACGCCCTGGTATTAAAAAAGGGACGAAGAAGGTAAGCGTAAATAGATATATTTGTTACGAAAAATGCAGTCAACATGTTTTTTTAACCTAAGGTTTCGCAAACAACCCATTATGAAAAGTCCATAACTGAAACTAGTAACGGTATGGAAATGCAATGCCCAAATACACTTGAAAATTGTAACAGTGTTGATGTAAGTATTTACAGTTTTTAATTTCAAAAAGTATAGTTGAGAGTTTGAAAAACTAATTTTTTAATTAATACAAAGTAATAATATGTTGAAAACTAATTTATTTATGATTCGTAGGCTAATAGTACTTCCAGTCGCGGTCCTAATATACAATGTAAAGATGAAAAAAATTATAATTTTCTTCAGGTGGGTATAGTAGAAAGGTTGTCCCAATATTTCTGGGACAAGGGACTACCACTTAATGCTAGAGGTCCAAATAGATTGATTGGACGCAGCTTACCTATTTTTTGAAAAAAGCTCGAATAGGTCGATTCT